>CM074724.1:212126917-213326917 GCA_037306005.1 Rhinophrynus dorsalis
TTATCCCCCTCACACCTCTTTTCACACTGCCGAGCCACTTCCCCAAAGATAAGAAGTCCGGACTCTTGATCGGACAGAGAGGTACAAGGCACAATATGCAGTCATTCAGTATACAGAAAACCCTGTACCCCCTTGTCGAAGAAACACAGCTTTTCTGTGTACTTAAGGAAGATTGTCCCACATTACCATCTGCTTTCAGCTCCGAGGCTTAAAGAAGGATGCAAGTATTATGTCAAGCGACGTAGAGCAAATTCAGCATTTCTAATGGCACGCCCCTCTTCCATCCCAGAATTCATTGAAAAAAAAAAAAAAAAAAAAAAAACCTGTGGTCCAGATTGGGCTGTCATTAAAGCGGAACCACCACCTATTTTAAACTTTATGTCAAATAATTCCCCATCTGGCGACTAGCTGCTCAATAGTGCTAGTCGCCAGAATAATTACCTAGTTAAATACAACGAGACCCTGCTCCGGCACTGACAGGCAGTAGAGAGCGCAGACATATTGCCATAGTGACATCTGCGCGCTGCACTGTCAGTTCCTTTTGGAGCAGAACAGCTCCCTGCAAGATATGACCCAAATCTCCTCTCTCAAACCGCTATGGTTTGAGAGATATCCTCCATTAAAGTTCCCCTCTCCCACCCCTTCTCCTGCTGTCAACTTACAGCTTACGTCAGGAGTTCCCGGTCTGGGTACCAAAGAGCGGCTCTTCAGCAATTTCAAAGAAATACTTCTTTGGAACGGTCTACAAAGTGTGTTTGGTTTGCATGCACACTTTTTGGACTGTTCCAAAGAAGTAATTATTTTTAAATTGCACTATTGCGGCTCTGCTGAAGAGCCTCCTCGTGTCGGTCGACACGGATCTCCTACTGTCAGCTTTACAGCTGATATCAGGGAGGTGGAACTTTAGCAGAGGATATCTCTCAAACCATGGCGGTTTGAGAGAGAGGATTTGTGTCATATCATTTGTTTTGTTTTTTTTAACCTCTACAAAACTCTAATCATTTTTTATGGGACATTACTGTCCCTTTAACCCCTTAAAGCTGGGTTAAAAGCCACTAAATATTAAAGAAGGTCTGACACATTTCAAATTCGAAATTTTAATAACCCCATTTATGTAGAGGGGTCTCAACATCAAAAGATAAAAGGTACACATTACCTGTATTCAAGAAAATATGCATCCTGGAACCTGCTGAAGTTTTTGGGGGGTCTCCGTGCACCAGCTAGAACCTCTGCAACCACAGCTTCACTGGGAGAGGAGGTGGTTATAAGATAGACTGCCTCCCTCCTTTTTTAAACCGCACACTCCAGTGATGATGTCCATAAGAGCAGTATAAGGCATGAATAAGTCCGACAAAAATGAACAGGTCAACAAAGAGCTGGAAGAGCCAGTAAGCCTATGGAGATGGTTGCTGCTTCGAGAAGCAGCAGGGTTCAAGTTGGTAGCTCCATCTGGCCACCAGAATGCTTATTTACTTGAATACAGGCAATAGGTATACATTCAAAATAAAAAGCAGCTCCAATTAATCATCATAGTATTTGGGCCATTGAGAGTGTTATTTCAATACTGTTAGAGTTGTAGTTCAAGAGTAATTGAATGATAAAGTCTCCCCCCCTACCCCTTTTACCTAGTGTAAGCCACCTCCCCTCAGATGTGGAATCTGGTCTTAAGACCAGACAGCAAAGAGCAAGGGACAATCTTTCTACTGCGAGAACAATGAAAACCCTGCCCCCGCCCTTGACAGGTTTTTCGTTATGCTCACTGAAGATGTACCTCTCTGCAGTCCATCTGGATACCACCTTGCTGCTCTGAGGTGAATAGTGTTACATCAGTAAAAGGGGAGGGATGGGGATACTTTATCATTCAATTACTCTTGAACTAAATCTATGACAGTATTGAAACAACACTCTTCATGGTCCAAATACTATGAAGATTAATATAAGCTGCTTTTATTTTTAAACATTGCTATCCCTTTAAATAGGAGTGTCATGTTCTCTGTGATATAGCTAATTTCTCACAGAATTGCTTCACCATCTTCTTTGTACATATGGCTCACAGCATGCAATCGGTACTGTAAAATAGCAGATCAGAATAGATTAAAGGGATAGTAATGTCAACATATAAAGTTATATTGTTCATTGTAATTTATATAATGCATGGTACAGTTTGAAATGTCCTCATCATTGTATTCTGCTTGTAATTAGAGTTTAAAGATCCCCCGGATGCCCCTTTATCTAAGCCAGTCGCTTGTCCTGCTGGATCATAAGGGACAATACTGCATGCGTCTCTAGAAGGAAAACTCAGCTCCCCTTGACAAAAGGGAGCAGGGTTATCCTTATGTTCACACAATATTTGCCTTCAATGAAATCTATCCGGAACGGCTTCCAGATCTGAGGGAACTATGAGTGACGTAGTAGAAAGGGGCATGGGGGGGGAGATTTTAAACTCTAATTACAAGCAGAATACAACTATAAGGACATTTCAAAGTTCCCCCCCTGATGCCCCATTACTACTGCATCAGTAAATTCCCTCAGATCTGAAAGCCGGTCCAGATGTATCGCAATGAGGGCAAATATTGTGCCAGCATAAAGAAAACACTGCTCCTCGGGTTTTCCGTATAGAGACACACATACAATATTGTCCCTCATTGTGATCCATCGGGTCAAGCAACTGGCCTTCAAACCTGAGGGAACTAGGACTGATGTAGTGGATAATGGAAAGGGGTAGGAGGGAGAGACTTTCAACTGGAAATACAAGCAGATTACAATGATATCATTTCAAATGGTAGTATGCATTATATAAAATTATAATGAATACAATAAAACTTTATGTTGACATTACTATCCCTTTAACGATCCATGACATACATGTACGTCACAGGTTGGATGTCACTAAAGGACCAAGGACGTACATGTATGTCATGGAATTCAGGGCTGCACGCAGTCCGGAGAGCCCTGAATCCGGATTGAAAGAAAAAAAAAAAAAAAAAAAAAAAAAAAAGAGTCCGTGGTCCTTAAACTGCTTTGCAATGCATTTCGCACCACTCTGGCACTCAAAAGGTTAAGTGCAGACCACGTGCATGCACTGCCAGTCCTTAAGGGGTTAATCCTTAGTCCTCAACAATTATCTAGGTGCTGGAAAAGCACAAGTGTTCTGTGCCACTAGACAATTATAGTAAGGATGGGGAGACTCACTTATTTTAATGTGACTTATGCATAATCACATTAATGATTAACTTTATTTATTTCTTAAAGTGAACCTCACATGTTGAATTAAACCTTTAATGATCAGGGGAGGGCGCAACGCATACTCAAATCTGCACATACAGCAAAAGGCCAGCAGATACTATGCATCTGTTGGCTCTCATACATAGACCTTTTGGAATTAAGTTTTCAAATAAGCAAATGTACTTCAAGGTGAAAGGTTAACTTTAAAATGCATGTTTAAGACTTTGTATAGGTCACACAACAACTTTAGACACTGCAGCTGGTCAGGGCTGACGGGGGTTTAGAGTGTCCAAAAGCTGGAGTGCCAAAGGATGCCAATTCCTGTTAGAGAATTAGTGGCTCTGTTCAGCCTTACTATTCTGTGAAGTAGTAGTGGTCTGTGAATAACTCAAAAACTAAATAATGACAACATATTCAACTCTGAGTGCCAGAGTGGTACGCAACGCATTGCAAAGCAATGCGCTGCGTGCCACTCTGGCACTCAAAAGGGATAAATCATACACACAAAATTCTGTTCACAAAAGCTAGAGCCACAATATTGTAAAGGTACCATGGCAAACTTTTCAAGCTAGGAAGGAAGAATAGATCATGTACGCTTTGGTGCAGAGGGGACATTAAATTAACCTTTTAAAGACCAGAAGGATGTGCAATGTTTTAAATTATGAGTTGCACACTGTTCTGTGCCACAAAGTTTAATATGCTAATTTTTACATATATTAATACTGACTGAGTTTCAAATGTATACGTATGTGAATTATGCATAATTTCTTGTTTCTGTCAACTCTGACTCAGAGCTAAAGAAAATATAGATATATATATATATATATGTGTGTGTGTGTGTGTGTCAACGTTTCAATGCGAGTTCCACATTTTCCTCAGGACGTCCTGAGGAAAATGTGGAACTCACACTGAAACGTTGACACCTAGCAAAATATTACACTTTGTTTGAAAATTCCTGAGTGTGCCGGCTTTTTTCTTTATCTATTCGGATTGTATGAACTCCCACATAGCCTTGGCACCCGGGTAATTACCACATAAGTGAGAGTGCTTTCCCATTGGATATATTATATAATATGTGTGTGTGTGTGTGTGTAGTTATCCCTTACATAGCACAAAAGGTGTTGCAAATTACAAAAACTAAAGGGCTCACTATTGTTACAGAAGCAAAAGACAAACAAAATATAAAGAACACTGTGCTGAAGAGCTTTAAAAACTAGAGTGAGTAGATGGACATTAGAATTAAAGTCAAAGGAAATGTTTGCTAAGAGCACTTCTGAACAACCAATCAATGTATGATATACAAAAGGAAATTACTATCTGAATTCATAAGTCAACAATGTATATATTTAACCCCTTAAATGCTACACAAAAACAAACATTGTTTAGCAATGAATTGGAGTTTATATATACGCATTTTCTCAACAGCATTATATAGCGCAAATCCAGAAAAGCAAACCATTGAAAGACAAAACTCCTGATTACATAGTGTAACTCATTTACAGGATTAAACAAAGTGACCATATAAGAAGTTACACGGTGTGAAACTGTAGTTTTTTAGTGGTGCAGTTGTGTATCAATGTAAAACGATCAAGAACAAATTTACTTTGTTTTTACTTTTTTGCAAGTTTTAGAATACTCAATTACTGACACATCATTGTTAAAATTCTTAACCCCTTAAGGACCAGTGGAGTGTGCAAACCACTGCTTTGCAAGGCATTTGCACACCCCTCTGGTTTGTAAGGGGTTATGATTTAGAATGATCAGTGGACAACTAATAATATCACAGGTTAACATAAATGTCAGTTTTTCAGGACACCCTGACAATTGTATAGTGCACTGTACAAGAACACTGTTATCAATCAGATCAATGCTGTCATTTATAACATCCACATCAAACAAAGAAACTGTATTACCCACGATCTGTCAATATCCAATTTCCTACACAAGGATTAGGAATAGCAATAACGAAAACTGGGATCCCCAGTTCTGAAACACTGATGTGCAAGATATAAATATACAACGTAACATAACACATATACTGCATAGTCAGAGATGGCAAAAGATGACACCTGTCAAAAATCAAAACTAACCAATTATCAACCTTCCAAAAGGATGTAGAAACAATTGCTGCTCTGGCTCTGTTTCATAGGACTTACTATTATTCATGCAACATATGACCAATATGCACTTTGTGCAATAAAATGAAGCAACATCAGTGTATTTTAAAAGTGGGGTTTGTGTGACAATATACATCTATTAAAATGACATTTCATTTATGGTCCTATTCCAGCTACATAGAAAGGAATTCAATCCTCAATTTAAATGTGGCTTTTAAAACTCTGGATAATAGTGAGGTATCAAGCACATTTGGAGGACCTCTCTCTAGCCTTCAAAGGGACAAAAACTTAATTCAAATCAATTTGCCCTCTTTGGTACCTTAAATTACCACAATCTATACTTTGCTGATATGACCTTTAAGGAGGTATTCAACAGCTGAATAGTTGCAATTCTGGGGAAACAGGCTGCACCACAGATGAGAAATGAAAATTTCCTGTCATTTAAAAAGGGATTTAACTATTGAATGCTAGTGATGTATCAATTCGTTGAAGATATATGTACCATGTGTTGTGTTATAAACTCCATTTAAATCCATCTCTAGGTTACTGAATACACCCCTTAGTGCCTAATGGTCCAAACACGCACTAACCAGCTGGTTTCCATGACTATAGCACTATGCACATATTCATGAATGCAATAACTATCAGTATAGTCTGTATCCCCTTCAAGTCCATGTATTTAAGACGAATAAAGGGCTTTTCACTTGCACCCCAGATTATCTACTCGGTCAGGGAACCATGCAAGAAGCTGTGGGGTTTGCAGGCCGGACCCAGGCCGAGTGATCCATCGCTATTCTCGGTTATAACCAACAGCTTCGGGGCGGCCATCTTTATCATCGCTGGAGAGAAAGCTAAGGAAGGAGGGGGAGGAAACACCGAGACCTGTCACACGGTCAGACTGGGAGTGGAGACAGGGAACCCACAGAGGAGGAAGGGAAAGGGGCTGGGGTGATACATGGGAGTCAGACCGACACAAACGGACTCACATTTAACCGCCCGCTCGGTGGTGGAGTGTTTACCGTCCTTGGTGGACATGGCTCAGGCTGGAAACGTGCGGGGGCCGCTCCCTGCTATCGCTGACTCCGCAGCGGCCTCTTCCTCCTCCTAGCTGCTCCGGGCTGGGCTGTCAAGGAAGAAGAGACAGACGGTGGAGGAAAATTAAAACCACAGCTATAGACTGACGGTAGCGGCTGCTAGTAACATGGCGGCGACAGCGCAGACTCTGCAGCTCACACACACATACGGCTAGAGAAGGGGGCCGTCATAACCCAGCATGCTCCGCGCTAACTCACTCTCAAACAGACAGAGGTGGCTCTGGTGGGTGGGTACAGGGCGTGAACAGGTCCCATAACACCCACACACCCTTAGTGGGCAGGTGTGCATCTCTGTTGTAGTGGCGGATGAACGATTGGTCAGCTAACATACAGGTCCTGATGCACGACTCTCGAGCAAACCGCTTTCTACGATTGCCCGACAATAGTCACTACATGTTCTACTAAGAAATATTGTACCAGTTTGGAGCAAGCCAATTATTATTAAAAAAAAAATAAATAAAAGGGTTTAACCATTTGAGTGCCGCTGCCAGATAGGCACGCAACGCATTCTGTGCCGCTCTGGCACTCAAAGGGTTGAAACTATCGAATGCTAACTACATCTGCCACATCACGAAGACGAGGCGCATAACCGCGCCTTATGCACAGCGCTTTGTGAAGCAAAAAAAAAAAAAGAAGTACAATTCTGTCACAATCCAAGTTCACCACAGGGGAGAAATAACAATTGCCAAAATTCCCATCCATTAAATGGGGCCAGTGAATGCCAAAGAGGACTCCAACCCATTGCAAAGCCAAGGCACACATTTGGGGATATGCACTAAAGGTTGAGGGGTCAGGATGGCGATGTTGTGTTGGATTTTTTTCAAAAGTACATCGCCAGTATGCACCAACGTGCATACCTGGGAACTCTCCGGATTTGCCCCGGAGACTCCGGTTCTGACAGAGCTTTACCGGGTCTCCGGGGCAGAAGCAGATTCCTCCGGATGTGGAGAGTTTCTATTGAAACTCTGCCACATCTGCTTTTTCTCCCGTTGTGCCTCCGTCCCCAGCCTTCTGTGTGACACATTTAACCCTCTGAGTACCAGAGTGGTACGGAATGCATTGCTTTGCAATGCATTCTGTACCACTCTGGCACTCAAAGGGTTAAATCCCCCCCAACACTCGAGTTAAGCCCCGCCCTCCGGGTAGCCCTCAACTGAAAGTTCCCAGGTATGCTAACGTGTCTTTGTCGTCATATCCCCATCAATCTGACAATAATCTGCGCACATCGACATCCATTTTTCAAACCTTCAACATGCATAATGAACCATTTCCATATGGAAATGTAGGATAATAAGCCATTGTCGTATTCATGTGGGTGATTTTATATGTTAATGTGGCTGTTGGCCACATGCACTAAGCTCCGATAGCTTCCTCTGCTGTCGTAGTTCACAGTCCCAACATCGCCTATTTGCATACCAGCCAACTGTCCCGATTTTAGGGCCCAGACCCGCTGTCCCGCCCACATTGCACTGTGTCCCGCTTTCTTGGCACTGCTGAGCAGTGAGAAACCTGCTGCAGCAGCAAACAACGCACTTCGGAATACAAGGCAAGAGACTGTGGTAAAATCAAACAGCCTACTTAACCCTTTGAGTGCCAGAGGGGTAAGCATCGTACCCCTCTGGCACTCAAACGATTAATAGCAAGTATCTCGTCCTGAGGATCTAACCTCTTGCAACAGGTACAATTGGATTACTACTACGGACTGTGTCTCTAGTGGCAGCTCCTGAATTCATCATTGCATGGGGGGAGGGAGGATGTCTGTAATGTCTGGCCACTGCACATGCCGCAGTGGTGCTTCGCGGACCGGGGACAATAATGATGAGCACACACACTGCTGCCTCATTGACTACCTGGCCTCGAAGTGACACCGGAGGCAGCAGGCCAGGAGAAGGATGGTGGTCGGAGAAAGAAAAGCCCTGTAAGCAAATGCAGTCAATGGCGAATGGATTAAAAAAAAAAATTCCTCACAGCACAATTCAGAAGTTAAATGTAGGCTTTTATCCAGGCCCTGCATCATTATGATAAACTTTTCACACTTCTGGGATACAGTACATTGATAACCTCAACAATTAACCATTTGAGGCCTTCTGCACAAAAAGAAAAAAAAAGCATTTATGTAAGAAACTAACTGCATCAGAGGAGAGAGAAAAAATCCCATTGATTTAAAAGGGACTTTTAACTCCTTGAATGCTAGAAGTCTCCAATGCATTGTGAAGCAAAGCATTGGAGACCTCTCTAGCATTCAAGGGGTTTAAAGTCCCATTTAATTCAATAGTATTTGTCCTTTTTCCCCTATGGTAGATAGTTTAGCCCCAGAGTGCATATGGCTACTGGATGTTATAAAGGTTTCGACCCCAATACTTCACAAACTCTTAGAGGCTTCTCTATTAATTATGGGATTAACAAAAGATGTTGAAGAGAATTTGAAAGAAAATGGCTTACACAACTCTGATCAGTGACTTCAGCTCCTACTTGTATACCTCTCAAGTGTCCATCTTTGAAACCCAAATCATTCTGTCACTCTTTCCCACCATGGGGTCCCTGTATTTAGGACATCAGACTGTGTAGTGTGTATATAAGAGTATCACATTGCTCGACATCAATAAAACTTTCATTAATGTTTGTATAAACTTCAATATACATGTTTATAAATTTAACTGTGTAAATAACATACTGTGGTCTTGCTCTATATAATTTATTCAGTTACACAAAGACGAATCAATAGGTCATGCAATAGCCTAAAAATTCTCGGTAATGCCCATACCTGGGAACTTCCTCTGTTCACCAGGAGGTGACAAAAATGACGCTAATCGCGTCAAAAAGGGGCGGGGCTTGCCGCAAGTGAGGGGGGGACTTAACCCTTTGAGTGCCAGAGTGGTACGGAATGCATTGCAAAGCAATGCATTCCTTACCACTCTGGCACTCAGAGGGTTAAAGGTGCCACACAGAAGGCTGGGGACTGAGGATCAGCGGGAGAAAAAGCGGATGTGGCAGAGTTTCAATAGAAACTCTCCACATCCGGAGGAATCAGCCTCTGCCCCGGAGACCCGGTAAAGCTCTGTCAGAACCGGAGTCTCCGGGGCAAATCCGGAGAGTTCCCAGGTATGGTAATGCCCCACCCACCAGTTACACCACCAGCAACACCACCTGAAAAAAAGGTGTCCCTTTTTGGCCATTTGAAATGTTGGGAGGTATGTATTTGAGGTTGGCAGTGCTTGGATCTCCCTGTTGTTTCCTGTGCAGGAACAGCCTTCAATAAATTATAAGCATCTAGGTTTGTCATGCTGCCGGTGATATTTGAGGGATGCCCTCCCTTACACATTGCCAGCAGTATACAAACCTGAAGTCTGAGAGCATTCTTTCTGCTTCCCCACTTTGTCAGTAGGGAAGTGGAGAGGACCTTTTCAGCACAACGAACAGCATCACTCCCTTAACCCATTGCATGCGATAGGGACATGCAGGCAACTCTCTTAAAGGGATAGTAATACTTCGTTTTAACTTTATTTTATTTTGCAGGTATTAAAAAACATGAAGAATGATATAAGTCTTATCTCTCAAACCTTTATGGTTTAAGAGATCTTCACAAACAAAGTATCCCCCCCTGTTCAACCAGATCAGAAGGGAGGTGCCCAGGTAGACTGCAGAGAGGGACAATCTTCAATTAAGATAAGGGAAAATGCTGAAAAACTTGTCAAGGGGGGAAGGGCTTTCATTGTTTTCATACAAAGAAAATTGTCCCCTTCTGTTATCTGTCTGGTCATATAACCTGATCCACATCTGAGAAGAGATGGCTTACACTAGGTAAAAGGGGCGGGGAGGGGAACTTTGCTTGTGAATATCTCATAAACCATAAAGGATTGAGAGATAAGACTTATATCATTCTTCATGTTTTTTTAATGCCTACAAAATAAAATAAAGTTAAAACGACGTATTACTATCCCTTTAACTCTCAAATTGATTTCTTTCCAACCCTACAGCACTCCCCCATGTGATATCACGAGTGTAGCGTGTTGTTCAAAATCTCGGGCACAAAATGTTTTTAGAGAAATTTCAAAGTGCGCCTCCCATTAGGCCACTGACACTGTATGTTTTGAGCATGTCCCCGCTTCTATGTGTCTGGGAAGAGACTGGATACTCTGCATGGTGTCAGTGGTAAGTGTGCATATGTTGTAAAATATGTATATGTTGATTATAGTGATTTTAATGTAGGGATCAGAAGTTCTACATGTTGTTCGATTATAACTCTCAGCATCCGAAACCAACTTATTTTCATGGGAGTTGCAGTCCAAAAATAAACGGAGAGCCAAGGGTTGTCCTCCTCTGCATGCATGTAGTGAAGATGATTTATTTAGCTGTACACCATGCGGACACACAGTATAGTTAAGTATGCAATATATCAATATATCTCTTTATGGTATGATACAATAAAGTTCCAGGATTTAATTTATATATTCATTTCAGTGGTGCTTGAAGCACAGTAAGATTGTACTTTAGTTCTTGTCAATCTGATGTATTAGACACTAACCCCTAAACTCCCAGAAAGGGCATACCTTTGAAAGCAAAAGGGTTAAACCTTCTTTGAAAAGTGTTGGACTATACATATTTAACCCTTTAAGGAGAGGGGTCTTCCGCGTTGCACATCCCTCTTGTCCATTTGAGAGGTTATAAAATCATAATGTAGCTTTCCTTTCAAACAGCAATTGGAAAATACTTTTCCTTCGGAATGCTGTTCACACCCCTCTGGTTTGTAAAGGGTTAATGGGATTTGGAATGTGCAAAGATATCGGGATTAGCAGGACCCTTTCATATCAAAGGGGTCATCATTATTTTTATTTAGTTTTGTTTAGTATGTAATAAAAGCTTAGAGCACAGGTATACTAATTTTCAAACTGATGTTATTCACTGTAAAATAATATAGTACCTGGGAATCTTGAAATGAACAAACTCTGATAGTTTTGACATGATGTGGCAAATACAGGTTTGTGCATTCCTGATGTCAGTTTCACATAAGATGAGTCTCAGACAGAGTAAGGCTGATTGCATATGAATTCTTGCAAAACACTTATACACCTGGTATATGGTGGAGTTAGCTCTAAATGTGCCCAAAATCATGATGAAGTTACCCAAAAACCACTTAATACATTCTCTTATAACACACCTGTGTAATGCACATCTGTATGGCACTCAAAGGGTTAAGGGAGTGATGCTGTTTATACTTATACTAGTTGAAGAGCCCGTGTACAAGGGCAACAGTGCCGGCCGGTCGCGGTGCAGTCATGCGCAGTAGAGAGTACCTGTGACTCGGCTGATACGGAGCGGGGCACTCCAAATTCAGACCGTGGTCCTCTCTGTGCATGGTCTGAATTCGGAGCGCCCCACTCTGTATCAGCCACATCACGGGCAGTCTCTTCTGCGCATGACTGAATTGTTACAAACTTTTAGCAAATTATTATATAGGATATACCATTACTGTGTAAAAGTCTTAGGCAGGTGTGAAAATATGCTGTAAAGTAAGAATGCATTCAAAAATAGACATGTTAATAGTTTTTCCTCTGTGTCCGATCCACAGCATACTGTGGGCAATTGGCTCCGCCTCCCAGCTGGTAGGACCAATAGAAAATTATAAATAGTATGAACATCCTCCCCTCTGCAGTTATTTGGTCCTACCCAATCTGGGAGACGGAGGCATTGCCTCCTCTCTCTCTCTGTCTCCTGAACTATTTTTATTTTCTCCATGGGGCCTGCCTCACTGCGGCTCACATACCTTTTTCCTCTGCCCCGCACCGTGCTATGGCAAGAAAACGCGATCCGGAGACTAAGCAGGGATCTAGAATGGCGATGCGCCGGCTCTATCCCTTCTTTAAACTGCCTTACTCCACCCGTGACTGGAAGAATGCGGGATGGAAGGATGGAGCCAGGAACTGGAAGTGACACACGCGTTCCACTCTTGGAACGCAAGAGGCTGCCTGGCGTCTTCCTCCTCATGCAAGCAGTGGATATACCAGCCGGTAGGCAGTAGAGTCTCCAGGAGGATTGAGAGTGTCATGCCATTACTTTATGCATAAATGTCTATAGATACTGCTATTACTTTTTCATAGCATATATATATATATATATATATATATATATATATATATATATGTATTTGCCTAACTATCTTCTGCTATACTTGTATGCATAGAGAATTATAAAGCATACTGTATTTATAATGTCTGATACTAAGGAGGCTAAAGGAGACAACAAAAAGTCTGCGGCGCCCTCTAAGGAGGAGAAGGCTGCTGTAAAATCTAAATCCTATGCAGGCTGTGATCAGAGATTGCCACTCTCTGACCCTACAAAATTATGCTCTGAATGCTTAAAGCGTGCGTCTGGCAGCAAAGTCCCTGCCCAGTCCCAAGATTTTTTTAAGCTGGATGAAGGTCTCCATGCAGGAGACCTTCTCATCTATTCAGGACGCCGCCAGAAAGAGACCCAGATTTTTAGACCCAGATGAAGGGCCATCCTGTCCACAGGAATATGAGGAAGAAATTCTTATAGAGTTGGAGTCTGCAGGTTCCTTTGCTGAAGAGGGTGAGATTGTGGAGACACTGGAAGTTTTTCCATAGATAAAGTGGATACTCTAATCAAAGCAATGAGGAAGTCCTTAGGCCTTAATGAAGTCCAGAAGGACCTCAATATGATGGATACAGCCTTCACTGGATATAAGAAGACCTGCTCAGTCATTCTGGTGCATACTTCTATACAGGAAACTATACAAACGGAGTGGAAGCAGGGTGAAAAGAGATGTTCCACTTCAAAATGATTCCAGCGTATGTACCCCTTTGCAGAGGATGATACACCACCTAAGGTCGATGCGGTTATAGCACAAACAGCTAGAAGGACAACTTTGCTTCTAGAAGACGGTATGACCATACGGGATGCTATGGATAAGAGGTCAGATACAGCACTTCGTAAACAATTTACATCAATTGACCAGAGCTTAAAAGACTGCTATAGCCATGGCATTCGTGTTCCTCACCTTGCGTATTTGGCTATGTGAGATTGAGGAAAAACTGGAATCATCCGTCTCCAGATCGCGAATCCTAAAGGAGCTAGTCACTCTAAAGGATGCGGTGAACTACTCCTGTGACGTGTCTTTAGACAACATCAGACTTCTCGCAAAATCATCAGCATTATCAGTAACAGCTTTTTAGAAAAGAATCCACATGGCTTGAGTGCTTGACCAGAACCAGACCTCTGAGAAAGTACAGCTCCCACACCAGTGTCAGACGCATCTACCTCCAGTATATAAGGTAGTGCAGTTTTGGGATGGGACAGGACTGGTGCAGAAGCAAACGCAGCTTTAAGAGCCTCGAAGGCCTCCTCAGCCTCCTTTGACCACTCCAAAGCCTTGGCCCCTTTACGTGTCAGATCTGTGAGAGGCTTGACAATTCTGGAAAAGTCACGGGTAAATTTACAATAATAATTGGCAAAGCCAAGAATCCTTTGAATGGCTTTGAGGCCCTTGGGACGTGGCCAACGTAGCGCAGCCGACAACTTTTCCTTATCCATGGAAATGCCCTGTTTAGAAATGACATATCCCAGGAAGGGTACCATGGTTTTATGAAACTCACTTTTGTCGAGTTTACAAAACAATTTATTCTCCCTTAGTCTCTGAAGTATTGTAGCTACATGAATACGATGTGCATCCAAATCGGGAGAATAAATTAAAATATCGTCTAGGTAGACTACTACATGGGACTGCAACAAATCACGGAGAACATCGTTAATTAGTTCTTGAAATACAGCTTGGGCATTGCACAACCTGAATGGCATTACCAGGTATTCGTAGTGCCCATTGCGAGTATTGAAAGCGGTTTTCCACTCATCACCTTCTTTGATGCGAATGAGATTATATGTAGCTCTCAGATCCAATTTGGTGAAAATGGTCCCGCCCTTAAGAAGGTCAAACAACTCAGTTATGAGTGGAATCGGGTAGGCACTTTTGACCATTAGCTTATTGAGGCCTCTATAATCAATACATGGCCTCAGTTCCCCAGATTTCTTCTTGACAAAAAAAAATCCAGCCCCCGCGGGCGAGAATGATCTGCGAATGATGCCACGTTCCAAAGTATCAGTGATATATTCCTCCTTCGCCTGATTCTCTTCACAGGAGAGCGGATAAGTTCTGCCCCTAGGAGGAACAGCTCCAGGTGCAATATCAATGGCACAGTCATACGCCCGGTGTGGTGGCAACGTGCTAGCCTCTCTCTTGCTGAAAACATTGCTGAAAGACTGCCATTCAGGCAGTAGGGAGGGAGAGGTACACAAAATCCTAGTAGGTTGTCGTATACAATGATCTATACAGTGCTCAGACCAGGCCAAAATCTCGCAGGAGCCCCAATCAATTCTGGGATTATGCATCCGTAGCCATGGGAACCCCAGAATGACTGCATAATGTGGTGACTGGATAATTTGAAATGACAGAGTCTCGAAATGTAATGCTCCAGTCTGCACGGAGAGCAGACATGTCTCGTGGGTGACCTGGGGAGGCACCAAAGGTCGCCCATCAATGGCCTCAATTTGCATAGGGTTGTCCAGCACAACCAGCGGGATATTATGTAATGCAGCAAACTCCTGGTCCATAAAATATCCCGCTGCTCCAGAATCTATCAGAGCAGACGTCGTAACTGAGAGGCTGGGGCAGGAAATTATCACATCACCCACAGGTTTGGAAGGAACAACCTCTGGGGACTGCTGAACACCACCTAGGACCTGTCCCCTAAGGAAACCTAGGTGCGTGCGTTTCCCGGCCGAGTCGGACAATTGCATAACAAATGACCTCCTTTCCCACAGTAGAGACACAGGCCATTCTTTCGGCGAAATGACCGTTCCTCCCTTGCTAGTCTTGTAAAGCCTACCCGCATAGGTTCAGCTGTTTCGACATGCCCAGGAGGCGTAGAAGGAGAGGAAGGCAAGGGTGGGAGAATATTTTTGTGCCACTGCCCTTTAGGAGACCTAGGTTTGCGGTCTCTATTTTGTATTCGTTCCTTGATCAAGTATCGATCAAATTTACAAATTCTATAAATTTGTCCAGGGTGTCAGGTAATTCCCAGGCCGCCATTTCATCTTTGATACGGTCACTGAGACCTTGTGCAAATGCAGCTACAGGGGCCTCATCATTCCATCCCAACTCGGCTGCTAAGGTGCGAACTTCAATTGAGTAATCCGCAACTGTACGATTGCCCTGTCGGATACTCATAATTTGTTTAGCAGCCGAGATATTGCGCCCAGGGATTTCAAACACACTACGAAAGGCCCTCACGAAATCACAAAAATTGGTAGTAATGGGCTTAGCTGTTTCCCAAATCAGGTTTGCCCAGGCTAAGGCCCTGCCGGTCAACAGCGATATCATTAAACCAATCTTGCTTCTCTCCGTAGGAAAAGCTTGAGGAGCTAGTTCGAGAAAAATGTCTAGCTGATTGAGGAAACCCCTGCATAGAGTAAGTTCTCCATCGTATCTTAGTGGTAATGGTGCAGTAGCAGATAACCCTTTACACTGCAGACTGACATTGGAGGTTTGAACTGTCGGTGCCTGAACTGGGGTGGCCACCAAGGATTGAGCAGGTCTGTCCAAGTGTGCGGTTCACTCCAGAATAGTTTGCACCGCCACTGACAGCTGATCAAGACATTGTTCATACATATCCATTCTCCAATGGATATTTACCGAGCTACCTTTGCCAGAAATGTCTGAGGTCATTGGCCCTTTCTTACTGTTACGGTTTTTGATGAACACTCAGACCAGACCGGTAAGGTTAAAATGACTTTATTAGAATAAAGTGCATACAAGGAATTAGGCCACAGGCCCACAATATGAAACAATAAATATATAGCAATGGAAATCAGGACCCAGATATATAGCAAGTCGCTGAGGCAACGACTGGTATCAAATAGTACTGTGCTTGGACTCTGAGGACTGGAGGCAACTAAGGACAGGCAACCTGTAATGGTTTTCAGTACACTCAGAGGCAGGCAATTTGGTAAAACACAGTTTTATTGAAACCAGACAGAATAAAGTAACCCTCGCGGGTCCGCAATAGTTAACAAACAGTACTGACACTGGACAGGTTACTAAATAACATTAACCCACACAGGTGCAGTATACATATATCAGGGAGCAATACATATACTGACACAGGTTGTGTGATATAGTGAGAAACTGATGATAAATGCTATTAGGTCAGGAGGCTGGGAGGCCCTAATAGTGAGGCCCAAGAAGCACTCTCTGTGGATGAGTGCCAAAATAGCGACTAGGCCCAGGAAGGGTGAGCGAGGCCCAGATGGATCACGACTACCAGTAGTACTGCAACCGGAGGAACAATGGAACTCCCAGGAATACACACAGACTGCGACCCAGGGTAACGGTATCGGACAATAGATGAAATAATGCTAGGCTCGATGGCAACTGCCGGGTGACAGAGCCGACTGAGGCGCCCCGGAGACCAACCTCAATAACGGAGTAGTGACAGCCAGCGTATAATGTGCCAAAGAATAGTGAGTACTGGACGGCCCTGGTAATGGGCGCTTGGCTTGTTAGCGACTGGCAAGAGCGGAGACTAACTGTGGCACCCAGGAGACCAACCACAGTGGTAACAATAACAAGCCAAACGTATAGTGAGCAAGCGAGATCAGCGTTAGCCCTGGGTAAGGAGGAAGGAGGCAGCAAGGCACAAATGGGTCGCAGTGACGGAATGGTAATGCAGTACTCGAGGCAACCAACTGGGCCAGCACGCTCAAGACAGCGCACAGGAGATACTATCTACCGGATGCGGTAGTGCACCGGACTGGAGGCACAGAACAGGAACATCAGCCAGGCCGGGTCAGTACACAGAGCAGGAACTTCAGCCAATCCAAGTCGATACTTGGAGCAGGAACGTCAGCCAGGCCAGGTCGGTACACGGAGCAGGAACGTCAGCCAATCCAAGTCAGTACACGGAGCAGGAACGTCAGCCAAACCGGGTCGGTACACGGAGCAGGAACGTCAGCCAATCCAAGTTGGTACACAGAGCAGGAACGTCAGCCAGACCAGGTCGGTACATGGAGCAGGAACAGGATCAGAGAGAGTAGTCAGGCAGTCCGGGTCATACACAGGATGTCACACGTTAACGGCAGCAAGCACTAAGCAACCGGAACACCACGAAAGGGCCCTGTATGAGTGACAGGGCATAGTACTTAAAGGCTACCACTGGACACGCTAGCCAATAAGAAAGCATCAGAAATCATGTGTCAAAATTTCGCCAACAATACACGGGCACCGTGATACAACCTCACCCTAGTGGACTAGGATTAATCAGGCTACTCGACCCAGGGCTGACAGCAGGACTGTAGATGACAGGTCGTCCTGAAGGTGGTAACTGGCACGAAACCCAGATGCCTGGGTGGCACTGAACCCAGTAGGCAACAAGGCAACACTGACCAAGGGACAGGGGTCCCAGGAAGACCGAGGCAACCACTTACAATTGGCAAACCCTAGAATGCTAGGGGTGGATCGAGGCCAGATAACCGGAAGACCACAAGTGTCCCCTCACACAACGAGTGTGATGTAACGCAACTGCTGGCTCTTAAGCCCAAAGGCTACTGTAACAAGGAATGAAGCTCAGTGTCTCCTCACACTAACTAGTGTGATGTAACGCAACTGCTGACCCTTAGCCCAAACTATTGCAACAGAAAAGGAGCACTGGCCCAGCCTAGACAGTCTAGGCACTGAACGGGTTAACTGGAAACGCCCAGAGATTACTGCAACTCCCACAGGGAGTGAGCCCATATCACGGTGCCCGTGATTGCTTGTTTTTCCTGTCAGTTAGCAATGGGTGCTTCCCATTTATTGCCTGTGGTTAGCCCACCCAGTATTGCCTATATAGACTGGGCTCCTGCACCCTTTCACTGCCCTTTTGTGGTGTTTCTATGCCAGTGCAACTCCTGTCTGTGGATTCCAGTGTACTTCCTTGGCCTGCCTGACTTCTCACCTGTTCCTGCGCTTGTGTACCGACCCGGATAGCCTGACTACTCTCCTGTATTGTTCCTGTATACTGTTCCGGCCTGGCTGATGTTCCAGCTCCCGTATCCGACTCGGTTTGGCTGACGTTCCTGCTCCGGTATCCTTACCCAGCCTGGCTGACGTTCCTGTTCCTGGATCCCGACTTGGCTGTGTTCCACTTTGACTCGGGTCGCCTCGGCGACAATCTGACTTCCGGTGCCTTCCTGGTTTGGCACCGCTGCCCACAGGCTTGTCTTGCCTCCGTGGTTGCACTGGTATTCAGTAGTTGGTTTGCTCCACTCAGTCACCGGTTGCTTGTGCTGCCTCCATTATAGTACCGGTAGGGCCTTCGTGTTTGTCCAGTACGTGGTACTGGTTAGCTCCACTCTGACCTTCCAGTCGCAAGAGTTGCCTCCGTGATTGTACTGATATTCAGTAGTTAGTTTGCTCCACTCAGTCACCGGTTGCTAGTGCTGCCTCCGTTATAGCACCGGTAGGGCCTCCGTATTGTCCAGTACGTGGTACTGGTTCGCTCCACTCTGTCCTTCCAGTCGCAAGTGTTGCCTCCATGATTGCGCTGGTATTCAGTAATTGGTTTGCTCCACTCTAACACCGGTTGCTGGTGCTGCCTCCGTTATAGCACCGGTAGGGCCTCCGTGTTTGTCCAGTACGTGGTACTGGTTCGCCCAACTCTGTCCTTCCAGTCGCAAGTGTTGCCTCCATGATTGCGCTGGTATTCAGTAATTGGTTTGCTCCACTCTACACCGGATGCTAGTGCTGCCTCCGTTATAGCACCGGTAGGGCCTCCATGTTGCTCAGTTTATGGCACTAGTTCGCTCCACTCTGAACCTCCAGTTGCATGTGTTGCCTCCGTGAATGCGCTGGTATACAGTATTTGGTTGCTCCACTCCATCTAACTGGCTGCTTTGCTACCTCCATTATAGCACCGGTAGGGCCTCCGCTACACCGTGTCGCACCAGTCATAGGCTGCCTTACCCGGTATTTGGTAAGGCTGGTAGAGCCTCCTCAGTTCCTTGTTGTACCAGATTAGGCTGCCTTACCCGGTATTTTGGTAAGGCCGGTAGAGCCTCCTCAGTTCCTTGCAGTACCAGTTTAGGCTGCTTTGCCCGGTATATTGGTAAGGCTGGTAGAGCCTCCTTAGTCCTATTGTACCATCTTCTAGGCTGCCTTACCCGGTATTTTGGTGAGGCCGGTAGAGCCTATATATGTATACATTGTATGCTATATTACTTGAACCTGTCGTGTGTCTGTAACATATGTGTAATGTTCAGGACCTGTGAGGGTTCTTTATTATCTTTTTCAATAAAGCTGTGTTTTTATTTTAACTCTGTGTCTGTGAGTCAAACAAACCGTGACAGCCCAGCTATAATGCAGAGGAAGACACAGATAGATCTGAGTAACTCAGTCAGCACTTAATTAGCACTGTACCGGTACTTCGCGTGTGCACACTGCCAGGGGCGGTTAGAGTAAGCAGCTATAGCACGAATGCCAAGCCTACGGTCGACAAGATAAGAATAGCACCACGCGACGCACAACAGACAAGGCAACTGGGAATCCGCTGCTTGTAACTCTGGCCAGACAAGGACAAAGGAGTGGTACAGCCATGCACGGATGGCAATGGAGCGGGTGCTCAGCCAGGGATGGCCACAAGCGTAACGGAAGCACAGCCAGGTCAGTAGCAACGGAACAGGCTCAACAGCCAGATAGGTCAGCAACGGAGTGGGTACACAGCCAGATCAGTCAGCAACGGAGCGGGCTCTCAGCCAGATCAGTCAGCAAAGGAGCAGGTTTGTAACGGTTTGTTTGACTCACAGACACAGGTTTAGGATAAAAACACAGTTTTATTGAATTCACAATACAGTAAGAACCCTCACAGGTCCTGCAGTATACAGACAGTACAATACAGACACACGACAGGTTAATTATTCAATGCCCACACAGGTCCAGCATAACATGAAGGTACAGACAGTATATACTGACACGGGTCAGACAAGAGGAGTAAGTTCCCAGGACTCCGGTACTGCAGGAGTTAAAGTTCATCAATGATGGTAAACAGTCCCATGTGTGAAGGTACTGAAATAGCACTTATACCAAGCTCCAGATCGCCCAAGGTCAGCAAATAAATGTGAACTGCCAGAGCTCAACAGAGGTAGTAATGAGCACTGCCAGTGCAATAACCGAGGCAGCCACTTGCAACCGGAATAGCAGTAATGGAGGTCAAGCCAATGGCACTCTACTGGAGCAATCAAGGAGGCAGCCACTTGCAACCGGTGTAACAGAGGACTAGGCCAGAGGCGCATTGCCGGACCAGTAACTGAGACAACACTGGCAACCTGCTGGAGCAGTAGCTGAGGACAAGCCAATGGCGACTACCGGAGCAATCACGGAGGCACACACTTGCAACCGGTATGACATTAACGGAGGACTAGGCCAAAGGCGCACTGCCGGAGCAGTAACTGAGACAACACTGGCAACCTGCAGGAGCAGTAGTGGAGGACAAGCCAATGGCAACTACCGGAGCAATCACGGAGGCACACACTTGCAACCGGTATGACAGTAAAGGAGGACTAGGCCAGAGGCGCACTGCCGGAGCAGTATCTGAGACAACACTGACAACCTGCAGGAGCCGTAGCGGAGGACTAGGCCAATGGCGCACTGCCGGAGCAGTAACTGAGACAACACTGGCAATCTGCAGGAGCAGTAGTGGAGGACAAGCCAAGCAACCGGATTGTCTGCTGACTAATAATGTCGCCGAGGCGACAGTAACTGAAGAAGCAGGAACGTCAATCAAGCCAGGTCGGTACACAGGAATAGGAACGTCAGCCAGGCAGGGTCAGAACACAGGAGCAGGAACATCAGTCGGTCCGGGTCGGTACACAGGAGCAGGAACGTCAGCCAGCCCGGGTCAGTACACAGGAGCAGGAACATCAGCCAGGCCGGATCGGTACACAGGAGCAGACACTGAAGAGAAGTCAGGCAATCCGGGTCAGTACACAGGAGCAGGAACTGGAGAGTAGTCAGACAGGCCAAGTCGGTACACTGGGAACACTGAGCAGTAAGTAAGCACTGGTGCAGGAACACCACAAAAGGGCACCGAGTGGGTGCAGGAGCCCAGTATATAAAGGCCATACTGGGCGGGCTCAACACAGGGCAACCAATGAGAGCATTACACAAGATAATTGACAGGAAAACAAAAACAAGGGAGCACGGGCACCGTGATAGTACCCCCCTTTCTAAGACCCCCTCTCCTGGAAGAGGGACCTGGCTTCCGAGGATATTTAGAGTGAAAAATGTGCAGTAATCTAGGAGCATGAAGGTCCTTCTGATCAACCCAGGAACGTTCCTCAGGGCCATAGCCTTTCCAATGGACCAAGTACTGCAATTTTCCTCTAAATCTGCGTGAATCAATAATGCTTTGAACCTCATACTCTTCCTGACCCTCAACCTCCACCGGACCGGGAACCACAGGAGTGGTAGTGTAGCGGTTAAATACCAAAGGTTTCAATAGATATACATGGAACACATTATGAATGCGCATAGATGCAGGGAGATCCAAGGCATTTGAAACAGGGTTAATTTTACAGATCACCCTGAATGGACCAATAAACCGGGGAGCCAATTTGTTAGACGGAACTTGCAACTTGAGGTTTCTGGAGGAGAGCCATACCCTGTCCCCAACCTGAAAGGAGACCACTGGCAGCCATCTACAGTTCGCGTGGCACTGATGACGCTGGAATGACTGACTGAGGGCCCTCTGAACCTGTGCCCAAGTGGAGCGGAGTTGCTCGATGTGCTCATCCAGAGCTGGAATCTGTTGTGACTGGAAGGAGTCTGGGAGCAAACAAGGCTGGAACCCATAGTTGATGAGAAACGGGGACGTCCCGGACGATGAATTGACCGCACAGTTCCTGGCGAACTCTGCCCATGGCAACAGGTCTGCCCAATTATCATGATGATCGGTGACAAAACAGCGCAGGAACCTCTCCAGTCCCTGACTGGCACGCTCAGCAGCCCCATTGGTCTGGGGATGGTAGGCAGATGAAAAGGACAGTTCAATGCCCATCTGTTCACAGAATGCTCTCCAAAATCTGGATATGAATTGGCTCCCACGGTCGGACACCAGAACTCTAGGTACCCCATGCAACCAGAACACTTCCTTATCGAAAACAACAGCTAACTCCTGGGCAGAGGGAAGACCAGGGAGGGGCACAAAATGAGCCATTTTAGAGAATCTGTCAACCACCATCAGGATGAACGAGTACCCCCTAGACACTGGCAATTCTCCCAGGAAATCAATGGATACGTGGGACCAGGGACGTTCACCATTAGTCACTGGCTGGAGTAGGCCCACTGGGACGTGTCTAGAGGTCTTGGCATGGGCACAGGTGGCATAGGCTGCGGTAAATGCAGAACAGTCAGCCCTTAGGGAGGGCCACCAGAAAACTTGTGAGAGAGACCATATTAATTGATCCCTCCCAATATGCCCAGCAGCCTTAGATAAGTGATATGTTTTGAGTAAATGGGTACGGAATGGCTCATCCACAAAACACTTGCCCACTGGGGTTTCCAGGGGGGCCGTAGCCTGGGTGGCCAGAATCTCTTCCCCCAGTGGCGAAGCGATACTAGTACGTAGGATAGCCAGGATCCGGTCAGGTGGAATAATGGGTACCGGGACCTTGTCCCTCTCAGTTTCAGGCCCAAATTGTCTAGACAAGGCATCAGCCCTAACATTCTTGGAACCCGGCAAGTAAGATACTATGAAGTTGAATCGGGATAGAAACAGAGCCCATCTGGCCTGACTAGAGGACAATCTCTTAGCCTCTGAAAGATAGGTCAGGTTTTTGTGGTCAGTAAGGATTAGCACAGGATTTCTGGTACCCTCCAGTAGGTGACGCCATTCCTTCAAGGCAAGAATGATAGCCAGAAGTTCTCTGTCGCCAATTTCATAATGACTTTGAGCACTAGACACATGGTCTGAGAGCGCCCCCTGCCACTGGGCATTGAGATAGTACTGCCCCTACCCCAATCTCAGAGGCATCGACCTCCAACGTGAACAGAAGGGACAGGTTGGGGTGGGACAGTACAGGAGCAGATGCGAAAGCGGATTTCAGTGTTTCAAAGGCATGCTCAGCTGCCTCAGACCATTGGGAAGGATTAGCACCCTTGTGCGTGAGGTCAGACAGTGGCTTCACAATAGTGGAAAAATTCTGGATAAACTTTCTGTAATAATTGGCGAACCCCAAGAAGCGCTGGATCGCCTTTAACCCTTTGGGCCGTGGCTATTGTAATACGGCTGCGAGTTTCTCCTGGTCCATAGCAATACCCTCCTTAGAGATCACAAAACCCAAAAAAGGCACTTTGGACCTGTGAAACCCACACTTTCCACTTTGCAGAATAGTTTATTTTTGCATAAGCGGAGCAACACCTCGGACACATCCTTGATGTGTTGGGCCACATTAGCCGAGTGTATGAGTATATCAAGGTAGACTACTACACAGGATTGTAGCACATCACGGAAGATATTGTTAATATATTCTTGAAACACCGCAAGTGCGTTACAGAGACCAAATGGCATAACTAGATATTCATAATGCCCGGATCTGGTATTAAATGCCGTTTTCCACTCATCCCCAGCTTTTATCCTGATCAGGTTATAGGCAGCACGTAGATCTAATTTCGTAAAGATGGAAGAACCTTTTAACCTGTCAAATAGTTCGGTGATGAGTGGCATGGGGTAGGCATTCTTGGACATTCATTTATTTAGTCCATGATAACCAATGCACGTCCTTAACTCGCCACTCTTCTTTTTAACAAAGAAGAACCAGCGCCAGCAGGCGAGGTAGACTTTCTAATGATCCCTCTTTTTAGGGCATCCTCAATGTATTCCTCCATATCATGATTCTCTTCGCACGAAAGTGGGTACGTGCGTCCCCTAGGGGGCACTACCCCCAGGGGCAAATCAATGGCACAATCGTATGCCCTGTGCTGGGGCAAGGTGCTAGCCTCTCCCTTACTAAAAATGTCACTGAATTGGTGGTATTCGGCTGGCACGGAGGGAGAGGCACACAGGATCTTAACTGGATGTGACACACAATGTTTCATGCAATATTGAGACCAGGAAGTAATCTCACAACTCTGCCAATCAAACTGGGGGTTATGCAGATGCAACCAAGGGAACCCCAGAATGACCGCATGGTGAGAGAAATGAATTATCTGAAACTGCTGTTCCTCTCTGTGGAGGGCCCCAATCGTCATAGGCAGTGGAATGGTTTCCATCGTAATCTGAGCTGGTTCTATTGGTCTGCCATCAATGGCCTCAATGGCTAAGGGCGATTCCCTTTTAACCAGCGGAATTTTATCTAGCGCAGCAAAGGAACTATCCATGAAATAACCGGCCGCGCCGGAATCAGTCAGGGCCAGAACCTCCACCGAGTGTTCTGCCCAAGAAAATACCACCTAGATCGCGGGTTTATGCATAATCGGGTCTAGGGACTGCTGAACACCACCTAGGGCCTGTCCCCCAAGGTACCCTAGGTGCGTTAGTTTCCCGGACGTATGGGGCAGATACGTAACATATTCCCAGCTTTACCACAGTACAAACATAACCCCTGCCTCTTGCGGTGTGCCCGTTCATCCTTTTTTAATCTGGTAAATCCTAGTTGCATAGGTTCACAGGATTCCTGTTCAAGATCAAGAGGCTTAGGCAGAAAGGGAGGGGTGGGTGGGCTCAAAAGACTGCTATGCCCGCTGCTTCTAGGCCGTAGCCTACAGTCTTTAGCCACAAGTCTCTCATGGATCCGAGAAGCAATCAGAATAGCATAATCAATATATTCATACAAATAATTAGGCAATTCTCTCGCTGTGGTCTCATCTTTAATATGGTCAGCCAGACCTTGGGCAAATGCTGCCATCAACGCTTCGTTATTCCAACCTACTTCTGCTGCTAATGTATGAAATTCTATGGCGTAGTCCCCATCGTACGATTGCCCTGTTGTATCTCCATTAAACGTTTAGCAGCAGAGGCGGCTGTACCAGGAACTTCAGATACTCTCTGAAATGCCTGCACAAATTTCCTGAAGTTCCTGGTGCAAGGTTTAGCATTCTCCCATAAGGGATTGGCCCATGCCAGGGCTCTGCCCGTCAACAAAGATATCATAAACCCGACCTTACTACGGTCATTAGGAAAGGCATGAGGGGTTAACCCCAAAAATATCTCTAGTTGGTTAATAAACCCTCTGTATAAGGTGGGTTCACCATCATATCTGAGTGGCAACGGAGCAGAAGCGTTTAACCCTTTGACTGAGGCAACAAAGTCATGGGCTGACTCTCCGGTGTCAAAACTGGGGAGACCACCGTGTTCGTAACAGGCTTATCAAGGTGCACCATACGCTCAAGAACAGTTTGTATGGCCAATGCCAACTGGTCCAAATGCTGCTCATGTACATCCATCCTCCACTGGATGTTCTGTGTATTACCTTCACCATTATTGTCTGAGGTCATGGCCCTTTCATACTGTAACGGTTTGTTTGACTCACAGACACAGGTTTAGGATAAAAACACAGTTTTATTGAATCCACAATACAGTAAGAACCCTCACAGGTCCTGTAGTATACAGACAGTACAATACAGACACACGACAGGTTAATTATTCAATGACCACACAGGTCCAGCATAACATGAAGGTACAGACAGTATATACTGACACGGGTCAGGCAAGAGGAGTAAGTTCCCAGGACTCCGGTACTGCAGGAGTTAAAGGCAGTTTTCAGGCAGCTTACACTACGTCATGCTCCTTTTGAGATCAGATATGTCCTGATAGATGACCTCTAATTTTTAGGTAATATTGGCAATGTATGGGCAAGACCTGTGGGATCCATAGAGATGGCTTAGTTGTACTGTGGGACGTGGGCAGGGAGGCATTCAGCTGGAATGTAGGGGGCAGTGGAGTGTGGCATTGCAGAGAGTATTGAGTTGGAGGGGAGCATGGAGCAGACAGGAAAGAGTTGATCTAGAGGGGTGCGAACCTGGGAGAATGGAGTAGCAGGGGACTGCTGAGTTGAAGGGGAGTGGTTGATGAGAGTAGAGCAGGCAGGGGAGTGTTGATCTGGAGGGGAGTGGGCAGGGGAGTGTTGCGATGGAGGGGAGTGGGAAGGGGAGTGTTAAGTTGGAGGGTGAATGGAGTAGGCATGTGAGTGTTTAGCTAGAGGGCTGCTCACAGGAGAGCATGGATGTGCAGGGGAATGTTGTGGTGGAAGCAAGTGGGCAGGGAGAGACAAGCAGGCAGGGGAGTTTTCAGCTGGAAGGGAGTGGGCAGGGGCGAAGGCAGTGGAGTTTTGGGCTTGATGGTAAAGGCAGAAAGGAGTGGGGTAGGAAGAGACAAGTACACAAATGGGGGTTCTGCAGTGGAGTTGAGGTTGCGCCCTACAAAAATAATTTCCCCTAGCTATGTCTGTAGTGAAACATGGCTAAGTATCATGTGACTAAGATTCTGGGTCCATGGACACACACACCTAGGAGCAGCAGTAAGGAGAAACTGTGCAAATCTCCTCCATACTGCCTATCCCAATATCCAACCCAGGGGAGTGTGATTTTGACATGAGTTGCTGGGGAGCATAGCACCCTAACCACTCCTGTCAATATATCTGCGAGGAGTTACACCAATTATACCACATGCATGGATGCGAAAGATGCAACAAAAGTGATCAATCATGCTTATCTAGCATTCAAGTGGATAAAACTACAGTTTAAATCGATGAGAATTTTTATTTCCTTTCAAATTCTCCACTTTTTGTCTTTTTTGCAAATGGCACATTACATATGTTCAAAGGCATTCCAATTCATAGTCTTGAAATGTAATTTCTAATACTTCTATAGCTGTTTGTGGATTTTCATGAGCCTCTTGTCACAAGTTGACTGGTTCCTACAGGAGAGCGAGTACTGGGAGGAGGAGACTAAAGAGAGAAGCTAGTGACTGGGGGCTACTACTGTTTGACCGTGCTGTGGGCTTGGCTGTGTAAAGGTGCCAGCCAAGAAGCTAGATAACACCCACCAGAGGAGGTGGTGAATGTTCAGGATGACCAAACGGTAGTAGCGTAAGTTCTCCTGTAGGGGAGATTGCTGGCCTGAGCAACTCTCCTGAACAACTCATCAAGGAATGACTGGCCCTCACGTGCCAGTCTAGGACACTAGAGGAACCAACAAATTCACAGAGAGATCAAATGGTACAAGAAACCAAAAAAAAACCCCCAAAGATGACCCAAAAAAAACAAGGCACATTGAAATACCAAAAATAGAAAGAAGTTTTATTGATACACAAAAAATGTAGAAAGGTATAAAAACAATTAAAAACAAATATGGAGAGTCCAGATAAGCATATATTAGTGCCACTACATGGTAAGTAGCCACCTAATAGTGCAGATAAGTATAACAGAAGAAAATGACTGCAAGAATAAAGACAGTGCAAATAATAAAGCAAATACGCACACAATAAAAAGGAATTCAGAAATACTTATCTGTAATAATATAACAGGTGAAAACCTGATAGCAGAAGGTATGAATCAGACTCTCCAGACTACACCAGAACCCAAACCATATCGTCACCAACTGTGTCTTCGTCAGGGGTATCTGACGAGGGTTCCTGTTATATTATTACAGATAAGTATTTCTGAATGACTTTTTATTCTGTCCATATTTATTTTTAATTGTTTTTATGCCGTTCTACATTTTTTTGTGTATCAATAAAACGTTTTTCTATTTTGGTATTTCAGAGTGCCTTGTTTTATTTGGGTCCTTTTTTGGGGGGCTTTTTTGTTTTCTTGTACCATTTGAGCTCTCCATGAATTCTTTCGTTTTCTGTTTATTGGACCCAGGAAGCACCTGGGCTATTTCAGCCTTTAATTTTAATTACTTGTACTATAGCCTGTGCAATCCCACTTGCTTGTATGTTTGGGACACTGGAGGAGGCCACAAGCACAATAACAACAACAGGTACACTGTAAAGTCTGCTACCAGGATCTTGATATACAGACAGGCTGAACACTAAGAAGTAGCAGGGTTAGGCCTATATGGCTGGGTCGAACACAAGAGTGCTGAGTAGTCGTACAGGCTAGGTCAAACGCAGAGAAACCCAGGGATAGTCATACAGGCCGGGTAGAACACAGAGAGACTGATGGGTACTCATACAAGACAAGTCGAACACAGAGAGACAGCAGGGTTAGACAGCAGTGTTAGCCAGGTCAAACACTGGAGAGAGCAGGGTACCTGTAGCAACTCAATTGCAGCACAAAGCAGAAATAGAGAAGAAATGCCAATCTAAGTGTAGACTTTTTATTGAACAACGAGATAAAAAAAGTAAAGTGATTCCCTCACATTTGCCCTTCTTGGGCCTTGTGCACATCACAGGGTCTCCCTTCCTATTCGCCAATGTTCTGTGTTCTGTCAATCTCTCCGTGTCACCTGGTCCTCTCTGTTCCTGGGAGCTGATGTTGAGCTTCTTTTGATGGAGTTAAAGGCACAGCGTGATCCAGTGGTAATGGAATCTATCCTCCTCCATTGGATGGAGGGAAAAAAAATTGAAATTTTCCATGTCTTTGGGCACTGATGGAGAATGCCTCATGAAAGGCTCCCCTGTGGATGCCAAGTGCCTCAAAATTGCGGAATACTCAGTGGGTGGAGCAGAGAAAACCCATAGGGGGCACGGAGAGAGACCTGTTGTCTGTTAGAAACTACAGACTAGCCCAAACGTTCTGCTTCCTCAGGGGCCTTGAGCTGCAATTGAGTTGTTACAGGTACAGTGCTTTCTACAAGTAGACAAGGCCAATTTATCAACTATAACCTGCTGTATTACTAGAGATAAGCTGTTTCATTGATTATTCATCCATCATCATTTTTTCATCTTTATTTCATCTCCATACCTGACTTCCATTCCATCTCCATACATCCAATATTCTCCTTCGAGAAAGAAAAAAACTGTTAACATTTTTCATCTGATACAGACTATCTATGAACAGTTATTAAATAATATTGGGATATTCCTGATATTTTAGGTTTTTTATTTTCTCTGGTGATACCAAGGGGAACCTAGGGAGAAGCTTCCAAGTACACGGATGTTAGAGCACCTGTGCGGTGGCTGCTCGAGCCGATCGCTACTTCCTCCGGCGGCTCCAGCCGTATTGTCTATCCGACGGCTTCATCCGCATTGCTGTCTGGCGGCTCCAGCCGCATGAGGCTTGTGGCGGTTCGGACGCTTCCTGGGCTGTGGGTTCCAGCGCAGGTCTGTGACAGCAAAATGGGCTCGCATCCAAGGGCATGGACGTGCACTCCATTTAAAGGGGCAGTGGCACGGATGCTGACGCCTCCTCTTCCTGGACCCAAAGCTCAAATACTGCCTGGACACTATGCTCAGTCACCCTTTCGTGGTGTCCAGTGCAGTTTGTTCTGAGTTTAATGCATTACCTGGTTTGTCTAACTACCTGTTCTGGTGCTGGACTCTGGTTTGTCTAACTACCCGCTTTGTGTATGACCCCGGCTTAGTCTGACATCCCTCCTGCTGTAGACCTGTGACTCTGGTAGACTACCTCCTTTGTATATGACCTCTGGCCTGGCTGACTACCTGTTCTGGTGCTGACCTGTGGCTTTTTCCAACTACCTGCTCCGTATATGACCCTGGTTAGTCCGATAACCAATCTGGTGCAGACCTGCGGATCTGGTTGACTATTTGCTCTGTTTATGTCCCGGCTCGTCTGGCTACCCACTTTGGTGTTACCTGGGCTCTGTCCACTGTGCACCCAGCATACCAATGCTTCAGTGGGTAACCTGTCTGGTGCTATCAATGGCTCTGGCAGACTTCTCCTTTCTCTCGTACGTTGACTGGTGCGTTCAGGTGTGGACCTGTAGCACAGTGATTCTTACTCAGGAACGTAGATTGTACAGGTGCGGACCTGTTCTAGTCGGTTCAGGTGCAGACCTGTTGTAGACTGCTCAGGTGTGGACCTGAGGCGGCTTATTTCCTCCTTGCCTACTGGGGTCCTGTTCGGTAGCACTACAGTTGCGCTATCCTTCCTGATGTTGTCTAATATTTTTTTGTTACTTGCTGTTGCCGAATCATTCTGTACGTTGTGTATCTTAAGAAAGATTGTGTTACCTACAGTACTGGTCCAGTTCTCGTTCTTACAATTCGTGACAACGGTGGGATGAGTGACAGGTGAGAAAATGAAAATGTGTCCACCCTCAGGTACACCACTGACACCTTTACATGCTCATGTACTTTGACAACAACAGCAATATGCACTTGAGTAAAAAAATTACTAGAATACAAAAGCGTTTAGAGCTGGGCCACCAGATTACTGGATAAGATCAGGAATAATCAAATGCAGCATCAGGAGAGGTACAGGAATTATTGTTGACACCAATATGCATTCACGTTATAAGAATACTGCAAGATGGGGGGAACCAATATAAGCTTAGTTTGAATTGCCTGTGTTGCCTACATGCACCCCCCCACACACACACACAGTGTATCGAAATTATGGTGAGTATCTTAGTGATCCATTCGTTATTGTGAAAGTATGTACAGTGGTCACCGAGGCTACTGTACAGAGGCAGCTTCCCTGACATCTCTGCTGTTTGCAGGTATGTTGCAGAGTGCTAAATGAGCTACTGTATGCATAGATCCCAATCCAACAGGAATGTCTAGCACAGTGCCACTTGGGTAAAATAATGCCTATTGGCTAGGGAAAGCATTTAAAATATAGTACCAAAAGATTGGCTGGTATTTCAATTAACTGGGCTTAGTTCTGCTTCTGAGTATGCACACTATCATTCATCTGCATAGGAGATTATGGTGAGGGAAAAGGACACTGTACATCATATGTGACTGGATACTGCTACTGGACCTGAGAATTACTGCATGCCACTTCTCAAAATGTCATGCACTGGTCAATCATAAAGACAGGGTTGGGAAACCTGAGGCCCTCCAGCTGTTGAGGACTACAATTCCCAACATTCCTTGACTGCTGTTGGCTATCAGGGGATAATGGGAGTTGTAGTCTGCAACATCTAGTGAGCCTCAGGTTGGCAACCCCTATATTAATGATACTTTGTAGCGACATAATAAGGCTATGTTCTCACAGGTGACTTTAACTCAGCGTTAATAAAGCTGCTACAAAAGTGCTCTTGTGAATCTGTTTGTTTCAATGGTGTTTTTCACACTCTGGAACGTAACATGCTGCAACCTGGATGTGCTCATGCACTGGGCAAATTCAGGTTACAGTATGCTGATCTGCATGGCAATCTGTAGACCACCACACAGGCTGTTCACACACTAGCAATTAATAATATATGACCAATGCTCTGGTGGGCTGCCTTTGTGACACACCTTTTTCATACCCTTCATACGACTGAATCACAGTGGAAAAGCGGGACACTGGAAGTAAGTTGGTATATAACCAAGTTACCTGTGTGAACTAAGCTACCATTTCCTTAGTGCATTATACTGAAAGTGCAACGAGGCACCATACCTATGATTCCTAATACATAAGCATAAACTCAGGAGCAGGGCCATCTGAACTTCCCCAAAAGGAAAAGATGGCCCTGCACTTTCTATGTTAGCAGCAAGGGAATCAGGGGCTCAATGGGCTTGTTCCCTTGTGGACAGATCTGGCAGGATAAATGACCAGATTGCTCAGTTGGCAGAATAGGCACCAGCCTGAGCTCCAAATTTTGAGGGGTGCCTCAGCTGTGCTGGCCATATCCACATCCTGAATTGTGGATGTGGCCAGAACAATCTCAGTGTCCTGCACCAGTTTTATACCCCTTTATAGGTTATTATTTAACCCCTTGGATGCTAGATAGATCCTTGTGTTGGGAATTTCTCTAGCAACATAGGGGTTAAAGCTTTTTTGTCCTTGCTTATTATATGGCAAGGGTATTTTCTGTTCCAGGAAACAATGAATGGGACTGGAGGTGGGGTCGTGTGAGGAACGGGGGGTGATCATGGGTGGTGATAAGGGGACCTGGGGTGTCTTGCCTAGGGGCAACTGGAATGTAAATCCAGCCCTGAGGAGAAACATGTGTGTAGGGGGAATAGGGGGAACAAGGCCTCCCAATCTCTTGACTGACCCTAAAGTGATCCTATCTCAAAAAACAAATTCCTCCTATAAGTCTATGTTCACCCCTCAATTGTCAGACTGGTCCTCTGTGTATTCCAAAGCAATACATTGTGACTGCATTAGCAAAGAAGGAGATACAAAGAGTTTTAAATAAATAGAAAACTACACACTAAAACAAAACAACCTTCCATTGCCAAAGGGACTTGTAATGCATTGTTATCCATATGACAATGAAAGGGTTAATGCTCTAAAACAATTAAAAGGACACTTATACTTCCTAACATTAAATATGCCACATACCTTAACCCTCTGAGTGCCAGAGGGGTATACAACGCTTTGCTTTGCAATGCGTTGCTTACCCCTCTTGCACTCAAAGGGTTAAACTGGGCATCTAATAACACTATGAATCAATTCTATGCAGACTGAGTCTCGGAAATTAATATTTAACCCGTTGAGCACCAGAGGGGGTACGCAATGCACTGCAAAGCACTCAAAGGGTTCATTAGAACTGGATATGTACATGGAGGCAGACATGATTCTTTTTGCAGGACTTTAGTACCCTAAACTCCTCCCACCGGAGTCTTCTCAGTATGAATTGATTCATATTGGCTAATAGGATTAAATGAAGCTTTAACCCTTTGAGTGCCAAAAGACATCCAATGCATTGAAGCCCCAATGAGCTGGATAACTCTGTGGCACTCAAAGGGTTTTTAACTCCTTGGAAGATGGAGAGGTCTCCAATATATTACACGCAATGAGCTGGTGACCCTTCTAGCATTCAGTGGTGTAAACTCCCATTTAACAATGAACATTTGGGGAACTTATTTATGTTCCCTATGGTTTAGTTGGTTTGCTCTAGTATTTGCCCCACTTTAATAGATATTGCCATAGTCCATACTTTGGATAGCGAGGTGGTATTGATATCTGTGTGGAGGAATACATATTGTCCAGTGCTTCCTGTTCCATACATTGCAGTGAGTTTGAGTTAGCTTAGCTGATCTGCCTTTCATTCCCATTAGAGTGTATCCATCACATCTATACTACTGTAAATATACATGGCAGGGTGTTGGTGTAAGGTTTAAGTCTGGCACCTTGTCTTTTGTTGTTTGCAGCCCTCCCTTCCAAGTAGCCTTTGTTAATAACTGATCCCAAGTTTCCCATTATGCGCAATGTATAGGCATGTTAAGTACACCCTCTGCATGGCTATATTGACCAGTATTATGTTTTCAGAACTACAGATATTATCCCACAGTTGAGGAAAACATGACACAGTGGGAGGCTTGAATACAAAATGCTCAGGTGTGGCTTCCAGTCTGCAGACAGATTTAAGATTCTCTCTGCCCAAGTGAAAGGTCCCCTGGAAAGCAATGTATCTCCAGACCTCACAATAGACTGTCTTGCAGGTAGCCTTCTGATATGATTAAGCCTATCTCCCACGGGGGGTTGTTGGCTTCTGATTGGTCACCTGACCATTCTGGATCAAGCATGAGGAACTATAGGGCTGTGCTTGGCCCTGGGCTCCAGAGATGAGTATATGTGTCTAGACCTTTACCAGTGTTGTGTGAATTGCGTGTATGTTGGGAATGCATCTTTGGTTGGGCACAAACTCAGGTTTGCCCCTATGTCCCACATATATTATTACAGCTTCTCAGCCTAATATCTCTTTTCTTATAAGACCTCATGGAGGTGAACCTTACTCTAGTAGAGGGTTCCCTAATAATGTGAATACTAGACTTGTGCACGGTGGGAAAATTTGTTTCATCAGAATTATTTGTACAAAATAATTTAACAACATTCAGGGAAACTTGCATTCACGTTTAGTTGGTCAGAATTTCACTGAAAATTTTTGTTGAAATTCAGCCCCTCCACTTTCTCTGGACTGACATAAAAATGATTCATTCAAAATAAATTACTTAAAACTTCGCCATCCATTCCATCTGAGTTTTCATCAGGGTTTATAATGGACAAATAAAACAAATAAATATAAATAATAAATGTCTGCATTTTATTTGATTTAGTTGTACATTATCACAATGAGCATGCATAAGAAGCATAACTAAGAGCAGAGCCACCCCCTCTCTGATCCCTGAGAGCAAAGAAGCAGCAGCATATTTGTTTTGTTAGAAGTACGATATAGGATTTAAGGGGTGTCAGAGATGAGCGCTTGCAATGCAGTACCACCAACGTTAGACCAATTTAGGCAAACACACACAGCAACAGCATGGTATATAGTCTAGAAAAGTCAATAGAATAAGGAAGTAGAGGTGGCTGAAACCCTTCCCCCAGAATAATATACACTGAACTGTGAGAGAAAGGAAGGAAGCAGCAGCATCTGACTTGTTAGAAGTATGATATAGGAGTTAGGAAGTGATACATGATATGTTGGCATTGCAGCATGATACAGAGCTAGCATTGCAGCATTAGACCAATCTTGATAGACACATATAGGAGCAGCATGGTTTATGGGATAGAAAATCTATGGAATGAGGGAGTAGAGGTGACTGTGACTAACATCAGAAAGCCCCACCCAAAATAACATAGACTGATCTCTAAGAGAAAGGAAGGAAGCAGCATCAGAATCTGTGACTGTGTTACAAGCACTATATGGGCTTCAGGAGATGATGGATGAGACTAGCTTTGACATATCAGGACCATTAGCATCAGCATCTGTGTCTGAATTTCAAGCACAGCATGGGCTTCAGGCAGTGGCAGAGGAGGCAATTTTTGTCAATGCATTACCACCAGCACAAACATTAGACCAAACCGGACAGACACATACAGCAGCATGGCCAAAAGAAGCCTATGTACTGAGGAAGTACTGGTGATGGCTAAGAATAGAACCCCCAACCATAAAACACACATACACTGATCTTGGAGAGTATGGAAGCAGCAGCATCTGTGACAGTGTTAAAAGCACAGCATGGGCTTCAGTAGGTGATAGAGGAGGTGAGCCTTGATATAGCAGGACCACCATCAGCAGCATCTGTGATTGTGTTACAAGCATAGCATGGGCTTCAGGTGGTAATAAAGGAGGTAATTGTTGGCATTGCAGTACCAACAGCAGCACTAGCACCAGCATTAGACCAATCTGGAAAGACACATACAGTAGCATGGTCTACAGAGGTCTATGTACTGAGGAAGTACTGATGGTGGCTGTGAAACAACAGAAAGCCCCTCTCCCAAACAAACATGAACTGATCTCAGAGAGTAAGGAAGCAACAGCAGCATTTCTGATGATGTTACAAACATGCTATGGGCATCAGGAGGTAATAGAGGCGGCAAGAGTTGGAAATGCATGACCAGCAGCATTTGACCAATATGGACAGACACATGCAACAGCAGCATGGTATAAGGGTTAAAAAAGTCTGTCACACTAATATATTGATGAATGACGATTCAGTAGGTGGGAGAATCACCTCAATCAGCATATAAAATAAAGAGCTGGTTATCCAATATTGGGGATTGAACTTTAAGAAGACCATCTTCTCCACCAGGTATTGGGAGAGCTGTAAGTGCAGAGGGTTGAGGATGTTGCCCATCACTGAGAAAAGGCTCTCACTTTGCACACTGCTGGGTGGGCATGAAATCAGCTCAAGGGCTACCAAAAAGAGTACTGGCTAGATAACAGTTTTATGGTCCCAGTAGCCTAGGGGGTCATCAGTAGAAGGTCATGGAATTTCACTGAGGTAGTCTTTAACCATTTCGGAGGCACTACTTTGCTTTGGGTTGCTTCTGGTATACCCACCAAAGAATAATTTGACTCCGCTCAAAAAGCAGCTACTTTGGTAGATGTAGTATCACCGCTGCTGCTACGGAGCAGGGGTATGAGGGCTTGGGAGTAAGACTGCTGGGTGGTGCTACTGCTGCAGGGAGGTCCCATGTCCAGCTCCTGCACCTCTCGTTCCCTAAGAATGCACCTCTGGCACTGCATCTCACACACCCTGTGAAAAAGCTTGTCCCTCCAAGATCCCAAGTTGTTATGTTTTTGAGTTATCTTTTCCTTTACCCTTGAGTCACAGAGGATGGCCATCCTATACCCTGGGGTATCCATAATAGCACACATGCATACTTTCAACTCCTCTATCAGCCTCCTGATCAATCTAGCCACCTCTGGTTACAATAAAATGTTGATGGGTAAAGCATAACTGTTTTCAAGGAAGCCCTTCATTTTCTGGATCAGGTCGGTGAATAAGGGAATGACCTGGCCCAGGCTTGCAGTGGCCCGGCTTAAATTTTCCATGATGTACCTAAATGGCTTGGTGACCTTCACTGTCTGCCTCATTAATACCATTCCTCTCTGCCTAGTGTCCAGGATACTTCAATGTTCTGCCAGAGGACATGGTTTGAAGAATTTACTGCTGCTTGTCCAGGATCCTCTCAATCATCTGAGGAGCATCCACTTTGGGGGGATGAACCCACTGAGCAAGCGCAGCCTCAGATAAGGGGTAAAGCTTAGCAAATTTCTTGAAAACAGAAGGTTTCCTGTCCGGAGACTTCCACTCATCAGACACAAGGTGGTCAAGAGTGGGGTTAGGTGGAAAACAAGTATAGGGCCTTTTAGGCTCCTGAAATACATCAGAGGGATCCAAAGAAACCTCCTGAACTAAGGGAATGTTTAGGGTAGTTAAGACAGCTCTGATCAAGCCCTCAGCCGAGGGATCAGGATCAGAGGGGTCCCCAAAAAACTGAGAGGAGCCCACAGCAGAACATTCCTCAACATACGAATCCACCAACAGTTCCTCCTCAGAGGAATCTGATACATCAGGTACTCCCTGCGGTTTCGGCAGGGAAGATCTGATGGAAGAAGGGGTCTGCCAGGAGTGGAAGACCCCCTGTAACTGGGATGGAAAGAGTTGCAATGTAGACTGGAGGTCTCTAGTAGCAGCCTTGAATTCTTGCACCCAAACTGGCTCTAATGCATGGCTGGAGGTCCCTGGGAGAGACTCAGGGACATCAGAACATGCTGGGTATAAATGACCTGAGAATTCTCTAGGTAACCCTGAATGACATGAGGAGTAATGCGCAATAGGGGACACAGAGACCCCAGTGTCCTTACTCTTAGGCCTGGCCCCAAGCTCTAAGAGATTAGACTTTCTCACAGTGTTAAAATGTTTAAAGTATAAGAAATCACCCAAATACAGTGTGTAAGATTAAAATTTCGCCCCAGAAATCGCTAAAATGCACTTATCTTGCAGGCGAAGGGTTAATCTGCAGAGGAGAGAAGGAGAGTCCAAGCCCCGCATAGGATACTCGTTCAGGAAAAGCACAAAATGGCTGCCATGGCGGGAGCCAATCAGAAAGGAGAGCCATCTCTGAAGTTGCTACGATGAGCGGTTGCAGAGAGATGTCCCAAACTGTACAGTCCCATAGAAGTGAATGGAGCAATGGCGTCTATGCAGTAAAAGCGCTCATTTTGCAGAGTTGTTACTGATAAGTGAATGTGCACTGGACATTACTAAAACATGTCACTAGACCCAATAAACATTGAACCCTGTAGGAAAGTGCCAATAACCCCCCAAAAGATGAAAAACCAGCAGCTAAAGGGTTAAGTTACCACATAAACTTGCTCCAAACCACCCAACAGACATACAGATAAACCCAATGAGTGCAAGAGTGTGCAATAGGAACTCCTAAGGAAAACCCCTGTGCGGAGAGGCACTGTGGGACATGTGGACCTGCAGCACTCAAATGGTTGCTCACCTTTCCTGCAGATCTTCTGTCTTCAGATCACCATGTATTAAGAAGAAGCCTCAGTGGGCAACTCCTGGGGAAAGAACTTGAACCCAAGATTTTCTCCCTAGGGCTTAAGGTCCACAAAAGCACCTGGATACTGAGCTAGCCACATCTAAGGGCATTCTGAGCCCACCTGCTGTCCAACCCACTGTGCCAACATCTTCCTAAGCACTTACAAAATGTGAGTTGATGTGTGCTACTCATCCATAAGCTCAGTATGAAGGAGAAAAGACAGATACCCCATTGAACTTCTGACCTAGTTCCACTCGTCCTGTCACCCAATGTGCCTCTTTATTAAGTATCAAGAAAACAGATTAAAACGAAAAAGGATATAGAATTAGTAGAAGAAAATAAATCTAAAATATTCCATAAGTACAGAACAAAAGTACATTCAGGGCAATATTAAGCTATTTGCATTAGAACACACATCAGATTTATGAAAAAAATCAATAGAGAAAAAACAGACAATGAATTAAAAAAATGCTGAATACCATGCTGCATCATACTTTTCTCATATTTATACAAAACATAAAACATACGGTAATGTGCAACAGTTTTAGACAGTTGTGAAAAAATGCTGTAAAGTAAGAATGCTTTCATAAATATATACATAATGTTAACAGTTTATATTTCTCAATGAACACAATGCATGGTTAGTGAACAGAAGAAAAATCTAAATCAAATCAATATTTGGTGTGACCAAACTTTGCCTTCAAAACTCAGGAGTAGCTATGGGATCCACATTTGCACCTTCATATGCCAATGCCTACATGAACAAATGGGAAACAGAATACATTTACAATAACAATCCATACTACCATAATATGATATATTATATTATATATTATATATGCTATATTAACAACTTAATATTTATTGGCAGGGTACACTAGACAAATTCTGTAATTTTACAACATATGTTAAACAAAACAAATTAGGTTAATGATTAATGAGTAATATTAATAAAACAAGCCAAAGTATGTGAGGGGATCTGAGGATTAACAAAAGCAATGTTGCCTGTTCTACTGTTAGTCACCAATCAAGAGTATCACATTCTAGCTCTCTTGTGCCATTACAGAGGAAAAATATCCTTGTGCATATTAGGCTAATCCCATCCAAAAAGGCAGTCCAGTTTTAAAATGACAGGCCCATCCCCTCAGCAGAGAAAATGCAATCTAAACCCCAGATTTAGGTTTCTGCCTTCCTTATGCCTCATAAGTGTAATGCAGATAATTTCCCTATGCTCTGAGAGTAAGGGGTCCACATCTGAATTACCCTTCACTCTTAGGGAGACACCTGAAGAGTTTCTTGTGTCAAGCAATGAGCTTGAGCTCAAAACGCAGTCACCCTCCCCCCACCTCCCAAACACTAACACTACAATACCCCAAACTTGACACCTAAAGGGATAGTAATGTTTCACAATAAAGCCACTCCAATTAATCTTATTATCGTATTTGGGCCATGTAGAGTGTTATTTCAATACTGTCAGAGATGTAGTTCAAGAGTAATTGAATGATAAAATACCCCCCTCCTGCCCCTTTTACATAGTGTAAACCACCTCCACTCAGATGTAGAATCTGGTCATTTGGCCAGACAGCTCACAGCAAGGGACAATCTTACTGTGAGCATAAAGAAAACCCTGCCCCCCTGACAGGTTTTCAGGTTTTTCCTTATGCTCACTAAAGATTGTCCCTCTCTGTGATCCATCCGGATAGTCTTGCTGATCTGAGGTGTGCAGTGTTATATCAGTAAAAGGAGTGGGAGAGTATTTCTCTTGAACTACAACTCTGACAGTATTGAAATAACCGTCTCCATGGCCCAAATACTATGAAGATTAATTGGAGCTGCTTTTACTGTGAAACATTACTATCCCTTTAAACAATACTAGCCCTAACATTATCCAAACACCTAGAACTGTAACACTTACCTGTCTTCCACTGCCTGTCTTCTTCTTTAGTCTTCTCTCTTCATGTTTCTGTAATCTTCCTTAATCTTTTCTTCTTTCTTCTAATCATCTTCTTTAAAAAACTGTATTTTAAAATTTAAAAAAATCCAATGAAAGGTGTTGTTAAAAAATGTCCCTAAGATATGCTTGACTGGAGGGGTAAACCCTCTGGCACTCAAGGGGTTAAATGCAGTGGCATATCAGGTATAAATAATATGAAACCAAAGACACAGGGCGAGACGCCCATACTTCTATATTTTTACCGTTTGTAGGCAATTCGGACTTTCAGAGGGATTAACTCTTTCACCTCTGGGAGGGAAAGAGCTTGAGCATATTATATATACTCTTTTATATTGAATCCCTTTGTACAGTTAGTTGATCCTTTAGCTGCTAATGGTGTGTCACTTGACACACATTAGCTACAAAAGGTGTTCATTGTATCATTAAATCTGTACATATTTAACTATTATTCTTTTGTTCTTTTTTATGTGAATCTTGGCAGTATCACATATTACTAGAATTACTGAATTGTTTTGGGGGACTGAAGTACAAAAGATGCAATTTTTATTTGTTGCACGGTGGTGAACTATCACACTTCTTCCACACTAATCATCACATTCTCTCACACATCCACTGCACCACATTTCCCATAACCATTTACTGTACATCACAATCATAATCAGTATTAAACCATACTTAGTCTCAGCACAGCAAACACAACCTACAGTTTTTTATATCTCACACTCAACATTATTGTGTCAGGCATAACACTTGCATATATTCTTTACATTCACTTTCACAAACATACGGTAAAAAATTTTATAGTCTATTATTATCATCAGTGAACACGGGACACAAATGCCAAATGTGTTAATACATTATCAATCACTTACAGAAATAAATGTAGGAATATCATATCACAGATCTTTATTACATTTTTATTTTATGTATTTTATCAATTTCTTTATCACAGCAATCGGAAGGGTGTAAACAAGTCTGAACTTCTTTATACAATTTATCCCTGGGGAAGTGAAGCATACCTCCACCATACACCTTGGGCACTGACTCCCCACCCAAAGAATCCTCACTTGCAATTTCATTATTAACTCTGGACTCTCCCATGCCCCGTGTGAGAACTTGATTGCTGTTCCAGCCATGCACCGGCCCTTGCCCTACCGCTTAACTGGTGATCTTGAAACACAAGGTACACCATGGAAAGAAAGAAAGAAAGAAAGAAAAAGAAAGAAAGAAAGAAAGAAAGAAAGAAAGAAAGATTAATGTTATAATTTCCGGGGTGCAATCTATTATAGTTCACAAATGCCATGCACAAAAATGAAATATCCTGAAGCAATTCTTACTGATCCAGTCATGAAGTGCTAGCAATTCCTCTCTGAATGAGTGAAGCAGATAACCCCGGGTCCAACAAGGTCTAATGAGGCCAGCCTTCCTGAGTCTCTTCATTGAGATACAGCGGTCCATTCTATTCACCTGTAATCAAAGGTTCCTTGTAGGGATTCTTTTTGGAGACCAAGCCCATGGGTTAATTGGGTTATTTGCATATACACATCTTTAAAAATTGATTCCTTTAAAAGCACATTTCCTCTAGTCTTAAATGATGCCCCTTGGTTTTTGCCTAGCAAAGAATTCCACAGAGAGTACTTTGGATTTGTCTTCTATATATTTGTAAATAGTAATCATTTCACTCCTTAGAAGATTTTCTCCAATGTAAAGAATCCTAGTTTCGGTAGTCTTTCTTTATAACTAAAATCTACTTATCAGTTTTGTTTCATGTCTCTGTACTTTTTCTAGCTCTATAATGTCCAAAACTATCTTATATAATAATTTGCTAAAACGTGTGTAACGCCACAGTCATGCGCAGTAGAGACTGCTGCGCGTGCTGTAGTCATGCGCAGTAGAGACTGCCAGTGATGAGGCTGATACAGAGGAGGGCACTCCGAAGGAGAGTCCCGCTCTGTATCAGCAGCGGCGGGGGCAGTCTCTACTGAGCATGACTGCACCGCGACTGGCTGGCAGTGGCACTGTGGCCCGTGTAAAGGGCTCTTCAACTAGTATTCCGTATTCTAGATAAAGCCTTCCCAACAATTTATAAAAAGGTAGAATTAGATTCCATCCCATGCATCAATACCCCCTTTTTTATACTTGACATTATCCTGCTGTCTCTTGATCAGCTGTTGTTTAGTCATTGTCCACCAGTACTCCTAAACCTATCTCTAAAAAGAATTCCCCAAGTAGTTTCCCATTTAGCGAATATGTAGAATGCTTGTTTCTGCAACCCAAATTTGTAACTATGTTTATCTATACTACACATCACCTCTCACTTTTTCGCTATTCTCTCAGATTAGCCAAATCTTTCTGCAGAGAAAAATATCCTGTTTTGTATGTATCACAGGATCACAGCGAACAACCATGCAAGAGAGACAGGTCTCTTTCTGTCTGCTGGTTAATTTTATTTTACTTATTTAGAAAATGTTTTACCAGAAAGAATACATTGAGATTTCTCTCGTTTTCAAGTATGTTCTGGACAGTTTTCAGTAGAGGGTTGCATAGTTACACAAACTGAGAAACATTATATATTACATGTTATTAAATATACATATCCATATGAATATACATACATATGGAATATTAAAATTATATAAAGTTAGATATAAAGAAGCATTTACTTTTAAGGATTTTAGACTGGGAGCAGATTTGATTATTTCAGGCAGATTGTTTCAGGCCTTTGGAGCTCTGTAGGAGAAGGCAGATCTTCCTGCTTCTTTCTTGTATTTGGTATACGTAGCGAGTTGTTAGCAGAGGAGCGGAGGTTATAGTTAGTATGGAGAGCTGAAGTGAGCATACTGCTCAGGTAGTCTGCTAGTTTTCCAGAAAAGTGGTTGTGTACTAAGCAAGAAACAGTTCCTGTTTAAGAGATCTCACTGGGAGACCTTTATGTGCACTCTGCGACCTGTGGGAAGATGCACTAAAGTTCGATAAGGGTAAAGTTTGGGGACATTATGGCGTATTTATAACAATTCCATCTCATCACATTCACTAATATTCCTGTGAATACTCCATAAATATGCCGACATTACCATTTATTTCCTTTCCTTCACCAGGTTTACTAATGGTCCATAATGGCTCATCTTCATATTGAAATGCAGCTTATGGAACCATTTCTGTTTTCTTGCAGGTGTGTATGTATGTTAATATGACTATTCATTTATGCTCCTCTATCTGGCTGTGTAGTTCACAGTCCCAAATTCACCAAGCTGAGATGGGGAAGTTGAGATCTTCCTATAGTTTTCTATGGAGCCAGAAAGGACAGTTTGCTGCCTCTACTGGAGAACATTTGCTCCTCATTAAAACTTTGAGTGCCATAAGCATGTGCAATGCATTTCTCTGCAATGTGATACACACAACTGTGGCTTTCAAAGGTTTAAAACATACACAATCCCCTGCCTCTCTTAATAGATTATTCAAAATCACATAGAACCTGCAGAGCACCTGTTATATGTAACAGCTGTTCAGCTGGTTCTATGTGTATTTTAATCATCTGTTAAGTGAGACAGGGAATTGTGTATCAGAAAGAGCTGCTGGTGGTAGTGGTGTGTGTGTGTGTGTGTGTGTGATGTTTTGAACCCCTCTGGTACTCAAAGGGTTAATAAAGGCCATTCTATGAGTACTGCTCTAACTGCATACAAACAGTCTGGGGCAGAATAAAGAAAACAATTTTAGGGTTTTTAGGTACATATGTGTACATTGTCCATATTTAAGCAGGGACCCGAATTCCATTGGCTTACTGTACAAAACACATGTAACCCTGTATTGCCTAACTCTAAACCCTTAAATTATACATTTCTGTATACACTTGTAGTGCTATATACATAAACTAGTTTAAAAGCCCATGTACATGGGCCAAGGTCCGGGTAATGGCACTCAAAGGGTTAAGAGGCCGGCGCTACCTCACTGCTCCACACGATGCAGTCTTGCGTCACCTTACTTATGCGATGTAATCATGCGCAGCAGCAGGAGAGTTACTAGGTTTCAAAAAGATCTGGGGCTAGAGCCCATGACAAAATTCCACAGCATGTCTGCTACCCGCGGTATTGACGATAACCACATGTGCACACATATACACTTATATTTAGGTAGTACATGTACATATGTTATAAATATGTTTAACCCCTTTGCGTCCTGTGACGTACCCGGACCGTCACGCTGGTCCGGCAGTTAAGGACCAGTGACGGTCCTGGTACGTCACGTACTTTTACTCACCGCGCTCCTGCAGGAGCGCGGTGAGTAATACCGTGGACTGAAATTGATCGCTCCAAGACCGGAGCGATCTCTTTCAGTCCTCCCTTCGATGTGCCGCCCCACATGATCAGTCATGTGGGATGGCACGTCGAACGCGTCTATCTGGTCCTTAAAGGACCAGACACCGCGGGATCGTCGGACCCTAAGGGGTTAACTGAGATCCTTTTAACAATGACAATACTTTAATATGGGGATAGCCAAAGACTGGCACTCAAGCAATTGGAGAACTACAATCACTGATATGTGTGCTATATTTTAGAGTCAGGTACTCTGCAGCACACATGGCTAATGGGATCCAGTCACATAAGATGTCAGGCTCTTGATTAACTCTTCCATTTTGTCTTGTTAATTTCAAATAATGTTCTCAGCTGGTATTCAGGATTCTACTTTTGACATCATATATGACTAGGTCCCAATAGTCATTGGTGCTGCAGAGCACCTGACTAAGATTTAGCAGGATTCACTTAAGCCATGACTAAAATGTCCATTTATTTAGCTTCATCCAAATTAAACAGTACACAGATGAGGACAGCAAATTCCAGCATTCAAACTCACCCTTTGAGTGTGTAGCTTTTAGGAAAAACAAATGCACATAACAGAAAATAACAAGCCTAACCACTTATGAGTACTAACTAGACAAGAACAGTATTAGATCACTGTCCAGTTCCCTATGGCTCATCTAATGTTATCTACCTCATCATGTATGTGTGAAATGTCCCCAGGCAGGACTATATGTGGGGGAGACAGGACAGATCCTGAGAAAAAGGATGAGTTCTCATAGGTCCAGTGTGAACAACAAATATATTTGATCCATTTGGATCCCAGGGGGCTACACATCCCATTGTAAGTGATGGGTTGTGTACATTTGAAGGGTTTACCCATACATTCTTTAGACAGCCATCTCTGGTTAAAATCAGTGTGAAAAAGGTAATTAATCTTGTTTGATTTTTCTTACACACTTCAAAGAGTCTTTTCTGGAGCCTACAGTATAATTTATGGTCCATACTGATAACAATATTCTACTAGTAGAAGTTGACCCTTTGGGTGCCACAGAGGTGTCCAATGCATTGCATTCTTTCAATACTTAATTATCTGTGGCAGGTGTTGTTCACCTTTCCCTGGGTTACCTTGCACAGTTATATTTCTTTCTTATTTGTTTTATAAGGGGTTTTTAACACCATGAACGCTAGAGAGGTCACCAACTCATTGCTTCGTAATGCAGTCACTGGTTAAAAGCACAATTTAATCAATGGGACAATTCCTGAAGAGGGATAATAGCAATGGTGTCCCTCTTCATAGGGGACGAAAGGAATAAAGAACATCGGTGCTTATCGTCAATCCTAGATATCACCGAAAGGGATGGACCAAATATACAATAGTATTTATATATAAAAATTCTCTGAAGTAATTATCTAGCGCTAGTTAATACAGTTTTTGTATACATAGATAAACTAACCAATTGGTGCCCCTAAAAGTATAGAAGATCCAAACAAAGTCTTAATCTTCACTGCTGATAGTCCTCAGAGCTCAGTTCCGTGGACCATATATATGACAAGAGGGAGGATGGAAGGATAGTGGAACGAGGGAGGAGGACAGACTTGTATAAAAATAAAATATACAACTAAGTGTAGTATTAGGTATAAAATAAACAGCAGAGAAATATTTATTGCATATTAAACATAAAAATACAGATTAAATAAAACCATATGGTAATAGGAATATATGGACTACAAGGTAAACAGAATGGTCTTGAAATGTAGGCCAAAGCAAAGAACAAAATAAGAGGATTTTAGTCTTACCTGTTAAATCCTTTTCTCTTAGTCCATACAGGTTACTGGTAACTTTGGGGTAGGTGATCCACCCCTTTAAGTAGGTAGGAACAATTCTAGAATTGTAAGCCAGAGGAAATAACCAAGGAATGGACATGGCATATAGCTAGAGGATCCCTCCAGCGAGAGCAGAACCTCGGAACCTTCCGGTTGTGTCTTGTCACCATCAGGTTGATGCAAGGAAATCCCCACTTCTGAACGATGAGGTTGAACACCTCTGGGTGCAGCTCCCACTCGCTGCTGTCCACTGTGTGTCGACTGAGAAAGTCCTCTATGACATTGTCTACGCCAGGAATGTGCACTGCGGATATAGCAGGAACGTGTTCTTCTGCCCAAGACAAAATAGCCTTGACTTCTAACCAAGCGGCGAGACTTCTTGTTCCACCCTGTTTGTTGATGTAAGCCATGGCAGTGGCATTGTCGGACTGTACCCGGACTGGGCAGTCTTCCAGCTGGGGTGTCCAATGACGAAGGGCATGAAATATCTCCCGAAGCTCCAACATGTTGATGAGAAGGAGAGATTCCTCCGGAGACCACCGACCCTGGACACTCAGGCGACCCAGGACCGCTCCACAGCCAGAGAGGCTGGCTATCATGGTTCCCGTGATTCCGCTCTCACTCTCTGCTGTGGTGCTCTCTCATTGGCGGAGCTTGATTAGCCCGCCCAGGGTGGCCTTCATACACCGGGCCTCTGGCACCTGTCAGGTGCCCTTTCGTGGTGTTCCCATACCTGTGCATCCATTGCTGTGTTCCTGCGTTCCTGTGTACCGATTCAGCCAGTCTGACTACTCTTGTTGTTCCTGCTCCGTGATTGACCCGGCTTGGCTGACGATCCCGCTCCGTGATGCACCCGGTTTGGCTGACGTTCCTGCTCCGTGATTAACCCGGCTTGGCTGACGTTCCTGCTCCATGATTGACCCGGCTTGGCTGATGATCCTGCTCCGTGACTGACCCAGTTTGGCTGACGTTCCTGCTCCGTGACCTGCTTCCTGTGTCTCTGCGAGATTCTGATTATATGTCGCCTGGCGACATTCTGAATTGTGTATGCAGTGCTGTGCAGACTGATCACCCACTTAACCCTTGCAGAGCTCGTTGCCTCCTCTACTGAGCCTGTCCGTGAACACTTGCTGAGTTTGTTGCCTCCGTTAACGAGCCTGTCCGTGAACACTTGCTGAGCTTGTTGCCTCCGTTACCGAGCCTGTCCATGAACACGTGCTGAGCTTGTTGCCTCCGATACTGAGCCTGTCATTAACACTTGCTGAGCTTGTTGCCTCCACTACTGAGCCTGTCTGTTAACACGTGCAGAGCAATCGTTGCCTCCGTTAACTGTGCTTCTACCTTACACCTTATGAGCACAGAATAGCAGTTGTTGCACCGCGTGGTGCTATTGGGCATTCCGTTAGCTCTTGCAGTGTTTGTCTCCATTACCGCACCGGAAGGGTGTCTTGGCTCTGGTCTCATTCGGCTCTCGCAGTGTTGTGCCTTCGTTACCGTACCGGTAGAGTGCTACTGGCTCAAGTTACATTAGCTCTTGCAGTGTCTATGACTCCATTACCGCACCCAAGGGGTGCTATTGGCTCTGGTCCCACTTAGCTCTTGCAGTGTCTTTGACTCCGTTACCGCATTTAAGGGGTGCTATTGGCTCTGGTTCCATTCAGCTCTTGCAATACTGTTGGGTATCTCACGGATCTCCTGTTCCTGTAGTGTTTCAGTTCTGTCTCACTGCTAAGGTGCTTCCCACCTCGCACCACTACCGGGGCTGTTATTACCATCTACTGGGCGTTGGCTAATCACACCACAACGGAGACTGATTACTTATATTGGGCATTAACCCTTATACCACTACTGGTTCCTGTTACATACCAGTATTGTTCCTAGCCATATTGTGCCTGAAAGACATCCATTATACTTATCCATATACGTGCTATTACCTATTCTAGCCCCTAGGGGGTAGTGTTCCTTGTTTTCGCTCAATAAAACTGTGTTTTATTTTAACCTCTGGCCTGAGTGTCGTTAAAACCGTAACACTGGCATCCGTTGTCACCGTGGTCCAGAAGGATACCAGGAAGGACTTTCCCTTCAGCAGATTATAGAGGTCGATATCACGGTGCCTGTGTATTGCTGGCGACATTTTGACACATTGTTTCTGATGCCTTCTTATTGGCTAGCGTGAGATTGCTCCACCCACTGGTAGCCTTTAAGTACTGTGCCCTGTCACTCATGCAGGGCCCTTTCGTGGTTTTCCCGTTGCTTAGTGCTTGCTGTCATTATCGTGTGAATCCTATGTATGACCCGGACTGCCTGACTACTCTCTCTGATTCTGTTCCTGCTCCGTGAACCGACCTGGCCTGGCTGACGTTCCTGCTCCGTGTACCGACTTGGATTGGCTGACGTTCCTGCTCCGTGTACCGACCTGGCCTGGCTGACGTTCCTGTTCTGTGCGTCAACCCGGATTGGCTTCCGTTCCTGCTCTGTGTGTCTCTGGTCCAGTTCACTAACGTGCCCGGTATTCCAGTAGAGAGTACTTTCCAGTGCTCTGTCTAGAGCGTGCTGACCCAGTGGTTGCCTCAAGTACTGTTTAACCATTCTGTTACTGCGACCCATTTACGCTCCTGTGCCTAGTATCTCTATAGCCCAGGGATGAAGGTGATCTCGTTTGCTCACTATACGCTTGGCTTGTTACTGCTCCCCTACTGAGGTTGGTCTCCTGGGTGCCTCAGTCGTCTCTACCACGTAGCAGTCGCCATCAAGCCTGAGCGTCTATTAACCCTTGCTGTCCGGTGCTCACCCGGGTAGAAGATATTCTCTTTGGCATACTATATGCTTGGCTTGTTACTGCTCCCTTACTGAGGTTGGTCTCCTGGGCGCCTCAGTCATCTCTACCACCTAGCAGTCGCCATCAAGCCTGAGCACCTGTACCCTTGTTGTCCGGTGCTGTTATCATTGGGTCGCAGATTCCGGTTGGCGTTCCATTGTTCCTCCGGTTACAGCACTGTCCGTTAGTCCGTGATTCCTTCAGGGCCTCGCTCACCCTTAGAGGGCTTAATCGCTATTGTGTCACTCTCCTGTATAGAGTGCTTCCTGGACCTCGCTATTAGGGCCTACCAGCATCCCGGCCTAATAGCACCTTCAATCGTTATATCTCTATTTCACACGAACAGTAACCTGACCTGTGTCAGTATATGTATTTGTTCTCTGATATATGTACTGGACCCGTGTGGGTTAATGCTATTTTGTAACCTGTCCTGTGTCAGTATTAAGTGTGTACTATTGCTGGACCCGCGAGGGTTACTTAATTCTATCTGGTTTTAATAAAACTGTGTTTTACCAAAATGCCTGCCTCTGAGTGTACTGAAAACCGTTACAGTCGAGCCACCACGACAAAGTCAGTTCCACATGAAGAGGAAGGTATAATGACGTCTTCAGAAGGTCCGGCTGACCCCTGCACACCTGAATCACAAACCTCTGGCGTTCTCTGGTGTGAGCCATGGCAAATGGGACCGCTTCAATGGTGGAGATGACTTTCTCCACTAGAGAAGACAGCTTCTTGGCTGGAATTGGATCTTGAGCCAGAACAGCAGAGACCCTGTGGGCGATCTGGTGAGCTACCTTGTCCGTGAGAAACACCATGCTCTGCTGAGTGTTGAAAAGAAGGCCCAGGAAGAACAGATGCTGGGATGGGACAAGATCCGACATGTCCATGATGATGATCCACCCGTGATGGGTGAGTACATGAATGCAGTCCTCAACCTGCTGATGAAGAAGTTCCGAAGAAGGTGCCTGCAGAAGCAGGTCGTCCATGTATGGAATGACTCTGATGCTGTTCTGATGGAGGATGGACACTAAGGCCCCCAGAACACGATTGAAGACTTGAGGAGCTGTAGTCAGACCAAGGGGAAGAGCTGAAATTGAAAGTGCCCTTGGTCACAGGCAAATCTGAGATACTGCCGGCTCTCTGGATGAATGGCGATGTGTAGATACACGTCCTGAAGATCCAGAGAGTCAAGGAATTCCCCCGGGGACATAACAGTGATCATCGTCCTTAGGGAATCCTGGTGATAATGAGTCCTGATCACAAAGGAACTGAGATCCTTCAAATCCAAAATGGGACAACAGCCGCCGTCCTTCTTGGAGACCACAAAGAGGTATGAGTAAAAACCCATACCTCTGTCCTGAACTGGAACCAGCTCTAGAACATCCTTGTCCTGAAGGGCCTGTATAGTGCCATTGAACAGATGGTGTTTCTCTGCGCCCTGGGGCGTATGAGAGGGAAAAAAGCGAAAAGGAGGAAGAGAGATGAAAGGGATCCTGTATCCTTCCGCCACCATCTGTAAAACCCATGGGTCCACCACTGAATCCTCCCAGACGTAGACGGCCACCCACAGCAGAGTGAGGACCTAGGTTCGGTGAGTCATGCCGAAGAAAGCTTGGAGGCCTTAGGCTTGGAGGGGACCTTGGGCTTCCATTGCATTGCTGTTTGGGCTTGGAGGTGGCACGCGAAGCTGAGGGAACCACCTGTTTCGCCGGATGTGTCTCAGTCTGAAAGGAACCAAAAAAACGATTACGCTTGAGAGACGTTTTCTTCCTGGGGACCAAGGGCAGAAGTGTACTTTTAGCCCCTGAGGCTTCACTAATCAGATCCTTAAGATCTGGCCCAAACAATGATGTGCCTTGAAAAGACAAGGAGAGCAAGGCTTTCTTAGAAGCGGTGTCAGCAGACCAGATCTTAAGCCAAAGAGCTCGTCTGGCAACCACAGACATGGTGGAAACCCTAGCCACCAAACGGATGGCATCAAATAAGGCAGAAGAAACATAGTGCTGGGCCTCAGAAATGTTGGCAAGAAGGTGCAACATATCCAAAGTAGAAGCACCCCGACAGACAGCCAGAGTGAGTTGTTCAGTCCAGACCACAATGGCCTGGTTAACCCATGCCGCAGCGAACGCTAGACTCATGGTGGTACCAGCAGTGACAAAAATGGTTTGGAGTGAAACCTCAAGTTTCTTGTCAGTCCAGTCTTTCAGAGCGGAGGTGTCAGAAACTGGCAAGGCAGTAGACTTAGATAGTCTGGAAATAGGAGCATCCACTTTGGGGGATGAACCAACTGAGCAAGCTCCGCCTCAGAAAAAGCTTGGCAAATTTCTTGGACATAGAAGGTTTCCTGTCTGGGGATTTCCACTCATCAGACACAAGGTGGTCAAGAGTGGGGTTAGGTGGAAAACAAGTAAGGGGCTTTTTAGGCTCCTGAAACACACCAGAAGGATCTGAAGAAACCTCCTGAACTAAAGTAATGTTTAGGGTACTCAAAACAGCCCTGATCAGGCCCTCAGCCGAGGGCTCAGGATCAGCCTTATAGGGGTCTCCAAAAAGCTGAGAGGAGCCCACAGCAGAACATTCCTTAACATCTGAATCCACTAACAGTTCCTCCACGGAGGAATCTGATATGTCAGGTACTCCGTGCGGTTTAGGCAGAGAAGATTTGACTGAAGAGGGGGTCTGCCTTGAATGGAAGACCCACTGTAACTGGGATGGAAAGAGTTGCAATGTAGACCGGAGCTCCCTAGTAGCAGCCTTGAACTCTTGCACGCAAACTGGCTTTAATGCATGGCTGGAGGTCCCTGGAAGAGACTCAGGGACATCAGAACAAGCTGTGCATAAATGACCTGAGAATTCTCTAGGTAACCCTGAAGGACATGAAGAGCAATGCGCAATAGGGGACACAGAGACCCCAGCGTCCTTAGTCTTAGGCCTGGCCCCAAGCTCCAACTGATTAGACATTCTCACAGTGTCAAAAATGTTATAGTATAAAGAATCACCCATAGAAGTGAATGGAGCAATGGCGTCTATGCGGTAAAGTGCGCCGGAACTTAAATTTTGCAAAGTTGAAAGTAAAAAAATAAAAGTACATGAAACATCACTGAACCCAGTAGGGAAAGTGTCAAAACCCCCCAAAGATGCAAAACCAGTAGCTAAAGGGTTAAGTTACCACATAAACCTGCTCCAAAACACCCAACAGTCATACAGATAAACCCAATGAGTGCAGGAGTGTGTAATAAGAACTCCAAAGGAAAAACCCCTGGGCAGCACTGTGGGACATGTGGACCTGCAGCACTCAAAGGGTTGCTCATCTTTCCTGCAGATCTTCTGTCTTCAAATTACCATATATTAAGAAGAAGCCTCGGTGGAAAGAACTTGAACCCAAGATTTTCCCCCCAGGGCTTAAGGTCCACAAAAAGCACCTGGCTACTGAGCTAGCCACATCTAAGGGCATTGTCAGTTATGGTAATCCACCTAATGGTGGTATTCCATTTCTAATAGAAAAATAAAAAAATGTCTAAAATTATAGCAGAACTGTTATCTTGCCTGTGTCTTCACCAAGGAACAAACTTTACTGGAGCTGGTTGGCTAGCTGCAGCCAAGGAGGGAAGGTAGTCTCCACCTCCTGCATACAATTCTAGAATTGTTACTGCCAACTCCAAAGTTACCAGTAACCTGTATTGGATGACAGAGAAATATAGATGGACAATGGAAAATATAGATGCAAATAAGCCCAAAGAGAATATATGCATGGCAGATACAGATATCCACGTGTTCTAAATGAAGCCTATGGATAATAATCAGAAACTGAATCTAGCAGTAGAACATTTTGTGTATTGTTGTAGTGCTTTTGTGCTCTTATTGCCCCTCTGAAAGTATGGATACATCTGTACCCTGATCCTAGTCCGGTTACGACCATTACTTGTTTGATTATTATTATAGGCTTCATTTAGAGCACGGGGATACCTATATCTGCCACACATAGATTCTCTTTGAGCTTATTTACATGTATATTTTCAGTTGTCCATCTGGCCCTAACCCTATTCATTATAATTTGTTTTCTTTGTTTCAGTCTACATTTCAAGACCATTCTGTAGTTCATATTTTCCTATTACCATATGGTTTAATTTAATCTATATTTTTTATGTTTAATATGCAATAAATATTTATTTAATGTTTATTTTATACCATAACACCACACTTAGTTGTATATTTTATTTGTGCATATGCATGTCTTCCCCCTCGTTACTCTGTCCTGCCGATCCCCTCCTTTTTTTAGGAGATCAGACTGTGTGGTATATATAGACACAAGCACATCACACAGCAGCGCATCAAGTACAAAGTCCTTCTTCTGACCTTTAACGCTCTCCACACTGCTACCCCTCCTTACATCTCTTCCCTCATCTCCTATTATGTTCCTGGCCGCTTCCTTCGCTCAGCACACAAAGCACTTCTTGTTGTACCATCCACACTCTCTGCCCTCTCCCGTCTCAAACCTTTCTCGCTTTCTTCTCCATACCTATGGAACTTCATACCCCTCTCCTTACGTCTAGAACATTCCCTCTCTGTCTTTAAGTCTACCCTGAAGTCCTATCTTCTGGAGCACTAGGACCATGCACTGCCTTGGGCCAAACTCAGCACTTGTAATCTCAGCACTTAACACCCTCTTACCCCATTTTATGTCTCCCTTTACCCATTTAGACTGTAAGCTCCTTGGGGCAGGGACCTCTCTCCCATTGTTTCTATGAATTCCGCACTTATTTCATCCCCTCTTATTTATTGTAATATATGTCTATTGTAAGGCGCTGCGTACACTGTGTGGCGCCATATAAATAAAGATATACATACATACATACATACATACATACATAGCTACACAGCAATATAACTTCAGTACAGGTGTTTATAAATTAGTCTGAGTAAATAAAGTACTTTGATGTTGTTCTAAAATCTAAATAATTTATTAAATTACATAAAGAGATGTAGTAGGTCATGAAGTAACAAAACTTTTCATTAATGAATAACATGTCCACCAGTAGCACCAAGTAAAACTAATGTGCTACTTTTGGGCCATTTGTAATGTTGGGAGCATGGGAAATATTTTATTCACACACTTATGTCAAATCCTCATTTGCTGTGGAAAAATGTGATAGTTCGTCAAATTATAGATTGATATCTTCAAGAAACTTCAAAGACCATCATTTTTCTGAACTTTATCTTAATATCAGTTAAGTTTCTTGAGTATTTATTCAGGAGAGCAGGATACAAGGGTTTGTAGTTAATATTGGATGGTGGTTGGGAATTAAAGAAAAAAAAAAAAGGAATCCTCCAGACCAGGGACTACACTGAATATATAATGTACATCATAATTTTTCAGAAATTCAATCGACTGTGAACTTAGCCTCTGTGACTGAAAGTGACTCACTGCAAGCTCAGAAGGAGTTACAACAATCCTATTATTCATACTCTCTTCACACAGATAATGCAGTATTGGGAAGAATTTTGAGTTTTTAACCCATTTATCTCTATACTGGGTGTAGTGCGATACCTGTGCATTTTAGTCCATGTAACCAATTCTTCCAGAATTTCTGTTTTTATTTCAGTCTAGGACATTTCAAAAACAGGGGAACCGACAGACCGATTATGAACCTTTTGGGCATTACCATACCTCCCAAGCTTGAGCGTTGCCTGAGATGGGCTCGCCCAGCTGGGTTTTACTCAGTCCTCCTTATGCTCGTGTCTCATGCACTGCTCCTCTTGCTGCCTGTGACATCGTTTCATCACAGCTCCATGACCATATGCCCCTGACAGCCAATGAGAGAGGAGTATTCAGGCAAAACTGTCCTCTCTCATTTGCTGCAGTGCCGTTACAACTTGTTGTGAAAGATACAGGACAGTGCTGTCCGAATGTTCACCCACTCAACTGTATACAACGTTAATGCAGTCTGCCTCAACAAAATAGGAAGCAAGGTACGGACAGAATTACCTGCTGGTGGCCGCAGTACCATTGTATATAGTTACGTGAGTGAAAGAGATAGGGAAGAATGGCCACAACATTCGGGGCTGCCCAGAGCTACACTCGGGGCTTCAGCCCCCTTAGCCCCCCCCCAGCGACGCCCCTGCGCAGTAGAGACTGCCCGAACGCGGGCAGTCTCTACTGCGCATGACTGCATCGTGACAAACATCTTATCGAATTATTATATAGGATATATTGATTCATTCATTCATACATTTATTTATTCATTATATATTATTTAAAAATGGTACCAAAAGAAAACTTATCCTACAATGAAAGAAATTAAAGTTTACATGAGAATACTTGTTATTAAAATAGCAAAACCATGTTTAACTGACACATACTAGAAACATAACATTTTTCACTGTCATAAAAGTGAAAATAACCCAGTCTTTTAGGGTTTGAATCAATGTACATTTTATTTGTTCCCTATGGTGCAGCTTGTTTGCCCCAGAATTGCACCAATATCTTAGTAAATGAGCCTCTGTTCACTTGCCACTCTTTTGCAGTATGGCCTTGTGTGTTATACCTTGGGAGTTCTCCAGTATGTGTGTGGGTGAATGAAACTCAGAGCAAATGGAACCAATAGCCTTTATTTCTCCCCTCTACTGAAACTTCTCTAATACAAATAAACATAGATAAACCTCTTGGAAACAATGACCAGGAATCACACAATAATCATAGGTTAAAAAACTATCCTAGTTACACAATCAGCAAATAGTGTAATACAAAAATTGGAAGTGAATGAATATGTTTATTTATATAGCAACACGTTTCATAACACTTTACAATTTAAAGGGATAGTAATGTTTCATAATAAAAGCAGCTCTAATTAATCATCATAGTATTTGGACTTTGGAGAGTGTTATTTGAATTCTGTCAGAGTTGTAGTTCAAGAGTAATTCAATGACAAATTATCCCCCTCCCACTTCTTTTACTGATGTAACACTGTTCAGCCAGATCAGAAGGGAGGTGCCCAGGTAGACAGCAGAGAGGGACAATCTTCAATTAAGACAAGGAAAAACCTGAAAAACTTGTCAAGGGGGGCAGGGCCTTCATTGTTCTCATAGGAAGAAGATTGTCCCCTTCTGTTATCTGTCTGGTCTTACAACCAGATTCCACATCTGAGAAGAGATGGCTTACACTAGGTAAAAGGGGAGGGAGGGGAACTTTGCTTGTGAATATATCTCAAACCATAAAGGTTTGAGAGATAAGACTTATATAACTCTTCATGTTTTTTTAATGCCTACAAAATAAAATAAAGATAAAACAAAGTATTACTATCCCTTTAAGAGCTTGGACAATACAGGGTGACAAATGCTTAGCAAAACCAAACACTGGAAGTAGGGTCACTTCTTGAAAGCTTAAAATCTACAGGAAGTGAATACACTAGTTCATCATTGTCATCATCATCTTCAGTCGTTGTTGATCCACTGCAGAATGAAAGCCTCCTCAGCAAGTTTCCAACATTTTCCAACTTGTATTTTTTGTTGCCTCTGCGGCCCAACATATTTGTTAATTTCATCTACCCATCTTGTCTTTGGTCTTCTTCTTGAGCATTTTGTATTGATTGGAATCAATCCCAAAATTAGTTTGGTCCATCTACAGTCATGTCTTCTTGCTGTGTGGCTTGCCCATTTCTAATTTAGGAACGTTATTCTTTCAATGATGTCATAGACCTTTGTTTGCTGACGAATCCATTCACACGATTTCTGGTCCCTATTTTATTCGTTCCTCAGTTTCCATAATAGTGTTTCCATCTGTTGACATTTCCTGTCCAAGGTAAACATACTTGTCCACTTTTTCCAGTTCTTATCCATCTACTGTTATTTTCCTTGGTATGGTAAATTTGTTAAACATGATTTGCATTTTGTTGATATTCATCTTCAGACCAAAATGTTTGCTTTCCTGTTGTAGCTGTTCAATGAGTTCTTGCAGTTCTTCGGGACTACTGGCAACATTGTCCCAATTTTGTTTGCGGAAAGTTTTTTACTAAGCAATGCACAAAATAGTTTTGGGGTGATTGTATCTCCTTGTGAGACATATTTTTCTATGTTGATCTGGACTTTATCATTGTTGACCTATTTTGATACAGTTGCATTTTCATATATTGATGTAAGCTCTAGCTATTCCTTGGTTGATGAGGGCATCGATTATTGCTTGCTTTTTCCCTGAGTCAAAGGTCTTTTTGTAGTCAATGAAGGCTACACATACTGGAAGGTTGTATTCATTATTTAGGTCTATAACTTGTTGCAGTCTGGATATGCTCCATTGTTCAGAAGCCGCTTATGAAGCCTGCTTGTTCTTTAGGTTGTGCTGCATTAAGTATTGTGTCCATTCTTTTTGATAGGACCTTTGTGAAAACCTTGCAGATAACTGGCAATAGCCTTATTGGTCGGTAGTTTTTTAAATCTGCCCTATCACCTTATTGTTATTGTGCATTCCGCAAGGAGGGCATCACCTTGGGAAACAGTATTAATAATGCTGCGCTAAAGTTGCCTATATGAACATAGCCTTAAGGTTGACACATTCCTTCCGTCAGAGCTTAAAGCGGAGACTTTTTGTCTTGAAGTTCATTCATGCTGTGCTTGTGTAATGTGCACAGTTTTAATCATTTCATAAGGTCTACATTGCACTAATATAGAGAGAGATAATATAGGGGGCACCAGTTTAAATTGGAATGGGCCACATGCTGCCATGTTGCTCTAGAGCAATGCAACTAGATCTCCATTTAAACATAGGATTTACTGTGCATTTACTTCCTGATAGTTTTACCTGAAAGCACGAGTCTCTACGAAGAATTGTTTGTGAGTGACTTTCCTTTAAAATAGAATGTAACAGAAAAACTTATTGAAATCTGACCATTAGAGGGTGAATCCTTGTTTTACTCAATAGGAAAAGCCCTACAATATATATTTACTGCTCCTTTAAGTACAAAAGAAGGGAAGCTGTAGCATGCAACAAAAGGCTGAGTTCACACAAGGCTATAGCACCTATATACAGCATGTATTTCCCATGTGAACAGGCAATGTATTTATTGGTGAATAATTACGACATCATTTGTAAATTCTAAGCTAGTGCATAAGAATAGCCAAATACAGAAAACTGAGTAAATGTTATCAAAAACAGTATCCAGACCTGTAATTTAATGAAGGTTGTTTATAAAAAATACACACTTCATGGTTGCACTGATTCCTGGACAACACTGCTGAATAAAACCTTTGTAAGGATACTATGTTAGAATTCAACATTCATGATCATAGTTCCCCCTAGGCAGGTCTGCTTCTCTGGGAAAATAATTGCCTAGGAAGACAGGCATGCATTGATAGCACCTGCATAGCAGAGGAAGAGCTGAACATGAGTCTAAAAAGTAATCTCCAATGTTCCTTCATTGTTCCTAAACTATGAATTACAAGATTCCTGTTTTGCAGTTCAGAGACACATGGTACTGATCCATCTCAGCAGTCCGCTAGGCTAGGTGATGGGTTTCTATGTGCCTGCACACACAACTCAAATAAGGTTTGTGGCTGTGAGCCAAGTCACTTTTGTTTTGCACAGTGCAACTTTTTGCTTAGTCTGCTTCCACAGGAGGAGACTTAGTAAAACAGAATAATTTCCCTTTAACCCCTTAGTGACGGCCGCGTGCAGACGCGGCCGTCACTTAACGCCCGTCTAACATTTTTTTTTTTTTTAAAAAGAATCCGGAGTCCCCGAACGGCGTGCAGCCGCGCGGGGAGCCGGATTTCCGGGACGTACATGTACGTCCTCTGTCACTAAGTGACACCCACACAGGACGTACATGTACGTCCTGTGTCGCGAAGGGGTTAAAGGGATAGTAATGTCTGCAATAGTGTTCATCTACGAGTATTCTCTATTATGAACATAACACTTTTTGCTATGTTTAATAACTTACTGTTCTGTAGTTCAAAAGATAGTCAATGTAAAAGGATCCCCCTCCAGCCCCTTCTGGATGTGTCACGCTGCTTCTAAGCCTGGTCCGGATGGAGAGTGGAGAGGGACAAACTTCAGTAAGCAAAGTAAATCCTGCCCTCCTTCATCAAGGGGGACTGGGTTTTCCTTATACTTACTGCATCCGTTACATCCGTCTGGTCCCACTACAGGATTGTAGCTCTAAGGGGAAGGACCTTTTACATTGAATATCTTTTGAACTACCAAACAGTAAGTTTTTAAACATAGCGCAAAGTGTGTTGTTTTCAATAGAGAAGACTCCCAGATAAACTTTATTATACTATGCCTTTAAAGCAGAGGTTTGGTTACCTTAAAGGTATAGTAATTTTTCACAATAAAAGCAGCTCCAATTAATCTTCATAGTATTTTGGCCATGCAGAATGTTATTTCAATACTGTCCGAGTTGTAGTTCAAGAGTAATTGTATGATAAAGTATCCCCCTCCCACACCTTTTATTGATGTAACACTGCTCACCTCAGAGCAGCAAGACTGTCCAGATAGATCGGAGAGAGGGACAATCTTCAATTAACATAAGGGAAAAACCTTTCACAGTAAGAAAATTGTCCCTTGCTGTGAGCTGTCTGGTCTGTGGACCAGATTCCACATCTGAGGGGAGGTGGCTTACAATAGGTAAAAGGGGCAGGAGAGGGACACTTTATTATTCAATTACTCTTGAACTACAACTCTGACAGTATTGAAATAACACTCTCTATGGCTCAAGTACTATGAAGATTAATTGGAGCTGTTGTTTTTGTGAAACATTACTATCCTTTTACGCAAGAAAAAGATGCCTGAAGAAAATATGTCTACATTGGGGATCTTGTTACATTATAAATGTGAGGTCAATACAAGGATCTTTTTAGTGAGCTAGAGACTTGATCAGACAACTAGAGGCCATCTCTTACGATTAAAGGAAAGGATATTTCAACTTCAGCAAAGGAAGGGGTTCTTTTCAGTAAACTTTGATGAACTGTGGGATTCTTTACACAGGGTGTGGTAATGGATATATTTAAGAGATGATTTGACACTTTTCTAGCAAAAGACAATGTATAGGTTATACTGTGTATTAGTGTGTTGCACAGATAGTTCTATAAACAAACCAACACATCTTGAAGTCGATAATGATTTTGTAATTCTCATTTTCTTGGTTGAACTTGATGAACGTGTCTTATTTCAACCTAATTTATTATGTAACTATGTGACCAGCTCTCCATTGTAATGCAGGACACATGAAAAACACACATTGCAGGTGTGTACTGGTTCTTGTACATGCCTGCAAAATGAAATCTCCATAAATGTCCTGCACTAAAATTGAGATTGTCACCTTAACCAAGAATGAAATATGTACTGGACATTAAGTATTTTCTATGTGTTAAATTGAGTATCATTGAATAATATTACTTCACCAGTCACACAAAGAAATACAGGAGTCAGTGAGGCTGATGTGGTAAGAAACCTGGAATAATTCTGGAATGTGTTAAGAAACCTGGAATAATAAAAATCACATTGATTTAAATGAAGATTTTAAAAGCTTGAATGGTGGAGAAATCTCCATTGGATTCAGAAGCAATGTGTTGGAGAACGCTCTAGCATTCAAATGGTTAAAAGCCAGATGCTATCAATAAGAACATGGGTAATTTGTATTTGTCCCTATGGTGCAATTGGTTTGATCCAGAATTGCTTCATTTCTTCTCAGTACGTCAGCCTCACAGAGTTCTTTTTTGAGATGCTGATAACTTTTTTACAAGCAAATGGTAAAAACATTTTATAAGCATATATTGCATAAAAGTATTTTATTTTAAGTGAAATTATTATAAACAAATTAATTTTTGGGTATATGGCTACCAGTGGTACAAGGCTGGGAAGCAGACAATGTATGTATGGTTCTGTAGCTACCAGTGAGACAAGGCTGGGGAAGCAGACACTGTATGTGTGGTTGTATGGCTACCAGTGGCACAAGGCTGGAGAAACAGTCAATGAGGGGTTAAGCACTAATAAGTGATAAAGTAGATAAAGTAGAGATGGCTGCTTCGGTGATTTCTCTTCTCCAGTTCATAGGAGAAGTAGTGTGGAGAAGTGATATCACTGGAGAAGTAATCTCCACTTTTTAACCTTCGTATCAGTGGCGTAACAATAGGGGTCACACCAGCGACCGGGCCCGTCACTCCAGGGGCCCGACCGCCCCCTGCGACCCCCTCGCCCGCAGCAACTCCCACTACGGCCGCCAGTTGTATTAATACAGAGCGCTGGGAGATGACATCATAGATGGTCATCCAGTCCACAAAAGAGTCGCACATAAACCATTTAAGGACCAGAGTAGTTTGCATCACATTTTCAAGCAATGCAATGTACAGCCCACTGGTACTTAAAGAGTTATGGGTTAAACATTTTAAACAGAGGTTGAAAAAGTATATTAATCCTTTGGATGCTAGTGAGGTTTCCAGTTTATCTTCCTATATCTTAATAGCTACGATATTAGATTTTATTGTCAATAGACTTTACTATCCCTTTAAGACAAAAGCAGGAGGCAAATATTGTCAAGTTGATACCTTACTTGACTAACTAAGCAGATTTAGGATGCAAGCTTTCAAGCCCCCTTAGGTCTCTTCCTCACTAATTCTTTTTATAGTTTATGATTGTGGTATGGTGTGATGTGAGACCCTCTGTCCTCAAATTTCATCACAAATGCTTGGTGAAGAATGATGGGACTCGTGCAGCAAGAGCCACATGGTGTTCAACCATGATTTATTTGGGGGCTAAAACACCTTTTTGCATGGGAAAGAGGTTGTCTTGAAATAGTAATTATATGGGTACCTTGACTATACTCAGATCCTAGCATGGAGGCAGACATGACAGTTGCTAGCAGAACCACATGATGTCAAACTCTGTTGAATGCAGACTGGTAGGCCTGTTTCATGTCTGCTTCCATGGACATGAATTCCATAACTGATTGAAGTTATTAAGTCTTAAACAAAGACACAAGGGCATACTTAAAGGGATAGTAATACTTAACATATAAAAAATATACTGTAGTGTTTATCCCCCTGAGAAAAACAAGGGTACTCCCACTGCTGAAAGGTGTTTTATTCAAAAGTTATTACAGCTCAAACTTGAATTCTTTAGGTGCAGTTTCACAGTGACCTGAAATTGTACAGTGGTGCTGTTGCTACACCATCCTATGGAGATTTATGGTCAACTGACCAGAGCTGTCCATAGAATGGTGTAGCAACAACGCCACTGTACAATTTCAGGCCACTGTAATATTGCACCTAAAAAAATCAACTTGGAGCTGTAGTAACTTTTGAATAAAACACCTTTCAGCAGTGGGAGTACCGTTTTTTACTCGGGGGGGATAAACCCTACAACATATATTTTTTTACATTTTAAGTATTACTATCCTTTTAAAGTATTACTAACCCTTTAACCAGGGTCACTAAGGTTTTCTGGTCATAGTAGGGTAAGTGGGGTTTTATTATTATTAGGAATTGTTAGTTATCCCTTAAATGGGTCTCAATCAAACAGGCAAGTCTTTGAGAATGTATTGACAAATAAATTCAAGGCTGATCTCCTAGGAACCCTGTTCCCCATGGAAAAAATGATTTCTCTAATCTGCGATAAAAGGATCATGGGTGAGGCACTGCTCTATGCAATCCAGTGAGATTCATTGTGGTGGAGTCCATCCCATCCCATCCCGAGAAGGGGTCTTCTCAAGTTCCTATAAAGGAGACTTCAAAAAGCCCTTCTCCTTGAGAGAGGCCCCAGCCCAGGAAATCTTTTCTTACCCAGTGGTCCTAGTGTAGGTGGGACCCTCTTCTCTGTTGTACATGTTACTTCTCAGGTCCAGGACCCCATTTACTTCCTAAAATGCCACTATATGGCCACTATATACCCTGTGCTAGACTCTTTCTTAATAGGGAACAACCTTGGCTAACTGACGATGATGGGAATTGTAGCCCTCAACAATTAGGTGGTCTCAGTTTTCCCACCCTTTAACAAAGTCAAGGACATTTCTAACTACCCCAGAGGATACCTTATTACATAAATATGTGTCCCCTGAATTAATATGCAGCATGATATCAGAAACATTCCTATTGCAATGTGGAGATAAAACAAGTGATACATTTAACACCAGCATCTGAAACCTGGCTGACACTCATCAACAGGTTATTGCATAACATTGGTTGTACTTAAAATATCTCGTGCTTTTTATTATATTGTTTCTATCTCTGTTTCTCAGTGGAATTATCGTAATCTTATCATGCCAGACTACAGGAAACTGGACAAAGTACAATGTATCTTGCAGTTTAGCAAAGGAGCGAGTGGAGAAATGGTGGTAATGGAAAGCTGTAGGTGAGATGGTTTCCAGTGATGTCATACCCAGATAAAGGAGATTATAAATCCCATTATGGAATATGTGTGTGTGTGTGTATATATACGGAACATCATTCTTGACCAATTTTTACCTCAATAAACTTTTCTGCATAAAAGTCCTATGGGTGTTGCCCTCCTTCTTTACATTTTATATATATATATATATATATATATATATATATATATATATATATATATACTAGTATAAATGCCCATGTACACAGGCCAGCATTCTGCACTTTCGGGCAGTCTCTACTGCGCATGACTGCATCGGACAAACATACATCTGACCTTTTATATTATAGGATTTTTTTTATATATTTACAATAAAAATTACTATATTGATCGGCAGCTATTTCTAGGCTGTTCATGTATCCAAAAAAATGAATACTATGTATCCAAGCACTCACCCCGTTACTTTTGATTTGGTGTCCCGGAGCAGCTCCTGTCAATCTCAGCAAGATCCAGCAAACTAGAAGGCACAGTACAAGAGCGCTCCACGGGAACGCCCCAGCATCAGAGACCAGACTATCCACCAATTTAAAAACTGGTATTTTATTTCCTCATTTAAAATCAACAGTACATCAGAGGACAAAACACATACACAATTCGCCTAACGCGTTTCGTGAAACAAAGAATCACTTAATCATAGGCTTACGCGTTAGGCGAATCGTGTATGTGTTTTGTCAGGACACACAGGACCTCACATGGATATCCACAATTTCTCATGAAGGGGTGAGTAGAGGCAGGAGAAGGTGGAGAGAGGGAAGCAGACAAGAAACTACATTTTTTTGGGTGATTAGAGGGAGGGAAAACAAGGATTCCTATTATACATAGGCACTTTTGTTTTCCCCCAAAATCTTGGGTTTAGTTTACACCTGCGTATTATACACAGGTGAATATTATTCCTGAGATTTTATGGTTAAACTGCCAGTTTCACTTTATTCCAAATAAGATTCAAGTTAATGGACAATAAGGCTGATGTACTATGAAAAAGTGGGACAGTTCTGGGGCAACCCAACTGTGCCATAATGAGCAAATAAATATCTCCATTGATTGAAATGGGGCATTTAACCCAATGAATGCCCTTTCAAATCAATGAACTAACTGCTCCTGTTCTTCTTAGTAGATTAACCTGTGTAAGTTCTTAATTGAATAGAATAGTACTGCAACTACTGCAACTACAGACTGGGAATGTAAAAGTTATAGATCAACAATTTAACCTTCAATACTAGATAGGTCTCCTACCACTACTAACAGTTCATTGGCAAGAGCCAAGAGCATTGGGGACAGTTGACAGTGCTGACAAGTTCTCCGATAATAGTGCAGCTTGGGTCATATAGTGAGGCTGCTGGTAATCCAAAGGTTGTATTCACAGAGGCAACTGAAACAGCACAGCAACTCCATAAAAGTCACACATTAGATGAGTACTCTCATCTACAATCTCCTGCATTCCCCCCAAAGCAATCATCTTGCATGGGGGGGGGGGCATGGCAGGAGTATGAAAGAGACCAGTTCAAGTCGGTGTCAGCCATATAATATTGACTGACTCCCACATGGATCTGTCTGTCATTGGAGGCTGGGAAGGGCATCTCAGCCTCCAATGTTTCTTTGTCTACATAGTGGTCCCATAGACTACCATGCATATCAGTTATGTTGCAACGTGGATCTGTTTGCAGTAAATACACTGGTCTGAAGTTGCAGAATGGTGAAACAGCTTGTGACTTGTGCTAAGCAAGCCTTTTTTAAACAGGGTAACTGACATCAATATGTCATAGAGGTACCTGGAGGAAGTGATATCTGAAGGGAATGATCAGGGTATTTGGAAAGAAGGAGAACAAGACTTAATGGACTGAGTTTGGTATTTGAAATTTATACTACTCCTGTGGCTATGGGCCAAGTTCTTGTACGTTAGCTTATCTGATCAGATATAAGTCTCTGTATCTAGGTTCTTAAAGTATTGGACCTCTCCTTAGACTGGTTTTTGAACTTTTATGGTTTGAACACAACCGGAAACTGAAAGCCTTGTCTACTAACGGTTTTTCTATATCAAAAAGTGGCTCCATTGCGGCCAGACCACACATGTACATCTATAGACTTATGATATGGGGGAGAAAAAGAGTCAAGATTGTATCTCATGTAGGAAGAAAAGTCAGGGGTGTGACTCAGGATATGGTACAGTGAAACAAAACAAAGAAGAATACATACCACCATCCCATAAACTTCCTTAAACACCACAAACTGTAGATACTTTCATGAAATCATCTTCCTTAATTCTTCAATGATAAAAAACATTTATGACATACCTTTTTGGACATATACATGTAAACACATGTCCAGGAAAGACAATAAAATAAGCATATCTTTCCTGAACTGGGTTGGGCATATTCAGATTTCCCGGTGGGGATTTCCCTTCCGATTGTATCCGAGTCTGTGCTAGAGAGTTCAGGAATGAGTTGATATATTAGCCAGGGTGTGTGGGTTCTTGACTTGAATTAATATTGTTCACATTACCATGGGTCTATGTAAATAAATGAAAGCCCTTCCCCCCTTGACAAGTTTTTCAGGTTTTACCCTTATCTTAAGTGAAGATTGTCCCTCTCTGCAATCTACCTGGGCACCTCCCTTCTGATCTGGCTGAGCGGTGTTACATCAGTAAAAGGGGCGGGAGGGGGATACTTTGTCATTGAATTACTCTTGAACTACAACTCTGACAGAATTGAAATAACACTCTCCAAAGTCCAAATACTATGATGCTTAATTAGACCTGCTTTTATTATGAAACATTACTATCCCTTTAAATGATATAGCACTCTCAATGTGATTCAGCAAATTTTCACTTGGAAAGTCAATCAATTTTAGTGATAACTGCCATTGGTTTAAGGAGTAGCGATTAATGACATTGTAGTGTCAATCTATAATGGAGTTTAATGAGTAACCGCAGGTTCCCTGTATTGTTGTGCATATTTCATGCACATTAATATATAACAATGCAGAACAAAATTTAGTATTCTATTAACCCCTTGAATGCTAGAGAAATTGCCAGCTCAATAAGATGCAATGCATTGGAGACATATGTCACATCCCAGGGGTTAATTTTAGTTTTTTTTTTACTTTTGTATATATGTATGCATAGCTTTATTTATATGATGAATGCAGCACCTTACAACAGTATTATGTTACAATAAAAGGGGTTAAAATTAATGTCATGATCATAGAAATAATAGGAAAGAGGTGTCACGGTTTCCCAAGAGTAATTCAGAAGTCAGAAAGGTATAAAGTAACAATTTATTAAATAAATACAATAACAGTAATCACAGACACAAGGAATAACAAATAGGCAATAATCACCGAGAAGCAGTAGAGGTCCCACTAGAGGTCAGCAACTCTATCAGGAATAGGAGTCTGCCTAAATGAGGAAGCCTCTACCAGAGACTGTCACCAGCCCCTGTAGTCTCTGTATAAGGGAGGGCAAGCAGGAACGCAGCAAGAGACAACCTGACTCACACCTGCAGTCAGTGGGTAGGACGAGGAATCTCCCGAAGGGGGTAGCTGATAGGGATATAATACTGACGCAAGCCTGCTGTCAGTCCGATGAAGGAAAACCCCCTTAGGGAACGCAACAGGGAGAAAACCCAGTCTCAATCCATGAAACCGAAATGTAAGTCTTAACCAGAGCCACAGGTCCGCACCAGACTGGGTGTCTACTATAAACAATAAGGCAGGAGAATAGTCAGAGAGAGCCACAGGTCAGCACCAGGATGGATGGTCAGACAAGCCAGGTCATACACAATACAAGTAGTCAGCCAGAGCCACAGGTCTGCACCAGATTTGACACCACTATACACTGGGAGTATGCAGGAGAATAGTCAGCCAGAGCCACAGGTCAGCACCAGGATGGATGGTCAGACAAACCGGGACATACACAGTACAGGTAGTCAGCCAGAGCCACAGGTCTGCACCAGATTGGGTGTCCGCTATACACAAAGAGTAGGCAGGAGAATAGTCAGACAGAGCCACAGGTCAGCACCAGGATGGATGGTCAGACAAGCCAGGTCATAAACAGAGCCCAAGGGAAACGAACTGTGCTGAACAACAAAGCAAGGGCAACTGAGAAATGGCTCAGTTCCCCTTTAAAGCCCAGCCCAGGAAGTAGATGGGAGGAGAATCAGCTGTACAACATAAAACAAGGGCCAGCGTCATTCTGCCGCTTCGTGCCCGTGAATGACGCATCTTGCCGCGATGTGTCAAACCAGTTGTCTGCACCTGCGTCAAATCTAGCGCCAAACCCGGCTGGCAAGAGGACACGGACGGCCAATAGCGCCACCAAGTGCACCCAACCTGGACCATCAGCGACGTCTGGGGGGAAGCAACAGCTACATATCGATGCCTCCTGCTTCATCATCGACTGCGGCGCTGGAACTAGGTAACTGTAACAAGAGATCCCTGCCCCAAAAGCTTACAGTCTAAAACGTCAATAGGAGACAGACAGCGAAGTATGAGGGTGTCAAGAGTTACAGTGCTGCTTTTATGGTTAGTAGTAGGTTGCAGTAGTCTAAGCAGGATAGAATGAGGGCATGCACAAGAGTTTTAGTAGTTTTCTGGGATAAGAACAGGAGATTCTAGCAATATTGAATAGGAAAAAGTGACAAATTTTAGCCAAGGAGTAAATAAGAAGAGAGAAGGAAAGGGACAAATCAAATATGGCCTCTAGGCAGCATGGTGATCTGACTAGATGAATGTCAATTTCATCAGCATTAATGATGAGACTGGGTGTTGTCAGAGGCATAGCAGAGGCCCATGCATCCCCTGCTGTGTGGGGGCCCCCAAAAAGAGTGGGCCGTGCCATTGTTATATTGATACCCTGGGGTCCCCAAGATAGCATGCTCTCTGTTTGCCTTGGCCCCTTGGCCATGCGCTGTAGCCATTGTATTACATATGGTACAGAGTAGTAAGACACACATCCCGCTGAGGCATAGGCCAGGCAGGATGATGTCATATCCACAGTCATGTGCTACGCTCATGTTTGGTTTGTGTGGGCTGCTTGAATTGGAAGATGGATTTGCTTGTCTGGGACAGAAATGGAGAAATCTGCAGTGCTGCAGAGTAATGACTTCTGATAGACTGTATGACACTCACAGGTTGTGTATATAGACATGGTGTTTATGTGATGAAGACCAAGCTCTACATGAGGAACCACAACACCATGTACTTACAAATATCTAATTGGCCCTTGCAAGGTACAGAGCTGAGCATAGAGGTTATAATAATATAGTCACAATAACCACTCACCTCTTTCTTTGGTATCCCTATTCATTTTAAATCCTTTACTAGTTAGTCCTCATCTCTTTCCTACTCCAGGCTTTTTTTTATTTCTATCCTTACCCAGAGTTGCAGGACTATAGGGTTACAGTTTTGCCGGGTCATAGTGTTCCAATGGACCTTCCCCACTGCGCCATCCTGCAGATCCCATCTGCATTCTACTGCAAACTCACATATGCACATCATACTGCGCATTGGAACAAAGTAGGCAGCATTTTTTCTATGCCTCTGTCACTCCAGCACCTTTTTGAACTCCAACACCTCAGACAGCAAGTTCGGGTGAGGAAGGTGTTTTCACCAGTGTGTCACAGAAGTATAGAAGTGGTAAGGGAAAAAGCCCATGAGGCATTGAAGTGTTTTTTCGATTGCTACCCATTAATCCTTTGAATGCTAGAAAGGTATGCAAAGCAATGCATTGTGCAGCCATCTGTTTCATAGCATAGCATATAACCGACAGTAAAGCTAAAGATATTGGTGCTCTGAGGCAGGGCTCAGGGAACTTTGAATAACACCTGCTGAGAAGAATCATGTGACTGAGTTGCCTGGCAGTGCATGTTGGATTTTCAGACATGGGGAGGAGCAAAAACACTTCTCACACCCTCAAGTTACCTCTTGTGTTTAGAGGGCAGCAATCTTCCTATAAGTCTCTTCCTGTAAGTATGCAAATAAAATACAGGGTGACATTTCATAATTTTTTGATTCAAGGGTAGACTGTTTAATTTGGAGCTAGCTATTTTTCCCACCCTGGTGTCCCTTTGTTTAGGAGATAGGACTGTGTGCTGTGTATATGTGTACGAGGGGTTGCTGATAAGTATTGAGCCTTACCCAGAAAAAATTGAGCTAGGAAGCTGTAACTGCCACACTATTCTACATATTCCCCCAGGAAGTCAATGCACTTGCGACATCTGTCCTGTAGCTTCTTAAGTCCCTGCAAATAAAATTCTTCCAATTGCTGGTGTAACCATTCATTTGCAGCATTAGTTGCCTCCGGAACACTCCCAAATCATTGTCCCTTTAGGTGTTTTTTGAGATTGGGGAACAGATGATAGTCAGAAGTAGCCAGGTCGGGTGAATAGGGTGGATGGGGCATCACTTGAAAGCCTAAGGAGGTCAGTTTTGCCATTGTGTCACCTGCAGTGTGTGATGAGGCGTTGTGATGAAACAGGACGACACCTTTGGAGAGCTTTCCTCTACGTTTTTCCTTGATGTTTTGCCTCAGCTTCATCAATAAAGCACAGTAATATGTTGCATTGATGGTTGAACCCTTTTTGAGGTAGACCACCAGCAGAACTCGCTTCTTATCCCAAAAAACTGTTGCCATTTGCTTCTGCACTGACCTTTGCACACGGAACTTCTTTGGCCTGGGGGAACCACTGTGCCTCCATTCCTTAGAGTGTTCCTTTGTCTCAGGATCATAACAGTAGATCCATGTCTCATCACCAGTTACCAGTTTGTCCAGGAAATCTGACTCATTTCTTGCAAAATGTTCCAAAACAGCCACTGATGTCTCCACACGTCTCCTCCTTTTGTTTGGTTGTCAAAAGTTTTGGGATCCACTTTGCTGCAAGCTTTCTCATTTCCAAGTTGTTGTGAATTATGGCACCAACTCTCTCTCGTGATATTCCTAGATATGTAGCAATATGTTTGGTTGATATTCGGCGGTCCTCCATGATCATGTCATGGATGGCTTTCACATTTGCAGGCACAGAGACAGAAACAGGCCTTCCACTGGGTTTCTCACTTTCAGCACAGAAATGACCAGTTTTGAAATTGACAACCCAATGTTTAACTGTTGCATATGAAGGGCCACTGTCACCCAAAGTTTGTGACATTTATTCATGGATCTGCTTCGCACCTTTCCCTTGGAGAAACAGGAACTTGATTATGGTCCTATGCTCTTCCACATTGAACTTTTCTGGAGGTGCTGCCATGTTCACTTTGGACCTTAAAAGTAAAGATAAGTTAAAATCATAGGTTGTTGATTTTTGCACCATTGAATATAGAAAAATTGTCCAGTACACCCTGCAATTTACAGCTTCCTAGCTCAATTTTTTCTGGGTAAGGCTCAATACTTATCAGCACTCCCTCGTATCACATAGTTCCAGAGCAATACAATGCACATTAACGATTATTTAAACGTCAGTATATATATTTTATTTAAAAAAAGTTGGTGTATATAAAATAAGTTGGTCTTGTTCTAAATCATTTATTCAGTTACACAAAGAGGTGTCACTACGTCATGAAATGGTCTTTGGCCATTAAAAATGTTGGTACTCTGCACCCCCTGTAGTTCCTCCCCCTGGTGGTCAAATTATCTGCCATTAGTCTTATTTCTCAGTATATACAGCACAACACACATTAAATAAATGCTTTCTAAACAGCACAACTTACAAGTGTGTTGAAATGAAAGTTTAGAGTTACAGTATATTGTAGGTACGTAACAATAAATAAAAACATTTCAAGTATACTAGCTGTAAGTATGTAGTCTGATGTGACGTCCATAATATTTAAAGTGGATCTATCACATATAGAGAAGTAATGCTCATTAGTTAGAGCATTTAGCGAAAAAGATTAACATGTTACTCATTTTTAAAACAAATACCCGTAATCTGCGCAAAAATTCATGTTTAAAAAGTGCCCAGCAGCATACTTCCACTTGCTTCAGATTGCCGCACAGAAGCTGTTCCTGTCCCACTACCCAGCATCCTCCGATGACGGAGGTTGTCTGTCTCTGGAGTGATCTTATTTGCTAGATATCGATCTCTGCCAATGAGAGCCTCCATCATCGGAGGATGCTGGGTAGTGGGACGGGAACAGAGGCAGTGCTGCAAGCCAGAAGTAGGCTGCTGGTCACGTTTTAAACATTCATTTTTGCGCAGATAATGTTTTTTTTTTTTTTTTTTTTTAAATGAGTAACGTTAAACTTTTTTGCTAAAAGCTGTAACTAATGAGCATTACTTCTCTATATGTGATACATCCACTTGAAGTGTATAAGAACCCAGGCAGGTTCTTTTTTAGATGTTTTTGTTGTCCATTTAACTTCTTGAATGCTACAAATGCCTTTTGTTAGTGGACTTTTACACTTTTTTGTTGTAAACCCTTGGAGGTTAGATGTCTCCCGGGGAAATCTAGCATCCAAGGGTTTAATACATAAAAAGTGTAATATGTTTTGTATATGGTTGACCTCTTGAGGACCTAAGGGTGTGGACTGAATGACAATCATTTGGAGAAATGGAAAGGGAGGAAATAGCTACTTCTGATTTCCATTATAAGCTTTTCTAGATTTTTTAATAGAACAGCGCTGTTTGTTTCCAGCTATTGGTGTTAGCATTTATATTTAGACATTTCCTGCTTACTTTATGTCATTTTAGAGCCTATGTAAGTTATTTTGTATTATAAACATATACATTGTTTTCACGTATTATTATTGGTGTGGAATTTTGTTGGGGGGTGGGGCATAATTGGGATGGGGCACAGGAGCCCCCATTAGAGCTTGCAGGGGGGCCCCTGCACTTTTTGTTAAACTTCTGGGTATTGTGTGAGATATTGAGAGGAAAAATGAGAAGTTTGGTTTTGATATGTTTATCTTAAAATGATGGCAAGCTATTCAGGAGGAAGTGGCCAAGAAAAAGTCTGAAATTTGTAACTGAATTAAAAGTGAAAGATCTGGAGTGGACATGTAAATTTGAGTATCCTCATCATATAGATGATAATTGAAGTCAAATAAACTGATACCTTTGCCCAATGAAAGGGTGTAAAGGGGAGAATAAGTAGAGGATCCAGAAAGGAGCCTTGACACTTCAAAACAGACAGTGGGACTGTAGAGAAGACTTTATTGCAAGAAGACTCAAAAAAGAAATGTTGCCAAAGATAGGAGGAGAGCAATGAAGCAGCTTTATGTTAGAAACCAAGACTGGGGAGAATCTGAGTAAGAAGAGAATGGCTAACTGAGTGAAAGGCAGAGGATAAATCAAGTAGTACGAGAATAGAGAAATTACTTTTGGATTTTGCAATCCGGAGATCATTAGGCACTTTACGAAGTGCTGTCTCAGTTAACTGTCCACCCTGGAATCCAGATTACATAGGGTCCAAAAGATTATTAAAGTCAAGGAATTTGGTTGTTTAGGAGAAGACAGGGCATTCAAAAGTCTTGAAGTAAGGGATAGAAGGGAGACAGGTCAATAGTTAGACAGGAGGAGTTGAGGTTTGCCTTCTTGAGTAGGGTTTTGACTTGTGCCTGTTTGAAGGAAGATTTAAGGTGCTTGTGGAGAGTGAGGGTGTCTGAAATTTGTGTTCATTTTCATATGACTTGGAGATCCACTCACCTATTGTATACACCAGAGGAAGGCAGCTTGTTGCTCTCTAGCTATTGTTATCATTGGATAGCTGAGGATGACTGGAGTTTAGTACAATAGCTGGAAAGACACATTTTGTTCACCCCTGGCGCACAACCAAATTTGGCTTCAAACTCATAAAATGTCAAAAGAGTGCTAAATATTATTACTCACAAACCAGCAGTGGGGTGCTCCAATTCTATATAAAATAAATTGGAGCAATTTTGGTGCATTTCATAGGGGAGAAATAAGCTTTCCCATTGATTTAACCCCTTAACTACTCGTGACTTGCCAGGAACGTCATGCCTGTCCAGACATTAAGGACTGGTGGCGGTCCTGGCACATCACTGAAGTTTGTGATCTCAGCACAGCTGCACACCGCACTGTAAACATAGATCATGTATTTTGAAATAAAGTACCATGGTCCTCCAGAGCACCCCACTCTGAGACCACATGGTCCTTAAGGGGGATGAATGGGGCTTTTAACCACTTGAATTCTAAAGCGGTTTCCAACACATTGTAAGATAATGCATGGGAGACTTCTTTCACGATTAAAGTCTTAAAAGCCCAGTTTGAATAATGGAAATTTGGGCAATTTTTAATTCTTTTCATGGTGCAGTTGGTTTGACTTGCATGCACAGTTGTTTGGGTTGTATCTCTTCCAATCCATCTATAGCATTTTACAGGGATGCTTTGCTGCTCTAGTTTGGGACTGCTTGAGCGTTTGTAAGATATACCAATTCCAACCAAGTGAAGTGCAATACTTGAAATAAAAACATTATCAAAGAAATAAAAATATGTATCAAACAATGTCCTCTCAATGCATGTCATAGGTAAACCATTTAATCTAATCCAATCTAATTATTTATTTTTATATAATAATTACATTGAGCACCTGTTTTTATTATAGATTATTTTGCTTTTTCATCATTATCGAGTATTGGACTTCATCTGGCCAAAGTTGGTATATCTTGCAGTTGCTTGTTTAAGCAGTCCTGAAACATGTACAGAAAGTATCATTGTAGATGGACTGCAGTAGATAAAATCCAGCCAACTGCACATGTTAATTTAACCCTTTGATTGCCAGTGGGCTTAACTGTCTGTCTACATTGTTGCTATGTTTTCAATTTTATCTATATTTTATCTGAGGGATAATGCACAAGAGTGAAGCAGCTACCAATTAGACCAATGTGAAATGGATGATTCTGCAGTTGTAAAATCCTCTGCTGCAGCATGTACCATTTTTATTCAATGGTATAATTAAAGTAGGTCTGTCACTGTGTAACAAATAGGTAGTTCTAGAAGCACTCTCAAAATCCCCTGTATGTTAAACATTGTATCAAACATTAGCTTATGTAATATTTAGATTTATTTATTTGCCATTTTGTAAAAATTAGATAGTTCAGGTTAGCAGGGAGTGGCAGTTGGTATGGGAAGCAATGTGAAATATTAGTATCAGGCAGGCATTCCAGACAGATTTTGAATAATTGACAAATAAATAAAGCTAAATATCTCTAACTGAACCTGTCACATTTATTTTTTTACATAACTGAAAACTTAATTCAAAACTGACTATGTGCCATGTTAACCAACAGTACAGCAGATATAAAGTTTTGAAAATATTCACAATTTTATTTCTGGGAAAAGTGAAAATGAAAGTCTCCTGGTGCAGCATAGTCTTTAACTAGCATAAGAAACATCACTGAAAACCTTCATTAGCATATGAAATGCCACTGAAAATACTTAATTAGCATATCAACTGTGACTGAAAAACTTTATTAGTATACGAAATGTCACTGGACCTGCACGGATCCTGCACTTAGCATACGGAATGAATATCTTGTTAACTGTACATTAGCTGGTTTTTGGATAACGTGACACATAGACAGTTTTTTTTGGTGAAGTTTTCAAATATGCGAACTTGAATGAATGTCCGTTTTTGTAAACTCTTTCAAAACTTTATATTTGCTACAAAATGACAGTTCAATTTAAAATGTGAGTGCATACACCTTTGGAAGACCTATTTAATTTTTATGGATATCATCCTATGGGCACTGCTTATTTGCTTTTACTATGCCCTGCATATATCTTTTTGTGTGATATATATATATATATATATATATATATATATATATATATATATTGCATTCTCTATGGATTTTTTTATTATTTTGCCACTGAAGAATTGCACTCAATAAAGATTGTTTGAATAAAAAATTGTTGTGTTCCTTGTTTTGTTGGAAGCTGAATACTCTGTTCAGTGAATTAAAAAAAAGGTGTTACTTCATGTACGTAGCATATGGATCCAATAAAACTCAGGCACAACATCTTTTTTGTAGAGCTTAAACACTTAGCAGTGTTCATGACTTTTTTTATTGTGCAGAGAAACATTTATTGTGCTGCACACACTGTCCACATTATTACTTCCATAGAAGGTGATATCTGTTTATATGAACTTTTTTGACACGTCAAGGCTAATGCACTGAAGAAAACTGGTATCATCCTGGGGCAAACCAGTTGCACTATAGGAACGAATAATCATTCCATTTAATGTGACGTCTCTAGAATTCAGGGGGTTAAAAGACCAATTTAACCCTTTGAGGGTTAACTCAATAAGAATGTTAACAATCTGTATTTATTCCTTATGGTACACATAGCTTTCTCCAGAATTGCCCACTTTCTTAGTACATCACCCTAACTGAACAGTGGAACAATTCTGGAATAAACCATTTGCACCATATTGAATAAAAAAAATCTCAGTTGATTTAAATGAGACCTTGAACCTCTTAAATGGAAAGGAATGAGTTGGAGACCCGTCTAGCATTCAAGGGGGGGAGGTTCACTAGGCGGTGATAAAGAGGAAGTAAAGTGGAGATGACTTCTCCAGTGATATCATTTCTCCAGTTCCTATGTTATTCTATGGAGCCTATGCACTAAGATTTCTTCAACTTTGGAGATCTTAGTGATTTGGCTCCATAGAATAACATAGGAACTTGAGAAGTGATAAAATGGAGAAATCATCTCCACTTTATCACCACTTTATCATTGCATAGTTAATCTCCCCCAAGGAGTTCAAATATTGAAATGTTTATTATCACACCTGGAAACACGCCGGATTATAACCCAGAAACTCCAATTTTCAGACTGAATTACAGGGTCTCCGAAGGCAACTGCTGATTCTCCAGTTTGGTGATTTCAGCTATAACCCTGCCTACTTTCCTGTCCGTTCATCCCACTCTCTCCCCATTCTGCCCAAATTTCCACACTGTTTCATGGCAAACGCCTCCTTTCAACCACCCACTCACACCTACCACATTAAGCCCCACCCACAATATGATTTAAAACCCAACATTTGGACATTTAAGTGTGTTCTGCTCTGTTCATTGTTTCTCAATATGCACTAATAAGGTGCAGAGTGAAGTGCAGCACAATGACTCCATGCTATAAGGGAGGTATTCACATTAACCCCTTAGCGACAATGGACGCACATGTACGTCCTCTGTGGCTGTCACTTAGTGACAGAGGACGTACATGTACGTCCAGGAAATCCGGATCCCTGCGCGGCTGCACGCCGTTCAGGGACTCCGGATTCTTATGAAAAAAAAAAAAAAATGTTAGACGGGCGTTAAGTGACGGCCGCGTCTGCACGCGGCCGTCACTAAGGGGTTAAAGGAGCACTAAACTTTTTTTTATGAAAACACGGATTTTACAGAGAATTTCCTGCTGAATAAAACAATGTCACTCCCATCGCTGTCAGATGTTTTATTCAAAATGTATAGCAGTTCAAATAATCAGGAAGTTAATTTACTGTGTTTACATCCTGATAGTTCTAACTGACAGGAAGTGACAGGCAGTTTCTATCACATTCTATGGAGAACTGTACGTCTCTGACTTTTCTGACTTTCCTCTCCATTAGAATCTTACAGGAAATCTAATTAAAATTTGACCACTAGAGGGCACTGCTAATGTAAAAAAACATGGGTTTAAACTGTAATAACTCTGGAAATATACATCTCTCTGCAGTGGGAGTACCCTTATTTTACTCAATAGGAAAATCCCTACAATATATATTTTTTCATAAAAAAAGTTTACTGCTCCTTTAAGGTCATAATGAAGGCCGACTCATGTAATGGTTATATTAAAGCCATTACACTCTCTATCCAGAGTTTTTCAAGTACCCATAACAGTGCAGATTTCCTGGATTCCCCTGCATGTTCAGTGACGCTGTTGCTACACCATCCTATGGAGATTTATGGTCTACAGACCAGAGCAGTCCATAGGATGGTGTGGCAAGAGCACCACTGTAAATTTTCAGGCCACTGTGATATTGCACCTAAAAAATTCAAGTTTAAGCTGTTTTCATTTTTTTAATAAATATCTCTCAGCAGTGGGAGTAACCTTGTTTTACTCAGGGGGATAAACCCTATAACATATATGTTTTTACATTTTAAGTATTAGTATGCATAGACTGCCACCCTCAAATTTCAGACCACAGATCTACAGCACACCCCAAAAAAAGCAAGTGTGAGCTTTTATTACTTTTGAATGAATACCCCTCTTTTTCTCAGAAGGAAAGCTCTATAAAACATATTTTTCCATATACGGTGATGCTTGCCCTTCAACAATGAGAGATATGTTAAGTCAACTAAATGGAATATCAAATAAAGATAAGGTTAGCGATAGGGTTGCCACCTTTTCTTCAAAAATATACCGGCCATGGCATTCCCTCCATAGACTTACCATTGGACAGAAGCCAATTTTTTACCGGCCTGCCAGTAAAATACCGGCTGGGTGGCAACCCTAGTTAGCGGTAGGTTTGTTTGGGAGGTAAGCATGGAAGCAGTGTGGCCACTGGCTACAGAATAGGCTTTACATATTTTTGTAAAGATCTTAGACATAGGTGAAAGTCTAATAGGGTGTGGGTTGCAGATATGGGGAATAACACAGGAGGAGTGTTGTAGGAAAGAGAGAGAGGAAATTATATGAGGCTCAGAGAACCACAGGTCAGTAGGTGAAGTGTGCTGCAGTGGTAGTCAGGGGTAAAACACAAAATAAGTGAAGAAAAATCGATTCCTAGCTGAGTGTATTCATGGTTTTATGCGGAAAGCAAAAGATGAACAATTTTAGAGCAAACCAAATACATCACAGTGGGGAAATAAAACTTAATATTGAATTAAACTGTTTTTTAAACCTTTTGAGTACAAGAGATGTATCCAAAGTTGGATACCTCTCTAGCACCCATAAAATCAATGGAAGTGGTTGCCATGTTTGGTTTTCCTCTGTGTGGAATTGTTCCTATTTTCGTATGTGCATGATGCCCTTAAGGTGAAATTCTGGAGCAAACCAAAACACCATAGGTGAGAAATAACATTGCCTGTTGATTTAAATGGGATTTTTAACCCCTTGAATGTTATACAGGTTCCCATCACATTATTTCACAACACATTGGAGTTCTCCATAGCACTTGTTATAATAAAATAACCATTTAAATCAAGGGACAATTTAGAGGATGGTTTACTTGTCCCCTGTGGTGCTGTTGGTTTGCTCCAGTATTGCACCTCGTACCTAATTGAATCCCATTTTTAGATTGTAGTTTTTAGCAATAATCATAGGTAAATTAACAATTTAAGGATCAGAGAGGTGTACAATGCAGTGTGAAGCAGACTAACTGGGAATCAGGGCTGGGTTGTTGGGAAGGGTGTGTATTTGATTTGGCATGAAAGGTGGAGCCAGTTCAGGGATTTACAAAGTGAATCAGCAGGATAGGATTGGAGCGTGAGGAAGAATAGTCTCATCAGGGCCGGATTCTCTAATAGGCAGAGTAGGCAGCTGCCTAAAGCTCCAAATTTTAAGGGGCACTGCATCTGTGCTGGCCACACCCATCTTCTAAACTGTGGGTGTGGCCAGAGCAATCTCAGTGTCCCTGTACCAGTTTATACTGTTGCACCTCTCTGCAATGCATTGGAGATCTCGCTAGAAACCATGGGATTTTAGCCTTTTCTCGGCTTTACTTGTTACTGTTGCGATCTGACCTCTCTCCCGTGCAGCCTCCGGCTCACATATGCACGGACCTGGTTCTCGGCTGCTTTTTTTTCACAATGCGCTGACGTCATGAGTCACGACGTCAGATGCTTCTGAGACAGATGCCTCCCTATCCATATCTTGTCGGGTTAAGTGCGCTATTAAAGTACTTCTAGTCTTTCTATTGTCCCTTACAGATTTCTGACTGGCTTGTCTATTGAATTTGCATGTTATCAGCCTGCCTCAGACCTTCAGCTTGTTTTCTCCACTTATGTATATGTGCCACCTCCCTCTGATCCTGGTCCGTTTTTTCCTCTGTGCTCCTCTTCCGCCTGCCTTGACCTTTGGCCTGCCCCTTGAAAACTCTTTTGGATCCTCCTTATCAGCTTTCCTGCTTTTCGGTTCCTTTTTGGGTACTGGCCTGCCTGGTTGTTTAGGCATCCTCTATTTATATAAATCAGCTGCCTGCTATCTTTGTGCTGTCTCATTCAGCACAAAGCCAGCATTCAGGCAGCTAACAGTTACAGACCAAAGGTATTTTCTTTGTCAGGGAATAGTGGATGAGACTGAGGAAATGATCATGTGGTGAATAAGGGTGTGGCCATGGGTGGGGCTAAAGTCACATAGAGTGCCTTGCCTGATGGTGCCTGGGATGTAAATCAAGCCCTGAGTCTCATTGACATGCTCAGGATAGAATGAAGAGTGGGTAGCAAGGGTAAAACCTAGTTTGAGGATATCTATAAACATATATATTTATGTTTATCTGTTTTCATTTACTTAGGGCTTACGCACAATTCAACAAATTAGCAATTATGGGGCCAAAAAACTTCACCATAGTGTACAATTCCCACAAATTTAAATGGGGCTTCTATCCTCTTGAATACTAGAAACGTCTCAAATGCATTGCTTTGCTTGAAAGAAAAAAACGATTGATTAATGCAGGACTGAGAAAAGATCCAGAGAAGATGAAGATGGCAATAAGGGGAGAAGAAGAGATTTGTTTGGAAAGACAAACCTCCCAGATCAGGAAGGAGGCTTCTAACCACCTTTAAGAATGAAGGAGGCTTAAGTCTCCCAGATTTCAAACAATACCATATAGCTTCTGTTCTCACGAAATTGACATGATGAGACCCCCCAAAGCGAAGTAGATTGGCTGGGTGTGGAACTCCTCCAACATGGGCTTCCCGACTCCACAGGACCCTCTCCTTTTCGTTTTCTCATTTCACCAATCGTTCCCTGCCAAGAAGTTCTAACTTCTACATTTCATGCTGACAGCAGCAAAATCCTGCATTGCTGCATATTGTGACAGCCCAGGAGGCCATCAATGGAGGCATGATGACCGAGAGACAATCGATTTAGAGACATGGAAAAACTGCATGCCTATAGTTTCCAAAGAATGTGGTGTTATAGGGAGATTTGGACTCAATGGGACAGATCAACACATGCCTTCGTACATGGCCCCCTTAGTCGAGACTTTAGCAACAGCTTGCTGACCTATCGCAGCTGATCTAGAGTTCTGGATTGGCTTGGTCTGGAGCCCCTCTGAACCCCACCCCCTACTCCCTACTTTACATTCTCTCTTTCTCATTGCTTCATTCTTCCCCTCTGGCTTCTCTCCTAAACGGATTCCCGATCCATACCTTCATTCTCCTTTCCTCCTCCTTTGCTATGCCCTAACTCCTATACCATTTCTTTCTTTATCGCTCTGTATTTTTCCTTTCCGTTTGTTTCCTCTTTCTTTTCTCCCCTTTCTCTTCATCACTTTGATTTATCTCTACTATTTGTATTCTAATTATACTTCTTAGTCGAGGTAGACTAGCTTTATGCTCCACTGGTCTTCACCACCTGAGATGCGAGGTTTGGTGGACCTTTTGTAGAATCCAGTAAAAGTTTGAACAAGAATATGAATGCTGCTTGATTATTGATCTCTGGTTGGCAGTGATGATGGAAGTTTCATTTCTTCTAAACTCAGTATTCCACTGTTAGCTTCATTCTTGCATGGCACTGAATTGTATTTAACATGAATGCCTTGTACTGCTTATCATTGTTATTACATGCATGTACCTGCTTTACATTATTTATAACATTTTATCTTAGTAACGTTTTACTTTAGTAACATTTTATCAATGAAAAAAAATGATGAAGAGAGGAAAATGAAGGCTAGGGAGACAATGATAAGGATGCTGGTAGGGAAGACAGTAGGAAGGGTTGAGGGACACACAGCTCCCATAGATAATGCAAGTATCCAATGCAGAACAACACTTACAAAATAAATAAACCAGTACTTACAGTTAAAATGTGTCCTTGTCAATATATTAATTTTATATGGTTGACATCACCACTGAGAGTAGCCTCTGGACACTTTCATATTAAAGTAATGGATAGGGGGGCACCCACATTTTAAGTGGGACTGTCATTTATAACAAATAGGTGATTTTGAAAAGTGTCCCAAGTGTCTTTACTCTTCTTAGGACCTAGAAATAATACCACATGATATATTAAGTATTATGAGTCCATCATTATATATGACTAATTTGCATCATATTATATTGCACTATTCTCAACCCCTAGCATTGAACCAGTTATAATCTTACGTTATATTGCTAAAGTTGGAACTGTGTACTTTATTTGTGATTGATTTCTTAAGATATAGTGGATCAATCAACAAATGCGTTTCTTAATTAACTGTTTGTTTTAATGTATACACATGTTGTGCATATGTTATAAATTCCCTTACAATTTGGATATGCTAAATTGCAAGAGATGACTTAAAATAAGCCAGCATATATATATTTTATCCACTGATGCGACAGTAAAATGACCGGCATCCAAACTGAGGCTTGGTCATATCCAAGCCTCAGCTTCATTTTTGAGGAGGTTTAAAAAGGCACGCTCATTAGCGGCTCAGTTCTAAAGAATGCCCCTGATGAAACCACTTATACTGGTGAAACGAGTTGGGCTATCTAGAGGTACCATGACTTAGTACCCTGTTCCAGTGTTCTCTTATGTCTCCGTGAGTGCTTGATGGAGAATGATCTGCATTTATATTTAGCAGTTCTCACGGCAGTACGTGCTCAACCAGCTAAGCAATAATTCAGTATGAGCATTGAATCACTAGTTACTCATTACTGTTGACCACTGAAAGGATCGCTCAGTAATAGGGACTCCGGGAATTTATCAGGATCTAGTATATACTTCTTTCTGAGATGTAATTACACTCTAACACTTATTAAATTGATCTCGTGCGACCATTAAAAAGGATAGTTTAGCAATAATATAGATGTGAGCATTGAATCACCAGTTACTCATTACTGGTGACCACTGAAAGGATGGCTCAGTAACAGGGACACAGGGAAATTATTGGGACCTAGTATGTACTTCTATCTGAGATGTAATTCCACTCTAACACTTACTAAATTGATCGCATGCGAACATTAAAAAGGATCGCTCAGCAATAATATAGGAGATAGCTTTTATAGCTAGATGTATTCTTTCAGATTATACATCGGTGCGGCAATAGTTTATGAATGTACTCCCTGCTGTGAGACAATGTTGCAGTAATAACAACAATTAGTTACCAGGTAGCGAACATAATAAGGATCGCTCTGCTACAGTAACCGGATAGAGGGTCTTGATAATAATCCACCGAGCTATCTATATCTCTAGCATAAAGCGTGGTGATTTAAGCATGTATTTAATTATCATATGTTCTGCACTATGATGACTATAAAGACTCTAAAACCATATTAATTGACTACTTGAGACCATAAAAAGGATCGCTTATGTGCTGTCAATTAAGGAGAAAGTCATTGTATCCGAATGTACTCTAATTTGTGAAATAGTGCTGTAGCAGCAATTGATTTTTTATCACTAGCTAATAGTTATCTGTTGGAGACCACAAAAGGATCGCCCTATTAACCCTGGGTTGTACGACATCTCTAGTGACTAATATTACAACTGAGCATTTACTTTACTTAAATAGGCTCTATACTATACTCCACGGCTATGAAGATGTTAATAGAGATTGTAATAACAAATTATATTGTCCACTAAGTAGGGTAATCATTGAAATACTAAGCAATACATCTATTTAGTATTTGGCACCCCTGTGAAGGCACGCAATTTATATTACCGAATCGGGTCACCCTAAGTCGATTATGTCGCCATAACTTAGAGATACAGATAGCAGGGCACCTGCAGATATGTATCAGGTCAATATTTAGACAAAGGATTAAGCCATCCTACATAAGAACATAAAGTTGTATCTATTATAACTGAATTGAGCTTTTACGGATACACAGGGTACGTGCAATAATTAAATAGCAAGACACCTGCAGTAAAGTATCTGATTTATTAATCACCCCTCTCAACTAGAATATTGAGGGTGGTATTTATTATCAGACCTTAGCAACGGTAAACCTTATGATTCGCAGGGTACCTGCCAATGACATACAAGCTGGACACCTGCAGTTTAGTATCTGGTACCATGTTATCCCTCACAATTATAGTTATGTGAGGTGACTGGATTTAGTCTAAGTGCCTTTAACCCCTTAACGATCGGCGGTCCTGGGACATTTCCGTCCCATAAGGACCGCATAGGAGCACTTGGACGCGCCGGTACACGTGTCCTGTCGCGTATATCGGCGCGTCATTATGGGGCCTGATAGAGATCGCTCCGATCTTGGATCGGTCAATTTCAGGCCCTATTTTTACTTACAGCGCTCCCAGTAGAGCGCTGTAAGTAAAAAGTACGTGACGTACTATGACCGTCATCGGTCCTTGAGTATTTCAAGGACCGTGACGGTCATAGTACGTCACATGTCGTTAAGAGGTTAACCACTGATGATCATGCATGGTACCCCAGAGAAATTTTAAAACAGGGTACTGCTGTCAAGCAGAAGACTTGAATACAGTCTTATGTGTATTTAGCGATTCAGTTAATTGGGAGACGTCTGTGTCTAGTGATACGCAGGGCATCTGCAGTTATCTGGTTTATATACATATAATCAGTATCAGTATACTTATACATGGGAGGGATAAACAGACGACCCCACATGTAGATACTAGTACATGCCAACAAATTTATTATGTTCTGTTTTATTGTGTTACGGTCTTTTTCATACACCTCCATTGAGAAAAATAAAATACCACCCACGGACACTGGAATTCCCTATTGTTTTTAGCACATGTTTAGTAACATGTGACCTTTGAGTCATTTTATTGTACACCTTAGCAAAATGATCTGTGACATCTAGGGTGGACTTTAGTTACTGACCTTTCTTTTCTATCTTTTATATTTCTGTTTTTTGACTATATATTTAAGACTAGCGGTACGAATCATTATCAAATACGTACTACCATTGTGTTAATCTAATACCCATAGCCCAGAGCTATATAACACGTACCTGTCATCCACTGTCGTCTTCTGTCTTCTCCTTTCTTCTCATTTTCTTTCTTCTGTTCTTCATGCTTTTTCCAAAAAATGGCACTGTAATAGGAAAAAAGGCCAAATTAAAGATGAACCCAAATAAATGCCACAAAGATATGATGGTATTAACCCTCTGAGTGCTGGAAGGCACTCAAAGGGTTAAATTGTTGCTGGCAGTCCAATGAGACATGAAATGTTGCAGTCCAATGTGAAAATAAATGTTGGAAGTCCAATGTTAAAATAAATGTTGGCAGTCCAATGTGACATTTGACATTTAACCCCTTAGCGACAATGGACGTACATGTACGTCCTCTGTGGCTGTCACTTAGTGACAGAGGACGTACATGTACGTCCAGGAAATCCGGATCCCCGCGCGGCTGCACGCCGTTCGGGGACTCCGGATTGTAATGCAAAAAAAAAAAAAATGTTAGACGGGCGTTAAGTGACGGTCGCGTCTGCACGCGGCCGTCACTAAGGGGTTAAAAGGTTAGAAGTAAGCTGTCGCAGGCAGTGGTGGCAGGAATGCAGGAAAAAAATTCCTTCCCCCAGAGTTACCTCTCGGGCCGTTGCCCGAGCCTTTGTGAGGAAAAACTGAAAAGAGACTGGCTTTATATGGCCAGTCTCTGTTCAAAATGGTTCCCATGCTACAACTGGCTGGAATGTGTGCTTATACACCTCCTAGCCAATCAACTTCTATCAGGTTTCATCACCTCCCCAGAAGCTGATTGGTAGGGAGGTGCGTAAGCACACATCCCAGCCAGTTTTAGAGTGGGAACCATTTTGAACAGTGACTGGCCATTTATATATTTTTCCACACAAAGGCTCGAGCCACGACCTGAAAGATAACTGTGGGGGGGAGGAGATTTTTTTCCTGAGTTCCTGCCTCCAATGCCAGCGACAGCGGCAGCTAAGCTTTAACCCTTTGACTGCCAACATTTATTTTCACATCGGATTGCTGACATTTATTTTAACATTCGTCTGCCATAATTTATTTTAACATTGGACTATAAACATTTATTTTCACATTAGACTGCCAACATGCAGTGTCTCATTGGACTGCCAGCAACAATTTAACCATTTGAGTGCGAGACAGATACTCAACTCAGTGCTCTGCAATGCATTGTGTACCCCTCAGAGGGTTAATACCATCATATCTTTGTGGCATTTATTTGGGTACATCTTCAATTTGGACTTTTTTTTCTATTACAGTGCCATTTTTTGCGAGAAGCATGAAGAAGAGAAGAAAGAAGAGAAGAAGAGGAGAAGAAAGAAGAAGTCAGAAGATAGAAGACAGAAGAAGACTGACAGTAGCTGATCAGGGTGCTGAATACCCCAATGGACATCAGGATTACATCTGTTTATTTTCATGTGATGGTGTTAGCTTTAGTGGGGTTAACCCTGTGAGTGCCAGTGAGGTATGCAGCTCTGTGGAATGTGTTGCATACCCCACTGGCACTCATAGGGTTAATTTTTCTACCATTTCACACATTGTTTGAGTACTTTTGATGCACTGATATGGGGCTTAGGGCCCCATATCAGTGCATCCACTGGTCACTTTTTTTCCAGTTTCTTTCCCTCTTCAATTCCTGAATCGGCAGGTTAAAACATGCATTAGGTGACTCTGCTCCAGAAAATAGTAGTTCTAATTTTTCAGGCGTTAAAATGGGTCCCTTAATGCATGTTCCTGCTTAATGCATGGAATTGAATGTGAAAATTTGACTCTTTTTCATGGGTTCTAATGGGTGCTAAATTTAACTCCCAACGGATTTTTTTCAAGAGGTATTTTTTCATAGCACAGGTAATTGAATGGCTTAACGTGCTTCTAAAAATTCTGTTGCAGGTTTTTTTGGCTGATGTGGCCAAATAAATTGAGGCCTAAATATTTGACATTACTTTTGCTTGATACATTGGACCATTTCTTCATGAGGTATTCCACTTTAAAGCTACATTTAACCCCTTGAATACTAGAGACATCTCCAACATGTTTCACACAAATTTGGTATTAAAAAAGTGAGCTGCTAAATTTCAGAAAAACATATTTTTTTGTAGAGCAGTTCATTTAATAAGTGCCATTATTCCTAAATTAGGCACTGGAGAGTTCTGACACCATAGAGGGAAAAGTTGTTTTTCTGGGAAAGTCCTTATAATTAGTTGTGTTGTGAGCAATGGAATGAATCTTCCTGGTAAATGCCTTTTTAGCATTGGGGTGTTTGCCAGCTGGCCTTAGGGAACAGCTCTAACAAAGCTTGTTTTATATTACTATAATTGTCTAAAATGTCATTTAATATTGGCACAGATTACTTCTTAATTTTTGCAAAGTGATGTAACAAAGCAAGTATTAAAATATTTATACTAGGCAAGCACCCAAATTAATAATTACCTTTTAGGTTTATTTTATGGCTGAAAGACTTGTTAAAGACTTATTTTTTAAAATGTAGAATAACAATATTCAACACAGAGGATTAAATAGTGTTTATATAATCCCCACTATAAAGAAACAAAATGAAAACAATGTAATACAGTATTTGCTAATGTGCTTAAGCACACACTTAGGAAATGATTTAAAGGGGAATAATACCCTAGGAATAAACTTCAAAGTAATGGTCAGAAATGCTCCACTGATAACGAACCTGCCCAAAACTCTCCTATACAGGTGGCACTCTCTTTTAGTTTATGAGGACTGTGCACAGAGAAGAAATATCCTGCAGCACATCATACTGACCCAGCCCTGATGGCAACCCCACCATGAAGTGTCAAACAGCCAACAGACATATATGGGGTTGAAAATAATCTTTATTTGCATATACAAATGATAGTACCTACATGACTTTTCTGCACCACAGAGTAGGAAACTATACATATTCATTAACAATACAATACTTATAATCATCTCTTCCTGTCTCTGTATGTCATCATGAACTCTAATTAGATTGTAATCTCCTTGGGGCAGGGTCCCTTTCCCAGTGTATGTTTCCCTTGCTGCACTTTCCCCAAAAACTAATGCAATGATCACACTTTAGCTTAATGCTCTTAACCCTGTTCTGTATTTTTGTATTGTATTATTTCAAATTCTGTTAAGCACTGTGTACATGTATGGCGCTATATAAATAAAGATACATACAATACAGTAATACAATAATACAATCATCATTTTACTTGATGCATTACAAAGCATTACATTTATATGGTTTGTAATTTTATTTGTACTTCAAAAAACACCTGGGGGATGTGGTGGATGTTGAGATGGGGTAGGCAGGGACAAGGGATTGGGAAGGTGTTGGAGTACTGGGTGCTGGGGAAGAGAATTGGCCATGAGGGGGAAGATTCAATCTTCCTCCTCTTAAGTGCTGTTTATGACACAGTAGTCTCTGAGGAGGCTGTAAATCAGTCTCCTGAAGTTCTGGATTGACAATTGCTGTCTCATCAGCATCAATAAGGTCCTTTACACAACACGATTGTCCAATGTGTGTGTGCGCCTGGGAATAGTTCTTAAATCACCAAATTATAAGATAGGTGCTTCCTGTCAACAGAGTCTCTTAGCCCAGGGATCCAATAAAGCCTGTGCAGCTTGCTTGATGACACATTTAGCTTGCAGGAGGGCACATTTCTCCAAACAGTCTCTGCTGTGGCATCCTGAAATTGACTCCATCATGCCCTTAGCTTTGATGAGTTTGTGGATGGCCTTTTGGGTCCATATCTTGAGCTTGACTCCTTCCAGTTGATGCTTCCTTACAAACTTGGAGATATCCAGGTAGAAACATGGGGTAGTCCAGTTGTAGGGGATGGAACTGTCCCACGTGTCACAGCCAAGCACCCTCCATAGAGTGAGAAGGAAAAAGTGAGAAATGGAGTTGCACACAGAGCTTTTGTCATAGTCTCTCAAAGTCCTTTGGACACAGTTGCAAAGTAGGAGTACCCTGAAGGACAGCAAGAGTGAGATGTTCAGTCCAGACCGCAATGGCCCGGTTCACCATGCTGCTGCGAATGCTGGATGCATGGCAGAACCAGCAGTGGCAAAGATGGACTTGAGGGAGACCTCAAGTTTCTTGTCAGTCCAGTCCTTTAGAGCAGACGCATCAGACACTGGCAAGGCAGTAGACTTGGATAGCCTGGAGATAGGAGCATCCACTTTGGGAGGATGAATCCACTGAACAAGTGCTGCCTCAGAAAAGGGATAAAGCTTAGCAAATTTCTTGGAGACAGAAGGCTTTCTGTCCGGAGACTTCCACTCTTCAGACAAAAGGCGGTCAAGAGTGGGATTAGGTGGAAAGCAAGTAAGGGGCTTTTTAGGTTCCTGAAACATATCAGAGGGGTCAGAAGGAACCTCCTGAACTAAGGGAATGTTAAGAGTATTCAAGACAGCTAATAACATTGTCCCCCAATATATTTCTAACCTAGCGATATGCAAAGTCTTGCTGTCTTTAAGCTCAATAAGTCCAGGTTATTGCTGAATAAACACTTCTTTGGTAGGAACCAGCAGACAGACAGCACAGACATCTTGGAGGAAATGTACCACTGAGTCTGCGCAATCTGTCCCATTCACTGCCAGCATTGGTGAGTGCCGTTCCTTGGTGCCTTAAGGCACCGGAAGGGACTAACCATGCAGGCGCACAGAGCTTCCCTTGTAAGCTCTGTGCAGCTTGATGCCTGCGAATGAAGTGATTTTTTCAGCAATAACCTGGACTTATTGAGCTTAAAGACATATCGCTAGGTTACAAATATATTTGGGGGCAATGTTATTGGCATGAAAGTTCCGCTTTAAGGTTTCAATGTCCAAAATTAGGTTTGAGTCAATGATATCTCATATCAGTTCAATCTCTTTTAGCCCCATTCTATAAAGTAGTCACCTTCTCCTTGTTGAAAGTCTGAGTTCCCTACCAAGGACAAGTATACCAAGGAACATCTCTAAGCTTTTGATGTAAGATTTGCAAATATTTTGTGGTATGGGTTTATTTTTCATATGATGGGGAAGTTTGGCTCCTGTGACATAAAGAATGTAATGCACGTTAAGTGGCATTGCTAAACTTTCATCTCTTACTGTCCTATTGAAGATATTGGAGTATAATAAATTATAATATTACAATTAGAATAATTCTAACCTACTACGAATAGCAGAGTTTATCTTTTAAGAAGTTTACGCCTGCATGTGCATGAGGTTGATATAATTTGGTTAGGCTTAGTCTCTGCTTCTTTTTATTCTTAAAGGGATAGTAATACTTCATTATTGTGTTGTAGCTCTTAAAATTCTGAATTCAATGATACCAGTGTCATCTTTCAAACCTTTATGATTTGAGAGATATTCACTTTCAAAGTTCCCTCTTTTTGGCTTTTCCCCTGACATCAGCATTCTAGCTGAGAGCAGAGGAATCCGGTCAGTGAGCAAGCGGCGGCTCTGCAGGACAGGGATGTGCAAAGACATTTTGGGGGGCAGGGGCTCAAATGTAAAAAAGGGCACGTCTCATAGTTATGATTTTTTTATTTTTTTTGTTAAAAGGGCACGAGGGCACTTTGGACAAAAAGGGCAGGTGCTCAAGCCCCTCTTGGTGCCTATGTGTGCACGTGCCTGCTGCAGGAGTCCTGAGATCATGTTATAGAAACAGAAATCTTTCACTAAAATGGTCTTCTACGTATGCTTGGTTTGCAAGCACACATAGATGACAATTTTAGTAAAGGATTTCTGTTTCTATAACGAGACTTCAGCACTGCTAAAGAGCCGCTGCCGGTCCAGGGACCAGATTCCCCTGCTGTCAGACAGAATGCTGATGTCAGGGGAGAGGGAACTTTGAAAGTGGATATCTCTCAAACCATAAAGGTTTAAGAGATGCCACTGGTATCGTTTAATTCATAATTAAGGGCTATAACATGAGGGATAGTAATAATGAAGTATTACTATCCCTTTAATAAGCAGCTGGAAAACTCTGTTCAGGAGAGTTAGGTCTAGTTTGTTTATCTACAGGGGCAACATTTGAATTTTATACAACAATCTAGGTAAACATATTTTGATTACAAAAGCTATGTTTATATAATAAGAAGGAATCCTTTGGACGCATTATGTTCAAGAATTTGAGATGTCTTCACCCAAGAGAAGGGGAAGTTTTACATTTAGTGCAAACATGGTTTGTGTCTTAAGTTTAGGGCTAATTGTTCTTTGGAACTCTTTGCAAATCTTCAGGGATCCAGGGGTGAAAACCACTGATATAGCCTCTTTGCAATACATTGGATATCAAAGTTGCAGCAGTGAAAAAGAGCCCACTATAAAATACACATAACTAAACCTCCTTCTTTTTAGGATCAGAAGACTCGACAAGACAATATGTGGGTAAAAGGGTAGAAAGAGTTTGGCAATAAACTTCCAGAAAGAGCAAAAGATGATTTTCAGACTCTCAAGCTTTACCTTCACAAATGTTGAAGTGTCTAGCTAAATAACTATCTTTCTGTCCTACAACAGTTTTTAATAAATTTGAGATTGAAATTGAAGCATTTAAAAGAGCAGTACACTGTTTATGAAAAAGCATATATTTAGGGTATTCACACTCCTGGGAAATGGAGTTATTGCAGTTTAAACAGTTTTTTTTACATTGGCAGTGCCCTCTAGTGGTCACATTTCAATTAGTCTTTCTGTTCCATTATGTGGAGAGGAGAGTCACTGACAAACAGTTCTACATATAATGCATTTGAACATTCAGGAAGTAATGAAGCTTTTACTCACTTGCTGCCAATTTGAACAGTTATACTTTTTGAATAAAACAATTGACAGCAGTGTTATTATCCTTATTTAAATTGTCAGGAAAAGCCCTATAACATATGAGTTTAATTAAAAAATGTTACACTGAAATACTACTTTTTTGTTTTGTACCAGCTCAGAACTATATAGATCCATCATCAAGGGATAGTAATACTTAAAGTAAACTTGAGGTCAGAGTCTTCTTTATATGTTTTAAACACATAGCACTATATTTCACCACTTACATGTTTGTAGTTCAAGTGCAATTCAATCGGAAAGGATCCCCCGCCCGCCCCATCTGGCCGCCTCTCCTTAGATCTGTAATCCGGTCGTGGGACCAAATGGATGCAGCGAGGTACAGTCTTCAGTCAGTAAGTATAAGGAAAACCCTGCACCCACTGACGAAGGAGGGTAGGATTTTCCTTTTGCTAAATGAAGATTGTCCTTCACCGCTCTCCATCTGGGCCAGGCTGAGCTGGAGTGATGCAGGGGTAGCATCTGTCTTGATAGGGCTTCATGAATGCTTACTCTGAAAAATTAACTAGGTTGATATAACTTTAAATATAACATACTTATAGCTAGCGTACATAAAAATTAATTATTCATATGTTACACGCTTAATCCTTTGGATAGCAGAGAAGTACGCAATGCATTGCAAGGCAATGAGTTGCATACCCTTCTGGCACTCAAGGGGTTAAAACATAATCATAAACCTGCTTTGTAATGCATGTGTAAATTGTCTTGTTCAGAGAACATTTAATCAATGTTATATAGGATTTTTGTATTGCTAGGTAAGAGCTATTGTCAGTTACATGAGAGTGAAATAGTGCATAATGCTCCTGTATTTAGAAAAGCTGTTAATCTTATCTCAGTCCATTTACAGATAATCCGGGACAATAGGAAGAGGCCCTGGTAAAGACAGTAATACCTGCTTCCTTAAAATATAGGATAGACTAAGCGCTAAAACCGTTGTTAGGGGCCAAAGGATTTCCGGGAGTTACACACACAGTTGTACCCTCAGAATTCTATTGCTTGTGCAGCATCCACCACAACGAGCGTTGGTCACAAAAATCCATGTTGTGGCATACCTGGGAACTTTGATGTGTGGTCTCCCCAGAGGGGAGTCCTGTGGTGTCACTGGGGGAAGAAAAGTTATGCAATTCGCGGGGCTTAACCGTGAGTGGGTGCGGGGCTTAACAGGCATGAAAAAAGTTTTAAAAATAGGCTGGGGAAGGAGGAGAATTGGGTGGGAGTAAGAGGAACAGAATGGGAAAGAGAAGAAGTGACAGAGTTTCAGTAGAAACTCCTCACATCCAGAGACTCAGCCTCTGCCCAGGAGACCCAGTAAAGCAGTGTCAAAACTGGAGTGTCCGGAAAAAGTGTTCCTGGCACTCATAGGGTTAATCTTTTTGTTTGCTTCAATCACAAGTATGTGTTGGAAACCATTTTTCCAACACATACCGGTGGTTTTCACTGCATGTTTTGGACTCTGCACCTCCCTTCTCATGGTCCACCGCATGGAATAGGATAGCAAAGTTGACAATTTGTTTCTAAAATATCGGTGGTAATAGTATCAAGCCCGCAGATGGTAGTTTGTCTTCACTAACGGAGGTGACAGAATTGAGCCCTAGATCTTAGGCCTCATAAAACAGATGTACCCATTGTTCCCAGTCATTCCCTTATTTATCAATGTACACATTGCAGTTGCTGATGTGAGAGGCACAGTTCCTGCTCTCAAGAGAAAAACTGATATTCTGAACACACCCATCATTTTGGGGGAGGGGCAGGTGGAGAAGCATTATTGGCCAACTTCTTCTTTTCTCCACATATACCTGAAGTGGGTGGGGGCTAGGTATGATGCTGCTACTGCCTCAGGCACACCACTGGAGCTAGTCATGGGAAGTGGAACCTTCATCATCCATCACCCATGTTAATGCTGTCGTTAATCCCATTCCCTTTAAGCTGCCTAATCATCCCGATGTTTAAAGGGATAGTAATGTTTCAAAATAAAAGAAGCTCCAATTAATCTTCATAGTATTTGGGCCACGGAGAGTGTTATTTCAATACTGTAAGAGGTGTAGTTCAAGAGTAATTTAAAGATAAAGTATCCCCCTCCCACCCCTTTTACCTACTGTAAGCCACCTCCCCTCAGATGTGGAATCTGGTCTTAAGACCAGACAGTTCACAGCAAGGGACAGTCAACTTACTGTGAGCATAAGGAAAACCCTGACCCCCTTGACAGGTTTTTCCTTACGATCACTGAAGATTGTCCCTCTCTTCTCTCCATCCGGACAGTCTTGCTGCTCTGAGGTGAGCAGTGTTACATTAGTAAAATGGGCAAGAGGGGGATACTTTATCATTCAATTACTCTTGAACTACAACTCGGACAGTATTGAGATAACACTCTCCATGGCCCAAATACTATGAAGATACCTTTAAGTCACAACTACTTTAATACTTTCAGGCAGATTTTATGGTGATTACATATTAGCTTTATATGGATGGCATTAGATAGATGTCTTTGGGCATCAAGACTGGCAAAACCAGACACACATTCCAAATTTTGTGAAACTGATGCAGGTGTAAGTCACCTCCCCTCAAATGTGGAATCTGGTCTTAAGACCAGACAGCTCCCAGCAAGGGACAATCTTCTTACTGTGAGAACAATGAAATCGCTGCCCCCCCCTTGACAGGTTTTTCATTTTTTTCCCTTATGCTAATTGAAGATTGTTCCTCTCTGCAAGCCATCTGGACACCACCTTTCTGTTCTGAGGTGAGCAGGTACTGAAAGCAATGGGTTCATGTCTGTATTACCCTTGACTCTAAGGGAGACACCCTAAGATTTTTCAGAAACATGCATTAGTATGTGAGAGGCTCTAAGGACAAACAGTAGCAAATGTCACTTGTTAAATGGCTAATCACTGCTCAGAAGTATTATTTTTGCCCTATATTGCAATTATGGGACATAAATCTCTATGCACAACAGCCAAGTTCTCTTTCACAGGAGCACCCACTAACCCCAGATATATGTTGTGCTCTTATTTGTGACTCATCAGTAAGAAGGTTCTGGTTTCCCTAAGCACTGAGAGCAGGAGGTACACATCTAGATTGCCCTTCACTATGAGGGAGACACCTGAAGAGTTTTCAAAAAGCATACCAAAGGTTGTGAGAAGCTCTAAGAACAAAGGAAAGAGAATTTTGCTTGCTTTACACATAATAACCACTAAGAAGCATCACATTTTAGCTCTCTGGTATCATCATAGAGAAGGAATTTTCATGTACACATTAGACTAATCTCACCTACAAGTGAGGTCCAATTGAAAACTAAGATAATGTCAGATATACATTTCAGTCTTGTTTAGACCACATTGGTTAAATATAGCTAATTTCTACAGTCTCTGATAACAAGTGATTCACATATAGATTACCCTTGACCCTTATGGAGACACCCTAACAGTTTTTTTCAAAAAAACCTGCCAAACATCTAAACATTTTCCTAAAATAGTCAGTCTGTTTAGAAACATATCCTAAGTCCACTAGTAAGAAAACACAGTAACATAGTTAAAGAGGCTGAAAAAAGACATGCTTCCATCAAGTCTAGCCCATGCCAAAACAGCCCTGTTGATGCAGAGGAAGGCAAAAAAAATACCCCAGAAGCCATTTCCAATTTAGCACCAAATAGGTAAAAAAAAAAAATCCTTCCTGACTCCAAATGGCAGTCAGATAGTTCTCTGGATCAACAATCTATCTGATTTGAAGCCATCTGTCATAATTCTCAATATTGTTCTGTGCTAGATAGGCATCCAATGCTTTTCTGAAAGCAGTTACATTATCTGCAAGTACAACATTCCAAGACAAAGAATTCCATAGCTTTACCTTCCTTGCTGTAAAAAATCCCACCTTTGTGTTAGTCAGAAGCGTCTTTCCTCTAGTCTTAATGGATGACTTCTCGTCCTTAGCTCAACTCTTAGCATAAATAATTAATATAAACATATTGTTCAACAAATCCCTCTTGGCAAACAGCACTCAGATTAATTGTGCTGCTTTGTCTTCAAATGTAATTATACTCCCACCATTGTAATTGTAAGTAAATAGTCTAACACTTTAATCTAGATGTACCATTCACCTTTCTCACCTAGTTTATAACCACTTCTCTAGAAAAGTACCAGAGCAGTATATTTACTCCAGCTCTCCATACTATCTATCACCTCCACTTCATTACTAGTAACTCAACACTACAAGAAATAAGGAGGTCTAGAATTCCCTTCACTAATAGGGAGACACTAACACTTTTCAAAAGCACATGCCAAGGTATTTGAAGGGATAGTAATGTTTCATAATAAAAGCAGCTCTAATTAATCATTGTAGTATTTGGACTTTGGAGAGTGTTATTTCAATACTGTCAGAGTTGTAGTTCAAGAGTAATTCAATGACAAAGTATCCCCCTCCTGCCCCTTTTACTGATGTAACACTGCTCAGCCAGAGCAGAAGGGAGGTGCCCAGGTAGATTGCAGAGAGGGACAATTTTCAATTAAGATAAGGGAAAAATCTGAAAAACTTGTCAAAGGGGGCAGGGCTTTCATTGCTCTCATAGGAAGAAGATTGTCCCCTTCTGTTATCTGTCTGGTCTATGGACTACATTCCACATCTGAGAAGAGATGGCTTACACTAGGTAAAAGGGGCGGGAGCGGGAAACTTTGCTTGTGAATATCTCTCAAACCATAAAGGTTTGAGATAAGACTTACATCGTTCTTCATGTTTTTTAATGCCTACAAAATAAAATAAAGCTAAAACGAAGTATTACTATCCCTTTAAGAAGCTCTTTGAACAAAGAAAAGGTAAAAGGCTGATGAAGGAAAAATGATACATTTAGTGGCTGAGCATCTCTAGAATGCAAGATTTCAAGGCAGCTTAGAGCTATTCTTCAGGCACATTTAGAATGAAAAGTGGGGGAGGGTTAGGACAGCGCAAAGCTCCTCTAAGCATAGTAAAGTAAAATTAGTTCAAATTATAAACCAAAAAAATAATACAAATATCTATATATGTGTATAAGAATCTCTATACATGTACATGAACTGACCACTAAATAAATGTCTATAAACAAATGGTGAGTATGTGCATATTTGATCTAGCCAGGATATTCAAATAAAAGGAGAGACAAACATATTACAGAAAGCACCAAATAAAAGGTGCACTCAAAAGAACAGAGATTTGTAATAAGTCAATTGTCTTTAAGGCTGGGAGTATATTGGCATATCAATCATAATACAGCACTACAAAATGCACAAAACCCTGTTGGGCAATGGATAAATCAGTGTGGACATAAATAAGATTGGCCACTTACAAACAGTATTCTTGGAAACCTCTCATCTAAAAAAGCTCCATTTGAAGTCCAATATAGTTAAGATTTGCTCTTACTGTGAATTTAACAGAAACGCTCCAATAGATAGTTGTGTCTCTTTAGAGGCCAATCTGTCAGTCCTCCACAGCGTACTCCTCGTAATGGGTCCATTCCGCTACTTTTGTCCATGCCACCTCCCAGCCCTCGTTTCAATGGTTTTTTTTCTTCCTCGTGGGGAACACTGACTGTATTGCTGTAGGAGTTTCGGTGCCCAAAGTGGCGCTTTCTCCTTGAGTTCAACGGGCTCTTTGGCCTAACTGTCCCTAACTTATAGCCACAACCTCCAATCAAAGGCAATTGAGAGGGAGTGAATAAAGGAGACATCAAGGTCCCTCTAATCTGAATATTGTAGTCACTGCTCAAGAGTATCACATTTTAGCTCTTTTGTACTCAAAAGGGCGGTCTAGTTCCATAATGATGGGCAAGTCCCCTATGCATGAGAAATACCAGTGAACCCCAGACATTTTGTAAAGCAATGAGAGCAAGGGGTACAAATCTGGATTACTGTTTACTCTTAGGGAGAGACCCTAAGTGTTTCTCAAAAACAAGCCAAAAGATGTGAGAGGCTCTGGGCACGAACAAAAGCAATTTTGCTGTTCTAAGGCTAGTCTCCATTCAAGAACATTACATTTTCACTCTCTAGTGCAATTACAGAGAGTAGATTTCCACTTACATATTAGACTAATCCCTTCCTAAAGTAAGGTCCAGTTCTAAATTGATGGGCAAGTCCCCTCTGCATGGGAAATACCAGCTAACCGCAGGTGTAGGTTTTGGTCTTATTTGGGCCTCATCAGTGAGGTGTAGCTGGTTTCCCTAGGCACTGAGAGCAAGGGGTCCACATCTGGATTACCCTTTACTGTTAAGGAGAGACCCTAAGAGGTTTTCAAGAACAAGCCAAAAGATGTGGACCCCTTAATCTCAGTGCCTAGGAAAACTAGCTCATGAGGTTCAAACAAGGCTGAAATGTATGTCTGGGGTTAGCTGGTATTTCCCTATGCAGAGGGGACTTGCCTATCATTTTTAATTGGACTACCCTTTTGGGCAGGATTAGCCTAATATGAATAATTTCTGCTCTGTAATGACACTAGAGAGCTAAAATGCGATGCTCTTGAGTAGTGACTACCCATAGAACATTTAACATTGCTTTTGTTCATGATCAGAGCCTCTCACATCTCTTTGCTTGTTTTTGAAAAAATCTTAAAAACAGGGAGGAGACAGATACAGTGGGAGAAACAAAGAGGGTTTGGGCAGAGATGGGGCATACAGACAGTGGGAGGGGGGGCAGGAGGGCAGACAGTTGGGAAGGTGGAGATAAAGGAGGGCATCAAGAATTATAGCTCAACATTAGTTTCTAGGAAACACTATCCAGGTCAACTTGAAATCCCTGCTTATTCACAGGTCAGTATTCACTGGAATTTTATTTTGCCTGTGCTTAGTTGGGGATATCTTGAACATGTGAGTTGTTGAGGACTGGAGCTAAAACTCAGTGGGGTAGAGATAGTATGGGAGATATGATATGTGGGAAGAGATTGAGAGAAGAGAGACAGTAAGGTGGTGGCAGGGACAGTGAAGGGAATAAGGAGATCAGAAAATGGGGTGAAGGGGGTCAAAAACTTTGGAGAAATATGGAGAGAAACAGGGAAACAGTGTGGTGGCAAAGAAAACAAATAGGAACAGGGAGGAGGGACAAACAAATATATTGGATGACAGGAATATGAATAGAGTGGGACAAAGGGAGGGAGACAGTGGCATAAGTTACACAGAAACAAAGAAACACAAAGAAGCAGCCTGGTGGAGGGAAGTACATAGGTATGTTGGGTGCATTACAGAGAGTGCAAGGAGAGGGGAAAGGGAGGGACAGTGATAGGGGTATTAAATGAGAGAAGTAATCAAGTTATGGTTTGAAATGATAAGTACAGGAGTGGGGTAAACATGCAGCTACTGTTTACATCAGGATTCTTATCTGACTGTCCAATCAGGAAATCTGTCAGTATAGAATCGGTACAAAATAACCAGAAATGCACACACACTATCTCAAATTACTGAGAGGCTATAAAGACAGGGGACCAATAAAGGTGGACAGAATAAAAGGAAGAGAAAAATATAACGCAGCAAAACTAGCACTCAATTATGGCTCACTCTGAAATAAACCTAAGTAGAATAGGACAAAATAACTAAAGTTTAACTTTTAATATAATAATTAATAAAAGGTGAGAAAGTCATCCTATATAATAATTCGCTAAGGTGTGGTTGTTAGAAGCCGTCATGTGCAGTAAAGACGGCTGCGCACTCTGAAGTCATGCGCGGTAGAGACTGCCCGCGCCGCGGCTGATACGGAGCGGGGCACTACAAATTCCAGTGGTCCCAAGAAGGTGTGCAGAAAGGACTATGGTCTGAATTCGAGTGCCTCTCTCCGTATTGTCCGCCGCGCGGGCAGTCTCTACTGCACATGACTGCAGCGCCGTCAGTGACGAGAGGATCCTGCCACCAGCCCAGGCTGCTGGGTGGCACTGTGGCCCGTGTCCATGGGCTTTTCAATTAGTTTTTAACCCCTTAGTGACGGCCGCGTGCAGACGCGGCCGTCACTTAACGCCCGTCTAACATTTTTTTTTTGCTAAAAGAATACGGAGTCCCTGAACGGCGTGCAGCCGCGCGGGGAGCCGGATTTCTGGGACGTACATGTACATCCTCTGTCATTAAGTGACAGCCACACAGGACGTACATGTACGTCCTGTGTCGCGAAGGGGTTAATATATTACTGGGGCACATATAGTATCCACACAACCAAAACAAATGGTTCAACAAACATGGGTAACAGGCTGAAAAAATCGGTAGCCTACACCTTTGCATACGTTTCAGTAAACATTACTGTACCAATTTTCATGCCAAGGGTAATATCCACCATGGATAAACTGACCAAAATTATGAGGGGCCATTAGGGACATAATTCAGCTTTGCTATAATGACAGAACCCATTATCTTATACAGTGAGAAGTGTGTATCATATAATGAAATGCATATATCATATACTGCAATACATATACTTTATAGTGAAACCCATATGTAATATAATGAAATACATATACTATATACTGAAATACATATGTAATATACTGAAATTGATACATTATATACTGAAATTCATAGTGCATGCTGAAATTCTTGTCATATAATTAAATCTATATATTATATAGTGAAAAGTATATGATATATAATGAAATCCATATATCATATACTGAAATGCATATGCTATATACTGAAATTCATATATTATATTGTGAAATCCATATGTCATATCCTGAAATACATATGTCATATACTGAAATACATATTTTATATAGTGAAAAACATATACTGAAGTTCATGAGATCAATACTGTATATCATATACTAAAATACATATTTCATATAATGAAATACATATGCTTTATACTGAAATGTTTATGCCAAAGAATTAAACCCATATGCTATATAGTGAAAAACACATTTTCATATACTGAAATTAGTCATCAGTCACATGATCCTGATCTTGTCCTGACCCTGGTCCCTGGGTTCTGTTTCCTGTGACTTATGCAGGCAAGAGAAGCAGACCTATCTGGTACAATAGATGAGTTCTTTCAGGACTATCCAATATTACCAGCCCATCCATGAAATGGGACTTTTATTTGTTAACCCTTTGCATACCTCCCAAGTGTCCCTCTTTAGGAGGGACAGTCCCTCTTTTTGAACCAAATCACTCTGTCCCTCTTTCCCACCCTGGTGTCCCTCTTTTTAGGAGATCAGACTGTGTGGTGCGTATATAAGTGTATCACATTGCTCCACAGCAATAAAACTCATATATATTTGTATATACTTCAGTATATGTGTATATAAATTAGTCTGTGTGATTAAAACACTTTGGTCTTGTTCTAAATAATTTATCCAGTTACACAAAGAGGTGTCAATAGGTCACACAATAACCTAAAAATACTCGGTAATGCCCCGCCTACTAGCCACGCCTCCAGCTGTACCCCCTAAAACACAAGTGTCCCTCTTTGGCCATTTGAAATGTTGGGAAGTATGCCTTTGAGTGCCAGAGGGTTATGGAATGCAGTGCAAAGCAATGCATTCTATAGCCTTCTGGCACTCAAAGGGTTAATCCTACAAAGAGTTCATTCAAGTGAATCATTTTGGAATGGAATTTGTGTTTTAGAATATTTATCTAATGCATCTCTATGTCTTAATTTTTGCTGAAGATCAGTCACATGTCTGTGTCTGTTCTGACGCTACCCCCTTTACTATTTACTTAGACTCATTCTACTGCAAGCAAGGGTGGTAGGCCTCATTCAGCTGGTGAGTTCATTTAGGCCTGTGCAATATTTCCAACTTCTTTTATTTGCAAATGCTAGTACTATCAAAGAGTTCCTACAAGTGGATCATTTGGAATCAAACTTGTGTTTTAGAATATTTTATCTAATGCATCTCAATATCTTACTTTTTAGCTGAAGAAAACTCTCTTGTGGGTATGTATATTCCTGATTGTTTTCTCTAGTTTTTTTTAACTTAAAATTGTATGCAGATTATGTTTGCCCTGTTCAGAAACAATAAATCACCAAGATTTTAGCAGGTCTTTACAACAAAGCTGCATTGCTATGCAGGTTTACTGGAGCTTGAATGTGTATAAGTTTGGATGGAATGTCCCATATAGAACAGCCATAGAGTGACACGATGTTACCCAAGAAAACATAATATGTCTGGAGAAGAGACCATAACCCTTTGGGTGCCAAAGGGGTACGCAATGCATTGCTTTGCAATGTGTTGTGTACCTCTCTGGCACTCTAATAGTACTCTAATAAAGGAATCACATTGACTTTACTAGTTCCTTACACAACATTCACAACACCAGTGTTTAGGCACATGTGATTTTTCTTTTTTTAACCCCTACTTTTACACTCAGTCCACTAATAAAAATCTTATTATTGGAATTTATTCATTATTGCTAACTGTCCCTAATGCATTTTGACTACAACAGACACAGCATTAGGAAGCCTACAAAAACATTTGTTGAACCCCCAAGTATATGTGACACCTTCTTAAAGGGATAGTAATACTTCATTTAATCTTTATTTTATTTTGTAGGCATTAAAAAAACATGAAGAACGATATAAGTCTTATCTCTCAAACCTTTATGGTTTAAGAGATATTCACAAGCAAAGTTTCCCCCTCCTGCCCCTTTTTCCTAGTGTAAGCTATCTCTTCTCAGATGTGAATCTGGTTGTAAGACCAGACAGATAACAGAAGGGGACATTCTTCTTCCTATGAAAACAATGAAAGCCCTTCCTCCCTTGACAAGTTTTTTAGCTTTTTCCCTTATCTTAATTGAAGATTGTCCCTCTCTGCAGTCTACCTGGGCACCTCCCTTCTGATCTGGCTGAACAGGGGGGGATACTTTGCTTGTGAATATCTCTTAAACCATAAAGGTTTGAGAGATAAGACTTATATCGTTCTTCATGTTTTTTTAATGCCTACAAAATAAAATAAAGATAAAACGTATTACTATCCCTTTAAAATGTGAAATTGAAACAGAGTCCTAGAATATAAAATGAAGATGGGATATTGAGAGAGGACTGTAGTTGGGCTCGCAAACACACGATGGGTGATCTCTGCACTCAGCTGAGTCCCTCCCCACGCCCTCTGTGGGTTTACTGGAGCCTGATATTGATTGAGCTAACTAACTGGCATGCTGCTTGGACCACGTGTTTTGCTCAAACTCTGACATAGCCATATTGGTCCCCGGATTAAAGATTATATATTGGCAGTGAGAACATCAGCTGGATTAAGGACATTGTTTCTGTACCTTTGGAAAGAAATACAGATTGACTCATCTTCAGGAATCACAAGAATGCAGTATGTGGCCAATAGGGGGTAGGGACCCCGATATGCATCTCCCCAAGATGGGGAAAATGTGAGTGAATTTATTGTACGTTTTTTATCATTACGATGTTTAATAAAATACTACACTGAGATACATACTTCTACTTGTCTGCCTTGTGCTCTCTTCTCCCCTCTTGTTTGCTAGAAAAAGGGAGGATGTTACAAGAGCTTATGGTCGTCAAAAATTTATTTTTTGTGGTCATTATGTGGATGACTCCTTAAAGTAGCTGATTTATTTATAGTCCCAAAGGGAGATGGTGGAGTTAGAGTGCATTCTTGTGTGTGTGCTGCTCCTTCCAGTATGTGTTTCAGACTGATGGCCCCATAAACGTTGCACATAATCAATGTAAGAAATCCTGGCCCCTTGGGCATCTTGATAAGCAGGAAGGCATAAGTGTATAAAGGATTCTCCTTTCCGCTGTTTTGTGGGGATTGGGTAAACCACATTGAAGGTCCCAAAGAGATTTTTTTGCAGTGGAACATTTTGATGTAAAACAAAGTGGAATTGATTGAAATTGACTTAACCCTTTGATTGGCAGAGGGGTACGCAAGTCATTGCAAAGGAATGTGTTACCTTAACCCTTTGAGTGCCTTAGGTCCTATAGGTGAAATTCTCCCTTTACATAGTCTTTTGCAATCACAATATGATAAGCACTTGATATACCATTTTGTCAGTCACAGGAAGGACGGCACTTCTTGAGCGTCTCTGACATACTTCTAATCTCCGTTTCATTGTTTTGGCTTTGAGAGGGCAGTAGCGTAGTTTCATTGTGTAGTGTGCACATTGAAATATGAAGGTCCTGACAGGGCTTAACACTTTAACAATTCATTGGATGTTGTAATGGGGCAGAAGATGTTCCAAACATAACAGCAGTGGAGGAAGCGCCCAGGTCGCCTCCAAAAGAAAGGGGATGGTGTGTGCAAAGCGGTAAAAATTAACTCTTGAATATGAGGACACATTCGTTAACCCTTTGATTGGCAGAGGAGTAAGCAAGGCATTGGTTTGCAAAGAGTTGTATACCCCTCTGGCAGTCAAAGGATTAAATGTGTGTTGAAAGTATAAAGAGAGGAGAGAATGTATAGAATGTGAGATAACTGAGTATATGTGAAGGGTATTGGTGATGTAAGTGGGGCATGTTTGGTTTTTTGCAAGCTAACATGGTGGTGGTGGAGTTGCAAATGGAGCATGTTGTTTTTTGCGTTGTAAGACAAAATACTAATAAGTCCAAAGTTGTTGTTCCAAGAAGAGATAGGGAGCTGGGTAAGGTTGGTGGGGTATAAGAGGAGAGAGTGAGCAGGCTAAGTTTGATGCCATTGTAAGTTGTTTGCATTCCGTGTTGGCATATTTTGTTGTTGTTGCAAGAGGAGACAGTGGGGAGGGGTGAAGTCATTGCAGACAGCAGATTGGAGGCAATCACCATATCTCCTCCTTGTACCAACTCTGGGGTTTGTGTGGCGCGTCTGGAGAATTTGTGGTCAAGTGACCACGTTCTCTTTTATAGTATAGAAGATGTAAAAACAGGGACACTTTTTTAGGGGGAGGTGATGGGTCTATGCATTACTTAAAACAAGGCAATAAGTTAGAATTATTAGGTCACTTTAAAATACAACTGTGTTCTAAACATGACATGGTGTCACTTTTAAGTAAATCAAATTTCATTTGTACACTGTGCTAGTGAAATAGTAAGCAAATGTATAGATAAAAAGTTATTTATAATGCTAGGTGTTAGCCTAAACCTCATAGCGTAGACATGCTGAAGTAATTGACTACAAAAATGGTTGCCAGAACGGATGATTAGGTAAGATTATATATTAATCTATACATTTCCTAGCGATTTCACTATCACAACATATATATTAAATGTAACGCCCTATTGAAAGCTGTATCTGTCATTTACACTTTTTTGGGATGAAGTGCCTTAAACTCTCCTAAACCTTAAACTCTCTCCACTGCAACCTTCAGCAGCAAAGAAAAACTTTATTGTAATCCTATATAATAATTTGCTAAGTTGTGTGTAACGCCCGACATGCGCAGTAGACACTGCTGCGAGTGCGGCAGTCATGCGCAGTAGAGACTGCCAGCGCCGCCGGTCTGTATCAGCCGAGGCGCGGGCAGTCTCCACTGCGTGTGACTGCCCCGCGACCGGCTGCCAGAGGCACTGTGGCCCGTGTAACGGGCTGTTCAACTAGTAACAAATAAAACATCTAAAAAACTTGCTAGCAGTGAACCAACACTGCTCCACCAATTAAGTATAGTCCACTCCTATATATTGTGATGCAGCAACAGACTCCTCCTCTTTCTTCATCTGCGACTACACACCCAGATTGGGACATTTCTCAGAACAAATAAACGCTGAACACTTCCACCATCCACAATGCAACTTGTCAAACTTCCCCAATCGATTTAACCTGCAACAAACAGAAAACATGTAATAGGGTGGGTACATGGGAGGGATAATACTCGGCTCTGTGTCTTTAATAAAATTCTGACTTTCCATCACTACCTTTAGGAAAATCCTCAAATTTTATATCGGACCAGAGGCTTCGTATTATGCTAGTTCAAAGCTGATGAACAACATGCAGCGATACATGATCAATAGGTTTACAATAAAAATCTCTAAAAGTTGACTCTCTAGACCAATCAGCTGCCCTCAAAATATCTTCCAACCTGCCACACACCTGCATAACCATAGATACAATAGCTCCCCTAGAGGAATGTGCTCCAAATAAATGAACATCTATTCCAGCTAATTGCCTGACCCATCTTACCAAAGTTGCTGCTGACACTGGTAAATGTGGCTTCCTAAATGAAATCGATAATTGCTTCCCTGTAAAATTCCTTAACGACAAACTCCTAGCCTCATAAGCTCTCAAACAAGAAATCACACACAATTGTATGGAGTTTTATGGATTCCCTTGGCAAGGGAACAAGGCTGGGGGGCAAGTGGTAGCCACAAATCCCCAGAGATGCTGTCTGACTCCCAGCCTTGTTCCCTTGGGAGTGCACAACATGTATCAAATTAATACAGAGCTAAGGGTATAATTGTGTAGTGCTTGGTACACTTTTTTTTAACTCTTTGAGTGCTACAGGGGTGAGCAGTGCCCTATGGCATTCAAAGGTATAAGGGAGTGATGCTGTCCATGGTGCTGAAAGCATTCCCTTCACTCACTTACTGGCCAAGTAGGGACACCGAGAGAATGCTCTTCAACTTCAGAATTGTCATAGTGTTGGTGATGTGTGACTGATTGAGGGCTGTTACTGCATAGGAAAGTACAGGGAGATCCCAACTTTGCCAACCTCAGGCAGGTGAAGGTTAGACTGTGAACTCTGACAGCAGAGGCTCCTATCGGAGTTTAGTGAATGTGTTGAAGTGTCACATTAACATATCAACACACTCACTTGCATACGATAATTGCTCATTAGCCTGCATTTCCATGTGGAAATTAGTAATTATGCTTCACTTCCATATGGAAATAGGGCATTGTCGATGTGATGAGTGAAAATTTTTAATCCTGTTGGATGGATGGCGATGTAAGCAGATTTTTGTCAGACTGCTGGTGATGTGATGTCAAAGACACTTTACCCATTATATTCATACTATGGGGCTACTTTTGTGTGGAGCAAAGATTATCACTACATCTTTTTTGGTGAATACATTGGGGGATAGCATCTCTTTGGCTCATGTTAACAGGCTGTACTCCCCTTCTTCTCTTTGGATGGACAGTGAGTACAGCACTGTGGATGTACATTACTTCTATGCTAAACTGTGTGAACAGAGAGGTTGTGATGGGGTTGAAGATTGGAAAGTGAGTTGTCATGGTATTCAGGCAAAGAAGGACAGACACGAATATAAAATATAACCACCTTTATTATAATATACAGTTATAATAATATATGAGATATAGCAATGATAATATCCCACACAACCCCAGACCACCGGAAGATAGGGCCCAAGCTCCTACCCGGAGCTGCACACTGTGCTACGCACTGCACTACTGCGAGGTACAGGAGGCTAAAAGCAACAGGGAGTGAGAATCGGACTGAGCCACGGTACACAGAGGCTGATAGTCAGGCAGGCTAGGAGCTTATGGAGCAAGTATTCAACCAGAGCCACAGGTCAGACAAGCCGGGGATACATGGAACAAGCTAGAAGCCGGAGCTGGAGGACAGACAAACTGGGGATTACACTGAACGAGTGAGTCAGCCAGAGCCACAGGTCAGAACCGATGTGGGTAGTCAGACAAGCTGAGGTTAACAAGGAGCGAGTTAGTCAGCCAGAGCCACAGGTCAGAACTGATGTGGGTAGTCAGACAAGACGGGGTCATACATGGAGCAAGTTAGTCAGCCAGAGCCACTGGTCAGAACCGATGTGGGTAATCAGACAAGCCGGGGTCAGAGGATTCTCAGATAAGCACAGGTCACCACAGAACACAAGAGTAACTAACAGGAACACCACGTAAGGGCAATGACTCCCAGGCCCAGGGAGGTTTATAAAGGAGCAGAAGGAGGCGGGATCCAATTAGGCCACCCAGATTAGGCCCATAAACAGGCGTCCGTGCTAGTGCCTGTTACCTGATGTAGCAATGAGGAAGTGGTCTGAGGCCATGCCGGCCAGCGGCCATAAAGAGGTAAGGAAGCACAGGATAGCCTAAGGGAGACTGTGATAGTGAGTATAGAAGGGAACAAGAGTGAGTAGAGGTTGGACAGGCTGTTGACCCGACCTTGCTCTTAACAGTTATGGGGCTAGTTGTAGGGCTGGATTTACAACCCAGGTTCCCTTATGAAGGCACTCAAGGTGCCCTTGGCTCCATCCATGGCCACATCTCCATTCCTCCCATGACCCCATCTCCAGGCCCATCCACCGTTTCCCGGCTCAGAAAATACATTTAGCTTATAACAAGACAAAAAAACAAACAAACTTTAACCCCTTGGTTGCTAGAGAGATCTCTAATGAATTGAGAAGCAATAAGTTGCAGGTCCTTCTGGGATAAAAGAGGTTAAATAACACCCTGAAAAGAAGTACATAACTGTTGCAGGAAAAATTGAGATTGTCCTGATTACACCCAAAATTCAGAGTGTGGGTATGGCCTGCACAGCTGAGGCATCCCTCAAAATCTGGAACGCTAGGCAGTTGCCTACTCTGCCTATTGGGGAATCCAGCACTGGGTAGTTGATAGGCTTCCCTGAAGAGGTGAATTTTCAAGGAGCGTCTGAAGATCTGAAGGCTGGGGGGGAAAGAGTCTGATGGGATGAGTAGGGAGTCCCAGAGCTCAGGTGCAGCACGGGAGGAATCCTGTAGGCAGAAGATTCTTTAACTCTCTAGCGTCCACATCTCAGGTTCATGATGAAAGTAATGATAGTGTAGGGCTCCCACTAAACTAGATTATGCTAGGATGGAATGTGTAGAATGCTTTCCCTTGTAGAATACCCCATGGAAATTAGAGTTCCCATTGGTTTAAAGAAGAACCTTTGAGTGCAAATAAAGTCTCATTTACTTTTAGAGACAATGAGGTGTTTCCTCCGTTGTTAAAGGAAAAAGATCACCTTCTGATAATAATCTCTATTACTACAAAATCCTAATGTCCTCTGTGAATTTCGTCCCTGTGCTTTTCTCAAGCGATAACATCTTCAGTCAGCCTTGGATGCCATGTACATGTGCCATGTCCATTCCTTCGTTGACATTGGGAGTCTCCTCCCCTGATTCTGATGCAGGTAGATATGTGTTCTTCGAGCTACTTCAGGATTGCTGGTAGTTCCTGTTATTGTTATCCGTCTTTTACCTTGGACCATCTCTGACCTCGTTTGTTGCTTGTGTCCTTCCGACCTTCTGTCTCTGACCCTGGTCTTCCACAACGCTTTCCTTGATTCTGGTTCGCCTGGTTCCCAGTTTTCGACCTCTGCTACACTCAGTCCAACCAGTCTATCTGTCTCCATATCACGGTGCCCGTGATTGGCTGCAGTTACTTGTCTGTCACCAGTAGGGGGCTTCTATTGGCTGTCTGCAGATAGCCCGCCTCTTATTGACTATTTAAACCTGGATTGGGCACCCTTTGAGTGCCCTTTCGTGTTGTTTCTGACCTTCTTGCTATCACTATGCTAGTGATAGCTGGGCCTCTGTTCCAGTGTTCCTGAGTTCCTGATCTCATGTGTTCCTGAGTTCCTGATCTCTACTGTTCCAGTGTTTCCTGCATGCTGAAGTACTTCCAGTCCTGGTTCCGGCCTAGTCTCTGGTGTTGCAGTTCCTGCTGATCTTCTCTGCTGTTTTCTGACCTGACTGATCGTTGCTGGTTCCTGTCATCTCATCACCTGTCTTCAGTATCCTGGCGACCTTCTGCCTGGTCGCGTTGGTGACATTGCTACAATTCCGTGTTGGTCCCAGCGTGCGGACGCTGGTTTGCTCCCAAGCCTTGCGGCTATACAAACTCGCTTGTTACACCAGTGTGCGGTCACTGGTTTGCTCCAAAGCCTATCAGCTATACAAATCTGTGTTGGTCCCAGCGTGCGGACGCTGGTTTGCTCCTAAGCCTTGCGGCTATACAAACTCGCTTGTTACACCAGTGTGCGGTCACTGGTTTGCTCCAAAGCCTATCAGCTATACAAATCTGTGTTGGTCCCAGCGTGCGGACGCTGGTTTGCTCCTAAGCCTTGCGGCTATAGAAACTCACTTGTTACACCAGTGTGCGGTCACTGGTTTGCTCCAAAGCCTTTCAGCTATACAAATCTGTGTTGGTCCCAGCGTGCGGACGCTGGTTTGCTCCTAGCCTTGCGGCTATACAAACTCACTTGTTACACCAGTGTGCGGTCACTGGTTTGCTCCAAAGCCTTTCAGCTATACAAATCTGTGTTGGTCCCAGCGTGCGGACGCTGGTTTGCTCCTAAGCCTTGCGGCTATACAAACTCGCTTGTTACACCAGTGTGCGGTCACTGGTTTGCTCCAAAGCCTATCAGCTATACAAATCTGTGTTGGTCCCAGCGTGCGGACGCTGGTTTGCTCCTAAGCCTTGCGGCTATACTCTCGCTTGTTACTCCAGTGTGCGGTCACTGGTTTGCTCGCTAAGCCTAACGGCTATACTATTCAGTGTTGTTTCCAGCGTGCGGACGCTGGTTTGCTCCAAAGCCTTGCTGCTTAACGATTCTGCTAATTTGCCAGTTCCATCTGACTGCTGCTATTATCTCTGGGCTGCCCTGCCCGGTATTGGTAAGGCCGGTAGAACCTTTTGCCACATTCCATCTGAGGTTGCCTTACCCGGTATTGGCAGGGCCGGTAGAGCCTACATTGTGTATCTATTGAGGCTGCCTTGCCCGGTAATTTGGTAAGGCCGGTAAACCGTTATGCTATTCCATCTGCAGGTTGCCTTACCCGGTATTGGCAAGGCCGGTAGAGCCTAAAGACTGTCCTGTCCGGTATTTTGACAGGACCGGTAGAGTCTGCCTTCTGTCTGTGCTATATTCTGTATATATATATTATGTATGTTATTGCCATCCTAAGTTATCATTTATTATTTCAATAAAATTGATTTTTTTTACCTAAAACTTGTGTCTGAGAGTCATAATAAACCGTGACACTCCATTGTTTGATCTCAGCTGGTTCTGACTTCTCGGCTGTCTGCAGAGATCATCTGACCCCCTGGCATTTCAACTCAGCCTCTCTATGACCAACCCAGATCATCTGATTCCCTGATATTTGGTCCCAGCCTGTTTACAACCATCCTAGATCATCCGACTCCTAGGTATTCAACCTCACCTCGTCTACAAACAACCCAGATCATTGGACTCCCTGGTATTCAACCTCATCCTGTTTAAGACCAACCCGGATCATAAGACTCACCGGTATTTGACTTAGGCTTGTCGTTGGCCATTCTTCATCACCGTCTCCAGGGATTCGACCATAGCCTGTTCCAGACTCCTCTTGCTATAACTTTGATTCTTTGTCTCCTATATCGCTCCTTCCTCGCTATCACGGTGCCCGTGATTTGCTGCAGTTACTTGTCTGTCACCAGTAGGGGGCTTCTATTGGCTGTCTGCAGATAGCCCGCCTCTTACTGACTATTTAAACCTGGATTGGGCACCCTTTGAGTGCCCTTTCGTGTTGTTTCTGACCTTCTTGCTATCACTATGCTAGTGATAGCTGGGCCTCTGTTCCAGTGTTCCTGAGTTCCTGATCTCATGTGTTCCTGAGTTCCTGATCTCTACTGTTCCAGTGTTTCCTGCATACTGAAGTACTTCCAGTCCTGGTTCCGGCCTAGTCTCTGGTGTTGCAGTTCCTGCTGAACTTCTCTGCTGTTTTCTGACCTGACTGATCGTTGCTGGTTCCTGTCATCTCATCACCTGTCTTCAGTATCCTGGCGACCTTCTGCCTGGTCGCGTTGGTGACATTGCTACAATTCCGTGTTGGTCCCAGCGTGCGGACGCTGGTTTGCTCCCAAGCCTTGCGGCTATACAAACTCGCTTGTTACACCAGTGTGCGGTCACTGGTTTGCTCCAAAGCCTATCAGCTATACAATTCTGTGTTGGTCCCAGCGTGCGGACGCTGGTTTGCTCCTAAGCCTTGCGGCTATACAAACTCGCTTGTTACACCAGTGTGCGGTCACTGGTTTGCTCCAAAGCCTTTCAGCTATACAAATCTGTGTTGTTCCCAGCGTGCGGACGCTGGTTTGCTCCTAAGCCTTGCGGCTATACAAACTCGCTTGTTACACCAGTGTGCGGTCACTGGTTGGCTCCAAAGCCTATCAGCTATACAATTCTGTGTTGGTCCCAGCGTGCGGACGCTGGTTTGCTCCTAAGCCTTGCGGCTATACAAACTCACTTGTTACACCAGTGTGCGGTCACTGGTTTGCTCCAAAGCCTTTCAGCTATACAAATCTGTGTTGGTCCCAGCGTGCGGACGCTGGTTTGCTCCTAAGCCTTGCGGCTATACTACTCGCTTGTTACTCCAGTGTGCGGTCACTGGTTTGCTCGCTAAGCCTAACGGCTATACTATTCAGTGTTGTTTCCAGCGTGCGGACGCTGGTTTGCTCCAAAGCCTTGCTGCTTAACGATTCTGCTAATTTGCCAGTTCCATCTGACTGCTGCTATTATCTCTGGGCTGCCCTGCCCGGTATTGGTAAGGCCGGTAGAACCTTTTGCCACATTCCATCTGAGGTTGCCTTACCCGGTATTGGCAGGGCCGGTAGAGCCTACATTGTGTATCTATTGAGGCTGCCTTGCCCGGTAATTTGGTAAGGCCGGTAAAACCGTTATGCTATTCCATCTGCAGGTTGCCTTACCTGGTATTGGCAAGGCCGGTAGAGCCTAAAGACTGTCCTGTCCGGTATATTGACAGGACCGGTAGAGTCTGCCTTCTGTCTGTGCTATATTCTGTATATATATATATGTATGTTATTGCCATCCTAAGTTATCATTTATTATTTCAATAAAATTGATTTTTTTTACCTAAAACTTGTGTCTGAGAGTCATAATAAACCGTGACACTCGCCTTATCGTACAGGACTTCAAACAGTTTCCTATCCACAACAATCTGAGTGTTCTGCCTCCAGTGGTGACCGGAAATACTCATATTGCTATCAGGCTTCGTGGCCTGCGCCTTTAACCTAGCATTTCTGCAGCAAGAGTACACTCATCACTGCCACCTTTCTCTAGTTACGCACCCCAGCTAGAGCTCCCCACCTACTGGTAGACCATTCAGAAGGTCACACAAGCTTTGCTAGCCAGAGTCCCTATGTTACAACATGTAGGAGGACATGACAGTTGCTGGCAGCTTTTCAAACTGAAGCAGGCAGACTGCATGAGCATACTTAACCATTTTAGGACCAATGGGGTGAGCAAGGTATTGCAAAGCATGGGCAGTGAGCAAAGTCCTAGGTTCTGTTGTCCTGCTAGTATCTGTCATGTCTGCTTCCATGGGCAGCCAGGTTTGACTGAAGATGTTACATTTTGAACAAAGAGCAAAATTCATAAGCGCCAATATGATTTTCTGTCCATAAGGGGTTTATAGTGAGGAGTTTATTATTAGGTGATATTAGTTTTTCTTTAAAGTACAGAGAGATGTAAAAATAGTTCCATGGTTTACAAAATCCCATGCTATGTGTATTTGTCTTAGAATCTCACATGCAATTAGTGAGAAAAACATACTAGTAACCACCAGCTTTGCACATTTCATTGACTGAGTCAAAATAAGTGCTGAAGGATATATGACTCTGCCATCTCAGCCCATAGTCTGCAGTTACATGTTAGCATAAATATGTACTTGCACTTTGGGGTACATATCAGTGTGTGTGATTACCATTGTTTTATGCATGCAAATTGTAAGTTTTATGGGGCAGGGTCATTTTATCCTAATGTATACCCAGCTGGTGTTCTCATTATGATTGCCTGTATAAGCACTTAATCACTACATTTATTGTACCCCTTCTATACTAAATGTAAACTGTACAGTGCCAAGTACACAGGTTGGAGCTATACATACTTGGTAACTTCTACTTGTTGACTTCCCGGAGGGGAGTGCCTTGGGAATCCAGCTGCACCTCACTGAAGATGCCCAACAAAGCCAAAGCGTATGTCTGGGGTTAGCTGGAGAGGACTTGACCGTCATTTTGGAACTGGACCGGCGCTTTGGCCGGGATTAGTCTAATATGAAAGTGGAAATTTCTCCTTTGTAATGGCATTAGAAAGTAAAACATGATGCTTCTGAGCAGTGACTAGCCGAAGAACAGGCCATTGTGCTGTTTGTCCTCAGAAGCCTCTTACATATTGTATACGTATTTTGAATACTCTTAGGGGGTCTCCCTAAGATTGAAGGGTAATCCAAACATGGACCCCTATCACGGTGCCCGTGATTGCTGCCTGTTTGTGTCAGTTACCTGTAGGGGGCTTTCCATTGGCTGTCTGTCTTCAGCCCGCCCCGCATTGCCTATTTAGACTGAGCTTGGGCACCCTTTGGTTGCCCTTTCGTGTTGTCTCTATGCTGCTCATTTCTCCATTGTGTTCCTGAGTTCTCTGGGCCCTTGGTTATGTTCCTGATAGCCTGAGATCGTCTAGTTCCTGACAGACCAGTTCCTTGGTTCCTGTTTCCGTTCCTGATCCGGTTGAGGTTGCTATTGTGTCGCTGCTTCCTGCTGCCAGTCCCCGCTGCCGTTCCTGATCAGGTTGACCATCTGGAGTGCTGGTTCCTGCTTCCCTCCGTTGTGCTCCTGGTCCAGTATTGCCTGTAGTGGGCTAGTCCTCCTTAGTCGCTCTGGCGACATTCCTATCCCTGGCTGGTTACTTCAGTACGCGGGTACTGGTTCGCTCCACATTCACCCGGTTGCTGTTGCATTGGTAGATATTGGGTTTCTCCAGTACGTGGGTACTGGTTCATTCCACATTCACCCGCCTGCTGTTGCACCGGTAGTTTATTGGGTTTCTCCAGTACGCAGGTACTGGTTCGCTCCACTTTCACCCAGTTGCTGTTGCACCAGCAGTTATTTGGGTTCCCAGTATGCGGGTACTGGTTCATTCCACATTCACACGGCTGCTGTTGCACCGGTAGATTATTGGGTTTCCCCAGTACGCGGGTACTGGTTCGCTCCACCTTCACCTGGCTGCTGTTGCACCGGTAGATATTTTGGGTTCCCAGTACGTGGGTACTGGTTCGCTCCTCATTCGCATTTGGTTGCAGATTGCACTGATAGAGTCATTGCTCCACAGTACGCGGGTACTGGTTTGCTATACATTCAACCGGCTGCTGTGCACCGGAAGAGAGACGGTTTCACCAGTACGCGTGTACTGGTTTGCTCCACCTACAACTGGCTACCGTGCGCCGGTAACCGTTATTGATTCCTATAAGTGGGTACTGCTCACTCCTATTTCACCGGCTGCTGTCGCACCGGATGAGAGATTGCTCTCCCCAGTATGTGGGTACTGGTTTGCTCTACTACATCTGAGTATCGTTGCATTGGTTGAGAGAGATTGTGTCTCCAGTACGCGGGTACTGGTTCCATCTATGCTATACTATTGCTGTCAAGTCCTAGGCAGCTCTGTTGGTTCCCCAGTACGCGGTACTGGTGGTCTCCTGTAATATCCTTGGCTTGCCACCTTAACTCTTTATGCCTCTGCATGTCATCTATGTGACTGGTGTTGCCACCTAGCCAGTCACCGAGGCTTTAGTGGCTGCCACCTTCTCTGTATTAGGCTGCCTTGCCCGATATTGGTAAGGCCGGTAGAACCTATTCCTCTCTGTACCATCTTGGTTTGCCTTACCCGGTATTGGCAAGGCCGGTAGAGACTTATAGTTGCTGTCTGTCAATAGGCTGCCTTCCCCGGTATATTGGCAGGGCCGGTAGAGCCTCGTTCCTCCTTACCAGTCTCCTGGCTGCCTTGCCCGGTATATTGGCAGGGTCGGTAGAGCCTATCTATTCCTTGAACCTACTTCCCTGGCTGCCTCGCCCGGTATATTGGCAGGGCCGGTAGAGCCTTATAGTTGCTGTCTGTCAATAGGCTGCCTTGCCCGGTATATTGGCAGGGCCAGTAGAGCCTCCTATTTTACGTGTACCAGTCTCCAGGCTGCCTTGCCTGGTATATTGGCAGGGCCGGTAGAGCCTGTATCGCTACTCTCTGTCATTGCTATATATATATATATGTATGAACGTGTATGATACCCTACGGGGTTGTATTAAACTTTTCAGTAAAGTTGTGTTTTTACCTAACTTTGCGTCTGAGAGTCTTAACAAACTGTGACAACCCCTTGCTCTCAGTGCCTAGGGAATCCAGCTGCACTTCATTGACGAGGCCCAACAAGGCCGAAACATACGTCTAGAGAACTAAAACCTGATGCTTCTGACCGATGACTAGCCAAAGAACAGGCCCTTGTGCTGTTTGTCTCTCTTCAGAAGCCTCTCACATATTGTATACGTAACACATAGGATGCAATGCAATTGTGTGAGTGTCTTTTTATGCATGCCTGCATGATTGCGTATATGTGTGTGTGTGTCACACAGTAACAAGAAGGTATTAATACAATTCAGAGCTAAAAATGTTTTTGAGAGCTGTGTCTGTCCACTGAATATGTAAGATGCCCTACCCTGCAGGCCCGGACTGGCCATCGGGCACACCGGGCATTTGCCCGGTGGGCCGGTCCGGTGACCCAGTCTCCGTAGTAATACAGAGCGCTGGGAGATGACATCATCTCCCAGCGCTCTGCATTATTGCGAACCGCGCGTGGGAGATGCAGCTCTGTGCCGAAGGAGGCACAGATCACCCTGATGGTACGCCGCGTCGCCGCTAGATCACCAGGGATTTAAGATCAAGGGGCATTGCGGAGATGAAGGGGCAGTTGATGAAGGGGCCGTTGTGGAAGGGGCATTGTGGAGGTGAAGGGAGCATTGTGGAGATGAAGGGGGCATTGTGGAAGGTGCATTGTGGAGATGAAGGGGGCATTGTGGAGTGGAAGGGTGCATTGTGGAAGAGGGCATTGTGGAAGGGGCATTGTGGAGATGAAGGGGGCATTGTGGAGTGGAAGGGAGCATTGTGGAAGGGGCAATGTGGAGATGAAGGGGGCATTGTGGAGTGGAAGGGAGCATTGTGGAAGGGGCATTGTGGAGATGAAGGGGGCATTGTGGAGATGAAGGGGACATTGTGGAAGAGGCAATGTGGAGATGAAGGGGGCATTGTGGAGTGGAAGGGAGCATTGTGGAAGGGGCATTGTGGAGATGAAGGGGGCATTGTGGAAGGGGCAATGTGGAGATGAAGGGGACATTGTGGAAGGGGCAATGTGGAGATGAACGGGGCATTGTGGAGTGGGGCATTGTGGAAGTGAACAGTGTGGGGAGGTGGATGGGGTGGGCAGAGTGTGGAGGTGAATATGTGGGCGGGGGCAGGGGATTGTGTCGGAGGGGGGTGGGGACATCAAAATGCACCTTCGCCCTGTGTATACATAAATCCTTGCACCGGACCTGGGTCCGGGCGTAAAAAAAAAAAAAGCGACCGCGCCCCCTCCCATCCCCCCATGGGCTGCTCAAAAAATAAAAATGGGCTGCTCAGCTTTAAATGCCTGGGCCTATTTTTTGTCCCAGTCCGGGCCTGCTACCCTGTGTGTTAAGGGGATGGGAATCCCTGCCCGCTGAAAAAGTATTAGATCTTCCACTGGGGTTAGAAGTTTTTTATGTGCAAATTTTCTCACTACTTTTCAATATTTGTATTTATCCGAAAAATCGCTATTGGATATTTGATATAAATCTATGTCCAAATAAAGATAGGACCAATACAGAGTAATATTTTGTGTAATTGACACTAGTATCCACTAGATGGCATTACTTTCCTATAGTCTGAGAAGAAGTGCAGGAAGTTTAGTTGAAACTGAGAAACACAGAGGCGTGCTTTACCCTACAACTGATAAGTATTATCAACTGTTTTTTTTTTCCTGACCAGGAAAATGCCTACAGTATATACTTTTCATGATAAAGGTTTATTGCCCCTTTAAAAATAAATTGCCTACATCCAACTGTGCACAATTGTTTTCATCTACTATATATACATTACATGGGTGTGTTTTCCTCTCTTTGCTTTTGAGCCGGTAAATGTTTTCACCATTTCTGTTTTGTGGTATCTCATGCAAACATGACCACTATGTAGTGTTAAGACAAAAAAATGACACAGATGTTGCAGGGACCTTCCTGCATGTGAAAAATATAGGGAAATTATAGTACATTGAGGCTGATTTAACCTTTTGAGTGCCAGAGGGGTATGTGACGCATTGCTTTAACGCATTGCAAAGGGTTAATAACAAGAACTTACTGCACCGTAGCAGAAACATATTCCCCAAGTTCACATTAAGTGGAGTTTTTAACCATATGAATGGCAGAGAACATCCGTTGGAGACCTCGCTAGGACTCAATTGGTTTAAAAGCCAATTTAAATCAATGGGAATTTGTCCAATCCAATGCAGCTGGTTTACTCCAAATTGCTTTTGTTTTCTTCAAATTAAGGTCTGGATTCCACTGGAGTGGATAACATACCTCCCAACATTTCAAATTGCCAAAGAGGGATACTTGTGTTTTAGGGGGTGTTGCTGGGGGCGTGGCTTATGGGCGGGGCATTACCGATAATTTTCAGGCTATTTCATAACCTATTGACACTTCCTTGTGTAATGTAATAAATGACTTATAACATGACCAAAGTATTTTATTTACACACACTAATTTTATAAACACATATACTGACGTTTAAACAAACATTAATGTGAGTTTTATTGCTATAGAGTAATATGATACACTTATATACACACACCATGCAACCTGATCTCCTAAAAAGACAGAAGGATTTGGGTGTAAAAGAGGGACTGTACCTCACAAAGAGGGACACTTGGGATAATATTATCACTGCATAGAAGCCGTTAGGATTTTCTAGCCTTAGTAAGATAAGTAGGGGTTACTATTAGAAGGTGTTACTTCTTCTTTAAAAGGATAGTAATACTTAACATGTACTCTCCTCAGTAATACAAGGGTACTCCCACTGCTGAAAGGTGTTATATTCAATAGTTATTACAGCTCAAACATGCATTTTTTAGGTGCGGTATCACAGTGCCCTGAAATTGTACAGTGGCGCTGTTGCTACACCACTCTATGGACTGCTCTGGTCAGTTAACCATAAATCTACACAGGATGGAGTAGTAACAGTGCCACTATTCAATTCCAGGCCACTGTAATACTGCCCCTATAATTCTGGTTTGAACTGCAATATATTTTAAATAAAACACCTTTCAGCAGTGGGAGTTCCCTTGTTTTACTCAGTAGAGTAAACTCTACAATATATATATATATTTTACACGTTAAGTATACAATCCTTTTAAAGAAGAAGTAACACCTTCTAATAGTAATAGTATCTTACTAAAGCTAGAAAATCCTAATGGCCTCTATGAAATTTGACCTTGAGATCTTCAACTGTCCTGGATGTCATGTCGATGGAGTTGGGCATGACAGTTGCTAGGAGGGCCACTCACAATCCCACTGCACATGGTAATCTTAAGCAATGCATATCTTACCCCTCTGGCACTCAAAGGGTTAAGGTCCAGCGGGCTGTGAGTAGGTTCTCACATTTTCTTGCTTCAGTTTGAAAAAAACTACCTGCAACTGTTATATCTGTCTCCATGGACATGACATCTGGGACTGACTGAAGATGTTCCCTCTCTGGCCACAGTAAGGTAAGTGGTGGTTTTTATTAGAAGGCTTTAAGCCGCCTTTAGCCCCTTAAGGACTCCGTCCTTGCTATGACCGTCATATGGTTTTCCCACGTCACATACATTTTACTTACAGCACTTCTCTGAGAGCACCATAAGTAAACACATGGACTGAAACTGACTGCTCCAAGACTGGAGCTGTCTCTCTCTCAGTCCCCAACGCAGTATGTCGGTGCGCGTCACAGGTCATGTTTACCAGCTCTTTGGAAAGTCCAAAGTGGTCCTTAAGAGAAGGTTGTTTCCCAGGACCCTGGTCATTAAGAGGTTAAAGGGATAGTAATGTTTCAAAATTAAAGCAGCTCCAACTAATCTTCATAGTATTTGGGCCATGGAGATTAATTCAATACTGTCAGAGTTGTAGTTCAAGAGTAATTGAATGATAAAGTATCCCCCTCCCGCCCCTTTTACCTAGTGTAAGCCGCCTCCCCTCAGATGTGGAATCTGGTCTTGAGACCAGACAACTCACAGCAAAGTACAATCTTCTTACTGTGAGAACAATGAAAAACCTGCCCCCCTTGACAGGCTTTTCAGGTTTTTCCCTTATTCTAATTGAACATTGTCCCTCTCTGCAAGCCATCTGGACACCATCTTGCTGCTCTGGCTGAGCAGTGTTACATCAGTAAAAGGGGCGGGAGGGGGATACTTTATTATTCAGTTACTCTTAATCTACAACACTGACAGTATTGAAATAACACTCTCCACGGCCCAAATACTATGAAGATTAATTGGAGTTCCTTTTATTTTTAAACAATACTATCCCTTTAAGTCTGCTTATCATAATGAGTATTGCTCTGTGTTGTTATGTCTTCTGTAAAGAGGAACAAACCCTCTGCACACCAATACCATGGTAGAGCCTGTAGGGCTACAATCTACTAAAAATGTCCTGTAACCTTGCAAAGTATTGAAGATTAGAAACAAGCAGAAATATATAAGTTTATTGTATCAGTGCACAAAGTTTCATGTTGAACCTTGACTGGATCCCCCTCATGAAAGGCTATGCACTGATACAACAGTAAATATGTAATAATGATGCTTGTGCTACTCAGTGTGTGCACTCTTACCTTTAACACTGGATTCTTATAAGAACCTGTCTTGTTGATATGACTCAATGGTATAACATTCCTCTGCTATATCTAACTTCAACGAGAATGTTGCACAGCAGTGAAAAGTATACTAGATGTAAGGTTAATAAAATGTCTCTTTTTCATGTGTTGTGGGAATGTCCATTAATCGTAGTTCAAGTTCCAAAATATGTTATTCAGGTCACAGGTGTGCAGGTGTCTCTGACCCGAAATCCAAAACCTCTGAATAAATTACTTCTCATCAATATCTTGGTGAAAAACGTATAATTATGCAACGGCTTGCGGAACAGCCACTCATTATTTCTGTAAGGCAAAACTGTGAACAAGGAGATCCATTGTGTAAGTCAATGTTTATACACAGAAATCACCTGCATCAGTTTCACAAAATCTGGAACGCGTGTCTGGTTTCGCCAGTCTTGATGCCCAAAGGCATCTGTCTAATGCCATCCATATAAAGCTAATATGTAATCACCATAAAGTCTGCCTGAAAGTATTAAAGTAGTTGTGGCTTAAAGGGATAGTAATGTTTCACAATAAAAACAAACCAATTAATCTTCATAGTATTTGGACTACGGAGAGTGTTATTTCAATACTAAGTTGTAGTTCAAGAGTAATTGAATGATAAAGTATCCCCCTCCCGCCTCTTTTACTGATGTAACACTGCTCACCTCAGAGCAGAAAGACTGTCAGGATGGATCGCAGAGAGGGACAGTGAGCATAAGGGCTTATCTTATACTCACAGTAAGAAGACTGTCACTTGCTGTGAGCTGTCTGGTCCAGGGACCAGATTCCACATCTGAGGGTAGGTGGCTTGCACTAGGCAAAAGGGGCAGGATAGGATACGTTATCATTCAATTACTCTTGAACTACAACTCTGACTGTATTGAAATAACACTATCCATGACCCAAATACTATGAAGATTAAATGGAGCTGCTGTTTTTGTGAAACATTGCTATCCCTTTAAGAGCGAGAATGTGAACTCTTGGACAGTCTGCCTGATTGTATTAAAGGGATAGTAATACTGAGTATGTAAAAAACATATATTGAAGTGTTTATTCCCCTGAGTAAAACAAGGGTACTCCCACTGGGGAAAGGTGTTTTGTTCAGTGGCCTGAAATTGTACAGTGGCGCTGTTGCTACACCATCCTTTGGACAGCTTTAGTCAGTTGACCATAAACCTCCATAGGATGGTGTAACAACTCCACTGTAACTTCAGGCCACTGTGATATTGAACCTACAAGATTCATGTTTGAGCTGTAAAAACTTTTGATCAAAACACCTTTCAGCACTTTCTCCATTGTTTTACTTAGGGGAATAAACCCTACAACATATATTTTTTTACATTTTAAGCATTACTAGCCCTTTAATGAAGTTGGGGCTTTAGAGTGGGTATGTGAAATGTGGGGTCTGAGTAGATGAACTCTGCAGACAGTACTCACCCCCCTTCTCCTCCTCCACTGAAGACAGTATTTACTGTTTTGTTAATACGTCAGTGTACAACTACCCACCTTTTCCCAAAATGCCATAACCCACGTACACACCGAAAAAGACTTATAAAACCAAACTTATAAAATAAAAAACAAGACACAAGGCAGGGTGGTAATCAAGAGACCACAGGCCTTTTACCTTTAGAGGACCCTCACCCCTCTAATGCAAGACCCCCAGGCCAGTAATCGGACTATGTGGCTATGGACAGCATGGATCCTGTGTCTATCTGCAGCAGCAGAGACACACGCCTAGCTGCATGCCACTTCCTATAACATAAAGTCCTAGAATGCGTCGCTCACTGTGTGCGTAATCGCACATGCACAGTAAGGACTCGTGGAATGGGCTGATCCGAAGCGGAGAGCTCCGTAAAGAAGTCACCCAGCGCCTCCGCTGCTGCCCCAGAGACAGGAGAACAGATAGGTTGTCAGCCTTCCGCTCTGGATCAGCCCATGTATACGGGCTTTGAAACTAGTGAGGTATATATGGAGTTATCAGGCACCACTGCCTACCCTGGACCTCTGCCATGGCACCACTCCTCCATCTGTGGATGACTGTACTCACCAACATCTCCCCAGGCACTTCTCCTTTACCTCAGTGCACACATGGCATTTGTGCAACCTAATAGATAGCACCTGCCATGCATCTAGACCCCACCTGGGCCTACAGAGCAGCTAAGTCCTATGGAAACCATAACCTTCTGTGGGTAGGACCCAGCTCCCTGTCAGCTGGGCTTTCATAGAGACTGGTTCCCTCTAAGGTTAAAAGCTCACTGAGGCAACCTGGGGGATCTGCATACCCCTATCCACTGAGGGAACTCTATGATGTAACGCTCTATGCTACAACCTTCTGGAACCCCCATACAATGCACTAGGGCTGTGCCTAGTGCACCATTAAACAAATATAACCCAAACTTGCTTATGTGAACACCATCTTCCCTGTACAGCTCCCCTGCCTTTTGATGAAACCTTCGTATGCTCGATGGCGCTTCCCTTACAGCAAGACAAAAAGGAGCTCTGCTGATTTCCGTAGGCAAATTTGCTCCTGACACACGACTTGCGCACTATCTCTGATCAAAGAAGTCTAACACTGGAGCAGGTTATAATCCTCTGGCAAGTATCTCTTCTGTCATGCTTTAACTCCACTTTCAGGGAAGTAAGATCGTTACCGACAGCATGAATTAACACTAAATGAGGATACCCCACTTTACCAGTTCATCCTGAAACGATTCATAAACCCCCTTTTATCAACACTTAATGAGAACCCCACACTTTATCAGAGCATCCTGAAACATTTCCCAAACCCCCTTTTACCAGACCAAAGTAACTCCCTAACTGCCATTACTGGGCATGCTATGTCAACCCTAGAAGTCAACATTAATCTGTGTCCCTTGCTATGCTGGTCTGTTGAGGACTTAGAAATCATGCAGCACATTCTATATATGCGACCTATATACCCACCAGAACTGCCTCCTTTGATAGAGCCACAAGCTCGCTCATCCTAAACATTCCACAGAATGCCATGACAAATGGGAACAAATAGGCTGCAAAGGGAGACTTACAAATGGAGGGGAGGACTCTCAGCAACACACCTAATCTCTCCTCATTTATGGGCTATATTTATCTGCCAGTACAGCCACCTTCCTCCCCTACCCCTCCATGACATGCCTGACCACAAAGATGTCTACCACATCTTCCTCCCCCTGAAGGCTAGTATAAAAATTGAGGGTCATTAGATCCACAGCTGGCTTGGCTCTAGGCATTCGTTCCTCCCTCATGTGTTTAATGAACCTCAACAATATCCTAGGAGAGAGTCTTCCCGCCCACCCGTCCCTCAGTTTTCTTCAAACTTACACCACTCTGTGAATGCCTTACTGTATGACTCCCATGTCTTGGTAATCAAGGACCCTCGGATCAAAGAGTCTAAATACTCATCTCCAGCTGCCAGAGTGCCGAAGTACAAACACAACCAAGTGGGTTAGCATCAGTAGTAAGTTCCTAAAAAAAAAAAAATCCCACTTCCACCTAGAAAATGTAGCTGATACACAGAGAGAATGCATAGCAGTACCATGTATCGTAAGAGATCAAAAATTGGCACAGAGTGGGCGTGTCCTAGATACACAACTGAATGGACATGCAGTTCATTTATTTAACCTGATGTCATGTAGATACTGGTACTTTTCTATTTGTGTTCTCTGGCCAAGTGATCTCCTAGCACTTGGGACCATGCCAAGAAACTAGTCAAAGAAAAGAGAGCAATATATACAGCACTTTTTTTTCAAAGAAAGTGGCGCTAACTCCCGCACTAATGGGGTCCAAGATGGGCTACCTTCCCAAGACGCCAAGTCTGTTTGGCCATGCAGAGCACTCGGATGCTGGAGATCCAAGTGGGTAAGATGAAGACTACACTTTGGAGTCGATGGATGTACCTTCTACTAAAAAGGACATTAAAAATCTATTAACATAACTTAAATTGTTTCTCTGTAAAGAGATATCAGAGGTGAAGCAAGAGGTCTCGCTGCTAGGCGGAAGAGTGGAGGCAATAGAAGAGGAGTGTGATAGCTGGCATTCCTCCCAGATGGAAACGATTTAGAAAACTAATCTTTGAAACAGAGGCATTAAGGAAGGTGTTACTCACGATACACTACCTGCATTTCTACAAAGGATTTTTAGACTTCTGACTAAAGTGGAGGAAACGAAAACTTATACCCTGGAGTCAGCACACAGATCATTAAAGACTAAGGGGTCCCAGCAAGAGGTACCAAGGGATGTTAGAATAAGTTTTCAGTACAGAACCAATATGGTTGGCGGCCAGGAATGCAACACCAAATATTTGATTACAATCAGATTTTTCTTTTCAGCTATCAGTCCCCCACTTTGGTGAAATGGAGGAGAGACATCAGATCTCTCAAATTGACCCTGTGCCAAAAGAATATTAAGTACCTTTGGATTACCTGTTGATCCTAATTATCTCTAGTGATGGAAATATACATATACTTTGATGTCAAGAGGACTATAAAGTGTACACCCAAGCAGTGAACCTCAAGGTATCAGATGATGATCCCCTCTTCTGTCCTGATGAAGGAACTTTATTATGGAATCTACATAACTGGATCTTGTCCATCAAGAAGAGATGAACCAACAACTCTACAATGCATTCTCCAAGAGATGCAGCTCAGATACAACAACCTTGTGGGTGAGCCTGAATTCTGGGAGTATGGTTTCTTTGTTTTAATCAATGGAATGGGCTACAGTGGAGGACTATAGAAAAGGGCCAAGGGGTCATCTATGTGTGAGTTATCTAGATCTTTACAGGATTATGGGTGATTGACTCATGTCTCGTAATTTAAACAATATAAGGGCTGTTCACGTATGTCTGTTTGGCACTAAGGGTACTTGATTTGTGTGCTCCATCCTTCATGCCACTATTGTTGTGGGGATCCCTGAGTGTAGTCTCCCGTCACCCTGGAGGGACACCCCCGGGTGGCCGGTGCCTCCATTTCCAGGATATCATTAGGTTGTGATTGGGTGGGGCGGGTTTGGTGGAACTTTATTATGCTTAGCTAATGTAATGAGTATTGCTTGTTTGGAGGAGGTTGCTAGTGCCCCTCTTGATTTCTGCCTGTAACCCAGATATTTTTATTAATTTGTGTGGATAGACATACCAAGATCAATGTAAGCATAATTGACTCTACAATATACTTCTGGGATGGTCTTTCTGGGGACTGCTTCCCAGGACCCGGGAGTGCGGGGAGTGGGTCATGGATGGAGGGTGGTTGGATGTTTGAGGAACCATGCCTTACTGGGTTTATCTTGCATGAAACCTACTGACTTAACATGGAGTTTCTCCAGGATTTATATATGTATACAATATTGTTTCTCCGCATATTCAAAAGGGAGGTTACATCCGCCTCTTCTGGCAGGCAGGGAGCAGAGGAAGAGGTAGTGATCCGTTTCCCTGGGAGACAGTACTATTTTCTGATAATTTTACTTTGAGTGAGAGTCGCTAAGAAGCTAGACCTTATGTTTGGAAGCCACAATAAGTTCCTTGTATTGATCATGATTCTGCCTAAATATTTTGGTGACAGGCATTCTCATGAGCCTCAAGTAAACTCACTATGGTTAGCCTGAGTCAACCTATTCCCTTCCATTTCTTTGCTAGGGCAATCTGTTAGTTTCCTTACTATTTCATATGACATACCTACTCTTAAAGTGGAACTATCACCTCAGATAAAGTCCCCCCCAATAAGTAGCCATATAATGCTAAGCTAACCAATAGTCATATTATCCAGCATAAGTACCTCTTTAGTCAGAAATCCTACTTCTGCTAAGACTGAAGGTCAGGCAACAACACAGACATCTTTGCTTACAGACATCTACGCACCTGCACTATCAGTCCCGATCTCCTCTAGGAGGTGTTGCATGGTACCCTAAAGTTAACAGAAGGGACCGACAGTGCAGGCGAGCAGATGCCTCTAAAGGAAGAATCCTGCCGTCAGTCTCAGCAGAAGTAGGATTTCTGACTAATGCAGTAATTATGCTGGATGATATGACTATTGGTAAGCTTATCGCTATATGGCTAATTATTGGGGGGGACTTTATTTGGGCTGATAGTTCCCCTTTAAATGTTTGTAATAACTACAGACAAGAAGTAAGGATTACCATTTTGGAAAGAAGAAAACTTCCTGCATGAAATGATGGGTAACTTGTCTTTCTACTCCTAGCCTGGTGTGCACATGTTTTATCAGAAAATGGAGCTAAAAGAATAAATATGCATTTCTACCCCTTCAAGGGTACTGAAATCTTGGAAAATTATGGAGTTTCCTAATGTATTCATTAGCAGCTCGTCCATGATAAGAAATAACCTGTTGGAAAGAGCTGACATACCATATGGGTGTGCCAGAAGCACAAAACTACCCTTACAGAAATCTGTGTTCTTACGTTCTTCAAACATGACCTGCCTGTACTAAAATATGTGTAAAAACTACAGATATAAAGAAAAAGTAGACAAACCACTCTTGAAAGAGATAACACAGTGCATCAAATGAGAGGTTACTGCCTTTCTACCTCTTGGTGTGCAAAAATGTGTCCAGAAGGAAAAGATATTAATTTTTTTTTTTACATTTCCATAACTTCAACGGTACTGAATTCTTTAAAAAAAATACATTTACACCCCATTGGTAAGAGATGACATACCATACAGTGTACCAGAAGCACAAAACTACCCTTACCAAAATCTCTTGTGTTCTTACAGTCTTCAGATATGACCTATCTGTCCGAAAATGGTTGTTACAACTACTAATATAAAGAAAAGCAGAAAAGCATAACATTTTGGAAAGAAAATAACCCACTTGAGGAGTTACTTGCCTTTTTACCCCTAGTTGGTGAGCACAAATGTTTCCAGAAGTTATAGGCCAAAACCATACTATTTTGGAAAGTAGACAATCAAATAAATGGTTACTTGCCTTTCTAACCCTAGCCCAGTGTGCAGACATATTTCCAGAAGCTGGTACTAAAGGGAAAAAATGCATTTTTTGCATTTCTACACTGTAAAATGTACTGAAATCTATGAACTTTTCTACTTCATTTGTTAATAGTCCCTCTTCCAAGAGGAAAAATACTCCATTGTGAGATAACTGTCATACTTGTCCAGTGTTTCACCGCATCGTGGCATTTTTTGATGGTCTCTGGGGACTATGATTCCCGGAGCTGCTGACGTGGCTTGCGGCCCCACTCTGGAACTGAACTTCCATCTGGCACCTTTAAATAGGATACGTGCCGGTCTCTCCGGTGCACAATTATAGCTTTCTTTCTAGCTGGAACCTTTTACTAGTCAGTCCAGTACCTATATCTAGTGTTGTTCCAGTCTTAGATCCTGTGTTATTCTAGCATCCAGTCTGTTGAAGACCCAGCCAGTCTCTGACCTGCTGTTGCTTGCTGTTCCTGTACCTTTGTTGCCTGATGTTGCTGACCCTGCCTGTCCCTGGCCACTCTTCTTCCTGCTGATTTGGACACCTTGCTGCCAGCCTGTTACTGACCCTGCCTGTCCCTGACCATTCTACTGACTGATGATTTGGACACCTTGCTGCCAGCCTGTTACTGACCCTGCCAGTCCCTGACCATTCTTCTGCCTGCTGATTTGGACACCTTACTGCCAGCCTGTTACTGACCCTGCCTGTACCTGGAATTTGTGCTTCTGTTTGGTTAATCTCCTACACATTTGCTTTAATTATTGGAAATATCCTCCCTGGGGTTGGTAGCATTAGACCTTGCTGTGGTGGGTTATTCAGGGCCTTCGTTGGCTCAACCGGAGGGGGTCAGCTGGATTCAGGGCCAGCAACTTTATATGGCCCAGTCCGTAGCACAACCCACCACTGGGGGCCTACGTCAACAAGCGCCGCTCTCAAGCCTTCACCCCTTACACCTAGTAGGGTGACAATAACATTGCATAGGGTCTGCCAGAAGCACTAAACTACCCTTGCTAAAATATGTCATTTTTTTTCTTGCATTCTTCAGATATGACCTACCTGTACTAAAATGGCTGTAACAACTGCATATATGAATAAAATGTAGAAAAGCATATCATTTTGGAAACAAGACAACCAATTGCATCCAGGGTGCAGAAAAGTATCCAAAAGGTGGTGATATAGAAAAAATAGGCTTATCTAAAACATTTCCTCCACTATAAAGATACTGATATCTTTGAAAGTTATGGAGTTTCCGACTGTACCTAGTATATGCTGTCAGTCTAGAAACAAAGGCACTCAGTTAGTATGAACTGACATACTGTTAGGGGGTGCTTGAAGCACAAAATCAGTCTATCACTATCTTTTTATTTTCTTTGCAAAAGTACTTTACCAGGAAGGATGCATTGAGATTGTCTCTCAAGTATGTCCTGGGTACTCATTTTACCTGCTTCAGGTTTGTGTGTGTGTACAAATATATGTACATAAGCATGCATGTACATGTATGTGTGAGTGTGTGTGTGTGCATGTCTATTTGAGTGTGTGAGTGTGCATGTATGTAATCAGGGGCAGGCTCTTTAGCCCTCTCTGCTCATTTTAACTTACATAGTGTGTTAGGTGATTACTCTTTGAGTACCAGAGGCATTGTGAAGCAATGCTTTGCTCAACCTCAGGTGAGGGGAGTTTCATCTTTCATAAAAGGAGGCACATAACTTTTTCAGAACAAGAGAAGGGAAGGGACTCATTAGGAGCCCACCATGCTCCCTATATTTACACAATAACACTATTTGAGTAGTTTATATCAAGAGATCTGTGATCATCCAACATGTACTTAAAGGGATAGTAATGTTTCATAATAAAAGCATCTCTAATTAATCATCATAGTATTTGGACCTTGGAGAGTGTTATTTCAATTCTGTCAGAGTTGTAGTTCAAGAGTAATTCAATGATCAAGTATCCCCTCCCACCCATTTCACTGATGTAACACTGCTCAGCCAGAGCAGAAGGGAGGTGCCCAGGTAGATTGCAGAGAGGGACAATCTTCAATTCAGATAAGGGAAAAACCTGAAAAACTTGTCAAGGGGGGCAGGGCTTTCATTGTTCTCATAGGAAGAAGAATGTCCCCTGCTGTTATCTGTCTGGTGTATGGATTGCATTCCACATCTGAGAAGAGATAGCTTACACTAGGTAAAAGGGGCGGGGAGGGGAGACTTTGTTTGTGAATATCTCTCAAACCATAAAGGTTTGAGTGATAAGACTTATATCGTTCTTCATGTTTTTTTAATGCCTACAAAATAAAATAAAGATAAAATGAAGTATTACTATCCCTTTAAAGTAGAACTATGCTTGTTTGAAAAATGGGACCTCCCTCTTTTTTTGGGGACAAGGAGAGCTGAGATCTGAGCATTGTCTCCCTTGCCTCATTTTTGTTAATATGCATTAACAATATCTGGATATCACTTCACATTGTCACCATCAGATGTACCTCCTCTGAAAGAGGGGAATTCCCTCTTCCCATTTGAATAGGAGCAAGGACTGCTGAGATATGGGGTTATAGAACATAACCCCTGCTCTCCTCTTCGCATACCTGTCCCTGATGGTCATGTTTATTGTCCGTCACTTAAATTATATTACCTCACTACATGTGATGATGTAATTTATGCTACGGGATTTTCCCAGCTTCAGAGAGTCACAGGGGACTGAAGACTACCAGAATGCCTAGCCATCCACATTGTTAGCAGTTTTAGGATAGCTACTGAGGATGTGGCCACGTCCTTAGCGGTGAAGTGGTTACGGGATCCTTATGAAAAAAATGGCTCTTAATTTGGTTAGCAAAAGGACCTACCTAAGTATGTGATTTTCATACAACAGTTCAATATATTTGTTTATTTTATTTATTTGGAAGTGGCAGTTGGGAGGGAAAGTGGAATGTAAACATCTGACAGACTTGGCCATGCCCGCCAGTACTTCCTAATGTGCATAGACTGACAAATATATGGAGCTAAATATCTCCTAAATTATAGTTTTAACTAAAGATTGGCTAATGTAAATATAGATGTTTTTCAAATTCACTCAAGTGTAAATAACTTTAATAGACTATTGTCTCTTATGAGTAGGTCCAAACTAAAAGGGAGCTCAGTAATTACAGACAATGCAAAACAATTATATATATATACACACACAGGGCTCTCATATGAAGGACTTCTACCTATATAAGTCCTACTTCAATTGTTAAACACATTTAGAGCCACCTATCTTATAGCTATAGTTCTACTTATTTAATCCCTTGAGTACCAGAAGGGTGTACAATGCATTGCTTTGTAATGTGTTACACACCCTCTGGTCCAAAACATATCTGTTGGTGTGTCCTGAGGTCTAACCGAGAAACACTTGCTCTAGAGCTCTCTTCCACAGATAACTTTACCTGTAAGCTTTCATCAGCAGGGCCCTCACATCCTTCTGTTCTCCATATTTGATTTCTACTATTTAATATAGTCCATTCCCTATTGTACAGCGCTGCTGAATTAGTTGGCGCTATATAAAGAATAATAATAATAATAGAACATTCTTATAGGAACATCATTTTAGGGACTCCTTTTTCTCTACCCTACTTCTATAGTAGATCATTTGCCTCTTTTGGCACCAGTCTATCCACAAAGGCCCCTTGAGGGAAGTCCCTTCATCGCTATCCTTGGTGGGACACTGCAAGGGGGCATACAGCTTCTCCCTAGTGAATTTCAAATCCTCTGCACAATGACACCTTTTCAATGTGGGAGACAGAGAGGCATAGTATTTACCCCCCCCCCCCAAGGGATGGGGAAAAAAAGCACGGATCTTTTAACCCTTTGAATGCCAAAGGGCTGCACAACGAATGTGTTTAATACCTCTCTGACATTCAAAGGGTTAAAGGCAACACGTCTTAAAGGGGAGGGCAAGGTAAAGAACTACTTGTTCTGTTACATTTGTACTAATTATATAGATCTGGTTCCCATCATTTACCTTTTCAGACATTGAAGTGAACAAATTCTCTTGAAGCAAGACCCAGGGCCGGATTTACATCTCAGGAGCCTGTAGGCACAGAAATCTGAAGTGCCCCCCCCCCATTGGCCATCTCCACTTGACACCTCCACAATGCTCTTAATCTGCACACTGCCCCCATCATGTCCATATTGCCCTCTCATTGCCCCTATCATCTCCACATTTCCCCATCAGCTCCATATTGCCCCATCAGCTACAACTTGCCCCCCATCAGCTCCATATTGCCCTCACATTGCCCCCCATCACCTCCATATTGCCCCCATCAGCTCCAACTTGCACCTCATCAGCTCCATATTGCCCTCACATTGCCCTTATCTCCACATTTCCCCATCAGCTCCATATTGCCCCATCAGCTACAACTTGCCCCCCATCAACTACAACTTGCCCCCCCGTCAGCTCCATATTGCCCTCATCAGCTCTATATTGCCCTCATCAGCTCCATACTGCCCTCACATTGCCCACATCAGCTCCACTTTACCCTCACACTGCCCCCCATCAGCTCCATATTGCCCTCACATTGCGGCCAGTCCCGTTTCCTACCTCCTCCCTGGTGGTCCAGCGGCGTGGCAGGACAGGTCTGTGCCTCCTTTGGCACAGACCTGTAACTGCTGGAGCTCCCGCGCAGTGTTCTGCTCAGTAATGCAGAGCGCTGGGAGATTATGTCATCTCCCAGTGCTCTGCTTTACTAAAGAGCTCCCGAGGGAGCTCTGCAGCTAAAGGCCTGTGCCAAAAGAGGCGCAGATATGACCGGGGTTAGAAGAATAATTAAAAAAATACAAAACGTATATATATATATATATATATATATATATATATATATATATATAAAAAATAAATAATAATAAAAAAAATGGGTCCCTATGACAGGTGCCCCTCTGTGGGGTGCTCCTGTAGGCAGATGCCTACTCTGCCTTACGATAAATCCGGCCCTGGCAAGACCTGATATCCACTGGGGCCTGTTCATGATGGACATCATGGGGCTTATTATGGAAGCTAAAGATAAGCAATTCTGGAGAACACCAAGTGTTCCATAGGGTTGAAATTAAATTGTTTTACCCTTTGAATGTCAGAGAGGTATGCAACTCACTGTAAAAGCAATGCATTGCGCAACCTTCTGGCACTCAAAGGGTTAACAGATGGACTTATCTAGGCAGACATCTTCCTAGCAGTCAGTTATTTGGATTACTGTTTTTATTTCATTCGATCTCTTGTATAGTACTCTGATAATTATTTCAGTTTGCAGTCTACTAAAGAACAGTGACCCTTATGAGACATTCTAGCCTCCCACTCCATAACCACAAGAACATTGTTTAATGCATTGCAAAAGCAATGCATTGGAGATGCCCCTAACATCCAAGGGTTAAATAAAGACGGTATAAAAGTGTAAAGGCCAACTGCTTGGTAAGAAATATTCCATGAAGCATATTTATGGTTGGGAAACATTTTATTAAAAAGACACAAACTTCTTGGATTTCTTGTGCAACCTCTATAATCTCCAAGTGTCAGGTTTGAAGTCCTTCCCTATAGCCCAAGGTGACTGAACTATAAGTAGGGTGACCACATTTCCCTTCTGCCATTCCGGGACGTGGTCACCCTAGTTGCCCCGTCATACCTTAAGTCCCTGGTGGTCTAGCGGCGTGGAAAGTGCTCTGTGCCTCCTCCGGCACAGAGCTGAAGCTGCAGAGCGCTGGGAGATGATGTCATCTTCCAGCGCTCTGTATTACTAGAGCTCTTGCCTCCAGGTAAGCTGCATTGCCGCCCTGGATTTCAGCCTGCAAGCGGTGTGTCATATCATGGACGCCGCGAGCGGCGTCCATGATGTGACACACCACTTGCAGGCTGACATCCAGGGCGGCTTGGCTTCATTCCAGGACACTTCATTGTCCCGGTTGAAGGGGACCCGGGACGCGGGACATAGCCCTGAAATAAGGGACAGTCCCGGACGTTCCGGGACCCGTGGTCACCCTAACTATAAGACTTCAGATGATCTATTAAAATGTTAATGAGCCATAGAGAGTGTTATTTCATTACTGTGAGCGTTGTAGTTCAATAGTAATTGAATGATAAAGTTTCCCCCTCCTGCCCCTTTTTCCTAGTGTAAGCCCCCACTCCTTAGATGTGGAATGCAGTCCATAGACCAGACAGCTCACATCAAGGGCCTATATTCTACTTTGAGAACAATGAAAACCCTGCCCCCCATGACAGGTTTTTCAGATTTTTTTCCCTTATCTTAATTGAAGATTGTCCCTCTCTGCAATTTACCTGGACACTCCCTGCTGCTCTAAGCTGAGCAGTATTACATCAGTAGAAGGGGCGGGAGGGAGATACTTTATCATTCAATTACTCTTGAACTACAACTCTGACAGAATTGAAATATCACTCTCCAAGGCCCAAATACTATGAAGATTAATAAGAGCTGTTTTTATTATGAAACATTACTGTCCCTTTAAGTGGAGGACAATGGGGCAGTCTATGATGTTTTGGAGAGGTTCTTTCTTCTATGTCTTGTCTACAGCTAGGGACTAAACACAGCAAAGAGGAAATAGTGGGTGTCTATGCCATTTCGGTGCACATGGGGCTGGTATGCGAGGCTTGCTGGCATTAAAGTCCTAACAATGTCAGTAATTGTCTGCTGGTATGCACTACAACATTCTAATGCTGTAGTGCATGGCTACCCAATGTGCCTAATACGGCCCACCTAACCCCAGGTGCCACAGGCCTGAGATTTTTTTTTACTTAATTAAGTAGCACACATGAACTAGTAGGCCAGTGCGACCTAATCCCCTGCCTGGCAGTACAGTACAGTTCAAGAATAGATGTCTGTTAGATATAATTATTGTCACTGACTTGCTCAATAAATAAATCCATATTTTGGATAAATGACAGGCTATAATTCATCATCATCATCAATAAAAATATTGTGGCCCTCACACTTATGGCTTTACAATCCTGTGGCCCACAGTTGAAAAACTTGGAAGCTCCTCCTGTAGTGCATACCCTGAACTGCAGTCACTAATTCCAACACTAATTCAAATAAAAGTCACTTTATTACTATGAGTGAAACCTTGCTGTACAAATCAGTCAGTAATGATTACAATAAGTGAGGCAGTTCTAAAAAGCTGAACTTTGAAAAGAGAAGATTTAAAATAGGTGCAATGTAACAATGTTCTGATAACTGTTTCATTTGTAGGAAGTTCTAATGATTAATACTAAATGAATCTTTGGCACAGGTTCATTATCCTAATGATGAGTTCTACTTCCTACTGCTAAAATCAATAGAACTGATGCTATCTGTGATCAGGTGAAAATGACTTTACTGCACAATAAATAATGAAGCCCTAAAGATCAAAGAAAGAGAAGCAGCCAAATTAAGCAATGTGTTTTACATTAAAGGGATAGTAATGTTTCATAATAAAAGCAGCTGTAATTAATCATCTTAGTATTTTGGACTTTGGAGAGTGTTATTTCAATTCTGTCAGAGTTGTAGTTCAAGAGTAATTCAATGACAAAGTATCCCCCTCCCGCCCCTTTTACTGATGTAACACTGCTCAGCCAGATCAGAAGGGAGGTGCCCAGGTAGACTGCAGAGAAGGACAATCTTCAATTAAGATAAGGGAAAATGCTGAAAAACTTGTCAAGGGGGGCAGGGCTTTCATTGTTCTGATAGGAAGAAGAGTGTCCCCTTCTGTTATCTGTCTGGTCTATGGACTGCATTCCACATCTGAGAAGAGATGCCTTATACTAGGTAAAAGGGGGGGGAGGGGGAACTTTGCTTGTGAATATCTCTCAAACCATAAAGGTTTGAGATAAGACTTATTTCGTTCTTCATGTTTTTTTAATGCCTACAAAATAAAATAAAGATAAAATGAAGTATTACTATCCCTTTAAGGGATTAGAAGCACAACTGAAATCAATGGAAATGATGCTTACCTGTTGTTCATCAGGTTTAGCCCACAATTATTATTCTTTTTCCTTGGATATCAATCTCAGTCGCTGGGTCTTATGTAGAAAGCCAAAATGGAACAAATCGAACAGAAGCCAACAGCACCACAGGGGGACAGGTAAACATTTTAATTTACTTAAATGTGGATTTTTACCCCTTTAGTGCAGTTTGTTTGCTCTGGAATTGCTCCATTTTCTTTTATATTTAAGCCCCAGTCTTTAAAGTTCTTAACAGATTTCCTAACTTGTCTACTTGTAATGAGAAAAGGAGAAGATGAATGCACAGACATAGCATGGGTTATAGTTACATATATTATAATATTTACTGCTCAGGGTCATATTTCCTACTAGATGTATATATGGTATTGGCTTATTTTTTGCACCTTGCAGCAGAGGTTGGGAATGGGGAAACAGTCATAATGAAATTGGGTATGGTAATGCGTGTTGGCTAGGAGCACCTAAAGTGCCTTGCCTAGGGAATCTTGAGATGTAAATCCTGCACTGTCTCTGCACACTATTTCTCTATTTTCCATTTGTATCAAAGATAAGGAGCAGTTAACATGTCATTCTTTTGTGTCTTTATCTAGCTTAGGGTGACTACATTTCCTTTCAGCCATTCGGGGACACTGCTGAGACAAGAACAGCAGAATACTTCTGTTACGGTTTTATGGACGCAGAGACAGTAGGTTTAGATAAAACACAGTTTTATTGAAAAAACACAGAATAAGAATAACCCTCGCGGGTCCAGTAATATATGTACACAATATAGTACTGACACAGGTCAGGTTACAGTAATCAATACCCACACGGGTCCAGTGTATATATATATAACAACAAAAATATAATATTGACACAGGTCAGGTATAGTTTGTGTGATTCCCAAACGAGACAGCAGTGAAATGGTTACTATTAGGCCAGGAAGACTGACAGGCCCTAATAGTGTGAGGCCCACAAGACACTCACTATGCAGAGAGTGACACAATAGCGAGTAATGCCACAGGAGTAAATGGAGGCCCAGGACAAGCGGTAGACTGCCGTAGCAGTAACGGAGGACTGCAACTGTAGGCACAGAGGAACACCCAACTGAGACTGCAATGACTGTGACCCAATGGAATATGGCACCAACCCCGAAGGGGTTAACAAACGCTCAGACCTAGAGTCGACTGCCAGTTAGTGAGAGCAGCCTGAGGCTCCCAGGGTTAGACAAACCTCAGCTTGCAGCAGTAAAAGGTCAAGCGTACCGTGGTGCAACGAGATGGATCTACCACACCGTGGTGTCGGCCCACGCGACACAATAGGTGACCGGGTCACAGTAATGAGGCCGCCTGAGCAACAACGAGGCAACAGAGGATCTGTCCGTAGATAGAGAGGACACCGGATGGCAGCCCCTAGCCAGATACTGGATGGGACAGCAGGCCAGACCTGATACACGGAACAGGAATGTTCGCAAAAACCGGGTCGGTACACAGAGCAAGAACGTCAGCCAGGCCGGGTCGGTACACAGAGCAGGAACGTCAGCCAATCCGAGTCGGTACACAAAGCAGGAACGTGAGCCAGTCCAGGTCGGTACACAGAGCAGGAACGTCAGCCAATCCGGGTCGGTACACAGAGCAGGAACATATACAGCAGAGTAGTCAGGCAGTCCGGGTCGGTACACAGAGCAGGATCGGATACAGCAGAGTAGTCAGGCAGTCTGGGTCATACACAGAGATCACACGAAATACTGGAACAAGTGCTGGCAACGGAAACACCACAAAAGGGCACCGAAAAAGTGACAGGGCTCAGTATTTAAGGACAAATACTGGGCGGAGCAAAGCCACACCAACCAATAAGAGGCATCAGGAGGATAAAACTGACAGAATGTCGCCAGCAATAGCACGGGCACAGTGAAGTACTCCCCTCTCAAAGACCCCCTCCCCGAGAAGAGGGGCCTAGCTTCTGAGGGTATTTGGCATGAAATCTGCGCAACAACCTAGGAGCATGGAGATCATTCTGATTAACCCAGGAATGCTCTTTAGCACCATAGCCCTTCCAATGAACCAAATATTGTAACCTCTCTCTGAACCTTCGGGAGTCAATAATATTTTGAACTTCGTACTCATCCTGACCTTGCACCTGAACAGGACTGGGGACCGCAGGAGTGGTAGTGTAATGGTTGCATACCAATGGCTTCAGAAGGGATATGTGGAACACATTGTGAATCCGCATGGATGCTGGGAGATCCAGGGCATACGAGACTGAGTTAATTTTGCGGATAACTTTAAAGGGACCGATAAACTGAGCAGACAATTTATTACAAGGAATTTGCAAATTGAGGTTTCTGGAAGATAGCCATACCCTATCCCCAACCTGGAAGGAGACCGCCGGCAACCGTCTGTGATTAGTGTGACACTGATAACGCTGGAACGAAGTACTGAGGGTCCTTTGTACCTGTGCCCAAGTGGAGCAGAGTTGCTCGATATGCTTGTCCAGAGCTGGAATCTGCTGCATCTGAAATGAGTCCCTTGGGTTGTGGCACTGCAGAACTGCTGCGAGCTTATCCCTATCCATAGCAATGCCGTCATTAGAAATCACACAAAGCAGGAACGGCAGCCAGGCCGGGTCGGTACACAGAGCAGGAACGGCAGCCAATCCGGGTCGGTACACAGAGCAGGAACGTCAGCCAGGCCGGGTCGGTACACAGAGCAGAAATGTCAGGCAGTCCGGGTTAGTACACAGAGCAGGAACGTATACAGCAGAGTAGTCAGGCAGTCCAGGTCAGTACACAGAGCAGGAACAGATACAGCAGAGTAGTCAGGCAGTCCGAGTCATACACAGGGATCACAGGAAATACTGGAACAAGCGCTGGCAATGGAAACACCACGAAAGGGCACCGGAGAAGTGACAGGGATCAGTATTTAAGGACAAATACTGGGCGGAGCAAAGCCACACCTTTTATAATAGACTTCAGATGCTCAAGTATTCTGATTTTAAGTGGGCGTTTTGTTTTGTCTATATAGAATCTTCCACAAGGCATAAAAGAACATAAACTTTAAAAGTTCTACTACAAGTTATCAAATCCATAATACAATGAAAAAACCCTGGAAGCAACATATACCTACAAGTAATCATGTTTCCTCATTCCAGGCAAGCTCCACAACAATGATTCCCTTTAGAATTATTTTTTTTTTCTAGCCAAGTAGTGGCTGAATCATCAGGGCTTTTATTCCCACTATGTATCACCTCATCTTGTAGATTTTTGTCACACCAAAACTGATCGCCAGTTTATTTAAACAAACCCCTTTTAGTTGTAGAACTCTCTGTAAAATGTACCAATTATCATAAATAGATTTTCTTGTAGCATTATCCTTAGAGGAATATTCAAAAGTGAAACATATCCTATCACCATTCTCTCAATGTTTATTCTTAATTAATTTACTTTCTTAATCATCTAAATCACAACAATCATAACACCTCTCCGTGCAATCTCTGTTCTAGGGTAGAAGCCTGTTGATCAAAATCTAGATCTGACCCGTTGTTACAGAGAAGCCTAACAAACTAGCCATATGCAATGGACTTTAAAATAGGTAGGGTAGAAGCTTGACCCATGCAATATTGAGTTGATCGTTGTATCTTTATGATGTCCAACTCTAAAGGGAATCACTGTTGTGGAAATTGTCTGGCATGCGGAAACACAATATGTCGCTTCCACTGTTTCTGCATTGTATTATGGATTTGATAATCTGTCATACAACTTTTGTAGTTTATGTTTTGTGTTTTTTTGCCTTGTGAGATATTCTATATAGGAAAAGCGAAACACCCACTTAAGGACAGGATACCTGGACATCTGAGGTCTATTAGAAAAGGTATATTAAATATCGGGATGGTGTCTCATTTTATGGAGGTCCGCGAAGGTGATGCCAGAACACTGCAGTTTTGGGGGAATTGAAAGGATTCTATCAAATTCTTGTGGAGTGGACAAGGATAGTCTACAGTTAAAAATATAAATAAGAGCAAATAAAATGGTAAATTGACAGTGGAAGATGGCTTGCTTTGAGTCATTAGCAAAGCAATGCATTGGACCCTCTGTGGCACACAGATTTTTTTTTAAATTATTATTATTGTTGTTTTTTATTCATAGCTTATTGGGGGGCATCAGAAACCCTCCTCCTGACTCCTCCTGATGCCCCCCAATGAGGTCTGAATAAAATATAATGTGCCCCAATTGATGGATCCTGTGATTGTCACAGGGGTCTCCAGCACGTTTCCGCTGCACTCATAGGGTTATATTTGTATTTTTAGGTTCTAACCACATGGGGGACATCAGGACATCTCCTGATGCCCCCAGTTATTGATAGCTCAGCCTGTTGTGCTGGTAGAACAATATAGCGACACAGGAGAGCAAAGGCTCTCCTTCCCTTCTCTCCTACAACTGATAGGAGTGAATGGGATCAAGCAAAGCTTACTAATATCATCAGTGACCATGTCAATCATCACGGTGCACCCTGATGAGCACTAAGATCATTAACCTTAAAAAAGGTATATAATTTGTGTGGGTGTAGTAAATGAATTAGAGGGAAAATATGGTTGAACAAAGACATACTAAAAAGGCCAAAACTGCATTTCTCCTCTGGTGTAGAAAAGCTCCACCCACTTTACAACACAAATCGCATTACTAACATATGCCCTCTCTGGAGGGTTACACAGGAGGAAGTGCCCAGATAAGTGCCCAAGGTAACTGCAAGATGCACTGTAGGTATATTTGTGTCACAAGTTCCAGGACTTTTCAAAAGAGTCAACCCAGAGGTAACAATGTACACCCAGAGTCTCAGGCCCTGAACTTCATTTAGGGACCAAAACAGCACTTCAGAATCAGAATGCTAAGGTGCATGTGCATAGTGCATTTGCTGTGAGTTGTTACTGTAGCATACTGTAGAACATGGATGAGCAACCAGGGACCTCCAGCTATTCTGAACTACAATTCCCTTCATCCCTGGCAGCCATTGACTGGCCATGGATGATCAGGGCTGATTTTCAGCCAGGTCAGGCCTGATCTCCTCATCCCCAGCCACCCAATGACCTGTTGGGAATGATGGGCGTTGTAGTCCCTAACAGCTGGAGGTCCAACAAATGACTAACCCTGTATTATAGAATGAGGTGACCTGGTACCTTTCATTTCAGAAACCCACCTCTGGGTGTGATGAGAGTTGTGGTACACAACAGATAGAGGGCCTCAGTTTGCTCAGTTCTGCTCAATCAATGTTTTGGCTTGTCTATCAAACTCTTGATAAAGATCATTGCAAAACAATGCCCTGCATACCCCTCTGGTCCTCAAAGGGTTAAGATTTCTATGGGCTCAGAGAGGTGTTTGTAACCTGTGGTCCTTCTAGCACCTGTCATGTCTGCCTCCATAGACATGACATCCAGGAGTGAATGAAAATGTTATCTCTTGAAATATGTAAAATAAGTGATACTTTATTATTAGGTGGTGTTAGCTTTAAATTATTATTTATAATTTATATTATTAAGTTATATTATTATTATTTTATATTATTAAAACTGTTTGGTAATTTTCAAACAAAACAAAAGGCCCACAAAAAACAAAAAAAGCCCACGTCAAACTATACACCATTAACCCCTTAAGGACCGGGAACATTTGGGGTGGTTTGCAGTTAAGGACCGGAGCAATTTGTACCTTTTTGACTATATCTTTGTTCAACAGCATTTTCCCTTGAAATATTTTATTCCAGTCACACATATTATATATTGCTTTTTCATGCACAAGCAGGGCTTTCTTTTGATATCACACTTAATAGGATAACACAGCATTTATTTTATTAAAAATAAAGAAAATTATAAAAAAAAAAAAGTAAAAAAAAATGCAGTTTTCATTGGTTCTCTTGTTATAATTTGTGCCCAAGGAGTTAATATTTTATGGAGACTGCATGAAAGGTACAACCGGTCATTCATACCTACAAAATGTGCAGTTTTAGGGGGGCACTGTCCCTCTGGGGTGAAAATCCCCATGTCCCTCTTTCCCTCACAGATTTTCCATTTTTTTACATTACTATTTGGTGTGTATATAAGTGTATTACTCTGCTCCACATAACTAAAACTCATATTACACTATAATTTTGTTTCATTATTTGTGTTTTAAACTAAAATTTTCTAAATAAAATAATTTGATCTTTCTCAGCATTATTTTCGAATTATCAGAGTGGTTTCAGTAGGTCATAAAGAGACCTACATTTATCCTGCCCCCAGCACCAGCACTGAATGGGTTAATACCCCAAACTTTGGCCTCTTTGTGTTTACTTTTGGGTCTGCTCTCTGCTTCTCTCTTCCTTACTCTCATAGAAAGGAAGAGAGAAGCAGAGAGCAAACACATTGCCTTTGTGAATGGAAAAGTCAGTACATATGATCTCTGAAGGATCAATCACATGTACTGACAGAAGAGAGAAGGACCGAAACTGAGCACTCTGGACCTGGAACGCTCAGATTCAGCCTATGCAGAATGATAGCAGCGTGCACCGAGGTGCTCTGCTATCATTTGACCCATGACGTGCCAGGACCATCATGGGTCCTTATGGGAAGTTTACCCATGACGGTCCTGGCACATCATGGGTCCTTAGCGAGTTAAAGCTTTATATAAGGTTTGAAAAAATGACTGTTTATATGTGAACAATGAAGCTGCCATATTCATACCTGGGAACTTTCTCTTGTGGACTCCCTGGAGAGAGGAGTACTGTGGTGCTGCTGGGGGAGGTGGAGCTTAATCATGAGGGGCGGAACTTATACAAGTAGAAAAAGTGTAAGGAATATGCTAGGGAAGGAGGATAAGTGGGCAGGGAGTGGGAGGTACAGACTTGGAAGGAGGAGAAGTGGGCAGAGTTTTATTGGAAACTCCCCACATCCGGAGAATCAACCTCTTCCATATCCAGACAGTTCCCAGCTATGGCCATACTTAGCATAGGACAGAGCTGTTCTCTGTCCTATGCTAAGATCAAGGGGGAGCAGTAGATATAGTTTATCTAGATTTCAGTAAAGCATTTGACACTGTCCCTCATAGAAGACTCATAAATACATTGCAGTATTTGGGTCTAGATGTAAAAATAGTGAAATGGATAAGGCAATGGCTGAGTGACAGGAGACAGAAGGTGGTAGTCAATGGAGAATATTCGAAAGAAATGAGTGTTACTAGTGGAGTACCTCAGGGATCTGTACTGGGGCCCATTCTTTTTAATATTTTTATTAGTGATATTGCAAAAGGTCTTCAAGGAAAGGTATGCCTTTTTGCAGATGATACAAAGATCTGCAATAGGGTAGGCATTCCATGGGGAATAAGCCAAATGGCGAATGATTTAGGTAGGTTGGAGGAATGAACGAGAGTGTGACAGATGCAGTTTAACACTGATAAATGTAAAATAATGCACTTGGGACATAAAAATCCAAAGGAAAAAATATACTATTAAGGGTACTGTGCTGTCAGAGACAAGAGGAAAGGGATTTGGGAGTAATTATTTCTAATGACTTAAAGGTCAGCAGGCAATGTAATAAAGTGGTGGGGAACACAAGCAGGGCACTGGGTTGTATAGCTACGGATATTAGTAGCAGAAAAAGGGAAGTAGTCATGCCACTCTACAGATCACTAGTTAGACCTCACCTAGAATATTGTGTACAGTACTGGAGACCCCATCTCCAGAAGCATATAGATACTCTAGAGAAAATTCAAAGAAGGGCTACTAAAATGGTGACTGGTCAACAGGAAAAGAAATATCAGGACAGACTAAATGATCTGAATATGTATAGCTTGGAGGAGAGAAGAGAGAGAGGGGATATGATAGAAACATTCAAATACATGAAGGGATTCAACAAAGTACAGGATGGAAGTATATTTCAAAGGAGTACAAATGTTAAGACAAGAGGCCATAGTCTAAAACTAGAGGGACACAGGTTTAGACGTAATGTAAGAACGTTTTACTTCACTGAGAGGGTAGTAGATAAGTGGAATAGCCTACCAGCAGAAGTGGTAGAAGTTAATACAGTGACAGAATTTCAGCATGCATGGGATAGGCATAAGGCGGTCCTTAACGTTAGGAAAGACTAAGGACCAAAAAAAGTTTGAGGTTGTGTTTTTTTTTTTAGGAAAATGGGCAGGCGAGATGGGCCGAATGGTATTTATCTTCCGTCAAATTCTATGTTTCTAAGTTCAGTCCTCAAGGGCCACAAACAGGCCAGGATATACAGGTGAGTTATTCAGTGGCTCATTCATTTTGACTGACTCACCTGTGCTTAATCAGGAAAATCCTTAAATCCTGGCCTGTTGGTGGCCCCTGATGACTGAAATTGGACAGCCCTGGCATAGGAGATACACACCCTCATTGTTAGATAAATACTCTGTGTTCTTCCCACTTATTATCAAATTGCCCCTGCAGAAACTCCCAATATAGTTAACACCTTCAATGCCAAAGTGGTGAACAACTTTCTTTGCGTGACACTCAGTCGTTAAGCATTCATTTTGCTCCAATGAGCACCAGAGAGGTTTACATACACGTAATACTCAAAGAATTTAACTCTTGATGTATCTGACTTGTAATTATAAAACATAAATAAGAGTATCTATCTATCTATCTATCTATCTATCTATCTATATATTAATATATATATATATATATATATATATATATATATATATATATATATATATATACACCATTCTTTTATTGATTTTCCGCCACCCTTTCGTTTATTAACCCTTATACTTCTCCCATATTGAAAAATGTATTTACTGCAAGTGGTGGCTGTATCCTGTTTGTCAGCTAGTGTGTTAAAGGGATAGTAATGTTTCATAATAAAAGCAGCTCTAATTAATCATCATAGTATTTGGGACTTGGAGAGTGTTATTTCAATTCTGTCAGAGTTGTTGTTCAAGAGTAATTGAATTATAAAGTATCCCCCTCCCACCCCTTCTACTGATGTAACACTGCTCACCTCAGAGCAGCAGGGAATGTCCAGGTAGATTGCAAAGAGGGACAATCTTCAATTAACATAAGGGAAAAAGCTGAAAAACCTGTCAAGAGGGTCAGGGTATTCACTGTTCTCACAGTGCAATATTGACCCTTGATGTGATCTGTCTGGTCTATGGACTGGATTCCACATCTGAGGAGTGGGAGTGTACACTAGGTAAAAGGGGCGGGAGCGGGAAACTTTATCGTTCAATTACTCTTGAACTACAACTCTCACAGTACTGAAATAACACGCTCTGTGGCTCAATAGCTGCTGTTTTTGTGAAATATTACTATCACTTTAAATCAGTGATTACATTGACTGCTCTTTCCCAGGAGTCAACAGAAGTTTAATTTAGTCTTTGTTGTATATTATACCATCAAATGGCCAGAGTTTATAATACACTATTGATAAGCATTTTAGTTACCCTGTATAAAACACAGTGTTGTAAGTTTTTGCTTGAAATGTGTAGCAATTTATATGTGAAATAGGGAAATTGTAATATAGCAAGCTGCACGTAAGAATATTTTCTATCTTCACATTCTCTTTAACTCTTTCAGTGCTAGAGTGATGAGGAATGTATTGCACAATGGTGGTTAAAGTGGAACTATCACATAGATATAAATGCCCCTCAATTAATTGTTAGTATAGAGGTAATCATTGAAATACTGTTATAATGTTTATTAGGTGCCAGCATTATCTTGCCTAAGAGTGATCTGTGGACCTATGCTGTCCATCCCTATCTCTTCACTGGTAGTTTATTTGCCAAAGACAGAGTTGAACTGTACGGCGGGTACAGGCAAGGGCAGACAGTGCAGGCACACAGATCCCTCTTCGGCAAGATTTCTACGCTTATTATTCCAATAATCCAATTATGAGTAATAAACATTATAACAGTATTTCAATTATTTCCGCTACACTAACAATTAACCCCTTAGTGACAGCCGCGTGCGTACATAGCTGTCACCTTAACACCCGGCTAACTTTTTTTTTTTTCTAAATGATTCCGGAGTCCCTGAATGACGTGCAGCCACGCGGAGACCTGGACTTCCGGGACTTACCAGTTACATCCTCTGTCACTAAGTGACAGTTTTTTCGGGACGTACCTGGTAAGTCAATTTTCGGGATGGGGTTAATTGAGGGGAACGTATATCTACGTGATAGTTCCACTGTAAACTGAGATTTTTGTGTGTGTGTGTGTGATTTCAGTGCTTGGGCTGAGGATGCTTGCCGAACCCCTCTGTCCAATAGACCAGTAGCAGAGCCATAAAAGCACATGGGGAGAGGAGGCTTTCAGGAAACCCTCTCCCCCATTTAACTGCTTGAGTGTCAGAGAGATGTAAAATGTATTGCTATGCATTGCACACATACATGGAACACAACAACGCATTGGACACCTCTCTGACAATCAAATGATTAAAGCTATGGTTGGGTATGGAAGGGAGAGGACTACTTGGATGGAGGATGAGGTGAGCTAGCGGGAAACACTTGTGCCAGGGAACTGTATTGCACTAAAAAAGAAAAACGCTAATAGTGCAAAAACAATTTTATTAAACAAGACACAATTAACTCAATACATGTAATTTTGCAAAATGTTTTAAAATGTTAAAGGTTGTTTTAAAAGGACAGTAATGTCCCATTAAAAAAGGTTTAGAGTTCTGTAGAGATTAAAAAATAAGCTAAATGCCACAAATCCTATCTCTCAAACCGCTACTGTTTGAGAGATATCTTCCCTTAAAGTTCCTCTCTTCCTTCTCTTCTCCGACAAGTGGCTCTTCAGCAGAGCCGCAATAGCGAGATTTAAAAAGAAATACTTCTTTGGAACGGTCTACAAAGTGTGCCTGGTTTGCAAGCACACTTTTTAGACCGTTCCAAAGTAGTAATTATTTCTAAATCGCGCTATTGCGGCTCTGCTGAAGAGCCTCCTCGTGTCGGCCGACTCAGATCTCCTTCTGTCAACTTTAAAGCTGACATCAGGAAAAGAGCAACTTTAGCGGAGGATATCTCTCAAACCATAGCATTTTGAGAGATAGGATTTGTGGCATTTAGCTTATTTTTTTAATCTCTACAGAACTCTAAACATTTTTAATGGGACATTACTGTCTCTTTAACCCTTTGAGTGCCAGAGGGGTATGCAACACGTTGCTTTGCAATGCCGTGCATATGCCTCTAGCACTCAAAGGGTTAAGGTGATAGTTCCTTTTTAAGGTAACAGAATAATTAAATATTCACTTTTTGTGGCTGACTGTGCCTACTAAAATACCACCAGTGACATTACCAGCACTGAACAGAGGGTGTTTTTGTACATATTCCTGTAAACCGATGAAGCGTGGCAGAGTTTTTAATCACTTGGATTTGCTGAGGGGGCTGTACTGCTGCACTTGTCACTAGTTACTTTCAGGCTCATTACAGGAAGCACTGGACTAGAAATCAGGAAGTAGAATACTGAATGTGCAGTGTTACTGTAACCATTTACTGTAGCTGGGTGCAACAGGTGGCTCCGTACTCTCTCCCTTTTCATAACAGATACTGCAATCATTTGCCAAATCCAACCTCTGTCTTAACGCACAGTAATCTGACATCTTTCTGAGCAGCTACAAAAGAACAAATTGTTGAATACGGAATTTAAAAGAAGAATGAAAAAGAAAACACACGATGGAGTGTTAAGAAAAATGGAAAGGTTACCGTGAAGATCATTTGATTAAAGAAATATTATAAAAAAAAAAATACAAAGAATGGCATCCAAAGGTATGTTTTTTTTTTGTTTTTTTACAATTTTCTTTTATTTCTTTTTGTTTCACTTTTAAAAGGTTATTTCCTTTTATTTTTAAGTTCCTCTTTCTATGTTATCAGCGAATTGAAACTGTTAAACATTTTCCTCAGTCTAAAGAGCAAATTCTTTTCAATTTGTTTTAAATTTAACCCGTTCACAATAAGAACTTCACATCGCTTTGTAAATTTTTTTTTTGCAATAAAATAAAAGATTTAGAGAGACACACACAAAATAAAGTGGACATTATTGAGGAATACCAACTGTGCTCTAGAGGACAAGTACAAATTCCCCAAACGCGTATTGATTTAACCCTTTGAGTGAAGGTGGGGTACGCAACACATTGCTAGAGAGGTTTCCAACATTCAAGGGGTTAACCCTTTGAGTGCCGGGGGGGTACTCAATGCGGGAAGATTTCTTACTAATGGGGATGATGGATTATTGCCTGAATTTGGATCCTTTATAATAATTCTCTAAAACGTGTGTAACGACGAAGTCATGCTCAGTAGACACTGCTGCACGTACTGCAGTCATGCGCAGTATAGACTGCCCGCGCCGCGGCTGATACAGAGGTGGACACTCCAAAGGAGCATCAAGCTCTGTATCAGCCGGGGTGCGGGCAGTCTGTACTGCACATGACTGCCCTGTGACCGGCTGGCAATGTATCAGCCGCTGTGCGGGCAGTCTCTACTGCGCATGACTGCCCCGCAACAGGCTGGCAGTGGCACTGTGGCCCGTGTAACGAGCTCTTCAACTAGTATAATAATATTTCCTCTAATGTTTTGTAACATATGCTAATATTTCCTGAGAGTAAAATTTATAATGTTTCACTTTAACCCGTAGAGTGCCAATGAGGTACACAGCGCATTGCATTGCAATGAGGTGGATACCTCTCTGACCTTCAAAGTGTTATACAATGTTACATTTTGTGTGGGGCAAGGGCTGTAGGTTGCAAGCAAAGTATACTTGGCAATGGGGGAGATGCACTAAGCAGTGATAAAGAGGTGATAAAGTGGAGATGATTTCTCCAGTTTATCCCTTCTCTAATTCCTATGTTATTCTATGGAGCCTATTCACTAAGATCTCCAAAGCTGAAGAAATCTTAGTGCATAGGCTCCATAGAATAACATAGGAATTGCAGAAGTGGTAAACTGGAGAAGTCATCTCCACTTTATCACTTCTTTATCACTGCTTAGTGCATCTCCCCCAATATGTACAAAATGAAAAGTAGAGCAAGTCTGAGGAAATTGGAGGTTTCAGCTTTAACAGTAAGGTCTGTTAAATGATGGAATTCCTTGCCCAAGGATATGATTATGGCAGATACATTGGATAATTTTAAGAGAAGATTAGATATATTTCTTTCAAAAGGGAACATACAGGGTTAGACTGTGTAATAGTAGGCAAAACAAGAAAGTCTGATAACTTATTCAGCTGCAAGAAAGCTATACAATTCTCATGCCCTAGGCAAAGGTTGAACTTGATAGACTTGTGTCTTTTTTTAACCTATTTTTACTATGTTACTATGCAATTACATTGTACAGAAAAAATATAAAACAAAAACAATTTCTGTAAATGAGGCGTTTAACCTTTGAATGTTATAACACCTTGATTGCTGTATATCAGTTTTCTAGAGACTTTTCTAGTATTCAGGGATTTCAAAGCTCCATTTATTTCAGTGTGAGTTTTAGACATTTTTATTTGCTCCCTGTGGTACAATTGGTTTGCACCTTTATTAATTCCCTTTTTTATTTTATACATAACTCAGCATCTGTTCTAAGCTTGTTCTCAAAAATGCTTTCAGAATGTTTATTTCATCTCCCCCTCTCTTGTCTGAGGACATAGGTGCAATCTTAAGCTGTGCTGTCTATAGCTTCTATTCTGCGTGCCAGTGGTGCTTTAAAGGGATATTAATACTTAAGGTGTAAAAAAATATATGTTGTAGGGTTTATGTCCCCGAATAAAACAAGGGTACTCCCACTGCTGAGAGATATTTTATTAAAAAATTATAACAGCTCAAACTTGAATTTTTTAGGTGCAATATCACAGTGGCCTGAAAATATACAGTGGCGCTGTTGCTACACCATCCTATGGAGATGTATGGTCTACAGACCAGAGCAGTCCATAGGATGGTGTAGCAACAGCACCACTGTGATATTGCACCTAAAAATTCAAGTTTGAGCTGTTAAATTTTTTAATACAATATCTCTCGGCAGTGGGAGTACCCTTGTTTTACTCAGGGGGATAAACCCTACAACATATATTTTTTTACATTTTAAGTATTACTACCCCTTTAAGTACCTTTAACCAGGGCCATTTTAAACAGCAGTTATCACATTTTGCTCTGGGCCCAAGGGCGGACTGACCATATGGGCATTCAGTCACGGACCGAGGGCCCGCGACCGAAGGGGGCCCGCCGCCGCTTCCAGCGCTGATCAGCTGCTCTCAAACCACGGCCGCCGGCGCACTGTTCTACTAATACAGAGCGCTGGGAGATGACATAATCTCCTAGCCTCTGCATTACTAGAGGTGCGCGGGACTTCACCAAGCCGCTAGACCACCAGGGACTGGAGGTACCGGCAGTGTGGAAATGAGGGGGCATGGTGGTGGAAGGGGCGATGAGGAGATAGGGGCATTGTGGAGATGAAGGGGACAATGTGGAGATAGGGGCATTGTGGAGGTGAAGGGGGCATTGTGGAGATGAAGGGGGCAATGTGGAGATAGGGGCATTGTGGAGATGAAGGGGGCAATGTGGAGAAAGGGGCATTGTGGAGATGAGATGAAAGGGGCATTGTGGAGATGAAGGGGGCAATGTGGAGATGAAAGGGGCATTGTGGAGATGAAAGGGGACAATGTGGAGATGAAGGGGACAATGTGGAGATGAAGGGGGCATTGTGGAGATAAAGGCATTGTGGAGATGAAGGGGGCATTGTGGAGATGAGATGAAAGGGGAATTGTGGAGATGAAAGGGGCATTGTGGAGATGAAAGGGGACAATGTGGAGATGAAGGGGGCATTGTGGAGATGAAGGGGGCATTGTGGAGATAGGGGCATTGTGGAGATAAAGGCATTGTGAAGATGAAGGGGGCAATGTGGAGATGAAGGGGGCAATGTGGAGATAGGGGCATTGTGGAGATGAAGGGGGCATTGTGGAAGGGGGCATTGTGGAGATGAAGGGGCAATGTGGAGATTTCTGCAGGGGGCCCAGACCTCTTTTTGGACCAGGGGCCCTGGGTCCTGTCTGTCCGCCCCTGTCTGGGCCGTATGTTTAAAAAAAAAAGTGTAGGCGTTCTAGGGCAAACCATTTGCTTTATAGGGGAGGACTAAAAAATCCCATTTATTTAAATGGGGATTTTAACTCCTTGAATGCTAGAAAAGTTGCGTTGGCGACCTCTCTAGCATTCAAGGCGTTAAAATCATCATTTAAATCAATTGGAATTTTAGGGATTTTTAGCTCTCCCCTATAGTGCAAATGGTTTGTAATTGAATTCCTCCATTTTTCTTTTGAACATATGGCCCATATTAGTTGGCTTCAATGGAAGAAGTCTTAGTAAATAAACATGAGCACCTAACAGTTATTGGTGTGTGTGAGGGAGGAGGTGTAAATAAACTGACCCCCTCAGACTGGAAAGCAATCTGAGACCTTGTGACTCTCAGCCACATACTTCGGGGGGGAGGGGGGTTATGCACTAAGGTGTGATAAAGTGGAGATGACTTCTCCAGTGATATCACTTCTCTGGTTCCTATGTTATTCTATAGAGCCTATACTCTAAGATCTTCAAAGTTGGATGAATCTTAGTGCATTGGCTCCATAGAATCACCTAGGAATGGGAGAAGTGGTATCACTGAAAAAGTAATCTCCACTTTATCACCTCTTTATCACGCCTTAGTGCATCCCCCCCAGGTCTGCATATGCATCGTCCGTTGACTTGATGTTTTGAGCTTTCAAGCCTGGTATTTTGGGTTTATGGGAAATTGTACAGCACAGGACAAACAATGTTCATTTGTGATGCAAGCACAGGTATACCAGGAAAGTGTTCATTCTGCTCCACTGTTGGTTAATGGAGTCCTGGTTTAATCAGCATGTCTAATCCCAAACGGCAACTATCAGGTGATTGTTGCCTTTAAGCTACTGTTGGACCTTGGGCAGATCCCCTTAGCCCCTAGGGTGTTAGGAAGGTCTACACATTCCTCCAATGGGTTGGAGACCTCGCCTGGCAATTATCTGGGGTTAAATAATCCCTACAATACTTGTGACTCTTAATAAGCTTATAATATCATCAGTTTTGAGATTATATTTATTTAACATCATGGATAGTGATGAGCGAGCGTGCTCGGCCGATGCTCGGATCGGCTCGAGCATCGCTCTGCTCGGCACATGGCGGTACTCGTCGAGTACCGCCATGTGCTCGCCCGACATGTTCGGGTGGCGGGGATCTGTGCCGGAAGAGGCACAGATCCGAAGAAGCTCCGCTGGACCACCAGGGACTGGAGGTACGGGGGCATTGCGGAGATGAAGGGGGCATTGCGGAGATGAAGGGGGACATTGTGGAAGAGGGGCATAGACTCTATGCCCCTCTTCCACAATGTCCCCCTTCATCTCCGCTATGCCCGTCTTCCACAGGGGGACATTGTGGAAGAGGGGCATAGCGGAGATGAAGGGGCACATTGTGGAAGAGGGGCATAGCGGAGATGAAGGGGCACATTGTGGAAGAGGGGCATAGCGGAGCTGAAGGGGGACATTGCGGAGCTGAAGGGGGCATTCGGAGATGAAGGGGGCATAGCGGAGATGAAGGGGGCATTGACCAGGCACCCTCCCCTCATCAGAGCAGGGGGTGCCTGGTGTCGCCCCATTCATTCCAATGGGGCTCGGGTGCTCGGCCGAGCACTCGAGCCTCAGGGGGTGCTCGGTCAGAGCACCCGAGCACCCGAGCATCGTGGTGCTCGCTCAACACTAATCATGGAATGTATGTACATACAAACATCGAATGTATGTACATACAAAATACTGAGCTTTCCCACATGTTAACACAGTGCTGAGTTTACACATTAAAGGGATAGTAATACTTAGTTTTAACTTTATTTTATTTTGTAGGCATTAAAAAAACATGAAGAACGATATAAGTTTTATCTCTCAAACCTTTATGGTTTAAGAGATATTTACAAGCTTCCTTCCCACCCCTTTTACCTAGTGTAAGCCATCTCTTCTCAGATGGGGAATCTGGTTGTAAGACCAGACAAATACCAAAAGGGGACAATCTTCTTACAATGAAAACAATGAAAGCCCTGCCCCCCTTGACAAGTTTTTCAGGTTTTTCCCTTATCTTAATTGAAGATTGTCCCTCTCTGCAGTCTGCCTGGGCACCTCCCTTCTGATCTGGCTGAACAGTGTTAAATCAGTAAAAGGGGCGGAAGGGGGATACTTTGTCATTGAATTACTCTTGAACTACAACTCTGACAGAATCGAAATAACACTCTCCAAAGTCCAAATACTATGATGATTAATTAGAGCTGCTTTTATTATGAAACATTATTATACCTTTAAAGGGATAGTAATACTTCGTTTTGTCTTTATTTTATTTTGTAGGCATTAAAAAAACATGAAGACTGATACAAGTCTTATCTCTCAAACCTTTATGGTTTAAGAGATATTCACATGCAAAGTTTCCCCCTCCCGCCCCTTTTTCCTAGTGTAAGCCATCTCTTCTCAGATGTGAATCTGGTTGTACGACCAGACAGATAACAGAAGGGGACATTCTTCTTTGTATGAAAACAATGAAAGCCCTTCCCCCCTTGACAAGTTTTTCAGCTTTTTCCCTTATCTTAATTGAAGATTGTCCCTCTCTGCAGTCTACCTGGGCACCTCCCTTCTGATTTGGCTGAACGGGGGGGGGGGGGGATACTTTGCTTGTGAATATCTCTTAAACCATAAAGGTTTGAGAGATAAGACTTATATCGTTCTTCATGTTTTTTCAATGCCTACAAAATAAAATAAAGATAAAATGAAGTATTACTATCCCTTTAAGCAACTATATTGTGTACTCCAGATCATCAGGTCGATGGTGATTCAAAGGGTTCCAAACTGTGTGGTTTGGTAGACAGAGTTTCTCCTTAAAGGAATATTAACACCTATAGATGATCTGGGGGTTATAGACAATTTGAGTGCCAGAGAAGTGTACAACACAATACAAAGCAATGAGCTGGACACCCCTCTGGCATTGGGAGTGTAATACATTGTTCTTCATGCTAGTCCCTTAACATTATCTTTGACTTATGAGGCCTAACATATATTCAAGTCTCTGTGGGCAGCAGACTTTAAGGAGACCACTTGTCCCTTTAAATCAGGGACGCTATAAAAAAATGCAACCTGCAGGGTTGCACTGATTTCTGTACATTCATGCAGAATTATAGTTTTAGATGCATCCCTCATTTAAAGAGATATGTGGTCACCTAATCCAGGGCTCCCATTACAATAGAAATATAAATGTCTCAGAAGTGATAGTATTTTATAGCTTTTTATTGTTCCTGTGATAAGATATCAGCCTTTCTGTATTGTAGAGAAGCAGGTGCTAATCTCAATAGTCTCAATAGATTAACTGCATTAGCATTAGCTGTGCACAAAGAATTAACCAAATTATGTACTTTATATACAGCAGTCTATTCTCACTGACTGGAAATGCATGCTATTTAAAGTTATATAACCCAATTTTATTTTTTGGTGTTAATGTCCCTTCCACCAGTGGATCCTGACAGCTGCCCACTATGCCGTAGTAGAAACTAGCAAGGCAGGTTAGCTGTCAGAGAACCAGACAGCCTGCATGTACTCGGAGATAACATTATCTCTGAGCATGTGCACTAACCCTCAGGGCAATGTCTCTTAATCTAGTGGGTCTGAGGGGATTCTCTGAAGGGCACAATTGAGAAGGGGAGATTACATTTGGCCATTATGCAATGGAAATTGGTGGTAGGACTGTCACTAGGCAATTTCAAGTCCTTAGCCATGGTGTCAATCCCTTCGTTAGCTGATTCAGATCCTTGAGTGCAACTCTTCCTGATTAGTCTCCAGACCTTTAGTGGGATGAGTAGGTAAACCTGAGCTGGTGGCTGGGAAGGGGATTGGGGAGTTCCACAGCTATAGGGTGAATGTACAGATTCAGATTTCTTGTCAGGTACTGAAAGATTGATGCAAGTTTTGGCTGCAGTCTAACACCCTAGGGTTCCTGCTGTGCTGCTGACTACAAAATAAAGACTGTATTCATGAATCTTAGCTAGATCCAAACTGTTTTTTCAGAACCTGCAACGGGGTCCTGTTCAAGATAAAAACTTAAAGGGATAGTAATACTTTGTTTTATCTTTATTTTATTTTGTAGGCATTAAAAAAACATGAAGAACGATATAAGTCTTATCTTTCAAACCTTTATGGTTTGAGATATATTCACAAGCAAAGTTTCCCCTCCCGCCATCTCTTCACAGATGTGGAATCTGGTTGTAAGACCAGACAGATAACAGAAGGGGACAATCTTCTTCGTATGAGAACAATGAAAGCCCTGCACCCCTTGACAAGTTTTTCAGGTTTTTCCCTTATCTTAATTGAAGATTGTCCCTCTCTGCAGTCTACCTGGGCACCTCCCTTCTGCTCTGGCTGAACAGTGTTACATCAGTAAAAGGGGAAGGAGGGGGATACTTTATCATTCGATTACTCTTGAACTACAACTCTGACAGAATTGAAATAACACTCTCCAAAGTCCAAATACTATGATGATTAATTAGAGCTGCTTTTATTATAAAACATTACTATTCCTTTATATCACATCTGCACTATTATTTTAAAGACACTCTATCAAGACTTATGTAGTAATGAGTGTCAAGGAGTCCTGCAGAATTCAAGAACGTGTGCCTCCAAAGAGCATTTGTAACTCTAGATTTTTGGCTTCATGTAACAAATAGATATTTTTTATAGATGCTAGTATGAAGTACAAAGTATTTACATTTATATAACCTAGTTCATTTTAGGTGTTAGCTTTAATTTAATTACCTTTTACAGAATTCTGTAGAATTAGCCCTTTAGTCCCTCTTGAGTGACAAACCCCTTGGTTTGTGAACCCAACTGTAATCTTTAATATGCCTCTTTTAAATACCCCTAGTAGGGATTCCACTATATACACTAGCATGTTAAAGAGGTCTCCCAGACATTGCTTTACAATCTCTTTAGCAGAAATATGTGCTAAGAAACCAACTTATCTAAGATCTAAAATATCTGTGACAAGGGCTATATTTGCTACTGTTCTGGGATGTTGCCTTGGAAAGTCCACCAGTGTGATATTTGGCATGGACTTCCTAGTGAAGCAGGTCCATGAAGATAGTTTTTTTTCTGTCTCTTTTTCAATGCTTGTTTTCATGCCTGTCTAACATTCAGTAGGTTAAAGCTTGTATACTCTGGAGTTGTTCCACATTTGACTTTGTTCATATGGCCTAAGGGTATATTCACAATGTTAACTTGAAATCATTGTTTGAGTGGAATGTATTAACTCACCTTTGACCTCATGCAGTGATTATGTTGCAGGAGGGGATTGCTGATGTGATGTGATGAATGGATAGCCACACTGCTGTCAGTCATATATTATTGCCTAATGCCAATGTGGCTTGGCCAGTCAATGGAGATTGAGAACAGCACTGCAAACCCCAATGTCACTTGTGTGAATGATCTACACAGTGACTTCCTACGCTGCCCTGCAGATCAGACATTCTGCAACATGGATATCTTCAAAGAAAGATGCAAATACAACACATCCAGTTTGCAGTATTCTATGATCTGGTGCATTATTAGCAGTTAAAATTGGCTGTTTGAATAGTACTATAGGAGGCATTTTATTACATTGGTTGCATTTAAAAATCATGCACTAAAATAGGCCTTATGAACAAAGACTAAAGATGCATTCTTATCTGCTTCTAATGTAACCAATCCTATCATACATTGGAAGCCTCCAGGAATACTGATTGAAAAATCATAATACTATATAGAAAAAAATACATAATTTTATGTTTTGAAACATAATTATCTTGATGCAAACAGTTGTAAATGAGTAGGCAACCTCTGGAACTCCATGAGCAGGAGATTACAACTCTCCTCAATACAAGTTGTAGTCCCCAGTAGTTGCCATGCCAATGGGTTGCCTACTCCTGAGTTAGAAGAATCCTACATGTAATTAAGTGACTATTTTCTCTTGAGGCATAACAATCTTAGAAGGTATTTTGACATACATTTTCAAGATAGCTGCATGTTTTCAACCTTGAGACATTCTAGAAAACATTTAAATAGTGACAGAGACATTTTCTGCAAGCTGTACTATCTATAAGACTTCAGATTACTCCTTATGTAAGTATAAATTAAATGGCATATTTATGCCAAAATTTAAAGGCACACTAACACCTAAAATGAGATGTTGTTATATTCATTTAAATACCCTACACTCTGTTAGGCATGCACAAATTAATTGTACATTGCTCCCAGACCCAATTAGCATAGCGATCTTGATTTGTATCTTAGCTGTTAAAGTGCAATATTCTTTATAAACTGTCATCGAAAAGCCTATTTGGATAGAAGAGGGTAGTAATCTCAAATTAAATATTATATGTTCTGGGGCTTATACAGTTCTGAGCAGTCTGTGTGACTCTTTCATGTTTTACTTTGACCAAAATCTTCTGACTTTATCAGGTATTTTTAAAGGGATAGTAATACTTAAAATTTTAAAAAAAATATGTTGTAGGGTTTATCCCCCTGAGTAAAACAAGAGTACTCCCACTGCTGAAAGGTGTTTCATTCAAAAGTTATTAATTTTCAAAGTTGAATTTTTAGGTGCAATATCACAGTGGCCTGAAATTGTACAGTGGCGCTGTTGCTACACCATCCTATGGATATCTCTGGTCCCGGGACCATAAATCTCCATAGGATGGTGTAGCAACAGCGCCACTGTACAATTTCAGGCCACTGTGATATTTCACCTAAAAAATTCAACTTTGAAAATTAATAACTTTTGAATGAAACACCTTTCAGCAGTGGGAGTACTCTTGTTTTACTCAGGGGGATAAACCCTACAACATATTTTTTTTTTACATTTTAAGCATTACTATCCCTTTAAAGCTACGAACAAGCAAACGTTTGAGACGCATGTACTAATCAGTACTTCCAGAACAAACCAACTTCAACAAAACATGCAAATAAAAAAGCCCCATTGATTTAAAGTGGAGATCTCTCTCTACTAAGCAAAGCTTAAAAGCCCCATTTAAATCAATCGGAATTTTGGGAAATTTTATATGTCCCTATGATAACCTTGGTTTACTCTAGAATCCCGTTAATTTATCATTCTTCTTAGTAAATTAGCATTACTGTGTCCAAGCAAAACTTGGTTTCCTTATGGAACGAAAGGACAGAGCACCTTTTGCTGCCCGGAGACAGCATCTTGATTAACAGGGCTGATTTATTGTCTTACAGAAAATTAGATTGTAATATATGAAGTAATGAAAACTAATTTTCTATAATTATATTATAAAGAAACCTGTAGAGTCTTCTCTTTCTCGCTCATATATATGTATCTTGTTTATAATAAACTTTCGTGAAAATATCCCTGGCCATGATATATACCACTTGTTGATGGGTGCCCAGGTCGAAACAGTTGGTTGTGAGTGCCTACTGTTTCCTAGTTTTGAATGCAATTATGTCTCACAATAATTAAACTATGTTTTTCTTTTGTGAATTACTTAGTGAAATGGCTCAGTTGGTTAATGCACCAGCTGTAGAATCTGTTCAAGCTGCAAGGTTGCAGGTTCTAGTCCTGGCAACGTCAGCTCAGCCTTCTGAGGTAGATAAAATGAGTCCGTGACATACTTGAAAACAGAGATAATCTCAATGTATTCTTCCTGGTAAAAAAAGTACTGTACAAGGATGTTTATGCCTTCTTTTGCTCCTACCAACATGTGACAGGAATTACAAACATATTTCCATGAGGACCTTTGAACATTTCAGTAAAAATAATTTACACTGATTTGAATAACATCTGCATCTCAATACAGTTTCTCAAAAAGTTTGCTCTTCTCCAGTAACTATACATAAACTGCACTTCCCCATTCTTTGAAAACCTAAATTTTGCATTATTGGCACAAATCAACAATTTTAGTGATGGTAATTGTTGAATATTTTACAGAGCTTTCATGATCTTATACTAAGTGTTATACTCATTGGATGATAAAGCAATCTCCATTGCATAGCGTGGCTTGCTCAATTCCAGTGTCATTGAACCAGTTTATACAACAATTTTCAGTTCAGTTTATGTAACCCCTTGACTTCTAGAGATATCTCCAACAAATTTTAAAGCAATTGGTTGGGTAGCTTTCTAGCATACAAGGGGTTAAGAGATTTTTGGTTTGTTTGCATGTAATAGGCTATATAAGGATTTTTTTTTTTTTAGTATTTTATTAGTTCCAATTTATATAATTACAAGCTTTACCAAATAAAACAAATGCAAGACAGGATACACAGACAAAACAAACATACAAAGAACACCAAATCCAGGTCAGCATTAATTACTTTCAGAATAGAACTTAATCCATAACATTACATCTACATAAAATGGGCTGGAGTTCTATGATGAAAAATTCAATCCATCACCTCCAGGCCACTTTGCCATAATTCGAACCATCCTCTTTTAACCCTAATCAATCTAGACATATTCTGTTCCATCCTAAAATTAAACTTGCAGTATTGTTTGATTATACCCCAAGATGGTATAATGTTTGTCTTCCAACATTTTGCTAACTCAAGTTTTGCTGCTACTAAAATATGGACTACCATTGTCCTTTGTATCTTATTCATCATTGGCCAATTAAGATGTAGCAAAATCTGACCTGACAAAAGAGCCAACTCTAGCTGATAAATTTCCTTTATATAAATAATAACCTCCTTCCACATGCATTGAACTTCCGGGCATGTCCACCATATGTGAAGGGCATCTGCGTACGCTGCATTACAACACCAACAATTATGAGGAACTGAATCAAACATTTTATGTAACTTAGAGGGGACATAATACCGGTTAGCTACTTTATATTGAACTTCCACCAAATTTAAACAATGGGCCACCTTGTTTACTAACTGCAATGCTCTTGTCCAATCCCTACTATCTGTCTTCACCTGGAGATCTTGTTCCCAAGCTTTCAGTGCTGGAAAACTTAAATTGACTTGCATGTTATTTAATAATCTCGAGCATTGTGTTATCAAATTTTCATGCAACGGATTTTGTATTATTTCACTTAACATTAATATGTTTTTAGATGGATTATTAATCCTATGTTTAACCAAAAAATAGTTTATCCTTATATATGTATATATTTCACTTTCAGGGATATTAAACTCATTTTTCAATTCCTCAAACAGTTTTAACTTGTTCTTTACTACTAAATCTTCTATGGTTTTAATTCCTCTTTCTTTCCATTTAGAGAGATTTAGATCATCTATATTACCCTCGATTATTTTAAGCGGGAGGCAATCCAAGATTTTCCCTTGTATGTTTAATTTATTTCTAATATTACACCATATCCTATATAACTGTTCAACTACATCAGAATTAAACTTCTTATGTGGATTCAAGCTGTTTTTATATGCAGATGATGCACTAATTACACTAGGGAATCCCAGGGATTCGATACAAGAACTGATGAAAATTATTAAGATTTATAGTTTTTATTCTAATTATAAATTAAACATAGACTTCGATTCAAACTTCTATTTTGGACAAAAATTGAAATCAATATATGAAGGCAGATATAAAAGATAAATATACTTTTGTATGGGTTAAGCGAGAATTAATATATTTAGGTATCAAAATCACGAGAAATCCAGGTAGACGTCTGGAGGCGAATGTTTTACAATTGTTGAAACAGACTAATAGAAAATTGAAGGAACTGAAAAATTCAGAATTCTCCTGGATAGGGAAAATTAATGTTGTGCAATCATATATTCTCCCAAAATGGATCTATTTGTTTTGCATGATCCCAAGAAAGATCCCAAATATTTGGCTGAGTATGATTTAAAGAAGTGTACGTAATTTTATTTGGAAATATAAGATTCCTAGAATGAGTCAAAATTTTCTCTCTCGTAAAGTATGCCAGGGGGCTTTAGGGATGCCTATGATAGCAGAAACGCATATGGCCTGCCTATTGACCCATGTGATTAACACCTTGAAAGAAAATCTGGTCAAGGAATAAGGATTCTTTTTTTAAGAGAGCAAATGAAAGAAAATAAAACAAGTGACCCAGAGATCAGGTAATAGATGTTCCAGCAGATCCACAAGGAACCAGCTTACAAATATTACTTCTTGATCCCACATAGGACAAGCATAACTTCTCTATCTGCCTTTCTGGTAGAATTGGTGCCTATTCAAAGACTAAATAAGCAGTCCAGATCATAGAGTAGGTAACTCTGGACTCTCTCCACCAGACACTTAGGTCCTTTATCCTTAGTTTGGATCAAAACCTGGGTATAACTAAGATGTAGTATGTATACTTGTGCAAGTCAGATGAAGATGGGGCCAGGGCCGAAGCTAACATGGGCCCCGGTGGGTCCATGGAACCCAGACGGCACTTTGACAGGGGCAGCAATTTGCCGCCCCAAGGCATATTATTTCTGTGCCTGTGCACCAAGTCTGTGTTCCCCATCAACCTCTAGGCTGCACCAGGACAATAAAGAGTCCCGACTTCCATCTGCTCCTGCGCTGTGGCTGTAATATGTACAGTGTGGCTCAGCCTACCTACATGCACCGCCACCAGCCAATAGGAGCGTATTTGTTCAATGTGGTCCATCCTCATTGGCTGGTTGGGGTGCCGAGTGTGTTTGGCGTGAGACAGCAGGGACGCGGTGCTGAGCCTGCACGCATGATGCACTGTGCACATGTGGTTGAGATTGTGAGTGAGTGGACGCATCCAGTGGTAGGTAAACTCTCTGGAGTCTGGACGCTCTATGTGTATGAGACCTATGTTTATTTTTTCCCTCCTCGATTTCCTATTTTCTTTCATCTCATTTCTCAAGTCACCAGGGCTGTAAATATGCACACTTCTCTGATTTACAATATGTCACCAACCAAGTGTAACAGTATAACTGATATTTAGACTAAATATCAGTTATGCTCTTACACTTGGTTGGTGCCTACAGACATATGGTAAATGAGGGCTGAGTGCATATTTACAGCCCTGGTGACTTGCGCTGTGTCAATGGACACAAGACCCCACCATCATATTTACAAGCTGAAATTATTTCAGCCAGTAAATATGATGGGGTCTTGTGTACATAAACAGAGCTTATGTCACCAGGGCTGTAAATATGCAATGTGATTTATTATATGTCTGTAGACACCAACCAAGTGTAAGATCATAAGTGATATTCGGTTTGACCCAAACATAATGGATGTGGGCGTATTTTGGTGTGAGCGTGTGTGTGTGTGGGGTGGGGGGGCAGCATTTAATCCTTGGACCCAGGCAACAAAATGTCTTGGTCCAGCCCTGGATGGGGCAGATTACCAGAAGGGTCTAGTGAGACTTCTATGGTCTCTGGGAAAATGCATTAACTCTTTCAGTGCAGAAGGGGTATGCATCACATTGCTCTGCAATGTGTTGCGTACTCCTCTGACACCGTAAGGGTTAATGCATATACGTACAAACACATTTATATGTACATTCGTATACTGCTGGATCCCAATGGGATTATAATGGCATGACATATTTGCACTTCAGGGTTTTAATGAAAATAAATTAACTACTAAAAATCCCATGGTGGTGCTATGACCCCCAAATACAACATTAGGTATGGTATGCTGAAAAACAGCATTTCCAATCTCCTATACCTCAAGTTCTCTAAAAGCATGGCAACACTTTCATAACTATCTATGAACATTACAGTACACAAAAGAGAGGTTTGTGAGTAGTGCTCCAAGGGTGTACAGTTGCCTTTAAAGGTAATCAATAGGCGGATACTAGGAGACAAAGTGACATTTCAATAGAAGTACATATATATGTGATGTGATGGTGTGTATGTGATATAACAGACGACTCAATACAATATCATATAAATCCTGAGTAAAAATTCAAACAATGTACAAAATATTTAAATCAATAAATATAGTACTTTAAAAATGAATCGGACAAAAAGAAAATAATTACTGAACTCCGCCGTGTTTGTTAATGATATGTTTTCGATGTAAACATGAAAAAGAAAAATTTTTACATAGCATAATCTGGATACAACTAACCAAAAATTAAAATAAGCAATGAAAGTCCAATAGTTTTAACGTAAGCAGTCTTCTACTGATAATTGTAATAGTTGTTATGGAGGTCAACTTGGAATATACACTTCGTTCTATAGACAGGTAATTATAGGGATACCACTCACTTAGCTGTTATTCTGGACAAATGACACACAGTCAGACAAGCTTATAGCGTATGCGGGATTTTAATACAGGTTGTCCGCACTTAGTGTCAGTAGATCAGAAGTCCCGATGTCCTCAATATATATTGTATCTTAACGAAAAATGATTCCCCGTAGGGTTAAATGGTTGAAATTATGGCATCTCAAGGGTAACGTATATACCCTTGAGGAAGTGCTCAGTGCACGAAAAGTGTTGGGGCAAAGCTATATTCACTACTTGAGTGAGCTCTACTCCCTATTTTTCTTTTCCTCCTGTGTTAGGGCCTTACCACGAGGAGGCTAACTGACATCGCAACGGACACTGGTTGTCCAGTGCTATCTTAAAGAATCTTAGGCTGTATTGTGACCAAAAGTGGGGGAATTGTATTTTGTATTATACCAATAAATTGCTTTATTTTATTAATAGTTTACCCGATTTCAAGTACCTTATAATTTTATATTACTGTAAGGGAAGTTACCCTTGAGATTCCAGATTTTTCAAACATTTAACCCTACGGGAATCGTACACATAATCAGATGCACAAGAAGGACTGATAACCAGCATAAATGGATCACATATAGACACGGCTCTTTAAATATCATACGGACCCTATACCCAGACTGGGAGTTGACCGAGTGAGGGCAGTTCGGATTAATCCCTCATATACATCTTTAGTCCTGGGAGAACTATTCCGGCTTCCAAGGCAGAACTCTAACTGTGAGTACACTTTCATTAAAATACAATATATATTGAGGACATCGGGACTTGTGATCTACTGAGGCTGAGTGCGGGCAACCTGTATTAAAATCCCGTATACGCTATAAGCTTGTCTGACTGTATGTCATTCGAGCGGAATAACAGCTAAGTGAGTGGTATCCCTTTAGTTACCTGTCTATAGAACGAAGTGTATATTCCATATTGACCTCCATAACAACTATTACAATTATCAGTAGAAGACTTCTTACGTTAAAACTATTGGACTTTCATTGCTTATTTTAATTTTTGGTTAGTTGTATCCAGATTACGCTATGTATAAATTTTTCTTTTTCATGTTTATATCGAATACATACCGTTAACGAACACAGCGGAGTTCAGTACTCTCCAGTGAGTAATTATTTTCTTTTTGTCTGATTCTTGTATAAACTACTAAATTTATTGATTTAAATATTTTGTACATTGTTTGAATTTTTACTCAGGATTTATATGCTATTGTATTGAGTGGTTTGTTATATCATATACACTCCATCACATCACATATATATGTACTTCTATTGAAATGTCACATTGTCTCCTAGTATACGCCTATTGATTACCTTTAAAGGCAACTGTACACCCTTGGAGCTCTACTCACAAACCTCTCTTTTGTGTACATTTTGTCTGTGATAGCAGATTAGTGGGCAGCTGCACATAAGGGTTGGTATACTTAGTGTGTATTTCATAGAGTGCTGAAGAAACCCCCTCCCCCTTTTTTGTATATGAACATTGCAGGGTACTCTTTCACTATTTACAGTGTTCTGGTAAGGCAAGTAAATCTGACACTAGGTTAAAAAAAAAAAAAGGTTGATAATTTCCAGTATGGTCGCTGTTTTTACCACAAGTTTACAGTTGGAGTATTTATATAGGTAGCAAACAAGTAAAAACCTAGGTGTGACAAGCTCCAAACATAGCAGATCTGCAACAGTGTAACTCAATGGGAGAGACTCACCAAGAGGTGATAAAGAGGTGATAAAGTGGAGATGACTTCTCCAGTTCCCATGTTATTCTATGGAGCCTATTCACTAAGATCTCCAAAGTTGAAGAAATCTTAGTGCATGGGCTCCACAGAATAACATAGGAATTGGAGAAGTGATAAACTGGAGAAGTCATTTCCACCTCTTTATCATTACTTAGTGAATCTCCCCCCTGATGTGAGTCACTAGTTATTACAATCTTTCTGGTGCGAGGGAATGTGTAAGCCAAATAAACACTAAATAATCACCTTGACTACAGTTTGTTTTGCAAATGGCTCTTATTGAGATGAGAGATGTTAATGCTCTGAGTGTCAGCAAAGGGGTGGGGGTGTTAAACAAAAAACCTTGCTTACCCATCATGCAACAGCCTTGTGCACGGTTGAGCAACCTGTAGCACTCCAGCTGTGGATGGACTTCAACTCCTGTTATCCTCAGTCATCTGTTGGCTGGCTGAGGATGATTGGAAATGTAGTCCTACTACAGATGGAAACTGCAAGTTACACTTCCCCGTAATGAAAACATGAGTATCTCTTTAGGATGGTGGGGCTGTGGCTCTGGTTGCATTCCCCACTGCCAGGCTAAGGATACTGGAAACTATAGTCCAATCACAGCTTGGGGACTGATGGTTCCACATCACTGGAGTAGAGGTAACATGAGTGAGTCATAGATTTGTGGCAGTGGCTTTGGTCGCCTACACCTGTCTGCTATCACTGTCTAAAGAAGTGTTTCACAATTTTAGTCCTTAGAACACTGCAATTGTGCAGGTTTTCAGGATAACCCTTGATGATCTGATCACATGTTTGTAATCAGTAAATCGCTTATTATTATTATGCATCTACTTGCTCATAATTAGGGATATTTTTAAAACCTGTCCTGTTTGTGTGTCTTCAGGATTGGAGCTGAGATTCACTGATCTAGAGTTAGTTTCTATAATGCTCCCAGCTGACACTGACCTTACTTAACATCCTGGAGCAAGTTTGAATCAATAACTGACACAGACCCAAGGTGTAATTCATCACCTGAGGATCTCAGAAGGTCTTCTCATGATGGAAAAGACAGAGAGGAAGGGCAAATTGTTCACGGCACCAGTGAGCCACTGCATCATAATGCATGACTCAAATGCTTCACAATGCGTTTGACACCTCCCTATTGCTGAAAGGGTTAATGAAGAAAAAGGCAATGTATCACTGAAGGTGTTTTATCTTACTGGCTGGCAGTCACTGTATATAATGTCGGTAGCCTCCAGTTAAGATAGGAGAGTGGTTTGATTGTAAAGGGTTGACAGATAATATAAAGCTGATGATCCCCCTTGGAGGTCAGGCACTATCAAAGTGTACTCTTTGCATTTCTGGTAGTTATGCCTATGCTGAATTGACATGAAAATACACTGAAGTGCATAATGTTGTAATGAAACTAACAATGATAAATTATGTCAACACTAGAGTACCTTAAAAGATACAATTTGGGGTATCTACAAACAGTTTAATCATCCCCAGTCCCCACTTCCTTTTTACTGCCTCTGATATTCTTGGCAGAAGACAATTCTGCATCTCAGTACAACTTGTGGCCCATCCTGCTCTCTATACATCTAAAAAAATGTGGAACAGCCTTTTGGTACCGCAGTTTTAGACAGCTATAGGGTCAGCATTTTGAACCCATGAAGATGATTTTAGAGCTACACAGGGGAAATAGACATGACAAAGTTAAGTCTAGTGATGAGCGAGCGAGCGTGCTCGGCCGATGCTCGGATCGGCTCGAGCATCGCTCTGCTCGGCACATGGCGGTACTCGTTGAGTACCGCCATGTGCTCTCCCGCCATGTTCGGGTGGCGGGGATCTGTGCCGGAAGAGGCACAGATCACAAGACGCTCCGCTGGACCACCAGGGACTTGAGGTACGGGGGCATTGCGGAGATGAAGGGGGCATTGCGGAGATGAAGGGGGACATTGTGGAAGAGGGGCATAGACTCTATGCCCCTCTTCCACAATGTCCCCCTTCATCTCCGCTATGCCCGTCTTCCACAATGTGCCCCTTCATCTCCGCTATGCCCCTCTTCCACAATGTGCCCCTTCATCTCCGCTATGCCCCTCTTCCACAATGTCCCCCTTCATCTCCTCTATGGCATAGAGGAGATGAAGGGGGACATTGTGGAAGAGGGGCATAGCGGAGATGAAGGGGCACATTGTGGAAGAGGGGCATAGCGGAGATGAAGGGGCACATTGTGGAAGACGGGCATAGCGGAGCTGAAGGGGGACATTGCGGAGCTGAAGGGGACATTCGGAGATGAAGGGGGCATAGCGGAGATGAAGGGGGCATTGACCAGGCACCCTCCCCTCATCAGAGCAGGGGGTGCCTGGTGTCGCCCCATTCATTCCAATGGGGCTCGGGTGCTCGGCCGAGCACTCGAGCCTCAGGGGGTGCTCGGTCAGAGCACCCGAGCACCCGAGCATCCGGGTGCTTGCTCAACACTAGTTAAGTCTCCACCTTTCTGAAACAGACAGGTCTGAATTTACATCTTAGGTGCTTCTCAGCAAGGCATCCAAGTCTTAGTACAACCCATGCAGGCACGTGCACACATAGACACAAAGGGGGGCTTGAGCACCTGCCCATTTTGTCCAAAGTGCCCTCGTGCCCTTTTAACAAAAAAAAATAATAATAATTATGAGAAGTGCCCTTTATTTCATTTGAGCCCCTGCCCCCCCAAATGTCTGTGCATGTCCCTGCACCCATGTCTCCACCCCACTCTCACATAACCTCACCTATGGTCTCATCCACTGACACAGAAAACACCCTTAACCTATAACATACAAAATTACTTTTAACTCCTTGGTTCTAGATATCTCCAATATATTTCTTAGCAATTCAGTGGAGACCTCTAGTATTTAACCCCTTAAGGACCGGAAAAATCAGAGGTGGATTTGACTTAAGGACCGGAGCAATTCTGACCTTTTTGACTATGTCTTTGTTCAACAGTGTTTTCCCTCTAAGTCTTTTATTCCACCCCCATAAATTATATACTGTTTTTTTAAGCACAAATAGGGCTTTCATTAGATACCCTACTTATATGGATAACCCACCATTTACTTTATTAAAATTAAAGAAAAAGGTAAAAAAAATGTAAAAAACCCACCATTTTTGTTTTTTCTCTTGGGATCAATTGGGCGCAAAGGGTTAAATTTTTATGGAGACTGCATGAAAGGTATGACCACTCAGTTATACCTACAAAGTGGCCACTGTCCCCCCTGGGTGAAAATCCCCATGTCCCTTTTTCCCACCCTATTTTCCCACTTTTTTGTTCATTACATTTGGCGGTATGTGTAAGTGTATTACATGACTCCACAACAGTCACACTTCCAATTTTGTTTCTTGAGATGTTTTTTTTTTTTTTTTTAAAGAAAATATTTTATTTGTAAAAAAAAAGTGTGTTGTTTTTATTTAAAGTGTATTTAGCAGGTCAGAAATTGACCTGCATTTAGCCATCCTCCTGTACCAGCAGTGAAGGGGTTAACACCCACAGCTGCTGTATTTTGTATTTCCACTAGGTGTCTCCTCTCTGCTTCTGTGTCCCTTACTTTGATGTAAGGGACGCATTGGCAGAGACGAGACACTAGAGGCAGTGAGTAGCGCTGCCTCATTCACAGATTTAGAATGCCGGTACATGTGATCGCTGACGCAGCGATCACATGACCCGGCACTACCGACAGAGGCTGAGACTGAACGGTCCGGTACTGGACCGCTCAGTCTCAGCCTGGATTGAATGGTAGCAGCGTGCACGGCGGCGCGCTGCTACCATTTAACTCTTGACGTACCAGGACCGTCACTGGTCCTTAAAGCAAATTTACCCTTGACGGTCCTGGTACGTCAAGGGTCGTTAAGGGGTTAAGAGGCTAAATAATGACTAATAAAGTGGTATTCAAACTGATCAAGTTGCCAACATACAACAGATGTGTGAGTCTGCTGCAGGGCACTTGGATTGCTTAGACCACACCCACAATTCAGAATGAGGATGCGGCCAGCACAGTTGAGACTCCTCTCTAAATTGGCGATTGAAGCAATTATCTACTCTGCCTAAAGGGAAATCCAGCCCTGGAAGCAGACATAGCAGGAAACTAAGCATAGTTGTAGCTGAAAAAAGTCAAGTGTCCATCATATTCAGTCCATGCTATATCACCCCTGTTGATAGAGAGGAAGGCAAAAAAAAACAAAATAGTGATGCAATTTCCAATTAATCCCCAAGTGGGTAAAAAAAATTCCTTCCTGACTTGATATGGCAGTTGGATCAACATATTTTCGCCTTTGAAACCAAGTGTCATCATTCTCAATATTGTTCTATGCTAGAAAGGTATCCATTCCTTTTTTAAAGCAATTACAGTATCTGCAAGACAGCATCCCAAAGCAAAGAATTTGATACCGTTAATTTCCTTACTGTACAAAATCCCCGCCTTTGTTTCTTTCAAAAGAGTTTTTCCTCTTGTCTTAATGGATGACCTTTTGTTTTTTGCTCGTCTATTTGAGTAAATAGTTCCTTGGAGAGTTCTTTGTATTGACCTTGAATATATTTGTAAACAGTAATCATATCACCCCCTAGAAGTCTCCTGTCTAATGTAAACACATCCAGTTTGGCTAGTTTCTTTTTATAAGTTGGGTCCTCCAATCCCTTTATCAGTTTTGTTGCATGTATCTGCACTTTTTTAAGAATTGGTACCCAAAACTGTACTCCATATTCTGCATGAGGCCTTACTGAGGATTTATATAGAAGTAGAATTATATTCCCATACCGTGCATCTATAACCCTTTCTATGAAAGATAGTTCCCTAATTGCTCTTGCAGCAGCCAAGTAACTACACACTGCTTTGAAGTCTATTGTCTATCAGTTATCCTACATCTTTCTTTAACGAAGATTCCCCAAACTGGTCTTTTTAATTTATGCAGTAACCTATTGTGAGGCAAAGTATCAAAGGCTTTGCAAAATCCAAGTATACTTCATCAATAGCAGTTCCCTTGTCCAAATTACTACTTACCCTTTCTTAAAATGCAAGCAAATTAGTTTGACATTATCTATTCTTCATAAAACCATGCTGGCTCCTACTAATAATATTTTTGGTATTTAGATAGTCCTGAATAATATCAGTTAGTAATCATTCTAATATCATACAAAATATGGAAGTCAAGCTTAAAGGTCTATCATTCCCCGGCTTAGATCTTGCCCCATTTTTGAATAATGGTACTACATCAGCTTTCCTCTAATTACAGGGCACTATGCCTGATGAATGTGAATCAATAAATATTAAGTATAAATGTCTTGCTTAAAACTGAACTAAGTGTTTCTTAACCCTTTACATGCCAGGGGGTTACGCATTACTTTGCAATTTGTTGTGTAACCCTCTGGCACCCAAAGGGCTTGGGTGTATGCCATTAGGTCCAGGTGCCTTATTCACCATAACCTTTTCTAGTCACTTTTGGACTTCGCCCTCAGTAAGCCATGAATATGACGGAGGCAATTCTGTGATTTTCTCTGGTATGTAAGGTATAGATTTACAAGTATATTTAAGAGTATTTTAAACAAATTCCATTTTTTATGCATGTTTATCTTTGAAGATTACATACCATTAAATATTCTTGAATACTGATTTTAGTATTGTAAACTTACCTTTTTAAAGTTGAATGTTTTGGTTAAACCCTTGTTATTGGGTTTCTCAAAACAAAATTCAAAGGATACCATATTGTGGTCACTGCTGACTAAATGTTCCCTTACCTTTGTATTGTTTATCATGTCAGAATTGTTTGAGACAACTAGGTCCAGCAAGGCCACTTTTCTAGTTGGTACTTCTAGTGACTGCTTGAAATAGTATTTCCCTTTCTCCAATCAATCTCAATGTAGTTGAAATCTCCCACTATGATTGCATTTCCTGACTTGAGAAGCCTTTTCCAGTTGAGCTCCTTCAAACACAACAATATTAAATATGAATATTAATAAACTCTGTCTCTTAGTAGTGTAGTATAATTGTTTCTAAATCAAGTTTTTTTTTTTTTTATTGCTGTCAATAAATGGAGCTTGCTGTAGAAATACAAAGGTAAGCGTGACTGCGCTTCCTGGTAGAGGTGGAAATTTCAGGCCTGGGAAGTCCTGTGCCACTGTGCCTCCATTACCCTGTGCCGCAGAATGTGTAAGTGGGTATGGGAGTCTAATTTTGACAGCAAATTTCTCATTACCAATGGACTTACAAAAAAAACCCTAGTTCTAGTTCCCCCATCTTACCAGCCAGACTTTGAGCCTTTACATGCAAATATTTTATGTTATTGCCATTCTGAAGAATTGCATTTTTCACATTTATTTGCATTTTATCAGTCTGCAACATAGGCACCTCTCCAGTAGATGAACTAGCACTTCTCCCCTTATCTACCCCCATACCCCTTCTCTAGTCCTATTTATTCATTTACACTGCCTTCCCCATCCTGTGTTGTATCACCCTCCTCTATCCTTTGCTAGTTTAAAGTCTCCTCCAACACCCTAACCATCCTAAATCTCAGCACTGTAGCACCTACTAAGTGCAATCCATCTCAACTATAATGATTGTCCCCAAGAAAAAAAGACAGCCCAGCACTCTGTAAACCCAAACCACTCCTGATTTCATCAAGTCTTTTGCCACCCATTTAACTCCGTAATCTCACATTGTTTTTCTGGTGTAGTGTGTGGCACAGGTAGCATTTCAGAATATACTACCTTAAAGGTCCTCTGCTTAACCTCTTAACAACCTCCCGATCCGGCACGGGTGGCCATTAAGGACCACAGAGGGTATATTTTTTTTTATTTAAATTCTGGGATGGCAGAGTGGCATGCTGCCATTCCAGAATTCCATGACATGCCAGGACCGTCACAGTCCTTAAGTGCAGGGGCCAGCACATCAAGGGTCCTTAAGGGGTTAAGTGTATAACCTAAATCCCTAAAAGCCTTCTTAACAAACCTCAATTTCCCACTGACTTGGTCATTGGTATCAACATGATCCATGACAGATGGGTCATGCCCATCCCCTCCCAATAATCTATCAACCAATCTGCCAAATGTTGAACCCGAGCATCCGGGAGATAGCAAACTGTTCCATTGTAGTGATCCTAGCAACAGAATATCCTGTCTGTCTTCCTAATTATGGAATCCACTACTACCATGATCTGTCTAGGTCTGTCTGAATCCTAGATTCCATCAGCACTAGAGGGGTTGTTTTCTTAGCTGTTTGAGAGAACAGTCTTCTCCAGCGGAGGCATTTCTTTAACAACACCCTATGTTATATGGGTATATGTTATTATTAATGTTATCTTCTCTATTTCTTATGGGCCGTTAACAGGTGAGTGAATCAATGGATCAGTCATTCTGACTGACAGCCCTTAACCCCTTAAGGACACATGAAGGTTGTGGCATGTCATGTGTTGGTGTGCGAGAAGGACCCATGACATGCCAGGACCGTCATGGATTTTAGGGCTCCCCGCATGCCGTTAGGAGAGCCCTGATTCAGATAACATTTTTTTTAAGTGGTCCATGGTCCTTAACCCTTTGAGTGCCAAGTGGGTACATTGTACGAGTTTGGACAGCTGTACCCGCTGTGCCAAGCTCGTACAATGTACCCACTAAAATGCGGTCACTGCATCAGCCGGTATAACCGGCATGCAGTGGCCGCATTTTTAAAAAAAAAAATGTGGGCAATTGTGGGGGGACATGAGGATCACTCCTCATGTCCCCCCTGTTATTGATCTCCCAGCCGATCGCGCTGGTAGATCAATAAAAGAAGAGGAGAAGCGCAGCTGAGGCGCAGCTTCTCCTCTTCCTTGTCTCCTACCCGAACTTCCGGGTAGGAGTGTGCGGGACCGGGGGAAGCCTCCCAACGTCATCAGTGACATGTCACTGATGACGTTGGGGAAGTTTCCCCGGTCCCATTCACTCCTACCGGTGGTAGGAGTGAAAGGCAGGAGAGCTTCTGCTCTCCTGCAGTCGCCAAATTGGTCTCCCAGCCTATCGGCTGGGAGATCAATTACTTAGGGGACACCAGGAGGGGTCCTGATGTCCCCCACGAGGTCTGAATAGCTAAAAAAAAAAAATAATAAAAAAAAAAAAAAATAGTAACCCTGTGAGTGCCGCAGTGGTCCCCAGCACATTGCTTTGCAATGTGCTGGAGACCCTTGTAGCACTCACAGGGTCTTTTCTTTGGGTTTTTTTTTTTATTTTTTTAAAGACCTCATTGGGGGGATCAGGGGGGATCCTGATGCCCCTCAATGAGGTCTATTACTAAAAAAAAAATAAATAAATTTTTTTAACCCTGTGTGTGCCACAGGGGGGGGGTCAAATGCACCCCCCCCCTCCTGTGGCACACACAGGGCTTCTATCATTACTTTGTTACTAGAGATTGTTGGGGGGCCATCAGGATTTGTCCTGATGGCCCCCCAACAAGCTCTGATTACAAAGTAATAATAAAAAAAAAAATTAACCCTCTGAGTGCCAGAAGGGTCCAATGCATTGCTTTGCAATGCGCTGGAAACCCCTTTGGCACTCACAGGGACATTTATTTTGATTCCTTTTTTTTTTTTTTTTTTTAAGACCTCGTTGGGGGGAATCAGAGGGGTCCTGATACCCACCAATGAGGTCCATAATAAAAAAAAAAGTAAAGAAAAAAAAATTAACCCTGTGTGTGCCACAAGGGGGGCCAATGCAGCCCACCTTCTGTGGCGCACACACAGGGCATTTATCATTACTTCGTTATCAGAGATTGTTGGGGGGCCTTCATGATTGGTCCTGATGGCCCCCCAACAAGCTCTGATTACCAAGTAATGATTAAAAAAAAATTAACCCTCTGAGTGCCACAAGGATCCAATGCATTGCTTTGCAATGCGCTGGAGACCCCTGTGGCACTCTCCGGGTCCCCTGTTTGTGGACATATATATATATTTTTTTACTAAGACCTCATTGGGGAGGGATCAGGGGGTCCTTATGCCCCTCAATGAGGTATATAATAGAAAAAAAAATAAATAAAACACAAATTAACCCTGTGTGTGCCACTAGGAGGGGAGTTCAATGCCGACCCCCTTCCTGTGGCACACACAGGACTTTTTATCAACACTGGTAGTCACAGATCTCCCATACACACTATCAAACACTGCCCCACCATCCTTGCTCCTCTGCTCATACCCACACACACTGCCTAATCCCTCACCCTCCCACATACTTTGTTACACTTGTAGTCACAGGTCCGCACGTACACCGGCTGACGCCCTAGCTTCTTTCATCTGTTAGCCATAAAATCACACATACACTGTTTGCTTTACCATTTCTGTTTCACTGGTAGCTACGCTCCTGTAGCGTAAATTGGTATGTCAACCCACAGCAGTGGGGTACCATTTTTCTTAGGCTGGCAAGAAGTCCTCCTAGGAAATCCCACGCCATTGAACCATTTTAGTATCTTTGAAGTGACTGATGTGTAAAACAAAATTTTATTTTTTCCTGTAGCACCACATTCTGGAAATAGTTGTGCCAACTAACTTAGGGGTAAAAAGGCAAGTGACCCCTCATTAGATGCGGCAGGTTGTCTTCTTTCCAAAATGGTATGGTTTATCTACCTTTTCTTCAATTCTGAAGGTGTTATAGTCATTTTCGTACAGGCAAGTCAGGTTTGAGAAAATGTTAGAAACATCAGAGGTTGTAGTAGGTGTAGTTTTCTACTTCTAGCACCCCCTAAGGTAGTTCAACTCATACCAATGGGGTGTCATTTGACTCCTAAGAGCACTAGCAAACAAATGCAGTTGAAAATTCCATGGTTTTCACAGCGCTCCATACATTTGAAGGGGCAGAAATGTAAAAAAATGCAATTTTTTTCCTATATCGCCTCCTTCTGGAAACATTTATGCACACCAGTATTGGGGTAAGAAGGCAAGTGACCCCTCATTAGATGCGGCAGGTTGTTTTCTTTCCAAAATGGTATGGTTTATCTACCTTTTCTTCAATTCTGAATGTGTTATAGCCATTTTTGTACAGGCAAGTCACATTTGAGAAAATGTTAGAAACATCAGAGGTTGTAGTAGGTGTAGTTTTCTACTTCTAGCACCCCCTAAGGTAGGTCAACTCATATCAATGGGGTGTCGTTTGACTCCTAAGAGCACTAGCTAATGAATGCAGTTGAAAATTCCATGGTTTTTACAAAGTTCCATACATTTGAAGGGGCAGAAATGTAAGAAAATGCCTTTTTTTTTCACTAGCGCCACCTCCTGGAAGCATTTGTGCATACCAGCCTTTGGGTAAGAAGGCACGTGACCCCTCAATAGATGCGGAAGGATGTTTTCTTTCCAAAATGGCATTGTTTCTCTACCTTTTCTGCATATCTATTATGGTTATAACCATTTTAGTGCAAGCAGATAATTTCAAAAACAAAAGTGTCAGGTTTACGTACGTGTTCCTAGCACCCACATATTCTATGTTAACCCACACAAATAGGCTACCATTTTTCTCATGTTGGTAGCAGGTACTGAATACAGCAGGAAATGTTATGGTTTTCAAAGATTTTAGTATCTTTGAAGTGGTGGAAATGTAAAAAAACATGTATTTATTCCCATAGCGCCACCTTTTGGAAATATTTGTGCACTTCAGCCCAGGGGGTAGAAAGGCAAGTGACCCCTCAATTGATGCGGGAGAATGTCTACTTTCCAAAATGGTATACCTTTTATACCTTTCCTTCATGTCTCTAACAGTTATGGACATTTTAGTACAAGCCGCCATTTTCGAAGAAGCAAACAGGTAGGTGTAGTGATGTGCTTCTGGCACCCCTAAGGTAGGTCGACTCATTCCAGTGGGGTGTCATTTTTCTCCTAAGAGCACTAGCTAATGAATACAGTTGGAAATGCCATGGTTTGCACAAATTTCAGTACATTTGAAGGGGCAGAAATGTAAGAAAATGCCTTTTTTTTTCATTAGCGCCACCTTCTGGAGGCATTTGTGCTCTCCAGGCTTGGGGTAACAAAGCAAGTCACCCATCAATAGATGCGGCAGGGTGTCTTCTTTTCAAAATGGTATGGTTTGTGTACCCTTTCTTCACTTCTGTAGTTGTTATAACCATTTGGGTACAGACAAGTAATGTTTGAGAAAATGTTAGAAACATTTCAGGTTGTAGTAGGTGTCGTTTTGCACTTCTAGCGCCCCCTGAGGTAGTTGAACTCATACCAATGGGGTGTCATTTTTCTCCTAAGAGCACTAGCTAATGAATACAGTTGGAAATACCATGGTTTGCACATATTTCAGTACATTTGAAGGGGCAGAAATGTAAGAAAATGCCTTTTTTTTTCATTAGTGCCACCTTCTGGAGGCATTTGTGCACTCCAGGCTTGGGGTAACAAGGCAAGTCACCCATCATTAGATGCGGCAGGGTGTCTTCTTTTCAAAATGGTATGGTTTGTGTACCCTTTCTTCACTTCTGTAGTTGTTATAACCATTTGTGTACAGACAAGTAATGTTTGAGAAAATGTTAGAAAAATTTGAGGTTGTAGTAGGTGTCATTTTGCACTTCTAACGCCCCCTGAGGTAGTTAAACTCATACCAATGGGGTGTCATTTTTCTCCTAAGAGCACTAGCTAATGAATACAGTTGGAAATACCATGGTTTGCACATATTTCAGTACATTTGAAGGGGCAGAAATGTAAGAAAATGCCTTTTTTTTCATTAGTGCCACCTTCTGGAGGCATTTGTGCACTCCAGGCTTGGGGTAACAAGGCAAGTCACCCATCATTAGATGCGGCAGGGTGTCTTCTTTTCAAAATGGTATGGTTTGTGTACCCTTTCTTCACTTCTGTAGTTGTTATAACCATTTGTGTACAGACAAGTAATGTTTGAGAAAATGTTAGAAAAATTTGAGGTTGTAGTAGGTGTCATTTTGCACTTCTAACGCCCCCTGAGGTAGTTAAACTCATACCAATGGGGTATCATTTTTCTCCTAAGAGCACTAGCTAATGAATACAGTTGGAAATACCATGGTTTGCACATATTTCAGTACATTTGAAGGGGCAGAAATGTAAGAAAATGCCTTTTTTTTTCATTAGTGCCACCTTCTGGAGGCATTTGTGCACTCCAGGCTTGGGGTAACAAGGCAAGTCACCCATCATTAGATGCGGCAGGGTGTCTTCTTTTCAAAATGGTATGGTTTGTGTACCCTTTCTTCACTTCTGTAGTTGTTATAACCATTTGTGTACTGACAAGTAATGTTTGAGAAAATGTTAGAAAAATTTGAGGTTGTAGTAGGTGTCATTTTGCACTTCTAACGCCCCCTGAGGTAGTTAAACTCATACCAATGGGGTGTCATTTTTCTCCTAAGAGCACTAGCTAATGAATACAGTTGGAAATGCCATGGTTTTCACAAATTTCAGTACATTTGAAGGGGCAGAAATGTAAGAAAATGCCTTTTTTTTCATTAGCGCCATCTTCTGGAGGCATTTGTGCACACCAGGCTTGGGGTATGAAGGCAAGTTACCCCTCATTAGATGCGGCAGGTTGTCTACTTTTCCGAAATATATAGTTTTATATAGTTATTCCACTGTTTTAGGGTAGTTTTACCACAAAAACCCTAGAATGCGCATATTAGTTTATAAAGTTGAAAATGTCATTTTGCGCTGCTGGTGATTAGGGCTCTACGCTAGCCATGGACGTAGGTAAAACTATACAAATTTGGTATTTTTTTACTCAGGGGACTCGAGGCTTTTTCAAATAATTGAAACTTTTTCAATCAAGGTAAATATTTTTGATACATAGTATGTGATTTTAGCAAAATGAGTAAATTTTCACTTTTTTTGTCATTATGACATCATAGCTTTTTGCACGATGTAAAATTCTCTTCATGTAAGGTATCACAAGAAAGCTCAATTCGTTCTGAAAAAAACAATATATAGTTTTCCATATGTAACTAAAAATCCCCAGAGGAAATCAAGCCTAAACGGAAGGATAGCAAAAATGTTGAAAAAGTGTCTGGCCTGCAGGGTTCAGAAAATGGCCCGAGCCTCTGGCACTGAAGGGGTTAAGTGTGCGAACAGCCAATCCTTAAGGAGATAACAAGCTACAGAGCTAAAATAGGATAAATTAATACAAATGTATATCTAGTGCAGAGATGCGATTATGAATGAATACTAAATACAAATAAAAAGAACAATTGAGCTTGTTAGAGCAATTATTTATGTTAGGTTTTATCATTTGTTTACATTAAAACACATGTCAGTTCATAGAGACTTTTTTGTTTGCCTCTGTAATGACATAGAGTTGGTATTACATTTAAAGGCAATGAAGAAAATAGTTATACTGCCTCTCGGATTGCTGGTATAGTCAGGCCCCTCAGTGAATGGAGGAGGGTGGAGGACACCTGTACCAACACTAAACCACTTGTACAGTATTGTAGATAAAAATAAGCTGTCTAGTGCAAAACACAGATGGTATATATTTTGTATGTCACACACTTGAGGATGTCTCTAAGGAGCATTTATTTTATCAGTATAAAGTCTTAAGTTTATGGAACAGTATCTAGGTAAGAAGCCTGGTGCCCCTACTAATACATACCTCCCAAGTGTCCCTCTTTAGGAGGGACAGTCCCTCTTTTAGACCAAAATCCCTCTGTCCCTCTTTCCCACCCTGGTGTCCCTCTTTTTAGGAGATCAGACTGTGTGATGTGTATATAAGTGTATCATATTGCTCTACAGCAATAAAACTCACATTACTGTTTGTTTAAATGTCAGTATATTTGTTTATACATTAGTCTGTGTAAATAAAATAATTTGGTCTTGTTATAAGTATTTTTTTAGGTTACACAAGGAGGTGTCAATAGGTAATGAAATACCATAAAACTTCTCGGCAATGCCCTGCCCACCGGCCCCGCCCACAGCAACACCCCCTAAAACACAAGTGTCCCTCTTTGGCAATTTGAAGTGTTGGGAGGTATGCTATTAGATAGGTCCTTGTAATGCAGCCAATTCTCCAGAAGCCTCAGATCAAAGCGGCAACCATGTAAAAAACACAAAAAGTGGGGTGAGGCACAAAAGGTGGACCCTCTAAGTGTAGTAGTATGATAAAACACCTTTTAACACAGCCTTACTCCCTTCCAGACATGCAATAAAAATTAAGTTCTAACCAAGGATAATGCTCAATTCCATAGCAACAATTTAGCAATAGGTGCAACTACCCTTTTTAGGGAGTGGTCACGAGAGAGATCAGTAAGGAGTGGATACCCTCAAAGGTAGAAGAAAAGTGAGTAGAGTGGATACCTGACTGTTGGGGGATGAGAGACAAATAGAGGATATGTTTGTAACCCACAGAAGGAAAATCATAAAGAGAGGGGGAAGAGGTAGGGTTAAGAGGCAAAATATTGAGCAAATAGTTCAGTGGGGTATATTAAAGGGATAGTAATACTTCATTTTACTATACCCCCTTTTGTAGCCCTTAAAAATTGGAATTAAACTAGATCAGCGGCATCCCTCAAACCTTTATGGTTTGAGAGATATCCACATTCAAAGTTCCCTCTACCCTGAATTCAGCGTTCTAGCTGACAGCAGGGGAATCTGGTCTGTAAGCAAGCGGCGGCTCTGCAGCAGTGGTGCTTGGTTTGCAAGCACACATAGAAGACCATTTCAGTGAAGGATTTCTGTTTCTATAATTCAATCTTGCCACTGCTGCAGAGCTGCCACCGGTCCCGGGACCGGATTCCCCTGCTGTCAGCTATAACGCTGACGTCAGGGGAGAGAGGAGAGGGAACTTTGAATGCAGATATCTCTCAAACCATTAAGGTCTGAGATATGCCGCTGGTCTTGTTTAATTCTGATTTTTAAGGACTACAAGAGGGGGGATAGTAAAAATGAAGTATTACTATCACTTTAATTTTAAGTCACCACCAACTTAATAATCACCAAGAGAAAGTACTCTTGAAAGGTTTGAAATTTGCTCCCACAGAAAATATAAATAGATATCAGGCTTCAATTAGTATCCAAGAACTTGTTACAAATGTATTTTTAAATAAATATTATTTAAACATCCACAGATAGAACGGAGGGTGGTGGCATACACAGTGTAAGGAAAAGTGCAAGATTTTTCCTTGTAATGAAATTATTTGGAGCATGTTAACTCATATTTTAGTTGAAAAGGGTATCAGGAAATCGCAAGGGAATAAATGTAGAAAATATAGCTTGCCTAAGCATGAAAGGAATGCATTGAACAAACTGAGATTTAGGGAAAAAATAAGGTGATGGCCCTCTGACAAGGAGATGGGATCTTTATTTTAGACACAGAAATGTGAAAAAATGAAGCAGTTAGACAATTAACCCTTTGAGTGACAGAAAGGCACAAAAAGGGTTAAAGGATACTAAAGTATATAAAGGGCTAGAGGCAAATCCAACCTACTTTAATGGAACTAAAGAGTTTGGTGAAGGTTGAGGTGGAAGAAGGGTTTTTGAATTAAAGGAGCAGTAAACTTTTATTTAAGAAAACACATATTTTATAGATCTTTTCCTGCTGAATAAAACAATGTCACTCCCATCACTGTCAGATGTTTTATTCAAAATGTATAACAGTTCAAATAATCAGGAAGTGAATTTACTGTGTTTACTTCCTGATAGTTCTGACAGGAAGTGACAGGCAGTTTCTATCACATTCTGTGGAGAATTGTATGTCCCTGACTTTTCTGAATTTCCTCTCCATTAGAATGTAACACAAAATCTAATTAGAATTTGACCACTATAGGGCACTGCTAATGTAAAAATACATGGGTTTAAACTGTAATAACTCTGGAAATATAAATCTCTCAGCAGTGGGAGTACCCTTATCTTACTCAATAGGAAAATCCCTACAATATATATATTTTCATAAAAAAAAGTTTACTGCTCCTTTAAGTAGAGATTTTCATTTGGGGAGCCAACCCCAGAGCACATAAAAGCCTGGAAAATTGTGTCTGGGATTTGCGCACTAACTGCTAATATTTCTTACTATATTGACACACCCTTCATTATCATACAGATGTTAACTAGTTTGAAGCAAGTGGATCGAACTGGACCAGATTTACATTCTGGTAGAAATCAACATGTCATCTTTGCATACTATTATAGATTATAATCAGGGATCTAATACAGCTAGATACTTCTTAAAGTGGACAAACACACACCAGTTATTGGCGAGCTCTATCGGACTTAATTCAGGTTTAGTCGGTTCCTTGTGTGGTCTATATTGTTAATAAGAAAAATCTTAGGCGTACAGCTACCACTTGTTGTCAGGTTAGCGCACCTCCTCACCATTAGGGTTGCCACCATTTCTTCAAAAAAATACCGGCCATGGCATTCCCTCCATAGACTTAACATTGAACAGAAGCCAATTTTTTACCGGCCTGCCGGTAAAATACCGGCTGGGTGGCAACCCTACTCACCATCACTCCTAAGAAACACAAACAAAAGACAAAAGAGCGCAATGTGCCTGTAAGTGCAGTATTTATAATAATGGTAGAAAACCCCACTCCACAGTAATATACTATACAGGAGTGAGAGGCTGTATGCTTCCTCTGAGAGTAAGCACATTTACTTGTTTAAGCCCCAGAATAGCTGTTCTCTGAACTGGAATTCAGTTCTATTTCCTTCAATGAGTCAATTCCAGACACTCAGGCCAGGTAGAAATTGTATTGCAAGTATATTTATAAAAACATATATTAAAGTGAAAACATTATAGACCCAATGCGTTTCGTGAACTCCTTCTTCACTTCTTCAGGTGTCAAACCCTGCTTACTGTTAGGGTACGTAATTTGTACTTTGCATTCTATACGGTATTGATCAAGTTAATTGATATGTTGTTTCCGGTCAGTCTGGCAGCCCACAGATTATCCACATTCACACCTCGCTCCCATTGATACTATGTTTATTCCGAGAAGCTTGCCTCCCCAAGCCTGTGTATCACATTGAGACCGGGGCAGTGTTGCAAGTCACCGCCAGCTATGGGCCAGTCCCGATATGTAACAAGCAACTATGACTCATACCAACATCTCTTCAGATCAAGAAAGCATACTCGATTTCAATTACATATTAAATGCTCAGTTAGCCTTACTTACATATAAAAAAGGATCTATAAAAAACTTAATAATACTTAAAATTATTATAGAGTTTTTATGTATATTCATAGATGAATATTGGAAATACCAAGTTAGCCATCATACATAACATATACTCTCTCATCTATCTAAACATTCTTAAAAGTTTGTGTGCATAACCTAATAAAAACTATTGCATTTAAGATATTATATATTGTATCCCCATATCCATTTACATGACGATCTAATACTTTCTACCGTTATTATACATAATGCACTTAGAGGTGGATTGTGCTCTTTTGTCTTTTGTTTGTACTTCTTAAAGTGGAACTTTCACCTCAATTCAAGTTTGCATATTTGAAAACTGCATTAAAAACATGTGTCATGTTAGCTAAAAGACCAGCAAATGAACACACATTTGTTACCTTATACTAATGTATGCTAATTGCAGTGCAGTACCAATGACGTCATATGCTAATTAAGCTTTTTAGTGATGTTTCATATGATAATAAAGTCTTCTCAGTGACATGTCATATGCTAATGCAGCTGTATGCAGTAACATGAACTGTTTGCTTTCACTTTGCCCAAAAATAAAAGTGTGAATATCTCCTAAACTTGACATCTGCTTTACTTTTGGTTATGACATGTAGGCAGTTTTTAAAGGTATAGTAATGTTTCATAATAAAAGCAGCTCTAATTAATAATCATAGTATTTGGACTTTGGAGAGGGTTATTTCAATTCTGTCAGAGTTGTAGTTCAAGAGTAATTCAATGACAAAGTATCCCCCTCCCACCCCTTTTACTGATGTAACACTGTTCAGCCAGATCAGAAGGGAAGTGCCCAGGTAGACTGCAGAGAGGGACAATCTTCAATTAAGATAAGGGAAAAACCTGAAAAACTTGTCAAGGGGGGCAGGGCTTTCATTGTTCTTATAGGAAGAAGATTGTCCCCTGCAGTTATCTGTCTGGTCTATGGACTGCATTCCACATCTGAGAAGATATGGCTTACACTAGGTAAAAGGGGCGGGAGGGGAAACTTTGCTTGTGAATATCTCTCAAACCATAAAGTTTTGAGAGATAAGACTTATATCGTTCTTCATGTTTTTTTAATGCCTACAAAATAAAATAAAGATAAAACGAAGTATTACTATCCCTTTAATGCGGTTTTCAAATATGCAAACTTGAATTAAGGTAAAAGTTCCAGTTTAAGGAAGGTTGTACAGATGAAAGATGAGCAAACAGAATTTATAGTGTAACAACTTTCAAATCACAATTATTGTTGTTTGGTGGACGGGCTTTATTTACAGTTACAGGGTTCTGCCATGGGTAACAGGTTCACCCCAAGTTATGCAAATCTATTTATGGGGTTATGGTAACATATCCATATATATGGGACTAGCAGTTTGGAACAGTGTTACCCGTCGGTTTTTTTGGGGGGGCTATCCTTGTAGTCAGTTATGTTTGGTGGAATTGTGTAAATACAAGTGTGTTGTGAAGGGCTTTTTAGTTGTACTACAGAGTTCACACATACATAGAGACAGAGACACACACATACATATTATTATATATACATGCATACCCAGACACACATACATTTATTATGACACATACATAGAGACGCAGAGATAGACACACACATTGAAATATACATATACACACACTTACATACACATGTACATATTATTATAGTTAGGAATGCACACATACATGTAGATAATATTTTTAATATCTATATTGAAAATAACAGTGACCGTGACAGATAATGGTTAGCCCTTTGAGTAGCAGAGAGGCATGAACCCATGGCGAAGTAATGTGTTGGATAGCCCTTTTGGCAGTGAACGGGTTAAGAAGTGAAAAGTGAGTAGCTTGGCCTATGAATGGTAAACAGAGAACTGCAGCCTTTATTTGAGTGTACTTTTTTAAGAAAGTGTACACATACCTGGGAACTTTACATTTAGCTCTCCTGGAGGGGGGCTCCTTTGGTGCTGTTGGGGGAAATGTATGACGCAATTCGCAACAAAAGGGACGGGGCTTAATCACAATGGGGCGGGGCTTCTCGGACCTGCAAAATCGCCTGTTTTTCAAGATGGTACATACCAAAGTGCTACTCAATGAGTAAATACAATAGATGGAGACACTGTATGGCAATGAGGATGTGTGTGTTTGGTGCTGTGTGAGTGTGTGTGTGTTTGGTGCTGTGTGTGTTTGGTGCTGTGTGAGTGTGTGTGTCTTTGGTGCTGTGTTGGATAGCCCTTTTGGCAGTGAAAGGGTTAAGAAGTGAAAAGTTAGTAACTTGGCCTATGAATGGTAAGCAGAGAACTGAAGCCTTTGTTTTGAGTGTACTTTTTTTTAAGAAAGTGTACACATACCTGGCAACTTTACATTTAGCTCTCCTGGAGGGGGACTCCTTTGGTGCCTCTGGGGGAAATGTATGACACGATTCACGGTAAAAAGGAGACGGGGCTTAATTGAGAGTGGGGGAGGGGCTTCTTGGACCTGCAAAATCACCTGCTTTTGAAGGTAGTACATACCCAAGTGTACTCAATGGGTAAATACAATAGATGGAGACACTGTATGGTGATGAGGATGTGTGTTTGGTGCTGTGTGAGTGTGTGTGTGTGTTTGGTGCTGTGTGTGTTTAGTACTGTGTGAGAGTGTGTTTGGTGCTGTGTGAGTGTGTGTGTGTGTTTGGTGCTGTGGGTGTGTGTGTATGTGTTTGGTGCTGTGTGTGTGTTTGGTGCTGTGTGAGTGTGTTTGGTACTCTGTGTGTGTGTTTGGTGTTTTGTGTGTGTGTGTGTGTGTGTGTGTGTGATTGGTGCTGTGTGAGTGGGGCATGTGTGTATTAGGGTGATGTAGGAGAAAGTGGCAGCCATTTTGTTTTTTTCCCTCAGTTGGATAGTGGTGAGTGGGCTGGATAGTGGGGGCGGGCCAACTCCCTGCATGATTTTCACAGGAATAGCAGGGGCCTTCGCCCCCTGCTACTCCTGTGAAAATCACGCCCCCATTGAATGACCCAATGAGAGCAATAACTCCTCCTTACTGTCTCCCCTGGGTGTGTTTTGCCAGGCACAAAGTCTTTTTTGTATATATAATCATCCCTTTGGCACAAACATGGTATGCTAGCAGTGCTTCATAGAAGATATATTTTTATTTGGAAAGGGGAGGGTTAAGAACTAGATTTGTTTTACAAACAGATTAAAGCAAAACACGTATAATTCTGTGTTTACACCAGATAAAGCACAATTCAGATACATTTTGGTCCTCATACTATATGTGGTAGAGAATGAGATTAGAACTAAGAGACACTTTAAGGAGGTAAATTCCATTTGCTATATCAGGTTAGAAACTTGTCATTTTCAGAAATTGTTATTTAACATGCAAGTAGAAGAATTTAAGAAAATTAGGCAAACTTGCACAGAGGCAGAGGTTAATGGAGAACAGGCTACATAGTTAAAATATCAATTTGTTAACATATCATACAAGATAGACTTGTTAGAAGAAACTATAACAAGGGTGGGTCATATGGAGAGAGAAAAACTATTGGAAGTGAACGATTAAAGAGAGGAAGGAAAATAATGAGGATATACAATAGTCACTCCTTTCATTGTGAAACACAAAAGATTAAAAATAAATATAGACAGACTTTGGTAGGTGTTGTAGACAGATCACATATAGGCTTACTTACCAGGATTGCTGCAACAATAGACTTTAAAACAGCAATAGGAGTTTCACAAAAGAGGGTCACTGGTATGTGGTTAGATATGGGGATTAAGGTTTTTTAGATACATTTGGTATATAGTGTGTAACAAATATTCTTGGTTAAGTAATAATAAGGATTGTGTTTTGTTTCACTATATAGTAATTATGATAGTAATTATGATATGTCTGGCTGCATTACATGTGATACTTAAGGAGTGATTTACCTTAAAGGGATAGTAATGTTTCACAAAAAAGCAGCTCTGATTAATCTTTATAGTATTTGGGCTGTTGAAAGTGTTATTTCAATACTGTCAGAGTTGTAGTTCAAGAGTAATTGAATGATAAAGTGTCCCCCTCCCGCCCCTTTTACTGATGTAACACTGCTCACCTCAGAGCATCAAGACTGTATGGATGGATTGCAGCAAGGGTCAATCTTCAGTGAGCATAAGGAAAAACCTGTCAAGGGGGACAGGGTTTTGCTTATGCTCACAGTAAGAAGATTGTCCCTTGCTGTAACCTGTCCGGTCAAGAGACCAGATTACATATCTGAGGGGAGGTGGCTTACACTATGTAAAAGGGGTGGGAGGGGGGCATTTTATAATTCAATTACTCTTGAACTACAACTCTGACAGTATTGAAATAACACTCTACATGGCCCAAATACTATGAAGATTAATAGGAGCTACTTTTTTTGTGAAACATTGCTATCACTTTAATCAGTATTCTTGTATAATAAAATATGTAGGACTTATGAAAAGATGTTGAACAACAAAATCAGAGAACTTGTGTGTAACATAAAAAGGGGTTGTTAAACAAGGTCCAGTTCAACATTTTGTGAAAACACTCTGATTCTCACCATATGCCACTTACGGGTATAGCGAAGGTACAGAGAGGTTGGAGAGGATTGTAAAGGAAGCACTTTGAGGAAAGAATCTGAGTGAATGTTGATGTTAAAACACTGCAATCCTATGGGCTAAATGCAAAAAATGGAATTGTTTGTGTTCTTATAGAAAATGTGAAAAGAGATAATATCCAGAGCAGATATGTGAGATATGACCATAATCTACTGAATGTGCAATAATTATAATAAAAAAAATATAAAGTACTACTATGACATGTTTTGGACAAAGAGAATTAGAATGTATTGTGCTGTTAGCTGGGATTTATTAGAATATTATAGATAGGAAGGGTCAGGGAACATGCATGGTTACAAAATGATTAGAGACAATAGTTAAGAATGTGTGCTACTAATTGAAGAAGAGTGTTGTAATGTCAGTGTATTGGTGATTAGTTAAAGGGAAAGTAATGGCTGCTTTTAAAGGAAGTTTAATATTGTAGATATTAAAAAAATAAATTAATTGAAATAAGTCCGATCTCTCTAGCATGTATAGTTTGAGAGATATACTCTTATAAAGTTCTCTCCTCCCTCCCCTTTCACAGACGTGAGCACTGTAGCTGACAGCATGAGAATCGGGTTGTGCTCCCAACAGCAGCTCTTCAGCAGAGCCGAAATATCACTATCTAAAAAGAAATGCTTCATTGGAACTGTTTACAAAGTGTGTTTGCAAACCAGGCACACTTTGTAGACTGTTCCAATGCCTTGGATACCGCTCTGGCACTCAACTGGCTAAATCAATGGGAAATGTTATTTGTACCTTATGATGCAGTAGGTATTTCCCAGAATTGTTCCCCTTTCCCTTAATACATAACGTCAATTTTACTTATCTTGTATTAGCAGCTACTATAAACAAACAAGGATCAAATAGTCAAAGATGATGACAGATCCATTGGCTCTGCTGTTCATTCTATAACTTAGGACATATGCAACTAATGAAAGGTTTTTACAAATACTGTCAAAACATGCATGGTATTCAATAGGTTGTGAATCTCATGCATTTGTAACCCCTTTAGGACCCATGACGTGCCAGGACCGTCACGGGTAAACGTGTGTTAAGGACCCATGACGGTTTTAGCACGTCATGGAATTCAGGGCACGCCGCTCGGGGATCCCTGAATCCATTTAGCAAAAAAAAAAAAAGCTCTGTGGTCCTTAACTGCTGTTGTTAAGGGGTTATGTTATACTATATGTTTACATCATGCTACAAATCTCTAAAACTGCTCATTTTTCAAATTATCTCCGGCCTTTAAACAAAATTATGTTCCTATCTTTCAAGAGGTTGGACTGAAGGGGAGGTACCCTTGTCAAATTCTTATGTGCAGAGGTTACTGTGGCATGTGTATATAGGATAAAGTGGAACAGTGCTGTGACACATCAAAGACACCTTAAAGAATGAAAACAATTCACAAAATACACATACAGTTTAGAACAGTATGAACTTGCTGAAATAAGGGATCAACTTAGCCAAGTTTAAAGGGATAGAAATGTTTCATAATAAAAGCAGCTCTAATTAATCATCATAGTATTTGGACTTTGGAGAGTGTTATTTCAATTCTGTCAGAGTTGTAGTTCAAGAATAATTCAATGACAAAGTGTCCCCCTCCCGCCCCTTTTACTGATGTCACACTGTTCAGCCAGAGCAGAAGGGAGGTACCCAGGTAGATTGCAGAGAGGGACAATCTTCAATTAAGATAAGGGAAAAACCTGAAAAACTTGTTCTCATAGGAAGAAGATTGTCCCCTTCTGTTATCTGTCTGGTCTATGGACTGCATTCCACATCTGAGAAGAGATGCTTACACTAGGTAAAAGGGGAGGGAGTAGTATTACTATCCCTTTAAAGTGGACCTGTTATCTACACAATTTTTAATATCATTAAATGCATCTATTTAAACTGCCCATAACTTCTGCTTTTTGCTTTACAACCAGGTTAATAGTTTTAAATATTTTGATTTTGTAGTTCAGGAATCTAATCTTAGCAGTCTTATGTTCTCTGACTTGGTCAGGTAAAGTACTCACATGTCCAGAAAATTTGCTCTCGCCACTTCCTTAGTAGAGCAGGATCAGCGCTGGTACAAGGATTTTTGCCACCCTAGGCAAAACCTCATTTTGCCACCCCCGTGGCGGCGCCTCTCTCTCTCCTCAGTTTCAACACACAGCATCAGCCTCTTTCTTCACCATTGGCTCTGTGCTCCTTGCACCCCTTGGCTCTGTGCTCCTCGCACCCCTTGTATCTGTGCTCCTCGCACCCCTTGGCTCTGTGCTCCTTGCACCCCTTGGCTCCGCTTGCCTTTTACTACCTTTTTCTCTCTCCTTGCCTTCTATAGTTTTCCTTTTACACATCTCTCTTCCAGGTCCCTCATTTCATTTCTCTCTCCCCCTCTTGTTTACACACCCACTCTCTCTATCGTTTCTTGTCAGCAAAGTGCATTGCCCACCCTTCTGGCACCCAAAGGGTTAAGCTATTTTTTTCCTCTCTGTTCTCTTTTTTACTGCCTTCTCTTTCTTTAAAATAAACTTCTTTTATATTTTCACCCTATATCAGTGACTCACAACCCTACCTCTCTCTGCATAGATCCTGTAGATATCATCATATCCTTCCTCCATTGCTGCTGCTGCTTCTTTCTGTTACCTCATTTTGATGGCACCTCTCTCAGGTGCACATCTACTGGGGGAGCAGAGCAGAGCTGCTCGCTGCCGCACCTTGGTGTCTGCTGTGTGGTGAAGAAACTCTCTTCACTGTCTTCACCACACAGCAGCTGCCAAGGCACGTATGGCTGTACCCTCCGCCCCCAGTAGATGTGCGCCCTAGGCCGGCGCCTACCTTGCCCATAGGTGGTGCCGGACTACCACATTCACTGTCAGATTCCCCCAGCCTGGTTTCACTGGTAGCCCCAAATCCCCACATATAATGTGTAACTCCCTGGTACCTTTAGGAGTGGAGAACTTAATCTCACCATTGCCAAGTTGTCCTCCAATCCATTTCATGTTACCAATGCCATCACCATTAACGAGGAGAAAAGGAGGGGTGGGCGGAAGCTTTTCTAACATATAGTTAGTGATCATTGCCACAGTACCACCAGCTGTTGCATGACCTAGTCACATCCCATGCATGTACAGTATATGTGTCAGGAAAACATGATGAGTCCTGGCACATGCATTGTAACTGTTGCCTACATGCTTGGACCTGGGGAATATTATTCTGGTTCGGCATGCAGAGCCTCCCTCTCTACAAGGCCCTAGCCAGGTGCCTAGTTTCCACCAGAAGTGTGGAATAAATGAATGGGGAAAACTATTCAAGATACAGGAGGAGATTCACTAAGCAGTGATAAAGCAGTGATAAAGTGGAGATGACTTCTCCAGTTTATCACTTCTCCAGTTCCTTTGTTATCCTATGGAGCCTATTCACTAAGATCTCGAAAGTTGAAGATATCTTAGTGCATAGGCTCCATAGAATAACATAGTAACTGGAGAAGTGATAAATTGGAGAAGTCATCTCCACTTTATTACCTCTTTATCACCACTTAGTGAATCTCCCCCACAGGCTCCCACTGAAGGGAGAATTTAGAAAGGTAAAAGGTTCTCTTTAAGTTGGACAAAATGACAGACTTAAATGTTATCCTATATAATAATTTGCTAAGGATGTTTGTCAGAAGCCGTCATGCGCAGTAGAGACGGCTGTGCGAGCTGCAGTCATGCGCAGTACAAAATTACATGTTTGCATATAAAGATGTAACAAAATAATATACACAATGGAGAATATAATTAAAAAAGAGATGAAAAACAACAGAAAGACCTATTCTCATACCATATATCAATTTGCCCTATTGGAGATGAGTAGGGATATGATAGTCCATACACTAGGCAGAATTTGCCCTCTAAATGCATAGCAAAGACCCTTTTATTTTATACAGAAAAAAAAACAACTGTACAATATGCAAGAAATAAATATTTCCATTGAGTTAACCATTTGAGTACCAGAGGGGTGCACAATGCAACCCTATGCTACTCAAAGGTTAAAAGAGGCTTTTAATTTCTCAAATGCAACATTCAAATGGTTAAAAGTTCCATTTTAAACAACAGGAATTTTTATTTGTTCCCTATTTTTCAAATGGTTTGCCCCAGAATTGCTCCATTTTTCTTAGTTCACCATAGTGTTTAACCCGGTAAGGACCAGTGGTCCAGAGAAATTACCTTCCCTTAATGACCGATTTGATCCATGTCAATGCACCGGCACACGTGGCATGTACTGGCGAGCCGAGCGGTGCTCTGATAGAGACAGTCAATTTCAAACCCTGTTTTAACTTACTACTCTCCCGCAGGAGCGCTGTAAGTAAAATGTACTTGACGTGCCAAGACAATCACTGGTCTAAAATTTTTTTTTTTTTAACTAAATGATTCCGGAGTTCCCGAACGGCGTGCAGCCGCATGGAGACCCGGACTTCCGGGACTTACCAGGTATGTCCTTTATCACTAAGTCACAGCTTTTGCGGGACGTACCTGGTAAGTCCATTGTCGTGATGGGGGTTAAAGAACTAAAGTGGTGTCAAATGTGTGTGTGAATCTGATTTACTGTACATGTAAACTCAAGGCTGGTACTAAGATGAACCAAGGTCAGTTGAGAGTGCATGGCGCATTTCCTATACAGGATTAAACCTCCCTTCAGTCCACTAGTTTAGTGTGCACTTTAATGGTCTTTTCAGGGGAACATGAGTCACAATTATGCAGATTGTTGTTTGTGTATAGGAGGTGAAAACACATATGGATAGACAAGTCATTCTATCTAAATACAATTTCAGGCCCTGGAGGAGCACCCCAAAAAAATGTAGTTGTGAACTGTAATAACTTTTGAATAAAACATCTCTTACAGAAGAGGTAGTGCTATCGAATACAGTAGATGCTTTTAAAATGGGCCTGGATACTTTTAAAAGAGCAGAACATAGAGGGCTATGTATGTATGTTAGTACTGGGATTAATATTTATTTAGTGCTTGTTGATCCAAGGAGAAATCTGATTGCCATTTGGAAACAAGAATGAATCCCCCCATTCAAAGCAGAATTTGAAATTGCTTTATTGAGGGGTTTTTTGCCTTCTTTTGGATCAACGTCAGTAAACAGGACTAGGAAAAGGGTTGAACTTGATGGACGCAAGTCTTTTTTCAACCTGAACTACTATGTAACTGTAACTATGTAACTTTGAATACCCTCATTTTACTTTGTGGCATAAATGCTGCAATACATATATTTCTACATTATGCAATATTATGGTAATTCGGGAAAATTTGTTTATTTTATGTGCTGCAGAGTTTCTTAACCCCTTAGTGACAAGGTTTTTTTTTACACTAGAGGACAAGAACAATTTTATCCTTTTTAGTATGCTTTTTTTCAACAATACTTTCCCTCTAATTCATTTAATATACCCACAAGTATATACTCTTTATAGGTTTTCCTGTGATAATTTGTGCTCAATTGGTTAATTTTTATTAGGGACTGGATGTAGGGTATGAACCATTGTTCATACCTCCCAAGTCTCCCTTTTTAGGGGGACTGTCCCTATGTGATGAAAATCCCTGTGTCCCTCTTTTCTTCCATGGTTTACCTCTTTTGTTGTGTGGTGTGTTTATATAAGTGTACCACATCTCTTCACAGTAATAAAACTCACATTGATGATTGTTTAAACTTCAGCATATGTTTTTAGACATTACTTGGACTTGCTCTAAATTATTTACTCAATAACACAAAGAAGGCTCAAACTGTAATACATTTTTTTTTCTTTTACGTCCCTCCCCCACTACCTCAAAATTGCCTAATTTGTTTGGCCATTTGAAGCACTGGGAGCACTGTTCTTTGCCTCTTTCTTCCTCATGGCCACAGTGAGGAAGAGAAAGGCAGAGAACACTGACAAAGGCAATGTATACTTTACATTGCCTTTGTCATGTGACTCTACAGGGACATGTGATCACTCTATTAGCTGTCATATTTGCAGAGCAACTGAGGATAGGCTGGAACTGACTGCATGAGCACAGTGCAATTTGAGGCATGCCACGATCTTGACATTCCAGGATCGTCACCCGTCCTTAAAGGATGGAAATTTGTGACAGTCTGGGCACGTCACTCGTTGCAAAGAGGTTAAAGGATTTACTAGCTTGAGTACATGTGAGCTAATTAGACTGAAAAAAAACACTCATTTCAGAGCTGTGACCAGGCAAGGAAATCCAGAAGCCTTGCACTGGTAGGGGTACTTGAGAACTGTGGTTGAGAACCTCTGCTCTATGATAGAGTTTAGTGGGCTCAAACTACATTTCTAGAGTTCTAAGACAGTGCAAGATTTTGGTATAACCCTAATTTTGCCCAGGTACTGCAAACTATAGGGCACTTTGAAATATAGCATTGTCTTGGCCTTCTAAGAATCCAGCTTGGGACTACTTGTATAGTTGGTTTGCCAAAGAATTGTGACATGTCTACATAGACATTAACTACAATGCATCTAGAATCCTACTTTCTCTGATGCTTAGAAGATGCACCATATTAACACTGCTGAATCATTTTTTTCTATAGGATTTCTCTTTCAGGCTATTTATGCCTGTTGCCTACAGTAAGGAGGTATGATCTAAAGAACGGTTAAAATGGTATGGAGGCAATTCCTGATACGATAAAAAATAATTTAAATAGATGTACCTGAATGCTGTATGAAGAACTGTGACTTACCTATTAAATTAATTATTCAGCAGCCAAGAGATACTGAATACTGTTGTTTAGTCTATTATATACCAACTAGTTGAAGAGCCCGTTACACGGGCCACAGTGCCACTGCCAGCTGGTCACAGGGCAGTCATGAGCAGTAGAGAGTCCAGCTCTGTATCAGCCACGGAGGGGGCAGTCTCTACTGCGCTTCACTGCAGCATGAGCAGCAGTCTCTACTGCGCATGACTGCGTTGTTACACACGTTTTAGTGAATTATTATATAGGATACTCCCAAATCTGTCCTTATCAAGAGTTCTTCAATAGTTTGCCTTTTAGTGGATATGTAGCATACTTGTTCCTGCTGCCCAAAGGCATAAACTTCTATAGTGAACCTCATCTGCCACTTTTCATGGATCTGTATGCTTCACAATACACTGGAGACCTTTATTATATTCAAGGTGTTAAAAACTCCATTTAAATTAATGGGAATTTGTATTTATCCTCTGTATAGCAGCCAGATTGCCCAGGAATTACTCAAGTTCTTCTTAGTACTTCATCCTCTATCAGAGGCATAACTTAAACTTACTGGGCCCCGGGCAACATTTGAAGTTGGACCCCTTCCCGCTACAGACACACATGGTCTGGAGCAAGTTTGAATAACATTTTCCAAGGCAGACCTTAGCAATGCGCTGTACATGTCTCTGGTGCTGAAAGGGTTAATGAGAAAAGGGGCTCACCAATGTTATTCTTATGTTCCTGGAATGAATCAAGTCAGTGGCCACACACTGGGATCAGTACTAATAGCACAATAAGTGATATGACTTAAAGGGGAACTTTCACCCCGCAATAACTTCATGTCCACTTACTGCTCACCTGGCGACTAGCTGCTTAGTAGCGCACAAGGGACTGACAAGGGACTAACAGCGCAGGCGCACGGACGTCACTGTGAAGAGACGTCCGTGCTTCCTGCTCCTGTAAAACGCCGATATCTGAAGAACCGGGTAAGATTTCTGGCGACTAGCGCTACTAAGCAGCTAGTCGCCAGGTGAGCAGTAAGTGGACATGAAGTTATTGCGGGGTGAAAGTTCCCCTTTAAAACAAGCCTAAGTATCATACTATGCAGTTAATTAGCATAAAGTGCCATACTGTGGCAATAAAACCTAAAGTTTAATTTGAGTAAAAGTATTTATATTACAGAAAAATGGCTAGAACAACATATAGACAGATCTTAATTAGCTGCAAAAAAATAAAATAAAATGAACTTGTCTTATGGTGACAGGTCCGCTATAAGCTTTAGTACTTACTTGTAGCATGAGGGGAAAACAGGTGTAATCATTATTTAACCCCTTGGGTGCTTGAGAGGCCTCCAGCACACTGTGAAACAGTGCATTGGAGACCTTTCTAGCATCCAAGAGGTTAAAGAGGCTTACTGTTTTATAGTTTGCCCAGGGCCCACCAGTGGCTTACCATGGCCCTTAACTGAAATAAGTCTAGTATTTCTATGTTTTTTTGTGTTTTCCAGAAGTCAAGCGTACACGTGATCTGTTAGTACTTCATGGTCCTGATGCCACAGAGTGGTGCAGCTATATCCAGAACCTCTTTCAAATGCATCAACAAGTCCAAGAGCTCGAAATCTGCAGCTATGAAGTAAGTGAGGAAGATCCCATAGCAGAAGACGATTTACAGATGTTCCAGAGCTGCAAATGTATACTGACCCTGTTTTCTAGAGATCTAGTAGAATGTTTTTACAATCCAGATATTCTAGATGTATTTCAGAGAGTGCTGACACCCCCAAAGAAAGTGGTTATCTTGTTTTGCGGAGTAACAGATTCTGAGGATTTTACAGAGTTTTTTACGGACTTTTCTCAGTGGAAGCAACTATCTTCTGAAGATGATCCAGAACTGTATATTACAGCGGTAACAGAGACAGTCTCAGAAGGTATGTTACCCTATTTATCTTGCTTATTTGGGAGCAAAGGTGGATGCACTAAAATGATAGAAAGGTGAGGGAAGTAATTCCAGTGACCGATATCTCTCTAAATTAGGGGTAGTACTAGCCAACACTGGTGCTCAACAGGGCATGTTTTCAGGATATCCCTGACTGTGTATAGGTGGATCAATTAAAGTGGCTGAGCCACTTATTAGTCTGCCTGTGGCCCAGATGGAATATCCTCAAAACATGCACTGCTGACAGCTCTTGATCATCAGGATTTGATACCCCATACCTCCCAACATTTCAAATTGCCAAAGAGGGACAGTTGTGTTTTAGGGGGTGTTGCTGGGGGTGTGGCCGGTGGGCAGGGCAGTAACGAGAATTTTCACGCTGTTTCTTGACCTATTAACACCTCTTTGTGTTACCTAATAAATGACTTATAACAAGACCAAAGTATTTTATTTAAGCATACTAATTTATAAACACATATACTGATGTTTAAAGAAACACTAATGTGAGTTTTATTGCTGTAGAGCAATGTGATACACTTATATACACACCACACAATCTGATCTCCTAAAAAGAGGGACATTAGGGTGGGAAAGAGGGACAGTGGGATTTGGGTCTAAAAGAGGGACTGTCCCTCCTAAAGAGGGACACTTGGGAGGTATGCCACCCTTGTAATTCTATAGAGCCTATGCACTAAGGTATCCTCAACCTGAAAATGAGGCTCCATAGAATAACAAAGAAATAGAAGAATTTTATTTGTTCCCTTTTGTGCTGTTGGTTTGACCAAGAGTTTCTCCAATTCCTCTTAGTATATCAGTCTGTTTGGGTGTGAGCTGTGGTCTGGCAAAAGATTCCACATTAATCCACTGAATACCAAAAGGGTATGCAGGATATAGATCGTCAATGCATTACTGTTCCCCTTTAGCATTAAGAAGGTTAAATATCTTGCAACTGAGAAGCATGTCTTACAAGTTTTATTTGTATTGTTAGCGCACACAAGTATATATAGCAGTTGAAATTCAAGAAAAGCAAACAAGACATGAAGGGCAGGTTTGCTATAAATTCTTTTGACTCACTATTACTGCTGGCTCATAAGAAGTTTAACTGGGCAGTATTTTTAAAGCAAAGTTTCAGTTGTTTGTTCAGTTGTATTATACAAAATATGCAAAGTGAATGTATGCTTCATGGCCCATAATAAGAGTGAGAAAGAGAGTGATGTCAAGAAGGGAGACAAATTAGTAGTTTTGTTCTTGTTCATTCAACAAAGAAAAGTAATGCCTTGGTACTAAATACCTCCCTTCAGCACCCAAGAGGTTCATTAACCCCCTGGTGGCAAGTTTCTTTTTAATCTAGAGGACAAGAACAATTTTGACCTTTTTAGTATGTCTTTGTTCAACCATATTTTCCCATCAATTCATTTAGTACACCCATACAAACTATATACCATTTTGTTAAGGATACATAGGTAGGGTTGCCACCCAACCGGTATTTTACTTGCAGGCCGGTAAAAAATTGGCTTCTGTCCAATGTTAAGTCTATGGAGGGAATGCCATGGCCGGTATTTTTTTTTAGAAAAGGTGGCAACCCTATCCATAGAGCTTTCTTTTTGATGCCACAGTTATAGGTATAACTCATAATTATGTCTGATAATATGAAAACTGGAAAAAAATGAAAAAAACATTTTTTACAGGTTTTCCTGTGATGTTTTTTTACATTTTGGAATTTTGTAACAGGGACTGTATAAAAAGAATGAACATTAGTTCATGCCTCCAAATTGTCCCTTTTTTAGGAGGGAATGTCCCTCTGAGATGCAAATCCCTATGTCCCTTTTTGCCATCCTTGTGTCCCACTATTTAGGACATCAGACTGGTTTGTATATAAGTGTTTCACGTTGATCTACAGTAATAAATTAATGTTTGTTTAAACTTCAGTACATTTGTTTATAAATTAGTTTATGAAAATAAAATACTTTGATCTTGCTCAAAATCATTTATTCAGTTACACAAATGGGGTGTCAATGGGTAATTTTTTTTTACTGCTCTACCCACTAGTCCTGCCCCCCCAGCAAAACAAAAGTACCCTCTTTTTGGTGATTTAAAGAATTGTGTTCTCTGCCACTCTCTGCCTCACAATCACAGTGAGGAGGAGAGAGGCAGAGAATAGTGACAAAGAGAATAGCCTTTCTCATGTGGCTCCACTTGCCAATGTGATCATTGTAGCCACATCTTCTGAACCACCGAAATACGGAACAAACTGACATCTCCACAGTTAGTTAAGCCTTGCCGCCGAGATCACAGTGCGCCGTGGGAAACGTTGTGATCATTAACCTGTGATGTGCCATGACAGTCAACCTTCCTCAAAGAATAGATTTCTGTGATGGTCCTGGCACATCACGTATAGTTAAGGGGTTAACCCTTTGAGTGCCAGATGGGCACACAACGCATACCCCTCTGGCACTTAAAGGGTTAAAAGGGAACTAAACCTATAGGAAAGTTGGCTCTTTAAAGGGAATTATACCCTAAGAATATGTGGTTCTTCATTTCATTATAAGAAGGAGTGATCTAATACTTTGGATTGCTTGAGTGACAACTATGATGTTAGCTTTAATTTCTTTTAAGTATGTTATTTTTTATAGTGTAATGTTTCATATCATCGAGCATGCTTCTTGTACACAATCAATTTGTTTTGGTCTAATATTTTGTTCAATTGAGCATACTTTGTGCTCATGATTATTATTTTTTTTAAATTAATCTTTTGTTTTATTGAGTGTGCAGTACTGGCCTTTTTGTTGCAGTCATTCTTTTTCTCGATTTAGGTTGCTTCATGGACATGAGCAACCTTTTTTCCCAACACCTATTTAATTGATTGCTGAATCCAGCTTTAAGCAATTAATTGATATGTATATTTTTATGTCGTCCAATACAGATTACTGGTAACTCTGGTAACTCTGGGGAGGTGATCCGCCCCTTTAAGTAGACAGGAACATTTCTCTAAATGTATGCAGGGGGTGGAGCCTCCCTTCCCTCCTAGGCTGCATCTTAGCAGCTAGCTCCAGAATGATATGTTCCTGAGTGTGACAACACCAGGTGGAGAACATTTGTCGTTAGTTTTAGTTTCTTTTTTATTTTTCTGTCAGATATGGAATACCACCATTAGGGGGGTTACCATGACTGACAAATGCCCTTCAATGTGGCTAGCTCAGTATCCAGGTGCTTTTTGGTGGACCTTAAGCTCTGAGGAGGAAAATCTTGGGTACAAGTACTTCCCCATGGATTACTCTGAGGTAATTCTTACTGCATGGGAACCTGAAGACAGAAGATCTGCAGGAGAGGTGAGCTACCCTTTGAGTGCTGCAGGTCCACTTGTCCCACAGTGCCTCTTTGCTGGGCTTGTATTTGGGAGTTCTCATTGCGCACTCCTGCACTCATTGGGTATATATGTGTATGTCTGTTGGGTATTTGGAGCAGGTTTATGTGGTAACTTAAGCCTTTGTCTACTGATTTGACAAGTTTTGTGGGGTTTTCTGACACTTTCCTTAGTGGGTTAGTGTTTTCTTAGTATGCACACATGTTCCCTGTATGTTTTTCATGTTTTTAACTCATATTTTAACTTTTATTAAAATTGTGTACTGTGCCTTTAAGGCCTGTTTTACCGCATAGACGCCATTGCTCCATTCACTTTCTATGGGTCAACACTGTTTGGGACGTAGCTCTGCAACCGCTTCACACAGCAACTTCAGAGTAGGCTCATTTTAATTGTCTACCCTTGCTCTATCATCCGGTTTATAGTTCAAGTGTGATGGGGGGCTTGGGGGGCTTCAGGCACTGCTTTTGGGTACTTTTTGGGAAAAAATACATTTCTCATGAGCGCTTGTTTTGCCCCTTTTTGCTGATAGGCTCCCGTTGTGGCAGCCATTTTGTGAGCTTTTCTCAGCGAGTATCCTATGCAGGGCTTGGACTCTCCTTCTCTCCTCTGCAGATTAACTCTTCGCCTGCCAGATAAGTCTATATTTAGTGTTTCTGGGGTGAAATATCAATCTAACACACTACAATTGGGTGATTTATTGAACAGTTGGTTATTTTGACACTGTGAGAATGTCTATACCGCTGGAGATAGGGGCTAGACCTAAGACTAAGGAGGCTGGGGTATCAGTATCCCCCATTGCGCATTGCTCTTCCTGTCACACAGGGCTACCTAGAGAGTTCTCTGGTCATTTATGCCCAGCATGTTCTGAAGTTCCTGACAGCAACCCAGGGCCTTCCAGCCATGCTATTGAGCCAGCTTGGGTGCAAGAGTTTAAGGCTGCGACTTGGGACCTTAGGTCCACTCTACAACTCTTTCCATCCCAGATACATGGGGCTCTCCAATTATGGCAGACCCCCTCTACTATAAGATCCTCCCTGCCTAAACCGCAGGGGGCATCTGATGTGTCAGATTCTTTTGAGGAAGAATTGTTGCAAGATTCGAATGTTGAGGATGGTACTATTTTGGAGTCTTCTAGATCTCTTGGGGAACCTTTTAAGTCTGATCCTGAACTCTGCTAAGAGCCTGATCAGGGCTGTATTGACCACACTCAACATTCCCTTGGTTCAGGAGGTCCCTTCTGATCCTTCTGATGTTTTTCAGGAGCCTGCAAAGCCCCTTACTTATTTTCCTCCTAACCCCACTCTAGACCGTTTGGTTTCTGACACATGGAAAAATCCGGACAAGTCTGCTTCTGTGTCCAGGAAATTTGCTAAACTTTATCCCTTTTCTGAAACGGAACTGGCTAAATGGGTTCATCCCCCTAAGGTGGAAGCTCACATATCTAGACTGTCTAAATCAACTGCTTTACCCGTTTCTGATGCTTCTGCTCTGCAAGATTGGACTGACAATAAGCTTGAAGTTTCCCTCAAGTCCATTTTCACTTCTATTGGCACCGCTATGCGTTCAGCTTTTGCTTTTGCGTGGGTTACCCGGGTGCCGTCTGGACTGAACAACTCACTACGGCTGTCTGTCAGGATGCGCCTACTTCGGAGAAATTGCGTCTTCTTGCTAATATCTCTGAAGTGCAACACTATGTATCTGCTGCTGCTTTTGATGCTGTCCGCATGATGGCAAGGGCCTCCACTACTTCTGTAGTGGCCAGACGTGTGCTTTGGCTAAAGATTTGGTCTGCTAAGGGCCTGATCAGGGCTGTATTGACCACACTCAACATTCCCTTGGTTCAGGAGGTCCCTTCTGATCCTTCTGATGTTTTTCAGGAGCCTGCAAAGCCCCTTACTTATTTTCCTCCTAACCCCACTCTAGACCGTTTGGTTTCTGACACATGGAAAAATCCGGACAAGTCTGCTTCTGTGTCCAGGAAATTTGCTAAACTTTATCCCTTTTCTGAAACGGAACTGGCTAAATGGGTTCATCCCCCTAAGGTGGAAGCTCACATATCTAGACTGTCTAAATCTACTGCTTTACCCGTTTCTGATGCTTCTGCTCTGCAAGATTGGACTGACAATAAGCTTGAAGTTTCCCTCAAGTCCATTTTCACTTCTATTGGCACCGCTATGCGTCCAGCTTTTGCTTTTGCGTGGGTTACCCGGGTGCAGTCTGGACTGAACAACTCACTACGGCTGTCCGTCAGGATGTGCCTACTTCGGAGAAATTGCGTCTTCTTGCTAATATCTCTGAAGTGCAACACTATGTATCTGCTGCTGCTTTTGATGCTGTCCGCATGATGGCAAGGGCCTCCACTACTTCTGTAGTGGCCAGATGTGTGCTTTGGCTAAAGATTTGGTCTGCTGACACTGCTTCCAAGAAAGTCTTGGTTTCTTTGCCTTTTCAAGGTACTTCCTTGTTTGGGTCTGAACTTAAGGAACTAATTAGCAAGGCCACAGGGGGTAAGAGTACACTTCTACCCTTGGTCTTTAAGAAGAAGTTGCCGTTTAAACATAACTGGTCCTTTAGTTCCTTTCAAACGGAGACATATTTGATGAACCAGGCGGTTCCATCAGCTCCGCGTCCCTCCTCCAAGCCCAAGCAGCAATGGAAGCCCAAGGCTGCATCAAAGCCCAAGGCTCCCAAGACTGCTTCGGCATGACTCACCGAACCCGGGTCCGAATCCTGCTGTGGGTGGTCGTCTCCGCCTCTTTTGCGGGATTTGGGAGGATTCAGTATTAGACCCATGGGTTTTACAGGGAGTGTCAGAGGGATACAAGATCCCTTTCTTTTCTCTTCCTCCTTTTCTCTTTCATCTTTCTCTCTCTCCTCAGGAAGTCGAGAAAGGGCATCTATTTGAAGGCGCTATTCAGGCTCTTCTGGACAAGGATGTCCTGGAGCCAGTGCCTCCTTCAGACAGGGGTTTGGGGTTTTACTCAAACCTATTTCTGGTGACCAAAAAGGATGGCGGATGCCGCCCTATTTTGGATTTGAAAGATCTCAACTACTTTGTGATCAAGACTTACTATAGTCAAGAATCTTTGAACACAGTGATCGCTGCCATGTCTCCAGGGGAGTTGCTAGCTTCTCTGGATCTTCAGGATGCGTATTTGCACATCCCAATTCATCAGGAGAGCAGGCGGTACCTAAGGTTTGCCTGCGACAGGGGTCATTTTCAGTTCTCAGCTCTTCCATTTGGTCTGACGACGGCCCCTCAGGTTTTCCAATGAGTTCTGGGGGCCTTGATAGCTGTCCTCCATTGGGACGGTATCACGGTGCCTGTGATTGCTGCCTTTTTGTGTCTATTACCTATTGGGGGCTCTCCATTGGCTGTCTGCTTTCAGCCCGCCCTGCATTGCCTATTTAGACTGAGCCTGGGCGCCCTTTCCTTGCCCTTTCGTGTTGTCTCTATGCTGCTCGTATCTCCATTATGTTCCTGAGATTCCTGGGCCCTTTGCTGTGTTCCTGCTACCAGAGATCGTCTAGTTCCTGTAGTTACCTGTCCAGTGGTTCCTGCTTCTGTTCCTGATCTGGTTGGAGTTGCCGTTTGGTCACCACTTCCTGCTGCCAGTCCCCGCTGACGTTCCTGATCCGGTTGATTGTCTGAGTGCTGTTCCTGTTTCCACCTACTGGTTCCTATCCAGATCGCCTGTATTCAGCTGTTGTTCCCGGGTCGCCTTGGTGACATTTCTACTCTCTGTCGGTTTATCCAGTACGCGGGTACTGGTTTGCTTCACAGCCACCCGGCTGTTATTGCAGGATACAAATTAGCGCTCCCAGTACAGGGTACTGGTTCGCTCCACAGCTACCCGGCTGTTATTGCAGTATACGATTAACGTTCCCAGTACAGGGTACTGGTTCGCTCCATAGCCACCCGGCTGTTGTTGCACGATACGATTAGCGTTCCCAGTACAGGGTACTGGTTCTCTCCATAGCCACCCGGCTGTTATTGCACGATACGATTAGCGTTCCCAGTGTGTGGGTACTGGTTCGCTCCATAGCCACCCGGCTGTTATTGCACGATACGAATAGCGTTCCCAGTGTGTGGATACTGGTTCGCTCCACAGCCACCCGGTAGTTATTGCAAGATGCGATTAGCATTCCCAGTGTGTGGACAATGGTTCGCTCCTTAGCTATCCGGCTGTTATTGCAATATACGAATAGTGCTCTCAGTACTAGGTACTGGTTCGCTCCACAGCCTCCCGGCTGCTATTGCAACTCTTGTGTTCAGGTTCCCCAGTATGCGGGTACTGGTTCGCTCCTTAGCCACCCGGCTGCTGTTGCACCTTGTAGACTTGCTCCCAGTATAGGTACTGGTTCGCTCCACCACCTTTGAGTCTATTACCGATTTGTGCATTACTGTGTTCCCAGTACGCGGGTACTGGTTCACTCCTGCTGGTCATAGCTGTCAAGTCCTAGGCAGCTCCGTTGTGTTCCCTGTACGCGGGTACGGGTGGACCCCTGGCATTCCTTGGCTTGCCAATTATGTTGACTTAGCTTCTTATGTCATCCTTGTGACTGCTGTTGCCACCTATACAGTCACTGAGGCGTCAGTGGTTGCCATCCACACCTTATTAGGCTGCCTTGCCTGGTATTTTGGTAAGGCCAGTAGAACCTTATTCTATTGTACATCTTGGGTTGCCTTACCCGGTATTGGCAAGGCCGGTAGAGCCTGTATACTCGCTGTCTGTCTATTGGCTGCCTTGCCCGGTATATTGGCAGGGCCGGTAGAGCCTCTATCCTTAGAGTACCAGTCCTGGCTGCCTTGCCCGGTATATTGGCAAGGTCGGTAGAGCCAAACTATTCCTCCGTGTACTAGTCTCCAGGCTGCCTTGCCCGGTATATTGGCAGGGCCGGTAGAGCCTATCTATTCCTTGTACCAACTTCCTGGCTGCCTTGCCCGGTATATTGGCAAGGCCGGTAGAGCCTATATCGCTATTATTATTGCTTTTCCTGTCAATAAATATAAATGTATCAATGTGTATGATACCCTATGGGGTTGTCTTAAACTTTTCAATAAAGTTGTGTTTTTACCTAACTTTGCGTCTGAGAGTCTTAACAAACCATGACAGACAGCATCAGAGTGACTCCCTACATGGATGACTTGCTTTTGAAAGCCTCCTCAGCGGACCTTCTTCATCAGCAGGTTCAGACCTGCATTCAAGTCCTTAGCCATCACAGTTGGATTGTCAACTTGGACAAGTCAGATCTTGTCCCATCCCAGCAACTGATCTTCCTGGGTCTCCTATTCGATACTCAGAGAAGCATGGTGTTTCTACCGGATGAGGTAGCCAGTCAAATTGCCCACTGGGTCTCAACGATTCTATCTTGGGATCGGATCCCAGTTCAGAAGTTGTCCTCTCTGGTGGGAAAATTCATTTCCACGATAGAGGCGGTTACATTTGCCATGGCACACACCAGGGAACTTCAGAGGTTTGTGATACAGACGTGCAGGGATCGACCGGATCATCAGAAGCTGTCGGTCTCCCTTCCTCCTCATGTAGAGTTGAGCTTGGAGTGGTGGCTGGACCTTTCCAATCTACTAAAGGGGAGATCCATCCTGATTCCCTACTGGACCACGGTCACGATGGATGCCAGCCTCTTGGGTTGGGGAGCTGTTCTGGGTCGCTTCAGAGCTCAGGGGAAGGGGTCCGTGGAGGAGTCCCTTCTCCTGATCAACATCCTGGAACTTCGAACAATTTTTCATGCTCTCTGTCATTGGGTGTCTCAACTGGAGGACTGTCCAGTCCGAGTGAAGTCCGACAATGCCACAGCAGTGGCTTACATCAACAGACAAGGCGGAACAAGAAGTCTTGCCGCTTGGTTTGAGGTCAAGGCCATTCTATCCTGGGCAGAAGTTCATGTTCCTGTCATTTCCACAGTGCACATTCCAGGCGTAGACAACATCATGGCAGACTTCCTTAGTCGTCACACAGTCGACAGCGGAGAGTGGGAGCTACATCCCGAGGTGTTTCAACTCCTAACTCAGAGATGAGGGGTGCCCCAAATGGATCTGATGGCAACGAGACACAACAGGAAGGTTCCGGTGTTTTGCTCTCGGTGGAGAGACTCTCTAGCTCTGGCTGCAGACGCAATGTCCATTCCTTGGGCATTCTCTCTGGCCTACATTTTTCATCCTCTTCCAACGTTGATACGGGTGTTACAGAAATGGAAAGTGGAGCGTTGCCCAGTAATTCTGATTGCTCCGGATTGGCCTTGTCAGTCCTGGTACCCGGAGCTTCTGGCCCTGTCAGTGGCGGAACCATTTCCGCTCCCCTCTCGTCCAGATCTTCTTCTGCAGAGTTACCTGTGGAAGGAAGATGTTCATTGGCTCAATTTGACGGCCTGGAGGTTGAATCCTCGATTTTAAGGAAGAAAGGCTTTTCTTCTGGTGTGGTGTCTACTATGCTTAGTGCCCGTAAGCCTGTTTCTTCCAAGATCTATCACCGTGTCTGGTCAACATTTGTGTCTTGGTGTGCTGGCAGAGCTCTGTCTCATGACTTTGATCTTCCCACTGTCCTGGCTTTTTTGCAGGATGGTGTGAACAAGGGACTCAGTCTGAGTTCTCTTAAGGTTCAGACTTCGGTGCTTTCTGTCTATACCAGAAACGCATTGCTATCCTTCCTGATGTCAGGGTTTTCTTCCAAGGCGTTGCTCATGTGCGTCCTACTTTTGGAGCCCAGATCCCCAGTGGGACCTTAATTTGGTACTGGGAGTTCTCCAACGTCCTCCCTTTGAGTCTTTGGCTACTATTCCTCTACGTCTCTTGACATGGAAAATGGCCTTTCTCCTGGCGATCGTGTCTGTTCGCCGGGTTGCGGAATTGCAAGCTCTTTCCTGTAAACCACCATGTCTGGTGTTTCACAAGGATAAGGCGGTGCTTTACACCTCCAAGGAGTTTTTATCTAAGGTGGTCTCTGAGTTTCACATCAGTCAAGAGATTGTGGTGCCCTCTTTCTGCCCTAATCCCTCCTCTGACAAGGAGAGAGATCTCCACTTGTTGGATGTGATGCGTTGTCTCAAGTTTTATGTCCATCGCACCGAATCTGTCAGGAAGTCTGACGCTCTGTTCGTCATTCCAGAGGGTTCTAGGGCAGGAAGACCTGCATCCAAAGTGACTATTGCATCATGGATCAAGTCCACTATTCGTAGGGCTTAAGAGTTGAGGAATAAGCATGTTCCCTTTTGGGTCACAGCTCATTCCACCAGGTCCATTGGGGCCTCTCGGGCCTATAAGAATCAGGCTTCTGCCGATCAGTTGTGCAGGGCGGCCACTTGGTCCTCTGTGCACACCTTTTCAAAGCACTACCGGGTTGATGTGCTGGCTTCGGCTGATGCCAGCTTTGGGAGGAAGGTCCTAGAGGCAGCCTTGCCTGTCTAGGATCTTCTCCTTAGGTTCTTGGTGCTTCCTTTACTGTTGAGCCCTGTTGGCTCTAGTTCAGTGTGCTGTGTAACAGTTCCTGAGGTGTTTTTACCCCTGTTTGGTGTCTGTTGACACTTCAGTTTTGTTGGGATCTCTGACCGGTTGGTTCATAGAGGTTTTAGAGACTTTGGGGGCCTTGCGCCTGGTCCTTGCCTTCTTCCCGCCTCTGGGAAACTCAGTGGTTGGACATCCCAGAGTTACCAGATTTTAGTCTTACCTGTTAAATCCTTTTCGCTTAGTCCATACAGTTTACTGGTCTCCCACCCTGTCAAGGGACCATGCTTGGCTCTCCTGTGGCAGTATGTGGGAGTCCTTCGGGGCATGCTCACAGGAGTCTTCTTCCCTTCTATTTTCTAGTCAGTTATTAGTGTCTTAAATCATTCTGGAGCCAGCTGGCTAAGATGCAGTCTAGGAGGGAAGGGAGGCTCCACCCCCTGCATACATTTAGAGAAATGTTCCTGCCTACTTAAAGGGATGGATCGCCTCCCCAGAGTTACCAGTAACCTGTATGGACTAAGAGAAAAGGATTTAACAGGTAAGACTAAAATCCTCTTTTCGGGGTGAATATACAAAATTATTCTGTACTAAATCAAGAGCAGGAATTGATTTTAATTTCTTACAACTGACTAAAGTCAATATACTAAGGTATACAAGATTTCCTCCTCTTAACAGCTCTTGTACCAAGGGGAGGACAATGGGGTAGTCTGTGGAAATACTGGGAAGGTCCTTTTGTTGATGCCTTGTTCAAATCAATGTACTTAACAAGGTGTAGAGTAAGTGGTGTATTTAATTTCCCCGCACATGCTAATAGCCTGGGGTGTGGGGCCTGCTGGCATTGAAGTCCAATGTGACAGAGTGTAGCCATCAGTATGCACTACAGTGGTTATATGCTGTTGTGGCTATTGAAGCAAATGGCAGTAGGGCTACAGGGGCAGATTCATAATTCATCCCATTGAATTTGACTCTGATTTGAGCTTACCTAAGGCTACACTGCATATGTGGAACAAAAACATTATCCACTTTTTCAAAAGGTATTTCGCATGAGCAGTGGACTCCTACAAATATCTTGGTATGTGGCTTGACTCCAACCTCACTTTTGGACATCATATTGACAAGTAAACCTCCGAGCTTTATCCCAAAATCAGTGCTCTTTTTAGACACAAATCATGTTTAAGTCTCCTGGTTAGAAAACGTATTGTGCAACAGATGTTGCTGCCTGTCATAGACTATGGTGATGTAGTTTATGCTTCAGCGCCAGAAATCCATCTTAGTAAACTTGACACCGTCTATAATTCAATATGCCGCTTTAGCCTCCAATGTAATTACACTACTCATCGCTGTGATATGTTAAAAGAACTAAATTGGTTAACACTCAAATCTAGATGTGCCCTTCACCTTTCTTGCTTAGTACACAACCACTTCTCTGGAAAACTACCACACTACCTGAGCAGTATGCTCACTCCTGCTCTACATACTAAGTATAACCTCCGCTCCACCGCAAACAACTCACTACGTATACCACAATACAAGAAAGAAGCAGGAAGAGCCACCTTCTCCTTCAGACCGCCAAAGGCCTGGAACAATCTGCCTGAAATAATCAGATCTGCTCCCAGTCTAAAATCCTTAAAAGTAAATGCTTCTCTATATCTAAAAACAGAGTGTAACTGTTTATAATTTAAAAATTACCATATGAATATTTGTATGTATATTTAATAACATGTAATATATAATGTTTCTCAATTTGTATAAATATGCAACCCTCTACTGAAAATTGTCCAGGACATACTTGAAAACGTGAGAAATCTCAATGTATTCTTCCTGGTAAAACATTTTCTAAATAAAATAAATAAAGAGCAAACCAGTACTTTTAGAGGCCAATATCTTGGGAACAAAATCTCAAGTCAATAAGTGGTAACAGAAAGCGATATGCTCTATCTTGGTGCCAAATTTCAAACATATCCTTTCAGAAGATTTTGTTGTAGCCTTGTTGTGTCGGCATTTCAATTTATAATGAGGAAAGCTCTCATTTTTTGCACTGTCTTGAAGGGTTGTGGGCAATGGCCACAAACTAAATCTGTCACTAAACATTGAAGGATGGGTTAATGCTAGACTTGTGCACAGAGAAAAAAATCCGGTAAAATTCAATTTCGAACTAATTTTTTTTTTCGGTTGGTCCGAAAATCGGACCGGACCTGTTCGACTTGTACGAAATTCGGATTGGATCTGAATTATTCGGCCAAATTCACTATGCTTTTAAAAATATAATAAAATCAAAATTAGATAAATAAAAATAAATGGAACCATTTCCAGGGTCTAAATGAAGATGGTGGAACAGGGTAAGGTGGAGCTTTAGCCTTATGGTACTGTAGATGAAGCATGGATGTAGCTATTTGAAGGAATAAGGAAAATTGAGGATGACTGGAGCAGGCAGGACTCAGTAGATATTAGAGATATGACTTTTCTTACATTAGAGTTAGACTACAAAACTGAGGAAGCCTGGAGCAGGTAGGACTCATGGATATATTACTTTTCTTAGATTAGAGTTAGACTACAAAACTGAGGAAGCCTGGAGCAGACAGGACTCATAGACATACGACTTTTCTTAGATTAGAGTTAGACTACAAAACTGAGGAAGCCTGGAGCAGGCAGGACTCATAGACATATGACTTTTCTTAGATTAGAGTTAGACTACAAAACTGAGGATGACAGCAACACTGTAGGTGTGCTGAGCAGTACACACCCACAAATCTGACATCACAGAGAGCCTTCGTCATGTTAGCAACACTGGAGATGTAGACAGTAGCAAACTAGAGAACTCTGGAGCAGGCAGGACTCAGTAGATAGATAAACAAACAACTTTTCTTAGATTAGAGTTAGACTACAAAACTGTGGAAGCCTGGAGCAGGCAGGACTCATAGACCTATGACTTTTCTTAGATTAGAGTTGGACTACAAAACTGAGGAAGTCTGGAGCAGGCAGGACTCATAGACATAAGACTTTTCTTAGATTATAGTTAGACTACAAAACTGCGGATGCCATGAGCAGGCAGGACTCATAGACATACAACTTTTCTTAGATTAGAGTTAGACTACAAAACTGAGGAAGCCTGGAGCAGGCAGGACTCATAGACATATGACTTTTCTTAGATTAGAGTTAGACTAGAAAACTGCGGAAGCCTGGTGCGAGGCAGACACTGAAGATGTAGCCAGAACTGCAGAACACTGGAGCAGGCAGGACTCAGTAAATACATAGATACAGCAGCAACTGAGGATGACTGGTGTGTGGCAGACTCAGGATGACAGCAACACTGGAGATGTAGCCAGGAATGCAAAACACTGGGGCAGGCAGGACTCATTAAATACATGGATACAGCAGCAACTGAGGATGACTGGTGTGAGGCAGACTTAGGATGACAGCAACACTGGAGATGTAGCCAGCAGAAAACCACAGAACTCTGGAACAGGCAGGACTCAGTCATTAGATGGATACAGTGACTGAGGAAGACTGAAGTGCGGCAGACTCAGGATGACGGCAACACTGGAGATGTAGCCAGCAGAAAACCGCAGAACACTGGCGCAGGCAGGACTCAGTAAATAGATACCGCAGAGCCAGAGTGAACAACCTGTATAGTGGGACAACAATGTAGACTTTAAATTCCCCCTTGAGTCCTACCAAGTCAAAGGGGTCTCCTCTGCCCAGCCAACCACTGTCCTTGAGCTGGGTAAGCTGGAGCGCTCAGCATATTATGTTACTATGGTACATTTTTCTTCTAATCCAGCTCATCTGAGGAATCTTCTCCTGCCTCGTGTGACTGCATCCTGTTTTTCAATTGTTCCCTCCAGGCAGCGAGTGAATTAGAAGTAAGTTCCATCTTGCCTTTGACTCGTGGAGCTCACATTGTGTCAAGCATTAACTCAGGACAATTGTCCATGCGCTCTTCCATGCGCCGAGTCAGTTCCTTCTTCAGCCTCGTTAGAAGGGCAGCAACATCAGGAAGTATATTACCATCAGCACCAGGCAAGCATTCCCTATGGGCAAGGAAATCGCCCATTTTTAAGGAGAGGTGCGTGAAGAGGGGAATAACTTCTGCCAGGCTAGGGTTCTCTTTGCTCAAAATTTCCATCAAAGCACAGAAAAGCGTAAGGACTGTCACTACCTGTTCCATCAGGGCCCAGTCAGCCCTGCCTAGTGTTCTGTTATTGCCAATGAAATGGTGACATGACATTGCGTGAATTGCCTTCTTCTGCCCCAAGATACGCTCTAGCATATCTAAGGTGGAGTTCCACCTGGTCCCAACATCTTGTTTTAGGCGGTGCTCTGGGAGGTCTGCCTTTTCCTGTTCCTCCCTGAGGAGCTGGCTATCTTTGACGTTCCGATGGAAGTGGCCAGCAATTTGTTGGCACGACTCCAGAAGTGCTGGCAACCTTCCAGTGTTACTGCCATCCTCTAGAGCAGCCTTCACTACTAGATGCAGGACATGCGCTGAGCAGCGCACACCCACAAATCTGCCATCCCAGAGAGCCTTGATCATGTTAGCTGCAGCATCAGTAACCACAAACCCCATTTGCGCCTTTGTGCCTGCCTGCTCCCCTAGCCACTGTGCCACCATGTTCTGCAGGGCTTTGTGAATGTTATCTGAGGTGTGCTGCTGATCCATTACCTCAGCATGGAGAAGGAAAGAGCAGTGCCCTGCCTGCTTGGCTACTGCACCCAAACTTGTTGTTGCTGTCGGTGTATCTTGCAACACATTAGGATGCCACCAATGCACCGTCAATGACAGGAAGGCATGCTGGCCACTCGAGCACTGGTAAAGTACACTGACTGGCCAGTAGCCTTTCGTAGCAGGTCCTTCAAAAGCCCAACGCATGACCGGTAGAGTGAGGGCACTACCTTTCTACTTAATGTGGTGCCAGCTGGAATTTTATATCGGGGTGCGACATCCTCCATAAGTTGATGGAAGGGCTCCCCGTCCACCAAATTAAAAGTAGCAACCCCAGCGGCTATGAGCTGTGCAATGAGGCGTGTGATTTTCCTGGCCTGCTGTCTGCACATCCCCTTGGAATGAAACCCACCAAAATCTTCAAGTGTGGCCTGTATTGTTTTTGGGATGGGCTGTGACTGTCTGCTGCTCTTACTGGGACCAGATGTGGCATGATCCCCCTGCCCTTTCTCCTTCTGCGTACTGATGGTGGGTGTGACACTGGTATATGCCGTACGAGTACTGCCACCTTCTACACTTATCAGCACAGACTTGTGGTAGTTGTTCAGGTGTTGGTTCATCCCGGAGGTGGTCAGATGACCCAACACCCACCCGCGGCTGACTTCCCTGCCACACAACTTACATTTTGCTGTTCGGCCATCGCCAGCTGACACAAAATGGTCCCACGCTTTGGAGCAACTGGTGACTCTGGAAGGTGGTGGAGAAGAAGAAACTGAGGTGACACTTTCTTCATCTTCACATGCTGGAGCAACCACACTTTGAGGTGTGAGTTTTTCATAGAAGACACAAGTGTAACTAGAGAAACAGAAGGAGTACTATGGGAAGCAGGTGAAAAATTAAGCTCAGGGGAATAATCAAGGTCACTGGAAAAATCAAGCTCAGGGGACAAATCAAGCTTAGGAGATTTTGATCCCTCAGATTCTTCTTCTAACTCTTGTAGATTTTGAAAGGATGAAACATCATCATCAGCAGCAGATTATGTAGAAACCTGCTGAATTCCCTCTTCTGCCTGGTGACTACCAGGAAAAGATAAACTATCTCCCTCAATAACATTTACTGGTGTGGATATGCTCTCAGTGGCAGTGACAGTGGTGGCAGGAAAAATGTTATCCAAATACTGCAATAATTTCCCCGTTGATACTGCCCGCAGTGTCCAACCAGTATTGTTACCAATGCTAGGTGTCCCCAGGTTTATACAACTGGCTGTAGTGGAGGTGGTGACTAAACTGCCAGTGGCACTAGTCTTTGTTCAGGTGGTTCTGGGGGGATCCTCATGAAACAGCTGACAAGACAAATATACTCCTAAGTTGGATTTTTATATTTCTTAACACTGGAACACTGATGATTCCCCATCACGTTGGCAGTGAGCTGCTAGGCCTCCCAGTCCCTACACAAGTGTGAGATTGTGTCACTGCAAATTATTCAAACAAACTCCTAAGCTGAATTTTCAGCTTTTACATTGGAACAAATGTGACTCTCCCTTGCAGTGGTAATAACTGGCACTAATGCTGGCTGCCTGCCTATTCCTATTTGCTTGCCTACACAACAACTGGACAGTCACTCTCTCTATTCTCTACCTCTCTCTCTATCTGGCTGCTTCTTCTCTTTCCGAGCTTCAACAATTCAATGCACACTAACAGGAAATGTAAGAGCTGTCTGTGATGTCATTAGTCCAACCCCCATCATGAAAAGAAGAAGCTAATTGGAGTAGAGAGGGAGGTAAAGTACGAAGCAGCTAATTGGACTAGAGAGGGAGGGAAAGTAGCACGCGCGGGGATAGCGTCATCCGAATATCTGACTCTTGTACCGAAATTCTGCCCAGATATGTTTCGGATTCGGTTTCTTAAAACGAATGGCTCTGAGATTTTCGTCATGGTCGAATGGCTCCGAATTAGCCATATTTGTCGGAAATCCAAATGTGGATTAACCGAATCGCACAAGTCTAGTTACTGCACATCCTGTGGTGTAGTGAATAAACTACAAGTTTATACCTGTTCCAATTAAATGAAAGGTTATAAGATTGTCTTTAACATTTGAAAAGAAGAATTGACCTCATAATGAATTTTTCACCCATGCACTTGGTTTTATGAAAATATTTTAACAATTTGCCTCATAATTGACATTGTTCTCATTTGCTTGTCAGTTGAACTTTGAATTTAACCCCTTAACGTCCGGCGGTCCTGGGACGTTTCCATCCCATAAGGACCGCATTGAACCACGTGGACGCGCAGGTACACGTGACCTGTTGCGTGTATCGGCGCATCACTATGGGGCCTGATAGAGATCGCTCCGATCTTGGAGCGGTCAATTTAAGGCTCTATTTTTACTTACAGTGCTCCCGGTAGAGCGATGTAAGTAAAAAGTATGTGACGTACTATGACCGTCATCAGTCCTTGAGTATTTCAAAGACCGTGACGGTCATAGTACTGCACGTGTCATTAAGGGGTTAAAATTCTCTCATGCATCTGCTAAGGAAACCTCAGTTTCCCCCTGTTGCTAAATCATGGAAAACCCTAACAGCGAAGTACGAGAGTGGTGAAAGAAATTCAGTCGTCATGGGTTGTTTTTTAGTTTTTCCCTGTTTCATACATATAAATATTCCAATCAAAAGCAAAGTTAAGTAACTGTGTTATTATTTTGTAATATTTCTTTATGAATTCAAGTTGCTGTGGGAAAAGCCCTGTTTACTATTTCAGTATAGATTACATCATTTTCATAAAAGAGGAATTTGCAATAAGGTGACAGAAGTCAATCTAGTGAGATACATCTCTTTAATCACTATTTAATTTTGTACCGGGAAACATCCTTGACCCCAGCCACCTGAGTACTAAGAAGGGCTCGAGTGTGCTTCATAACGTGGACGTGGCTTAATCTGGATAGGCGGGATTAGCAAGAAAAGTAGATCCAGTTTGTCTGCTTAAAGGGACAGTAATGTCCCATAAAAAATGTTTAGAGTTTTGTAGAGATTAAAAAATAAGCTAAATGCCACAAATCCAATGTCTCAAACTGCTATGGTTTGAGAGATATTCTCTGCTAAAGTTCCTCTTCTCTAAATGTCAGCTGTAAAGCTGACAGAAGGAGATCCATGTCGACCGATACGATGAGGCTCTTCACCAGAGCCGCAATAGTGCGATTTAAAAAGAATTACTTCTTTGCAACGGTCTAAAAAGTTGTCTTGCAAACCAGGCACACGTTGTACACTGTTCCAAAGAAGTATTTCTTTTTAAATTGCGCTATTGTGGCTCTGCTGAAGAGCCGCTTGTCGGTCCCTGGACCAGGAACTCCTGCTGTCAGCTTACAGCTGACGTCAGGAGAAGAGGAGGGAGAGGGGAACTTTAACGGAGGATATCTCTCGAACCGTAGCGGTTTCAGAGATAGGGTTTGTGGCATTTAGCTTATTTTTTTAATCTCTACAAAACTCTAAACGTTTTTTTATGGGACATTACAGTCCCTTTAAGTGGGAGGAACAGGCAGGAAGTAGGCAGAATGTGGCAGGAAGTAGGAGGAGAAGTGTTCCCCTTGCCATGTTAAATGCAGAAGAATAATGCTGATGGGTGCTTGGTGTTAACCCCTGGAGGACTACAGTAGTATGCAGCACATTGCAAAGCAATGCATTGTACACCCCCTCTGCTCCATGAGGAGTTATTATGTGAAGATCGTGCTCACACACCCTCATGTTAGATGCCCAGGAATATTAATGAGGCATATTTGTTGTTAACTCCTTGAGGACCAGTGGGGTGTGCAATGCCATGGGTGGATTGCAGTTTTATGCCAGCCCAGGGGATTTTTTTTAACTGTCCCACTAGCTGGTATTCCATTCCATGTGTGAATATATTAGCCCTGTGAGTGCCAGAAAGGTATCCAATGCATTGCGTTGCAATGTATTATATACCTCTATGGTACTCAAAGGGTTAAATACAACCCTAGCAACTTCCAGCCCTAATACCCACTCTCTGTCTCACCCCAGCCTTTTTCTACACTCCTTCACTGACCCCGGCCAATTACCCCCTCTCTCATTCTACCTACAGGTCTCTTGGCTGCTTCCTCTCCCCCTTTACCCTCCAGTATATTTCATCCCATCACCTTTTCCCCAATCTCTACATCCTCACTCTCCCCATGCTATCTTCCCCTCTTTCCTAATATTTCCCTCTCAGTCCCCTGCCTCTCCCCTAGCCTCCTCACCTTCTTCTAGTCTTTTCTATTCCTCTACCTCTCCATGTATGCTTAGTCTTACTACTCCTCTCTTGCTGTAAAGGGGCCTTTTCCCTGTTGTTCCAGTGTGGCGAATGAGAGGTCTGTACAGCCACTGGCACAAACCTCCATATCAGAACTTCCTTGTCTCCACACAGCCTGAGATTGCTACTAATGCCCCTAGCTATACAACCCAGAACCCTGCTTGCATTCCCCGCTGCTTTATTACGTTGTCTGCCTACCTTTAAGTCATTAGAAATAATTACTCCCAAATCCCTTTCCTCTGTATATGTCCCTGTGCATTGCATTGCACACACCTCTTGTCCTTAAGGGGTTAATATGTGGGGCTCCTGCACATTCTCTCTCCCTTGTTAAATGGACAGGAATAATGCTGAAGAATGCTTGATGTTAACCCTAACAGCACCAGAGGGTTGTGCAAAGCACGACTATGCTCCTCAAAGGATTAATATGTAATGCCTCGGCACACTGTCCCACACTTTCTTAATTCTTCCCTATAGTGCAGTTGCTTTGCTCCAGAATTTCTCCACTTCTCTGTTTTGAACAGAAGGCCCTAAAGCAAACTAGTTGATTTGTGGACAGTGGTCTACGTCTGCACCATAAATTCCTATTGTTGAAACTCTAGATGACAGTTTACTAGCTGCGCAAAAAAGCAATAGCATAGTTTGCTGTGTATCTACTCTAATGCAGATGAGAACAACACATGGAAGATGGCTATCAATTTGAATGGTGGTTTACTAATAGAAGATCTCTCCGTCTAAGAGACTAGACATGTCTCCAATGCATTGCTTTGTATCAAAGAGTTAAACTGGCCTGCTAAATTAAAATAAATGTAATTCATTTAAAAGTGAATTAAAAACTGTCTATATGTTGTGCTGGCCATTTGTTTGGAGTATAAATAGGTTTCTGAGAAATGAAATGTTATTTGTTGGTGGTACAGGGTGGCAATTTATGATAATCATATCAGGGCTCAAAATTTCCACTCGCCACTAGCCAATGGTGAGTGAAAATTTAGCCCTGGCGAGTAGAAATTCAGCCCTGGTGGGTATGTTATGGCTTGCAGTGGCGAGTAACTTTTCAGGTCTGGCTAGTAGCAGAGGACTTCACATTTTTAGCCCTGAATCATATTACATACTGTGAATGAATGTAAGGAGAGCCCACACACACACTGTGATATATAAAAAAAAGAAAGCGCCCAATGGTATAGCACTGTGAGTACAATTCAATGCAATCAACAAGAGTGGTACTATATACTTTTGGGCACTTTCTTTTCCTTCTTTTTTCGATAAATCCCATACTTGTGCCGTTGACAAGAGTGAGTGTAAAGAGAGACATCACAGAACACTATTCAATACTAATACACTGTACCTGAGGGCAGTTATTGATCCCAGAAGCCCTATAGCAGGATGTGGGGTATACCATTTTCCATATATTTATTTTGTGAGTAGACATCTATTAGGGTGTTGGTGGTGGTTACAACAGTGTTCCTGTTGATCTGCACAGGGGTGCCCCCTGTTCCTTTCTCCTTTTTTTTGTTTCAACATTCACCTGGGGACATTTCTAGTAGCATAGGAAGTGATAAGTTTGTCCATGAGTAGAGTTAATTAGCATAATATGGAGGCAATTAGCATAGAATACCACACTGTGCCACCAAATCATAAAGCTATATTAAAATAAATATATCATATTTATTTATTTTGCAGAAAAATGTATAGTACAATATATAGGCAGATTTGTATTATATGTAAAACAAACAAAACTGTGTTAGGATGAGACAGATTAATTTTAACTAAATGCATTTTAGAGGACAAATAAAAAAATGCCATTGATTTAAATGGGGTTTGTAACCCTTTATATCAGGGGTGTCCAATGTTCGGCCTGTGGGCCAATTTCTGCTCGTCTGACTCCAAGGTGTGGCCTCCTGAGGTTAAGAAAAAAAATGAACAACTAGTTTGTATCTACTAGCATACAAGAGCTAGTAGTCCAGTAAGACCTGATCCCATGCCCGCCAGTACTGTACAGTTCAAGAATAGATGTCTGTTAGATATCAGTATGTCATTGACTTGATCAATAAAATACATAAATCGATATTTTTGCATGGCACCATCTTTATCAATAAACCAATTTAATTATGCAGGCCTAACACTTACCACTTTCTGAACATGTGACCCAGTACTGATAAAACTTGGACACCCCTGCCTTAAATGCTAGAGCTGTCTCTAATATATTGCAAAGCATTGCTTTGGATACTTTTCCAGCATTCAAGGTTGAACCCCTTAAATTCCAGAGCAGTATGCAGATCATTGGATACCCCTATGGTATGAAAAGGATTAAAAGCCCCAATTAAATCAATAGGATATTTTATTTATCCTCTGTACTGCAGTTAATTTGTCCCAGAATTCTTCCACCTATGGCTCAATATATTATTTCACTAGCACTGTTGGATCTAATGTACCAGAATGCCTGAGCCACCTATGACCATATGAGGAGATCCTGAAAATTTGCACTGTTGGGGAACCACCGTTCTGCTATACAGCTGACTCACCAGGCTGTTTCAGAAAGTGTCTGGTTCAAGTTGTGACATCGTCCACATGATGCATATCATTGCACAGGACTAGCACTGGGGAGGAAGTTACACTGTGAACAGAGTGCAGAAAATCAGATCCTGTTAGAGTGTAACTGAAACCCGCTGTGTTATTCAGGAGAGGTTAATGCATTACAATGAAATATGTTGTCTACCCCTGTTGTATTCAGGTAGTTAAAGGGTAACTCTCGCCTCTATAAAAATTCTCCTCTATGTAATCTTCCTTTAGCGTTAACATGTAATCTGTTTTTTTTAATGTTTTTTTTTTATTTAATACAGGCTATGCTGTAATTTAACTTTTCAAAACTGAGCCAGTGACATCACTTCAGGACAGGCTCGGGTCAACTCCTGCAGCCTGCCAAGCTTCGTCTCTTCCCCTCCCCAAGTAGTGAGTCGTTCCCACCTCCTTCTCTTACGGAGGCTTCCTCTATGTGAGCTGGAACACTCTCTTGCCAGTGAGACCTCTCCAGCTCACATGGAGAAATCCTCCATCAGAGAAGGAGGTAGGAACGAGGCACTACTTGTGGAGGGGAAGAGACTAAAATTGACAGGCTGCGGTACAGAACTGACCTGCAGCCTGTCCTGAAATGGCATCACCAGCTCAGTTTTAAAATGTTAAATTTTCGACATATTACAAGATATCAAATGGGTGCCACTAATCTTGAAAAATAGTATCAAACGTGTCTCTCACCAGCCTTCAAATGATCACATGGTGCTGAGTGAAGGGATAAGCCGACATATCCACATACCTCCCAACATTTCAAATGTCCAAAGAGGGACACTTTTGCATTAGGTGGTGTACATGGGGGCATGGCTGGTGGTTGGGGCATTACTGAAAATTTTTCGGCTAATTCATGACCTATTGACAACTCTCTGTGTAACCTAATAAATGACTTATAACAGAACCCTAGTGTTTTATTTACACAGACTAATTTATAAACACATATACTGATGTTTAAACAAACATTAATGTGAGTTTTATTGCTGTAGAGCAACATAATACACTTATAGATACAACACAAATTCTGGGTTCCTAAAAAGAGGGACATCAGGGTTGGAATGAGGGACAGGGGGATTTGGGTCTAAAAGAGGGACTGTCCCTCCTAAAGAGGGACACTTGGGAGGTATGTATCCATAACTTGAACGAACAAAAGAATTTTTCACCACACTCGATTGTATCGAATAAAATCACCTTCTTTATTGGAACATGAAACACAGAACACAGGGGATTACAGTCTCACGCGTTTCGCACCACCATGCTTACTCATAGACAGACAATACAAACCTAAAAAGCTTCTTTTATACATCAAAAGCTAACGGTTCTGATTCAAACAGCCCAATCAGCAATCTCTGTCAATTAAACTGTTGAATCCACAATTTCGGCCCTATAAAACTGTTAACCCATCATTGGTTATAGATCAGGAATTCAAACACCAAAGTTAACTCTTTCTTATCAGCATCAGATGTTTTACTAAAACACCAAGTAAACTCGACATAACAAATTGTTACCATTAATGATGAGTTTAAAAAGCATATTACACTAAAAATTAAAAACTAAATTAAAAATAATTATCTATAATAATGTTAAAATAATCAACAAATGTCAAAAAAGAGAGAGTATATTACTTGTTATACGGACTTTTCTTCAATTCTCCTGGCTATGTATCAACATTTTATATTATACCTATAAATATTTTAAGGTTATCGATATTCTCACTATCATACTCAAGCATAATGTCTTCCTAGACATGAACAATAAACCAGTAGCTCACCACTTACATTCCCATTTGTTCACAGGCTATTGCTTAAATCTTTCCATACCATGAAGTAAAGGCACCGTATCACTCCATAACACGTCATACAGTGGCTCAATGGGCTCTGTTCTCACACAAGCTCTGCTATCTACATAACGGAGAATAATCACTGGGGATCCATTCCTACATTACCGTAATATACCACTGTACTCTCCACATTACTTCCATGTGCCATTATGTTCTCTCCGGGCCCCTAGCAACGAAGATTATATATATATATATATATATATATATATATATATATATATATATATATACATGCTGTACAGTCCAGGTTTTGGTAAGCACACATTAAAAATTGCTGGAGTGCATACATGTATAGTTATATATATATATATATATATATATATATATATATACTGTATGTATATATATATGTATGTGTGTGTGTGTGTGTGCACAGTATATATTTGTATATATATATATATATATATATATATATATATATATATATATATATATATATATATCCTCTGGCACTGAAAGGGTTACATATATATTTGCACTCCAACAATTTTTAATGTGTCCTTACCAAAACCAGGATTGTATCTTTGCCCATGTGGTGGACCTTGTTTTTTTTTTATTGTATTAAAAGTCAGACCTCGTGGTGGGGCATCAGGACCCTCCTGATGTCCCCCAGCTGCTGAACTCCCAGTCAATTCAGCTGGGAGATCAACAAAGGTGACGCAGGGGAGTAAGAGAGCTCTCCAGCTTCCATTCTATCTAGAGCCAGGCAGGAGTGGGCAGATCGAGAAACCCTCTCAGCAGGGAGATCAGTAGCAGGAAGATCAGTAGCGGGGGCATATCATATAAGTGGGGAAAAAGGTTAAACCTTTACATATTAAAGAAAATATGTGCAACTACTTCTTCAACTCAAATATAGTCAAATTAATTACAACTTTACGTTAAAGACATACATTTGAGACTGAGATTCCTTTGTCAGGCCTAGTTCAGAATCCCGTCAAATAAATCTGTTGTTATTTCTTGGACTTGGTAGTCTTTTTTGTCCTTCCAGTTACCTTTTACCCTTTCTACCACCTCTACTGATTCTATGTCTTCGTCTTGTGTTCATTCTTATAAAAAAATAGAGTAACTAGATTTCACATATTTTTGAACCATCCTGTATGTAATCCTCCTAGTAGATGAATGATAATCTGATCTATAACTGGTGAACAATAGTCACATGATCCAGTTAATCTGTTCCTGTCTCCTATATTAACCTCTAAAAACACTGTATGCTTTTGTTAGCGAAATCCTGTGTATCTCTAAATAACATCTTTTTTCTCACAGTTATTTCTCTCTGAAGTTTTTCAATCTCATCTTGGATATTCTGATTAATACTACTGAAATCTGGTAAACCTTTAAAATGTGTTAGTTCAGCCCCATTTTGTTTCAATGCCAGTATGAAGATTCTTACAAGGGAAAAGGTGGATTCTTTAATATAAGTCCCAAACTAGATAAATCTCAAATCAAACAAATTTGTTTCACTAACATTTCTTATGTTCCCTAAATTTCACACATAATACCTGTTTTGAAGTTTTCCTTCTTTTTCTATCTAACCCTCCATTTTCCTCATAATATTATTGCTTTTCGGTGGCTATGTGTATCTGGCCCTTAGTCTCTTGTCTGAGGAAGTGAAATTTCCGGATCTCAGTTTCTGACTCATACTGAAGAAAAGTGGCTTCAAATGAATTCAAATTTATTTTCAAACTTTGGGAAATTTATGTCTTTATCTCCTTTAATGCAATAGTGGTCTCAAACTCATTGTTTTGAAATGCTTTTAGTGTGTTATCATTGGTCACAGTGAAGGAGAAGATGCATGAATAGGCACACATAACTTGTCAGAAGCCCTGGGGTGGTGGTGGGGAATAGGGAGAAAGGTGATAGAAGCCACTACAAGTCCTATGTTACTCTATGGAGCCTATGGCATAGATTTAACATGGAAATGCATGAATTTTCAATGCTTGAAAATGGATAGAAAGCATGTATCTGTACTTTTGGGTATCTAGCAGAGCAGTGGTTTCTAACCCAACTGTATCTTCTGGCACACCTATCCAGCTATGTCTTTAGGATTTCCATGCTCGAAGCATAAGTGAGTTAAGCAGAGACTCAGCCATTTAACTCTCTGAGTACCAGCCAAGTGTGGGACACTGACTAGGTCATATGTATCTGCACAGCTAAACCCATGTCTCACATGGCTGGAGCCACTCCCCCACCAAACTCATTTTTTTTTTTTGCTTTATTATTATCCAGACCTCATTGGGTGGCTTCAGAACCCCTCCTGATGTACCACCCAGCTATTGATCTCCGAGTCCCAGCTGATCTCACTGGTAGATCAATGCAGCGGACTCAAGAGAGCAGTGTGCCTGCTTCATTCCTGCCTAACTTCCAGGTAAGAATGGGTAGGAGTGGAAAAGCCTCCTCACATCACAGATGACATGATCATCAGTGAGGTGGAGAGGGTTTGCCAGATACCACCCGCTCCTACCTGGAGGTTCGGGGAGGAATGGAGCCAGGAAAGCACCTTGCTTTCCTGTGTTGCTTGTATTGATCTCTCAGACAGATTGGCTGGGAGACCAATAGTTCGTGAGGACATCGGTAGAGGTTCTGATGTTCCCCAACCAGGTCTGATTAAAAGTTAAGCTTGTTTTGTTTTTTTAATTAACCCGGTGTTTTCCAAAGGGGTGTCCAATGCATTACTGTTCAATGCATTGGACTCCACTGTCGTATACACACTATCTAGCTCCACAGCTGCACAGAACTCATACCTTCCAAGTGTCCCTCTTTAGGAATGGCAGTACATCTTTAAGAACCAAATCTGTCTGTCCCTCTTTCCTACCCTGGTGTCTTTGTAGGCGATTCAACTGTGGTGTGTGTGTATCTAAGTGTCACATTGCGCCACAGCAAAACATTTTATGTATAAACTTCAGTATATGTGTTTATAAATTAGTCTGTGCAAATAAAATGCTTTGGTTTGGTCTAAGTCATTTCTTTAACCCCTTCAGTGTGAGACACATGCGACACACTATCTGAAACACCCCCAAGCCTATTTCCACTCTCCACTGGTAAACCCTGCCCACAGACTCAGCACATGCTGTTTGACTCCTGGTCTGATTCCACTGTGCATAGGTAATCACTGATCCCCATGTGTACATTGTCTGACACCCCTAGCCTTGTTCCACTCTCCATTGGTAACCAGGGTCCCCACATATACTGTTTGACCCCCCACACACACTGTTTCCACTGGTAGCCACACTCCTGGCATGCACAACTGATGTGTAAAAAAAGTATGAGGTTTTCCTATAGCATCACTTTCTGGGAATAGTGGTGCACATTATCCTAGGGATAGAAAGACAGATGATGCCTCATTTGATATGGTTTGTTGTCTATTTTCCAAAATGGTATACCTCAGTTACCTTTTTACCTGCATATCTGTAAAGCCCCTTCCTCAAGGACACCCTCTGGGTTACAGGACCTGGGTGTAAGGGATGAGCCCAATGAAACGCCCAGAGAAGAGCAGGAAAATGAACGAAAGAGCCCAGGAATGATCCTCATGTTAGGACCAGGAACCAGACAGGACACAAAAAGGTACAATGCAATACATTTGTAACAAAAATAGAAGCATGATCCAAGAGCATAAACCAAGAGACACGCCAGAGTCAAGAAACAGGACAGGTATTCAGCCGAGCCTGAGTCAGGAAACCAGAAGTCTGCGATGTCAGGAACAAGCCGAGGGTCAGAAGCACAGAAGTCAACGAAGTCTGGAAGAAGCCAAGGGGTCTGAAACACAGCAAACAGGAACACAGGAAAATCCACAGCAGCCAGCAGCAACAGGCCAGCAAACAAACACAAGGACAATGGAGAAATGAGCCAAACTGCTATAAATACCCTGAGAGTGTTGGCTGATAACAGACAGATGAGTAATCAGAAAGGTCAGCTGATTCAGCCAGAGCCAGAAAGTCAGAAGACAGTGGGAGTGGATAACAGAGAACTAGATTTGCTCAGACAGCAAAATCAATAGTCAGAATGGGAGCAGCTCAGCAAAACCTTGACACCTCAGGACCTTAACTTCCAGTGTACAAGGTTCTGAAGATGACCTCTACATAGCTGGGAATCCAAAATGGTGTCAACCTCATATTCTTCTTGGCCATTGACTAGCCCAGGAGAAGGAGGAGTAGAATCATGACCCGGGATGAGGTTAGGAATAACCTGTTTAAGCAGTGTTACGTGAAAACACGGGTAGACAGGAAAATGGGGAAAAAGTTCCAGTTTTACAGTCACAGGATTGATAGATCGCGAGATTTCATAAGGGACAATAAATTAGGAAACCAATTTTTTGGAGGGAACAGACAGGTTTAGGTGCTTAGTGGAGAGCCACACTTTCTTATCAGGCTGAAATGACACAAAAGAGTGACACTTCCGGTCAGCCACTGACTTGTACACTGCTTGTGCTTTCAGAAGGTTAGTCCTCAAAGACTGGAGGATGGATATGAGGGCACGAAGCCTAGCAGTCATCTCTGGCACCTGTGACATGGGTATAGATCCGGCAAAGAAAGCAGAATGCATACCAAAATTGGCATAAAACTGAGATATATGTGTAGAAGCATTGACAAGGTTTTTGTAAGAGAATTCAGCAAGGAAAATAAATTGATCCAATCGACATGTTGGTATGATGTAAAGCATCTCAAGCACTGTTCCAGGGACTGGTTGACTCACCGCTGGACTTAGGAAGAAAGGCCAAAGACAGGGAGATTAAGATATCTAGAGACAGACTGCCTTCCAGGACATTGAGGTGAATTGTGAACCCGTCTGATACCACTTTATCTGGAATACCATATAGATGGATGAAATCCAGAATAAACAAGCAGTGTCTGCAAGAGTTAGCAAATTCTTGGAGGGAACAAAATGAGCCATTTCAGTCAGTCTGTTGACAAACACTAGGATGGTTGTGTAGGATTGAGCTGGTGGTAGTTCCACAGTGAAATCTATGAAGACTGAAGACCAAGAGCATGTTAGAATAGACAGTGGCATTAGTTCACTTGCCGGTATAGTGTGTGTATACTTTTGGACATGGCACAAACTGTGCAGGACTTGACGTAATTGTCTATGTAAGACATCATGGAAGGCCACCAAAAATGAAAAGACACAAGGTCTTTGGACTGATCAATACCAGGGTGATTGGCCATGGGATCATCATGGAAGAGCTTCAGGACCTCTATTCGTAGAGCAGCAGTAATAAAAGCACAATCTCATAAGAGCAAAAGACCATCGTTGGAGCGCAGGGGTTGCTTAGGCAATTCTGACTTAGTGACAGGACAAGATTTGATCCCAGTATAGATATCCATGTATGTGAGAATAAAATAGCCAGGAGCCAAAACTACAGTTTTGTTGCCACAGGCACTAAATGGGTTATGCAATCGTTGGATCACCTTTTGAGTGCCTGTGCCAACAAAACTGAATAAAGTGTAAACTAAACACTGTGTGGGTAACCAGGGTTAGGGAGGAAGCCAAGGATACATTACTTGATTTATTTTTGTCTTCTCTCTGCCCCCTGGTCCAGTCAGCCCCTGTAAACTAACTATGCCTAAACTAAGAATAAACCCTTTGAATGCCAGAGAGCGGTATGAAACTAAAGATATACTGATTGTAACATTAAAAGTTACTCACTAGTAAGGGTAGTACAGTATTGTAATCTCTTAACGGTCAATGGGCAGTCAGTCTAATACTTAACCATTATTAAACTAGAATAAATGATAAAACCAAAATCACTTTGTAATCTCTCTAAAAGTATTTGTCAGATATTCATATATGAGATAATGCAATTTTGATTTTATTCTAGTGTAATAAATGTTAAGTATTTGTTTTTATAGACACTCAGATATTCATATGAGATTACAAAGTGATTTGGGTTTTATTCTAGTTTAATAAAAAGGGTAAGTATTAGACTGACTGCCCAATGACCCATTGAGAGAAAATAAATTACATTGCTAGCCTTAATAGTGAGTAACTTTGAATGTTATGTTACAATCACTATATCTTAATTGTTGGTTTGCTGTACAATTTTGTAGTAGGCTTGCATTAAATGTACTGTTTAGTATGTGAAGCGCAAGCCTACTGCAAATAAGTACAGTAAACCAACAATTAAGATATAGTGATTGTAACATATAATTCAAAGTTTCTCACTAATAAGGCTAGCATTGTAATCTCTTATCTGTCAGTGGGCAGTCTAATACTTAAAGGGATAGTAATACTTCGTTTTATCTTTATTTTATTTTGTAGGCATTAAAAAAACATGAAGAACAATATAAGTCTTATCTCTCAAACCTTTATGGTTTGAGAGATATTCACAAGCAAAGTTTCCCCTCCCGCCTCTTTTACCTAGTGTAAGCCATCTCTTCTAAGATGTGGAATGCAGTCCATAGACCAGACAGATAACAGAAGGGGACAATCTTCTTCCTATGAGAACAATGAAAGCCCTGCCCCCCTTGACAAGTTTTTCAGGTTTTTCCCTTATCTTATTTGAAGATTGTCCCTCTCTGTAGTCTACCTGGGCACCTCCCTTCTGATCTGGCTGAACATTGTTACATCAGAATTGAAATAACACTCTCCAAGGTCCAGATACTATGATGATTAATTAGAGCTGCTTTTATTATGAAACATTACTATCCCTTTAACCTTTTTATTAAACTAGAATAAAACCCAAATCACTTTGTTATCTCATATAATATGAGATGAGATAACAAAGTGATCTTGGTTTTATTCTAGTTTAATGAAAAGGTTAAGTATTAGGCTGAGTGCCCATTTGACAGATAAGAGATTACAATACTAGCCTTATTAGTTACTTTGAATGTTATATTACAATCAGTATATCTCTTAAACTTTGGTTTACTGTATTTTTGTAGATGGCTTGCACTAAACATACATACTGTTTATGCACTGTATCCTCAACTTTATATATGTGGTAGCATATGTGTGTACTGTATTTGTTATGAACCAGCAGGCCTGGCCCTTACTGTATGCGCATGTTCCAGAAGAACAGGAAGTCCTGACACATGCGCACGGCAAAATGACAGCTTTTAGACTGATCTTAGCCACATAATTCTAGAGGCTCGGAAAGCGCAGTGGCATGAATCATGAATAGAGTTAGGGGGAGCATTGAGCAGGGATGAGGTTTTGACTAGACCCCCTCATTTGACCGGGCCCGAGAGCACTGCATGATTCTGAATAGAGCTAGGGGGAGCACTGACCAGGGTCCAGGATAAGGTTTCTGCCAGGCCCCCTGATTTGACTGGGCCCTAGGCAGCCACCTTGGGTGCCTTGCCTGTGATCCGGCTCTGACCAGAAGTTCTCTATCACTGCCTGAGGATATTCCTAATAGCACAATGATTGATAAGCTTGGCCTCAGATAGAACGAACTGATTTACTATTATGTCGATAATTTGCATAAAGTGCCACACCATGCCACAAAAACATAAGGGTTAATTTCTCAAAAACAATTTATTTTACATTAAAATGGCTGGTACAATATATAAGCATTAATTCTTTATAAAACTCAATACATTTGTCTTAGGGTGACATGCCCATTTTAAGATCAGTTTTGTTTATTTTACACGGAATCCAAATCTGTCTATATGTAGTTCCTGTAAAATAAATAGTTTTTAAGAAATTTTATCTTGGTGGCACAATGTGCACTTTATACTAATTACCTACACACTATGCTAATTGGCTCTAATCAAGGACTACTCTCTTTGCTTTCTGCTTTGTAATGTGTTGGACCCTTCTATGGTGCTCAATGGTTTATATAGGGAAGGGGCTCACTGTTGTTATTCTTATCTTACTTACTGGCATTGGCCATGTGTGATGATACAATGGACACATTTAAGAGAAGATTAGATACATTTCTTTCAAAAGGGAACATACAGAGTTATACTGTTTATCAGTAGGCAGATCAGGAAGGTCTGATCAAGACTAATTTAACTGGTAGCAGGAAAGCTATAAAATTCTTAGTTACTGAGGTATGAAGCGAAGGTTGAACTTGATGGACTTGTGTCTTTTTTCAACCTAATTTACTATGTTACTATGTTACTATGTCAGTGATCACCAGCCAACAGGGCCTTGTCACAGCGGCACCTAGTGTGCACCCAATGTAGATACACCCTTGAGTCCATCTCACACTAAAGTGTTTGCCTCCTCTCCCTAACAAGAAATGCAGCCCCGAGAACCTTACATTTATAAGAGACGTGTATTCATTTCCATTGATTTTAAATAGGGCTTTTAACCACTTGACTGCTAGTGTGCTTAACTCATTGCAGAGCAATGCAATGAAGAGTGCGCTAGCATGAGTTTTAAAGTACAACATAAGTCAATGGGAATTTGCAACGTTTTCATTTCTCACCTCTGATATAGTTGATGTGTGCTAGAATTCCTACACTTTTCTCTCAATGGGCCTTCTGTATAAAGATAGTGAAGCAATTCTGGAGCATACCATCTGCACTGTAAAGGAAAGATAAATGTTCCCATTGTTTTAAACAAGATTTTTAACCATCTGAATGCTAGCGAGGTCTCTATCTAATTGCTTTGTCACTTGTTAATACAAGTGATAAGGCAATATGCCAGTGGCTCATTATAGTTTGTCCATACCTCCCAACATTTCAAATTGCCAAAGAGGGACACTTGTGTTTTAGGGGGTGTTGCTGAGGGCGTGGCTGGTAGGTGGGGCATTTCCGAGAATTTTTAAGCTATTTCATGACCTGTTGACAGCTCCTTGTATAACCTAATAAATGACTTATAACAAGACCAAAGTATTTTATTTACACAGACTAATTTATAAACACATATACGGATGTTTAAACAAACAATAATGTGCGTTTTATTGCTGTAGAGCAGTATGATACACTTATATACACACCACACAATCTGATCTCCTAAAAAGAGGGACATCAAGGTGGGAAAGAGGGACAGAGGGATTTGGGTCTAAAAGAGGGACATCCCTCCTAAAGAGAGACACTTGGGAGGTATGGCTTGTCCTTGCAACATGACACATTCCCAACATAAACTCACGTACAATATCACTTGTTAATAAAATGACTGCAATTTGTAAAGTAATATATCACTAGCTCACCTTGACTTTTTCTTGCAATTTCGATGATTATGTGTATAAATATGTCACTGTGAATTCCAAAATCCCATAGACGTCATCATTATGCTTACTGAATAAGCTATGTAGGTTATGATATATACTATATATGATATGTAATTTATAATGCACTTACACAGAGAGAAAGTCAGAAAACAGTCATGAGGAGATGATATAGCTGGAGGTATAACAATATTGGAGCAAACCACAAATGCTATAATTTAAATGGTATCTACTGAAATGTCGCCCTCTATTTAGCGACCATCAAAATAGCGAGATCAGAATGTCACCTGCACCATGGGCATAAAAAGGGTGACATTCTGATGTTGCACGCTTGTGTCGCCAAGAAAATAGCATAATGCATACCCTCCATCTGTGCTGTAATATAAATAATGCCCCATCTCCTCTCAAGCTCCCAAATAAGCAACGTCCCATCTTCTCCTCACCCGCCCCCAATAAATAAATAAAATAATGTAATGCATACCCTCCATCTGTACCTTAACCCTTTGAGTGACAGATGGGTATGCAATGCATTGCACAGAGTGTCAGAGGGGTCCGCAACATATTGCAAAGCAATGCATTGCGGGACTGTCTGGCATGCAAAGGGTTAAGATGCAAACAACATTCTTATGCAGACTTGTGAGAGGAGGAGGACATCTTAACCCTCTGAGTGCCAGAGGGGTCCGCAACGCATTGCTTTGCAGTCGTCTCTGGCATTCAAAGGGTTAAGGCACAAATGGAGGATGGGCATTACGCTATTTTCTTTATTTATTTGGGGGGGTGAGGAGAAGATGAGACATTATTTATTGGGGGGGTTGAGGTAGAGGTGGGATATTATTTATATTAAGGCACAGAAGGAGGGTATGCATTACGCTATTCTCTTGGGAACACAAACGTGCAACATCAGAATGTCGCCCTTTTGATGTGGGCAACATCCTGATGTCGTCTTTATGGCGCAGGCGACATACTGATCTCACAGTTTTGATTGTAGCCAAATAGAGGGCAACATTTCAATTGTAAACCCATTTAAATGCGGCTTTTATTCCCTTGATGCTAGAGGTATATTTAGTGCATTGTCTAAAAATTGTACATTAGAAAATGCTTTATAAATATTGGCAGGTCTTTTTTGTGTGAGTTTATAATGTTACATAAGTAGCAGTACCAAAATACTACTATGAGTAGCCTTTTTTCCCTAGAAAAAAAAATCCCTGAATACTGCATTTAATAAAATTGCTTATCTACTGGTTTGCAGTACATAGATTGTTACATAACAGTTTAGTTTCTTGTTTCACATCCTCTTTCTATATTGTTAGTCATAGACCTGCAGACTCATTTCAAAGCTCTGGTTTGTAAAATGTGGGTATATAATAAGCTGTAAGATTCTAATGCACCTTTAACTAACTTGTTTGAATTTATTTTAGATTCTGGTTGTGATACAGACACTGGAAATAAAGACAATAAATCATTACGTTCAACTCATTTGCAAGGGAGCCAACAAACTTTGTCCCAGGAAAAACACGGAAATCTATTATCTATACAGCCAGAGAGGATACGCTGCGGGGTTTGTACTCTTCTCCTTTCTATATAATTAACAGAAATAAACAAAGCAATCTCCATTAGCCAGAAATATATTTAAATAGTTCAAATGATATTTTGTTTTATTTCTAACACCTGACTGATTGTTGAATAACAATATATTGATGGACAGTTGTATCAAATAGTTATGCATCCATTCTGGTATATCAGACTGTCCAAGACAGCATAATGACCTCCTTCCGCTAACATTCACCTATTTTTACATTAGGGAAACTGCAGCATGCAACAACAGTACCAGTAATGTTTAGTATATAGAAAGTAAAAGGTGGCATTGTGTTAACCATAGAAAAAACCATGAGACTGGTAATAAGTAAAAATTATATGTGTTATTGGCTCATGGTGCCTGAACTGATGGGAAATTTTAAAACATAGAGAGACAGGAACATCTGGGGGTATAAATTGATGACCAAGTTTAACACTCTGAACTGTGGGCTGAACCATGACAAGGAATTCATGTCACATTATCCCACACAATAAACATATTTTCTGGCCGTTGGTGCCAGAGGGATGTGCATATGGAATTAATTGGAAGTGATGGGTTGCATACCTCTATGTTGCTTGGAGGATTAACCCATACATTCCATAGACATATATCTTTGGCTGCATCTATATATACTAATTTACTGGAGCAGAAGGATAATAACTCTTGTACCACTTAGCCAGCTACAAAGGGATGTCTCTTCTGAAGCTTATAGGGTGATTTACACAAGACAGTGGCAATATGGAAGTCACTTCCAGTGGAATTTAAATGTAAAAACAATTTGCATGAGTGTATAACCTGTCATATGTTTTGTATTAGCCTTCATTCTAAATATTCTTGAAGAAGAGACCTAAGCTGTCTTGAAAGCTTGCATCCTAGAACCACTTAAACAATAAAGGTAACACTTTTACGCTACCAGTCTCCTAGTATATAGAAATCAGTCTTGTAGGAGCTATACTGATAAACTGATTATCTTGTTGATGTAATACGTCTATTAAGTAGATCATATTCTGAGTAACAGCAAATGTATACTTTATTTAATGGCATGTTTATGTGTGCATTTTACGTTTAGCACCTTGGATGTTAGATACATCTGGAGGACATTTCTTCATAATGGGTTAAACACTATTCTAGCATCCAAGACTTAAAAGGGGATCTATACCATAGGAACAAATGGATCTTAATTTGTTTAACAGAAGGACTTACCTATGTTGGTGTCCTTAAAACACCAGTCAGCTATATCTATTTTCTAATTATCTTGTAGTCTACTGTTAATTTTATTAATGTACAATCTAACAAAGACAAGTGACCCATACATTCAGGTCTACTGCAGCAGCAAATCGGGGTGGTGATTTTCACCCTCCCTGTCCACGCCTGAAAATCACTTCAGCAACACTCACCACTGGAGCTGTCCAGTGGGTCCCTGAATGGTCAAAGCCATGCACCATTCGCTAAAGTCTTAGGCGGATGTGAACAAATTAAGAATACATTAAAAAATAGACATATCATTAATTTATTTTTAGCAATTAATAAAATGAATAGTGAGTGAACAGAAGAAAAGTCTAAATCGAATCAATATTTGGTGTGACCACCCTTTGCCTTCAAAACAGCATCAGATCTTCTAGGTACACTTGCACACTAGGCAGGTAGGTTGTTCCAAACATTTTGGAGAACTAACCTCAGTTCTTCTGTGGACTGAGGCAGCCTCAGTTGCTTCTCTCTCTCTTCAGGTAACCCCAGACAGACTTGATGATGTTGAGATCAGGGCTGTCTGGGGACTGTACCATCACTTCCACTATTCCTTATTCTTCTTTATGCTGAAGATAGTTCTTAATGACTTTGACTGTATGTTTGAGGTCATTGTCATGCTGCAGAATAAATTTGGGGCCAATTAGATGCTTCCCTGATGGCATTGCATGATGGATAAGTATCTGCCTGTATGTCTCGGCAATGAGTAGACCATTCATTCTGACCAAATCCCCAACTCCATTTGCAGAAATGCAGCCCCAAACCTCCACCATGCTTCACTGTTTCCTGCAGACACTCATTTTTGTACCGCTTTCCAGCCCATCAGCGAACAAACGCCCTTCTGCTACAGCCAAATATTTCAAATTTTGACTCATCAGTCCAGACTACCTGCTGCCATTTTTCTTCACTACAGTTCCTGTGTTTTCATGCATAGTTGAGTCACTTGGCATTGTTTCCATGTCGGAGGTATGGCTTTTTGGCCACAAGTCTTCCATGAAGACCACTTCTGACCAGACTTCTCCAGACAGTAGATGTGTATACCAGGGTCCCACTGTTTTCTGCCAGTTCTGAGCTGATGTCACTACTAGACATCTTCCAGTCGAGAAGGGAAGAATGCATGATGTGTCTTTCATCTGCTGGACTAAGTTTTCTTAGCTGACCACTGCGTCTACGGTCCTCAGCATTGCCCGTTTCTTTGTGCTTCTTCAAAAGAGCTTGCACAGCATATCTGGAAGCCCTGTATGCCTTGAAATTTCTGCCTGGGAGAATCCTTGCTGATGTAGTATAACTACCTTGTGTCTTGTTGCTATGCTCAGTCTTATTATGGTGAATGACTTTTGACATTAAATTGTCTTTAGCAACCTCACCTTGTTAGCTGAGTTTGGCTGTTCCTCAACCAGTTTTATTCCTTCTACACAGCTGTTTCTGTTTCAGTTAATGATTGTGTTTCAACCTATATATTAAATTGATGATCGCTGGCACCTGTTTGGTATAATTGTTTAATTATACACCTGACTATATGCCTACAAAATCCCTAACTTTGTGCAAGTGTACCTAGAAGAATTGATGCTGCTTTGAAGGCAAAGTATGGTCACACTAAATATTGATATTTTTCTGTTCACTCACTATGCATTTTGTTAAGTGATGGATATAAACTATGAACATGTCTATTTTTGAAAGCATTCTTACTTTACATTTTTTCTCACCTGCCTAAAACTTTTGCACATTATTGTGTATGTATATATATATATATATATATATATATATATATATAATTTCTGGATGAAAGAAATAAAGCTAAGTCAATTAACCTGTTAACCATTTAAAGACATACAAAAAAAAAAGAAATTAATGGAGCACTTAAGTGGTAGTGTGATAGTTGTAAATACAATTGTGTAAACTTATGCTCGCGATGAAAGTAATACAATTTAACTTTTAATCAAAACTTAAATAAAAAAAGGACACCATCTAAAATTAGCAAGGTCGGTAAAGAGATACAGTTGAACTCAAATACTCACTAGTCTAGATAATTAGCTGAGGACATAAAGAATACCTCCACAGAAAAACTAGGGATAATATCCTGCAATTACCCCCAAATACTGCAAACAGTGCCACAGATTGATGTATTGGTTTCTAGCATATAATTACCATCATAGGGAGATAGGGAAACACTGATGTTAGGATACACTAAATAGAGATGCGAGTTACACAAGTCTTACACGTATCTCAAATGATGGCTATGAATTGCTAGACAGATATATATTTCATCTCTAGTATTACACTATATGATTTTTGTTAGTTGAAGGGTACTTTTTACTGTCAATTTGTGCACAGAACCCTATTACAGTGGTAACAATTGAGGGACTATAACAGCCTAGTCTTTATTCCAGCAATTAGTGCTGGATTTTAGCTCAGGAGAGTTGCCAAATGTAAGCAGGAGTTTTTGGTGCACTTCGTGCACTTCTGGATAGAGGTTCTACTATAACTCATACTCTTATCATGGTGTCTAGCCAGATATCTGAACGATAAGAGGTACATGAGTGTTACACGTATCTCTCTATGACGGTAATTAAATGCTAGAGACCAATACATCAGTCTGTAGCACTGTTTGCAGTATTTGGTGGTTATTGCAGGATATTATCCCTAGTTTTTCTGTGGAGGTATTCTTTATGTCCTCAGCTAATTATCTAAACTAGTGAGTCTTCGAGTTCAACTGTATCCCTTTATCTACCATGGTAATTTTAGGTAATTTTAGATGGTGTCCATTTTTTTTATTACGTTTTGATTAAAAGTTAAATTTTATTACTTTCATCGCAAGCATAAGTTTACGCAATTATATTTCCAACTATCACACTATCACTTAAGTGCCCCATTAATGTCTATGTTTTTTTTTTAGTATAGAACAGTATGATTTTAGGCAAGGGTGCATATTGGCGTTACTAACTGATTTAATAAAATGCCGCTTGGAGTGATTTAACTCTGTTTTCTCTCCAGGTCCATTTTTTCTCTTTTTCTTTTTCTAATTGTAACCCTTTAAGAACCAGAGGGGAGTCCAATACATAAAGCAATGTGTTGCTTACCTTCTCTGGTTAATCTATTAAACACCTATCCCTAGGGTAAAGTTCCTATTTAACCCCTTAAGGTCAGGCCGTGCATGCACTCGGCGGTCATTTAGGGACCACTGAGCATTTTTTTTTTAATTGAATACGATTCCGGACTCCCCGAACGACGTGCAGACACGTGGGGAGCCCGGAATTCCATGACGGTCCTGGTACGTCATTGGTCCTTATAGCAAAACCAACCATGACGTACCAGGACCGTCAAGGGTCCTTAAGGGGTTAAACAACCAATGAAATGAAGCACCCGGATTTGCACTGTTTTCATTTTGTTACAGAATACTTAGTATGTCCTAATATAATGGTCAGTTTTTTGCTGCTCTATACACAGAGAAACTTTGAGATGAATGTACAGAAAAAAGGTAGTAGTCTTCAAAGTATACTCTAGGGGATTGATGACACGAACACAAACCTTAAGGCTGTTTCCCCGGACCACTAAAATAACTTTTATCTGGTTTCTTTACACCCTAGAGATGACATAGAGGGGCATGTTTATCTATAAAGGTTAAGCATGTCATTATGTTCCATATTTTGGCATTTCCCCTCCTCTCCCTATTTCAGCTACACACACCTATACATGAAACTAAAAATCTGTGCAACTTGAAATAAAAATCAGACACCATAAATATAAATGCAAATTGTTAAGTCACAGCTTTATTAAAGTTGGGCATTCACCTATTTAAAGGACCGCAGGAGGACTCCCCCCAAATGGTGCACCCAGGATCTTTTAAATATTTCAGCCTGTTTTATGCCTGCACCCAACTCCTGGCCATGGGGGGTAAAGGGTAAGCCCTTTCTGGCATAACTGCCTCCCCACCTCTGCTCAATCTCCATGGTTGCCCACAATGGAGGAAATGAAAAAGACAGGGCTAATTTGCCAAGAAATTGTCTCCATGCCTCCCCCCACCCAATGGATCCTGACAATTTCCCATACAGGCCTGACTACAGAGTACAACCCTACTTGCTCCCCTTTAACATCTTGTCTATGCCTCACTGTTGGGGCCCAGGAAGTGCCACACTTGATGAGCGTACATGGGTTATTAAACTGTCATCCCCATGTTCTTTATGTTGTGAGCGTGACCTTTTCTCACAGTTGTATCAATCTGCCAATTACCTGGAACAACAACAGGGAGGGAGGAAAACCAAACATTATTACACTACTACCATCACAATGTGAGTGGTTTTTAAACTCTACTACCACTCCCTTCTTCCCACTGCAGTCCTGTTCTCCACCCTTGTGGGGAGAGATAACCCACGCTATTGTCCCCTGGGTCAACTTTCCCCTCATGAGGGCGAGGACGGGAGGAGGGAGCAAGCTAATAGTCCTCACTGAAGCTTCTGGCACAATCCTAGAAAAGACTGTCAGACCAATATTTCTTTATTGCATCTCATATGATTAATTGATAAAGAACATTGATCTGTTTTATCATTATACACTAATCTGTATACCCTACTTAGAAAAGCCTACAACTCAGAATATTTTACAGTATTAGCTGTTTTGATTATAATTTTACAGTGGTAGGGGATTTTAAAAAGAGTAACCTTACCTTCCAGCCAATGGTAGGGTGGGAAGTAATTTAAACAGTGATTAACCATATAAAAGCAAATCCCTGTTCATTTTTTTGATCACACTGGCTTGCGCAATGCAATGGTGGCAGTCAGATATAAGATTTTAATTTTAATTCTGATGTTGGTGTTGAAGAAGATGCTGGAGGACCAAGGTGTTGAGGACACCACTGGACCTCTGACATCAAGGTAAGTTACTTCTGTAAAAAGTAGGAATGAGGCCTATATTAGTGTTAGGTCTGGGGGGAGGGGATTAAACCTTTCAGCGCTAGAATAGCGATGCAGAATAGCAGTGAACAAATTTCTTCTGCCAACAAAATTGTTCACCGAAATTCTTATTAACCAAATGTAAAGGTAAACTCATTTTGTTTCCTCCAAATGATTTGGATGAAATACATTTTTTTTGCCTTGCATAAGTCTACATTTTATTAACATATAGTTTCTAATATCTAAACTGACATATCTAAACTGCTACTTAATACATTGGCTATAGCACAATAAAGAAGCTATGACGTGGAGCAATTTTGGAATAAACCAACTATTCCATAGGATAGAAATAAACAGTCCCATTGATTTAACCCTTTCAGTGGCCATTTTTTAGACCCTGGTGACTAGACACATTTTCAGTATATTTACTATCCATCTGTTTAGGTATTATTCCCATAAATAACTTTCTAGTTATATACATAAATCTATATATTGTTTATTTTCAGAGCAAATTCAGCTTTTCCATGGTAACTCACATGAATTACATTTTGAATTGTGATACTGGATATGAAAAAAATGTATGTTGGTCGTGAAAGTTTCAGTTATTTTCAAAAGTTCTGAATCCTCGAAGTATAGCCTGCACATACCCCTAATTAACTTGACCGCAAAAGGGGATTTTCATCTTTATGAACAAAACATGTTCAATCTATTGGTTCTTTAACAGCTCACTAACTAAATAAAATAATATATTTCCTAATGGTACACGAATTTACAAATCAGAAAATAGCTGAAGTTTTTTCCTACACAAGCATCTGTAGCAAGAAAATGTTGTTAAAATGGGTTTTCAGAAAGCTTTCAGAAATTTACACTAAAGTATACTGATACCTAATATGCATAGGTATATCCTTCCCTGGGGCTGCAAATTGGGAAGAGCACGTAACATAATTTTGATCAACATTTTCATAGCAGTAACCTAAATGCATTAAACATAGTTTGAAGCCATAATTACCCAAAAAAGCATACATTCCCTGAAAGCAGATATCCCACTGCATCAAAAGATGGGTTGCTTGTTATTCTTCCCCTAGCCTGGTGTGCACAAATGTTTCCAGAACATGTCAGTAAATGCAATAATATGCATTTTTTTACATGTCCAGCGCTTTAAAGATTCTGAAATTTTTGGAAACTATGGCATCCAGTTTGAAAGAGTTCAAATACCTTAGGGTTACCAGATGCACAAACTACATCAATTACAATCTCTCATTTTTCTTTCATATTTTCTTGTAAGAACTAAAATGGGTATAACAACTACACAAATGAAGAAAGGGTACGCATCCCATTTTGTAAAGAACATAACCTAATGGATCAGATGAGTGGTCACTTGTCTTTCTCCCCCTAATCTGGTGTGCACAAATGTTTCCAGAAGGTGGCACTAAAGTAAGAAATATGCATTTTTTTAGATTTCCACCCCTTCAGAGGTACTGAAATCTTTGAAAACTATGGAATTTACAACTCTGTTAGCTTAACTAGCTCTGGGTAGAAGTAGATGCCCAGAGATTAGCAGGAAGCTGTTTTGTTCTAAATACAGTAAAGAAACCTAGAAATACAGGGTAACAAAACACTCATACTTGAATAAGCCACAGAGTCCAGGTACAGGCTGAGGTCAGGGCAGGCAGAGCAGGTACACAGGTCCAGAATACAATGCTGAGGTCAGGGCAGGCTGATAAGGTTCACAGTTCCAGGGTACAATACTGAGGTCAGGGCAGGCTGAGAAGGTTCACAGGTCCAGGGTTCAATGCTGAGGTCAGGGCAGGCTGCGAAGGTTCACAGGTCCAGGGTACAATGCTGAGGTCAGGGCAGGCTGAGAAGGTTCACAGGTCCAGGGTACAATGCTGAGGTCAGGGCAGGCTGAATGTTCACAGGTCGAGGATGCAATGCCAAGGTCAGGATACCACTGAGTCAAGCCAAAAAGAGAATCGAAATAAAATAATGCACTCAGACACTAGCTACAACTGAGCACCGAGTCTCAGTAAACCAGGATTATATATAGGAGTAGAGGTGTAGCCTAATAACAAAGAGGCCCCCCACATTATGCAGCATGATGTACATGCGCATACTCCATGAGGAGGCACCAGACCCTGATGAAAACTTGGGAACAGGCAAGATATCATGACAATTCATTAGCTACTGCTCTTATAAGAAAAATGGCACTCCATTTAAATCACTGCAATTTTTTATTTGTCCCGTATGGTGTAGTTGGCTTCTCTAGAATTGCTTATCTTTAACTTCCTGATTATGGGCCATATTCCCCTAATCGTAATGCGCTAACAGACATACCTATTGAGTCTAAACCAGGGCTAGTCAATTACTGGACCTTCAGCTATTGGAAACTACAATTTTCATCATCCCCATTGACAGTCTCCACTTCACCTACCTCAGGCTGTCGTAGCTGGGATTTCCCCTGTACTTTCCTATGGAGTAACAGCAGAAACAGCTACGACAATCTGAACAGCATTCTCTGTGCTTCCCTACCTAGCCAGTAGGGGAACACACAGAAGGATTTCAGCACCATGGACAGCAATGAATGCCATAGGGATATGCACTGCTCACCCTCTGGCACCCAAAGGGCCAACAAACAGTGGAAATCAACAGACAAATGGAAGTTGTGATTTGCTAGGACCTTAGCATAGGTCTTTTTTGTTTGCTTTTTTTTAAATAATATCTGCTGGGGTCAAGTATAAATGATTGTGAGATTACCGCAAGTCTATTAAATAATATCTACTGGGGTCAAGTATAAATGGTTGTGAGATTACCGCAAGTCTAGTTATTATATGGAGAAAATAAAGAAAACTACAGAGCTAATGGGTCCTTCATATCAAAGTGTGAATACCATTAACCCAAGATGGACAGAGTCCTTAGCTGCTGTAAGAAACCAGTTCAGTAAAGAAGAGGTGTGTGAGCTAATTTAAAATTTAACTTTTATTAATCTGTTTATAAAACCAACATAAAACAGACTTAGGGTGTTAAATCGAATATGATGAACCCTATAAAAACACAGTGCAATAATATCTGCCTAAACCAAATTATAATACACAGGATCACATTAATAGTGGTGTTGGTGCAATACACTTCTCAGTCTGAGTTTGGAGAAGTGGAGCTAGATATATATGATATCCCTATATGTTGACATGACCTATAGTGCACTTATACATATTATAATGAGAGCTTGAGCTGTATGTAGACATAAAACCTGTATGATGTAAATTGTAAGTGAATGAATGATTCACTGCAGATGCTCTGCTAAACATGTGTATTAACCCGTTAACTGCCTTCAACTATTATATCTGCAGACGCTCTGCTAATTCAAGTGTCACATATACATAAAGGTTAACGCTACACTAAACAGCTAAAGGTATCTACTGCAGGCTAGATAGGAGCAGGGTCAGTGCTGAGGATCTTGGAGGGGAGAGTAAGGTGACCATATTTTTCAAATGAAATCCTGGGACATTTTTTTCCTCCAAAACCTGTCCACACACTATCCACATCCTGTCCACACACTGCCCACACTGTTTCCACCCTCACACCCTGTCCACACACTGCCCACACTGTTTCCACCCTCACACCCTGTCCACACACTGCCCACACTGTGTCCACCTTCACACCCTGTCCACACACTGCCCACATTGTGTCCACCCTCACATCCTGTCCACACACTGCCCACACTGTGTCCACCCTCACACCCTGTCCACACTTTGATGTGAAGGACCGATTAGCTCTGTAGTTTTCTCCTCTATTTTCTCTATATAATTATTAGACTTGCGGTAATCTCACAATCATTTATGCTTGACCCCAGTAAATATTATTTAAAAGACTTGTGGTAATCTCACAATCATTTATACTTGACCCCAGCAGATATTGTTTAAAAAAAAGCAAACAAAAAAGACCTATGCTAAGGTCCTAGCAAAATCACAACTTCCATTTGTCTGTTGATTTCCACTGTTTGTTGGCCCTTTGGGTGCCAGAGGGGTGAACAATGCACATCCCTATGGCATTCAATGCTGTCCATGGTTCTGCAAGATTTCTCTGTATTCCCCTACTGGCTAGGTAGGGAAGCACAGAGAATGCTGTTCAGAATTGTCGTAGTGTTGGTGTTGTGTGAGTGGAGGAAATCCCTTCCACACCGACAGAGCTTCGAAAATCCTGTATGCTAATAGGGACCTCCTCCAACCTTCCCTTTCCATCCGACAATTTTTGTGAATATGTCAATAGGTGTGCAGATCAAATTGTCGGAGTGATTCGAACACATCGACTCGATCATGCCACACCAGATTGACCTTTAGTGCATCTAGGCCAGAGAGTTGAGTAATCTATTTAACCTGTAAATTAAACTGTGGAAAGATCTGAAGGACAAAGTTCCCTAACCTCTTATCTCAATCTCTTATGCTTCAGGCATAGTGATACATTGTATTACTGTCCCAGCTTTTTCTGCGACCAACTGTGATCTCTCCTGGAACAGAAAATCCCACTGATGTGATAGAAAAGTTTATATATATATATATATACATATATATATATATATATATATATATATATAAATAAAAAGATGATTCATTAACCCTATATGGACCAGAGAGGTGCACAAGACATTGCTTTGCAATGTTTTGCACACCCCTGGTGCTTAAAGAGTTAAAAGTATAGGCAATTTGACTTTACATATTAAAAATTGGCATAAAGTAAGGATAGTATCACTTTTAATTGGTTTGACTGAAATTCGTTTCTAAAAATAAACCTTCTTAAAGGGATAGTATTGCGACATATTAATAAAACGGAATCTTGAAGTTATTAAAAAACTAAACTAAATGACCCATGTCCTATCTCTCAGACCTTTATGGTTTAACCCTTTGAGTGCCAGAGGGGTACAGAACGCATTGCTTTGCAATGCATTCTGTACCCCTCTGGCACTCAAAGGGTTAAGAGATAATTGCTGCAAAAGTTCTCCCCTTCCTCCCCTTTCCCTGACGTCAGCGTCTAGCTGACAGCAGGGGAATCTGGTCCTGGGATTGTTGGAGGCTCTTCAGCAGAGCCAAGATCGAGAGACATGAAAAGAATTACTTCACTGGAACGGTCTACAAAGTGTGCCTGGTTTGCAAGCACACTTTGTAGACCGTTCAAGTGAAGGAATTCTTTTTATGTCTCTTGATCTAGGCTCTGCTGAATAGCCTCTGACGGTCCCGGGACCGGATCCCCATTATGTCAGCTACACGTTTGAGAGTTAGGACTTGGGTCATTTAGTTCAGTTTTTTTAATAACTTCAAGATTCCGTTTTATTAAAATGTTACAATACTGTCCCTTTAATAAATGCTAATATAGGCTGCTATAATGTGCTATAAACCCAAATTGTTGTTTGTATCTTCCCAGGTCAAAACACAACTTTATATCATTTTCAAATGCAAACTTGACTGTAAAATAAAAAATGAAGTCTATTTCAACCCTTTAAATGGACCATCAGTTCGACTACCAGCAACTGTAGAAAATGAATATCTTTTAAGTGTGGATGCACCTGGTAAGAGATGTTTATTTATTCTAATATGAGTTTTCAACATTTTGTTAACATGAACCCTTTGAATGCCAGAGAGATGAGCAATGCATTGCTCTGCATTGTGTAGTTCACCTCTCTGGTGTTCACTTTAAGCATTGATTTAATCTCTTGGATGATAAAGACATCACCAATGCATTCTTTCACCATCCATTGGAGACTTCTATGGCATCCAAAGAGTTAACAATCAGCAAGAAATATGAATGAGTATTAGAGTTATACAATAATAAAAACCTTTGCTGATTTACCTTTCAAACGATGTGCAGTATTTTTGTATATACATACATAGAATTAGATATATTACAATAAAAAATAATTAATTGTCCTTATAGTGTTCCAATGCATCCACTCATTGTGATAAAATACAATTTAGATATGTATTGCCTTTCTTTTTTCATTTTCATTTCCTATCTTGTATTACTAAAATGTTAATGCATGCCTTATCTTTTCTTATTAGCTATTGTAATCTATATTTAATACACTCACTGTCTCTCAGCATTTTACTCTACAGTCTGTAGAAATGATTCTTCAATACATTACTGTACAATGCAACAAAGTACCTGTATTGGGCCTTTCTATTAAATTATTAATTCACTATGCAATTTAGGGGATATAATAGCAGCTCCAATTAATCTTCATAGTATTTGGGCCATGGGGAGTGTTATTTCAATACTGTCAGAGTTATAGTTCAAGAATTGAATGATAACGTATCCCCCTCCCGACCCTTTTACTGATGTAACACTGCTCAACTCAGAGCAGCAAGACTGTCCGGATGGATCACAGAGAGGGACAATCTTCAGTAAGCATAAGGAAAAACCTGAAAAACCTGTCAAGAGGCAAGGGGGCAGGGTTTTCCTTATGCTCACATTAAGCTGACTGCCCCTTGCTGTGAGCTGTCCGGTCCAAAGACCAGACTCCACATCTGAGGGAAGGTGGCTTACACTAGGTAAAAGGGGCGGGAGAGGGATATTTTATCATTCAGTTATTCTTGAACTACAACTCTGACAGTATTGTAATAACACTCTCCATGATCCAAATACTATGAAGATTAATTTGAGCTGCTGTTTTTGTGCATCCCTTTAAAATGTTCTTTAAAACTTTACCTCTCTACCAAGCAGCAGGTTCAGCCAGGAGTAGAGAAATCCTAAATTATTTACAAGGATTAGCTCTTAGTCAATTAGTAGAAGAGCCGACTAGGAAGGAAGCCACACTAGATTTATTATTTACTAATGGAGATTTGGTATCAGATGTAGCTGTAGGGGAGTGTTTGGGCTCCAGTGATCATCAATCTGTGTGTTTTAATATAAAGACAGAGGCTGAGTTGCACCACACAAAAACAAAGGTTCTAGACTTTAGAAAGGCTGATTTTTCTAAAATGGAAACATTTTTATGTCAGTCTTTAACAACTTGGAGATCTTTAGATGGAGTCCAGGAGAAATCGGATTATCTGAAATTTGTTTTACTAAACGCAACAGAGCATTGCATTAGGCGTGTCAGCAAGAGTATAAGAAATAGAAAACCACTGTGGTACTCAGCAGACGTGGCAAATATAGTAAAGGAGAAAAAAAGAGGCATTTAAGAAACATAAGCAGACGCAGAAGGCAGAAGATAGGTATCGGTACAAAACCAGGCTGAAGGAGGCCAAATGCATTATTAGATGTGCCAAAGCACACACAGAGGAAAAAATTGCCCAGTCAATAAAAAAGGGGGATAAAACATTTTTAGATGTATAAGTGAAAGGAGGAAAATGAAACAAGGAATAGTTAGACTGAAAACAAAAAATGGAAACTATATAGATGAGAATAAAGGGCTAGCTGACTGTCTCAATGAATATTTTTGTTCAGTTTTTACAGAAGAAGATGAAGGAAAGGGACCTCTGTTAGAAAAAAGAAATGGAAAGACATGGGAAAAATGCATATTTACAGAGGAAGAAGTTCTAGTTCAAACTTCTAAGTTAAAAAAACAGATAAATCAATGGGACCAGATGGGATACACCCAAAATTATTTAAAGAACCTAAGTGTTTTCTGGCAAAACCTTTAACAGAATTATTCAATCAGTCGCTATCTACAGGAGTAGTTCCAGAAGATTGGAAGATAGAAAATGTAGTACCGTTTCACAAAAAAGGTAGCAGAGAAGAGTCTGGTAACAACAGACCAGTAAATCTTACATCAGTAGTGGGAAAATTAATGGAGACTATGCTAACGGACAGAATTGTTGAATATCTGAATTTGAATGGCTTGAAAGAGACCAAACAGCATGGGTTTACAGCAGTGAAATCTTGTCAAACTAACCTCATAGATTTTTTTGACTGGGTAACTAAAATAATAGACCAAGGGGGAGCAGTAGATATAGCTTATCTGGATTTCAGTAACGCATTTGACACTGTCCCTCATAGAAGACTGATTAATAAACTGCAGTGTTTGGGTCTGGGTGCAAAAATAGTTAAATGGATAAGGCAATGGCTGAGTGACAGGAGACAAAGGGTGGTAGTCAATGGAGAATATTCGCATGAAAGGAGTGGTACTAGTGGGGTACCTCAGGGATCTGTACTGGGGCCCATTCTTTTTAATATTTTTGTTAGTGATATTGCAAAAGGTCTTCAAGGTAAGGTATGCCTTTTTGCAGATGATACAAAGATCTGCAATAGGGTAGACATTCCAGAGGGAATAAGCCAAATGACAAATCATTTAGGTAAATTAGAAGAATGGACAAGAGTGTGGCAGCTGCAGTGTAATGTTGATAAATGTAAAATAATGCATTGCCGACATAAAAATCCAAAGGAAAAATATACTGTTAACCCTTTTATGACCCATGACGGTCCTGGACCATCATAGGTTGTTTTGCCTTAAGGACCCATGGCAGTCCTGGACCGTCATGGATTAAATCAGTGTTTCTCAACTCCTGTCCTCAGGACCCACTAACAGGCCAGGACTTAGGGATTTCTCTGCTAGAGCACAGGTGTGGTGATCAGAGGCTCATTCACATTGATTAACTCACCTTTGCTCTAACAAGAAAATCATCAAATCCTGGCCTGTTAGTTGGTCCTGAAGACAGGAGTTGAGAAACACTGGGTTAAATGATAGCAGCGCGCCTCCGTGCACGCTGCTATCATTAATTCCCGGATGAGACTGAATGCTCTGGGACCGGAGCATTCAGTCTCAGCCACTTTCACAAGTGCCGGGTCATGGGATCGCTGCAGCAGCGATCCCATGTACCGGCATTGTGAATGAATGAATGAGGCAGTGTTCTATACTGCCTCTAGTGTCTCTTCTCAGCCATCTGTCCCTTGATATCAAAGTAAAGGACAGAGAAGCAGAGAGGAGATACCTAGTGGAAAAATAAAATGCAGCAGCTGGCAGCATTAACCCCTTCACTGCTGTGCTGGAGGCTGGCTAAATGCAGGTCCATTTTTGACCTACTAAAATTAACATTTTTTTTTTTTTTTTATTAACAAAAATGTTACTTAAATAAAAAAACATGTCAATTACTAAAATAGGAAGTGTGATTGTTGTGGAACCATGAAAAACATTTATACACACCGCCAAATGTCATCAATAAAAAAGTGGGAAAATAGGGTGGGAAAAAGGGACATGGGGTTTTTCACCCAGGGGGACAGTGGTCACTTAAATCTGCCCATTTTGTAGGTATGGTAGGTCATGCCTTTCATGCAGTGTCCATAAAAATTTAACCCACTGTGCCCAAATGATCCCAAGAGAAAAAAATAGTGTTTTTTTTAAATTTTTTTACCGTTTTCTTTAATTTTACTAAAATAAATGGTGGGCTATCCATAAAAGTATGGCATCAAAAGAAAGCCCTATTTGTGCGTAAAAAAACGGTATATAATTTTCATGGGTAAAATAAAGTACTTAGAGGGAAAACACTGTTGAACAAAGACATAGTCAAAAAGGTCAGAATTACTCCGGTCCTTAAGTGAAATCGACCTCAGATTTTCCCGGTCCTTAAGGGGTTAAGGGTGCTGTGCTGTCAGAAACAACAGAAGAAAGGGATTTGGGAGTAATTATTTCTAATGATTTAAAGGCAGGCAGGCAATGTATTAAAGCAGTGGGGAATGCAAGCAGGGTGTTGGGTGTTGCTAGGGGCATTAGTAGCAGAAAAAGGGAAGTGGTCATGCCACTCTACAGATCTCTAGTTAGACTTCACCTTGAGTATTGTGTACAGTACTGGAGACCCCATCTCCAGAAGGATATAGATATTCTAGAGAAAGTTCAGAGAAGGGCTACTAAAATGGTGACTGGTTTACAGGAAAAGAAATATCAGGATAGACTAAAGGATCTGAACATGTACAGCTTGGAGGGGAGAAAAGAGAGAGCGGGGATATGACAGAAACATTCAACTACATGAAGGGGATCAACAAAGTGCAGGATGGAAGTACATTTCAAAGGAGTAAAAATGTTAGAACAAGAGGCCATAGTCTAAAACTAGAGGGACACAGGTTTAGACGTAATGTAAGAAAGTTTTACTTCACTGAGAGGGTAGTAGATAAGTGGAATAGCCTACCAGCAGAAGTGGTAGAAATTAATACAGTGACAGAATATAAGCATGCATGGGATAGGCATAAAGCTGTCTTCAACATAAGAAAAGACCAAGGACCAAAAAAGGTTTGAGGTTTTTAGAGCATGAAAATGGGCAGACTGGATGGGCCGAATGGTTCTTATCTGCCATCAAATTCTATGTTTCTATGAGTAGCTTTCAATTCTCACTATACAAACATTAGTTTTTAAATTGTACTCAAGAATGCTCTCTGTGTTAAAATTACTTCCCTCTTAGCCATACCAGGAACTTATCCTGATTTAATTAATTGCTTTGTGTCCATGGACAAAGTCTACTTCCCCATATATTGTCTCCTCCCACATTTGAAGTTAATCATTTTGTTTAACACATTCACTGTGGTAATGGATACTGTTACCAGGCCCAAATCCTCATCATAATGAAAGGTGTCACGGTTTTCAAGACACTCAGACCAGTAGGTGAAATAAAATGCAATTTTATTAAGAACAAAATAAATGACAGAGAACTCCCCCTAAGGGTAGCACTGCGTGATAGCAGAAAGGCACTAGTATGCACAATATACAATATAGTAGAACAAAGAACAAGCACTGACAGGCACTGAGTACTGATACACAAAGGGTTAATGGAATAATCAGTCCGTCTCAGCTGTGTTGTTTGGCACGCCCAAGGTGTTAAAGGTGGAGAATGGTGGAGAAGACTCAACACCAACAGTCTGTAATACTGAGGAAACTGTCCAGCAAAAGAGGAACCTGCAACCCAGAGCCTGCTGTACTTGAATGGTAGCCCCCATGGGCGTATGAACAGAGTGAGTAGACTGCCAGAGCTAGAGCGAATAGCCCCCACGGGCATAACTGAGACAACTGAGTTACCAGCGCTGGAGCCACTAGCCCCCACGGGCGAAGTAGCAGGAATTGGATTGCAAGAGCTTGGACCAATAGCCCCCACAGGCATAATGGAGACAACTGAGATACCAGAGCTTGAGCCAATAACCCTCACGTGCGTAATGGAAGGAGCTGGATTGCAAGAGCTTGAGCCAATAGCCCCCTCGGGCGTAGTAGGAACACAGCTCAGCAGGAAGCGGCTCAGAGGCAGGAACCGGCACAGCACGGCAACCGCTACAGCCGTACAGAACAGCAAGTGGGACAGTCACAATGTCACTGTGGCAACAGGCAGACAGGAACGTAGACCGGGCCGCAGTAGCTGGAACAGGTCACGGAGCAGGAACGTCAGCAAGCCGGGTCGATTCACAGAACAGGTTCTCAGGCAAGCATGATCAGGATACAGGCAGGAATGTCAGCCAGGCCGGGTCGAATCACGGAGCAGGTTCTCAGACAAGCCGGATCAGGAAACAAGCAGGAACGTCAGCCAGACCGGGTCAAATCACGGAACAGGAACACAGGATCGTAGTCAGAGATAGCCAAGTCGGTACACCGGAAATCAGGAACGCACAGCACAGCAAAACTGGCTCAGGAACACCACAAAAGGGCACCTGACAGGTGCCACTAGCCCAGAATAAAAAGGTCACCAGGGTCGGGCCAAACAGGCTCAACCAATCGGAGCGCAGCACAAGCGAGAGTGACAAGTAGAGAAACTTCACCGTGATAACAGGGTGAAATCTGAAGGTGCATTTTGAGTCTTTCATTGAAGACTGAGTGGGAATTATGTTTTTATGAATAGAGATGGCATGGCTAATTTTTCCCAATGGCAGCACTATATTAATCACTTCTCTGATAAGAACACTAAAACAGCTAAGGATGTGGACAGCAATATCCTCAGAAGTCCCGCAGTGAAGATCTCTGCAGTCCCACACAAGAGTGAGGATATCATTAATATGTCATGTCCCACTAAATGCCAGGTGAACTTTTTTTTACACCAGAGCAGGGAGAGAACCTTTACGATTCTAGAGCTCAGCCTTCTCCAAATGAACCCAGAGTACCCTATTTTAAAAGATGGTACTGTTGTGTAGTATAATGCCAGGTGATGTTGTGATCAATCAACATTATAATATAATATAGGATGAGATCAGAGGAAGGAGCTTTTAAAGACCTCCTGTAATAATTTCCCTTGCACATACATTCTTGAGGCTACAATTGTTTGAAAGAAGGTATCCTTCTATTTCAAACATGGGTACCCTTCAACATGTACAGCATGGAAAAATATATAGTTGGAGCACAGGGAAGTTGGGGGTCCTGTTGCTCTAAAAAATTATAGGGTACCCTTTTATAGACAGGGAAGTCCCTTTCATCCAAGGGTACTCTTTAATAGCATGAATGTTGGGTGATCTATTGATTACCCAACATGTTTTAATTGTTTAATGAGCAGGTTTGTGGGGGGGGGGGGCAGATCTCACACATGCACACTCAGACGTATACGCACACATTTTTTTTTTTTTTTTTTTAAATCCTCTGGAAACATGCCTTATCTAACTTTTCTTTTTCCCTGCACTTGTTGCATACATGTCATATGAAAAAAAGAAAACTGGCAAACTTTGGTCTGTGCAATTTTTTGGCATTCCGGGTAAAATGTTTTGTATATGTTAGGGGACATCCACAAACCAATAATTTCTTTTGAAAGTGCATGGCCCGCTGAAAAACACAGTGAAATGAACCAAAAATTATTTGACCATGAATGGAAAGCAACAAAAGTGTGAAAACATGATTATCACCGGGAGATGAAAATATTTAGTAGAGGACTAAACAAAACAGTAGAAAGACCAAAACTGGGAAGTGGCATCAATTTCCCCTGTCTTCTAAGCGATATATTAATATGTGCAAAATAAAGCAGGATACAAATCGCTACTATCCTATGTCCTGCTAATGAACGGGTCTAAAGAAATAAGAAGAGAAAATACAAGGAGAGCGCTAATGTACTCAAATATATTTAAAATTAAAATCTAATATATATAGCCAAAAGCAAGCAGTGATCACAATATAAAAACAATATAGTAATAATATGTATATCATATAGAATCCCACTGAATAGAGAGACCAATTCCTGGGTCAACAAAAGAACATATATAGATATTTCTTTCTGTAGTCAACTGATCACATAATATGAATATGGAGGCATTCTACATCTTACATAATATTCCAAGCCTTCCTCTGCCCACACATTATAGAAATTGTTGCCAGTATTGAGATTCATATTATATCATCAGTTGAATACAGGCCTTCAACTCCACACACGGAATTGAAGATAAAACAATTATACAAGTGCACTTGTTGGACTACATGGAGAAATTTCTATATATGTTTTCTCTTGTTGAGCCAGGAATTGGTCTCGCTATTCAGTGGGAGTCTATGTGATATACATATTATTACTATATTGTTTTTATATTGTGATCACTACTTTTTTCACCCAGGAAATGGTCTCTCTATTCAGTGGGATTCTATGTGATATACATATTAGTACTATATTGTTTTAATATTGTGATCACTACTTGCTTTTGGCTATATATATTGGAATATATTTTTAAGTATATTTCCAGTACAGTAGCTCTCTCCTTGTATTTTCTCATATATATATATATATATATATATATATATATATATATATATATATATAAATTATAATTATAATTATAAACGTGATACATTGCCAACTTGAAATTTCTGTTAGCTGTTTTGTGATACTGTCTACAATAAAACTTTAGCAAAAATAAATATATACATATCTTCACTGTTTCACCTGAGAAAGTGACATTAGTGAAATACACTGAAATATTTAACAAGGTTTTACTAAGCCACAATACTGTCTGACTTTGCAGCTGTAGCTACTGAAATAGCAGTGGAAAATTCTCTTATTTACTAACAAGGGAATAAAAAATTGTACTAGTGTATCAGAACTTAGAAATATGAATTGAAACCCCAACATGAGAGGGGTCAGTACAAGAAAAACACAACTTTCTGAACGTAGATCACTTTACAGAAAGCAACAGGTGAACAATTATGGAACAAACCAACTGCACCATGGGGGATTTATTTAACATGGGCTTTTGAAATGTAAGAGGTGTTTAATACTTTGAGAAGCAATGCCCTCCAGATCACACTATCATTGAAGGGATTAACCCTTTGAGTGCCAGAGGGGTACGGAACGCATTGCTTTGCAGTGCGTTCCGTACCCCTCTGGCACTCAAAGTGTTAAAAACACCATTAAAATCAGTGAGAATCTAGGGAATTTTTATTTCTCCCTATGGTGCAGCTGGCTCTATCAGACATTGGGCAAAATATAAAATGTTTTCAATTCACTGGAGATCTCTCTAGTCTCCAAATAGTTAAACCATAACTGCACCTGAAGTTTATAGCTTCTTCACACAATTTTGCTTTAATAGAAAGTTGTGTGCTTACACGTAGAAACATACAATGCTCAATGTTTACACATACAGTATTTTGAGTGTTCCAGTCCATCTGAATACACTTCTGAGTTTCACACTGGATTGCAAGGCCCAGATCAGGGCTGTCCAAGTTTTGTCCTTGTGGGCCAACAACAGGCCAGGATTGAAGGATTTCCCTGATTAAACACAGGTGAGTTAATCAGTGGCTCTTTCATTTTGACTGACTTATCTGTGCTTAATCAGGGAAATCTTACATCCTTACCTGTTGGTGGCCCACGAGGACTGAACTTGGCCAGCTCTCGCCCAGATCATTTGGGAGATCCATAGGGTTTTTAAGTGTTGTATCACAGGCAGAGTTTTTCCTTGTCTGTTGAGGCCCCTTCCACCAGTGGCCCTGAGTGACTGCCAGCAATACTCTGTCATTAAAGTGGCCCTGTGATAATTCATTAACCCCTTAATGATGTGACCAGCAGTTAAGGACCAAGGAGCTTATTTTTGCGCCAATGGATTCATGGGTCCTCAAACAACGGGACCCCTGAATTCCATGAAGTACAGAACCGTCATGGGTCCTTAACTGAACTTTTCCGATGACGGCCCTGGCATGTCATGGGTCCTTAAGGGGTTAAAACAGTATTAGGAGCTTGAGTGAGAAGCAGTATAGTTCAGGAAATTTTTGGTGAATAGGCTGAATTGAAAACTACATTTTAAAAACTGTGTTAAAATGTGCAGTTTCGCACTTAGCTCACCCATGGTCATACCACCACTCCTCACATGACTCCCTCCTCCAGTTCCATCCACTGTTTCTTAGCACAGAAAGATACCCATTGTCTATTACAAGCAGCAACAAAAATAGCTTTAACCCCTTGGTTGTTAGATAGATTTCGAACACATTGCAAAGGGGTATAAAACTGGTGCAAGGATGCTGAGATTGTCCTGGCCACACCCACAATCCAGAATGTGAGTGTGGCCAGTACAGCTGAGGCACAGCCCATCAAAACCTGGAGCACAAGGCAGTTGCCTACTCTGCCTATTGGGGAATCCGGCCCTGGGCTACACTGAAAATTATGTAGCATGTAAACCAATGTGTCTTTTTTAAATGGTGAAGCCATGTTTACATTCTAACCTTCAATCTAATCTAAACAATATTTTCTCTCTTGCACAGACTTGCCATCTGGATTGGTCTTTCTAAAGGTTTTCTCAGGTGATTTAATACTATGTGAGGCCAAAATAACTTATTTCACTGATATGGAAGAAATTAGTTACTTACTAGAAAATGCAACAAATCCAGTTGAATTCATGTGTCAGGTGAGTCATTTTTCATGTTAATTGATGGTTTGATAATTATGAAACAATTAATAAAAATAGACCTTAAAGGGATAGTAAAGCTTGAAAATTAAATGCAGCTCTGATTAATCTTCACAGTTCATAATCTGCCATGTAGAGAATTATTTTGGTTGTTTCTGAAGTGTAGTTCAACAGTAATTATAAAGTATAATTCTCCTGCTCATTTTACTACGTAATGCTGCACCACAAGACCGTCCGGATGGATCACAGCGAAGGACAATCTTCTGTGAACAAAACAAAAAACTGCCCTCCTTTGTCAAGGAGGAGCAGGGTTTTCCTTATTCTCACAGCAAGAAGAGTGTCCCTCATTGCGAGCTGTCTGGTCAAGCGATCAGGTTCCACTTCTGAGGGGAGGTTGCTTACACTAGGTAAAAGGGGTGGGAGGGGACAATTTATAATGCAGTTACTGCTGAACTACACCTCAGACTGTATTGAAATACAGCTCTGCATGGCCTAAAACCTATGATGATTAATTGGAGCTGCATTTATTTTCAAGCATTACTATCCATTTAACCCTTTGAGTGACCTAGGGGTAAGCAACGCATTGCATACCCCTCTGGCACCCAAAGGGTTAAATAGGCTATCAACTTTACTCTTTATATATATATATATATATATATATATATATATATATATATATATATATATACTGGTTTAAAAGCCCGTGTACATGGGCCACAGTGCCACCCAGCAGCCTCGGCTGGTGCCCAGAGCCTCTTTGCTCACTGCCCACACTGCAGTCATGCGTAGTACAGAGTGCCCGAACACGCGGCGGCTGATACGGAGCAGGGCGCTCCGAATTGGGACCGGAGTCCTCTCTGTGCACCTTCCTGGGACCAATCAGTCTCTACTGCGCATGACGGCTTCTGACAAATATCCTAGGGAATTATATATATATATATATATATATATATATATATATATATATATATTTCTTATTTTAAACAACTAATTTAGAGGTTATTCTGTTCATTAAAACTGTGTATATAAATATTGCATGATTTTTCTTTTTCCAGTAACTTCTCATAGCAATAATGAACTATTTCCTAGCTTAACTGAAATGAGGTTTAATAAATAAAATAATTTTTTATCTTTTTTTTTTAAACACGATGCAAATGATTACTTTTAATATGTGTCTTAAAGGGAACTCTCTCTATAGGAATAAGTGACATTTCATGTGTTTACCTAGCAGCTCAGGTATTTGTTAATAATTATCTTTATTTGCTTTTGCATTATAGCTGCAACTGGATGTATTTACAGATTCTCCATTTGATTTTTTATTTATTCCACACATAGTTAAAACAAACAATAGGCAGAATTATAAATCCCATGGAGACATGGGCATCAGAAGAAATGTTTTGGGGAGAGGCAAAGCAAAAACTAGGGTAATAAAATGGATCATTGGGTATAGATACCACAGAGTTTACGTTTGAAGTAGAGCTACACTAGGAATACCATTGCACTTACAAATGAAATTGAGCTAGACAAGGAAACCACAAAGCTTAGAGACATATTGCTACACTAGTGGCACCATAGAACTTACAGTTGAAATAGAGCTTCCCTAGTGATACCACAGAACATGCAATTGAAATGGAGCAACACTAGTGGTACCACAGAGCTTAGTGAGCATGTGAAAAAAGAAGAGGGAGTATAAAGGGTGAAGAAAGGCAATAGGGGAAAGAAAGGCAAGATGTAGGAGAGAGAGAGAGGAGGCACCTGGGAACAGAAGTGAGAGAGTTGGGAAATGGCAGTAGGGGGAGAAACAGAGACAATGGAGAAGAAAAGTGAGAGTGGGGCTGAGAAGGGATAAGTAAGAGAGTGAGCTGATGGGGGTTATGATGGAGCTTTGAGAGAAACTAAGGGACTGGGGCTGGGGAAGAAGTAAAGGAGTGGGGCTGACAGAGACAAGTACGAACAGAGCGATAAGTGAAAGAGTTGGGCCGATGGAGGGTTCATAAGTAAGAGGATGGGACTGGAGGTGCAGAGTTAGGCAAAAAAAGGAAGGGAGAAAAGAATGCAAAAATGCCAGGAGGGAGCAGAAGTATGTGACTGAACTGCAACAATATAAGGCTCCTGAGCTGACATGTTGCCACTTTGCTCCAGTGCATAAACTTGCAAAAAATAATCAGAGATTCCCATATGATAAGCTAGTGCTTACTGTGCACATATAGAAATCAAATTAACTGCTTACTCCTCTGTCCTCTGTGTGCTTTTTCAGTAGTCACATGACGGTGAGGAAGTATATACATTGAGTTTCATTTTTAGCTTCAGAGCCTGTGTACGTGTGTGTGCATGCAAGTGTTTCTATCCTGTCCTATATTTTATTATGCCTTCCTGCACAGCACAAATGGTCCCCATTCTGCTTCATGCTTCTCTGTTTTTTTCAAGAGCAGACTTTACAGCTAGCCAATGATAGAGGAGTATAAAATCAAACAGTACTCCTCTCTTGTTGCATGTCTGGCACTGCTACGTGATTGGAAACCTAACCCAGCTAAAGCCTGTTCATTTACCAACTGTACAAAGCCAACCCAGCCAGAGTCTGCCCATTTGCTAAAGTACAAATTGTACTGTACCATCAGCCCTTCTAGGAGAGACTTGGCACTGGCTGCAGTGACACATATGAGTCTCCTCTGCGGTCTGTATGGACCTGTCATGTGGGCATGAGTAGTGGCTCGATAGCCCAGAGTTATGACCAGCCTAGGAGGCAATTGCTCGCCCACCCTGCAGGCCAATCCACTCAGCCTGCCCAGCCCCTATGTTTATCTGGTGCCCTCTCTTGCACCCATGTGATTGGTCATGCATAGAGGAAGCACCAATCATTACTTTGCAGACTTATATAACAGGATCAGATGGTGATATGAAAGTGACCTGCTATAAACTGCAATTTCAATAAAAAAAAAGTAGCTAAAGAAATCTGACTGCTATATGAAGAGGACCTACAGTGGTAAGTTCTTCTGTTAAACAAAGCAAAACCCACTTATTCCTACAGATATAATTGTCCTTTAAATATTTATAATGGACAGAGATACAATAATAATCCACACTTTATGAAAAAACAAGACACGCAATGTAGTTGGCAAATTAGTTTGTATGCAAATGAGATATTGTTGGTGAATTTTACATCCAATAAAATAAATATAGTTCTTCCAGCAGGATGGGAAGATATATGTTTACAGCATGTCTGTGTTGTTATTGGCATATTGTCAATGTACTTATCTGAGAACTAAATATATCCTTTGGTACAGAGGTAACTTTACTTTAACCCTTTAAAGGGTCCAGTGCTGTCCATCTTTTCCGGTGTGGAGCAACATAATGGGAGCCAGACCCAACTAGAACATAAATATACAAATTTGTGCAGCTGCATAGCATGATTAGAATATCACATGGCTTTAAGATATATATTTTATAATGACCTCCACAGAGAATAATCACCCTGTATAAATGATACAACACCTTATTATTACTGTTACATCGCACAAGCCACGGATTGACTCTCCACATATAGACCCAACAGATTCACTCTTCTCATTTTGACATTAGAAACTGCAGATTAGTTCTCCTTACTATTAGTGGTAGACTCTGTACAGACACCACAGCTTTACTCTCCCCACACAGGATGCAAAAAATTTTTGTAAAGTTGATACCTTTATTGGCTAACTAAACAGATTTAAAATGCAAGCTTTCAAGACTTTTTAGGTCTCTTCCTCAGGCATGTTATCAGGATAACATGCCTGAGGAAGAGACCTAAGATGTCTTGAAAGCTTGCATTTTAAATCTGTTTAGTTAGCCAATAAAGGTATCAACTTTACAAAAAAATTTTGCATCCTGTATTTCTACGGCTAACACGGTACCAACTCTCATCTCCCCACACAGACACAGATGTACTCTCTATCCAGACACCGGAAATCTCCTTTCACAGACACCCATGATAAACTGTTCCCCACATACACCACAGATGGAGTCTCTCCACACACAGACACCAGAGATTTATTCCTCTCACAAAAACAGTACAGATTCCTTTTTATTTGTCCCCTGTGGTTCAGTTGGTTCCCCCCAGAATTGCTCCAGTTCCTCAATGAGGCCGATGAGATACTTAATAAAAAGAGGTGCAGTTCTGGGGCAAGCCAGCTGCACTATACACTGGGAAAGTTTTCATTGTACTGACAAGTTGGCCTATCATTATCACTGGGATTTCTAAATGGGCTTTATGATATAAGCAGTTAAAGATACAGAGGGGAAAGTTGACATATTTCTCTATAGGCTTTATATACTTAGTTTTGTCAACCACCTATTCTGTATACTATGAATCATGTTTTAAGACATCATCTCATAGGTGTTTTTATGTAATCTATTATTTGTCTTTTTTATCATTGGATATTTATTGCTAGATTGTTTTTGTACTGTGAGTTAAGTTGGAAACTGGTAGTATAAAAGTGATACCTTTATTGTCAAACTGAGTAGCTTTAGAATGTAAACTGTCAAGACAACATAGGTCTCTTCGTCAAGCATGAATACATGAATTACATTTCATACATCTTTTATAGCTATTTATCTTATCCACTATTCACCTTTTTTTTGTATGACATTTATTGTGCTACTTTTCACGTTTCATGCACTAATAAAGTTGGATTGATTCTTTTACTACACTTATAGGACTCTTGTGCGCCCTTTCTTTTCTCTGTTTATATTTTACCTCCACACAGTACAGTGCAATTTTGTCCAATAAAGGGGTTTAAAAAATAAAATAATTATGTAATATAAATGCCTAGAATATATATTGTGTGATTTCTGAATAACAAAACTCATTGTAGATACCTTTGCATACAACATGGGTTGGTGGCATACAGCCCTGTAGTTATTGATAAACTGGCTACTGGAAAGCTGAGGATAATGGGAGTTATAGGCCAACAACAGCTGGAGTGATTTTCATGCAGACAGTTCTTTTTTATTGGGGTGCTAATGTTTGTGTGGTTACTGTACAAAGAGGAACAGGAGCAAACCAAACGTACCAGAGATGACTACTAAAGCAAGGAGTTGGACATTTTTATGGCTTTCATGGGATTAATATCCACTTTTAAATCAATTTTTCCCTTATGGTGCAACCCTAGAACTTTCCTAGTTCTTCTTCATATTTCAGCCTCAGTGTCTCTGATTTGATGGCTACAATACAATGCAAATCTTTTCTAGGGTACAAAAAATCCCTTCTTGGTTAGATCTTGACTATGAATATGTTTTAGAGGTATTTCAGTTTATTTTCCCAGATACAATAAAACTGTCTAACTGTTTGGATATATTATTTGCTATTAGTAATATACTCTTACCTTTTCTCTGAAAAATATAAAAATATTTTTTTATTTTTTAGGCATTTAAAATTGTACCCTACAACATAGATATACTTGACAAATTACTGACAGAGTCATTAAAGAACAACATCCCAGCAAGTGGCCTACACCTATTTGGAATAAACCAGATAGAAGAGGAAAATATAAGTGCAAGTAAGTTACTTTTTATTTTCTTTCTGAAGGGTACATAGAATACAAAATGGGTACATATTTTCAGTGGTGAATTTATTAAAAGAATGGTAACCTCATAATAGCATTTTGTCTTCCTGGCAGCATGTAATGGTGTTACTGATCTTCTGGTCTCATGTGATATCAGATAAAAAAAAAGTTCTGAGGCACTGACCTGGCATGACCAGTATAAATTCAGCCCTAGAGAAAGTATCATGTAATGTAAAATTTCCATATTTTTCACACCTTTTCCTGCTGGGTAAAACAATGGTAGTCAACTTGCTATGAGGTGCTTAATCAATATGTTATTACGGCTCAAATGTTAATTTTTTTGGAACAATACTTCTGTGGCCTGCCATTTTAGGGTGGTTCTGATGACTATTGTCTATAGAAAGGGTTCCTAACCTTTTTTTAATTTGTGACACATGTAGCTGAAAAATAAAAAACATTTCCGTGCCACGCATGAATAAAAAAATATGAATTAATGAAAGTGCTTAAAGGAATAGTAATACTTCATTTTATCTTTACTTTATTTTGTAGGCATTAAAAAAACATGAAGAACGATATAAGTCTTATTTCTCAAACCTTTATGGTTTAAGAGATATTCACAAGCAAAGTACCCCCCCCCCCCCGTTCAGCCAGATTAGAAGGGAAGTGCCCAGGTAGACTGCACAGAGGGACAGTCTTCAATTAAGATAAGGGAAAAAGCTGAAAAACTTGTCAAGGGGGGAAGGGCTTTCATTGTTTTCATACAAAGAAGAGTGTCCCCTGCTGTTATCTGTCTGGTCTTACAACCAGATTCACATCTGAGAAGAGATGGCTTACACTAGGAAAAAGGGAAACTTTGCTTGTGAATATCTCTTAAACCATAAAGGTTTGAGAGATAAGACTTATATCATTCTTCATGTTTTTTTAATGCGTACAAAATAAAATAAAGTTAAAACGAAGTATTACAATCCCTTTAAAAAGGTATGACACGTTAAGCTCGGTTCCATGACACACCTGTTGGGAAGCACTGATCTATAGGAACAATTAGCAACATCATCACCATACAATGGCAGGCCATGTAAATATTTCACCTAAAAAATGCAACACAATATTTAAAGGAAGATTAACCAGCCAACTTTATTTTCCTAAAATGTCTTACATGGCCTAATAACTTTTAGTATCTTACGTTATGTCTTGTTTTTGTGTTTTTTAGACCAAAGAGATGAAGAATTACCCACTTTGCTTCACTTTTCTGCAAAATATGGGTTAAAAAACTTGACAGCCCTCCTTCTCACTTGTCCTGGGGCCCTACAGGCTTATAGTGTGTCAAATAAACATGGAGATTTTCCAAACAACATGGCAGAAAAATATGGCTTTAAAGACCTACGACAGTTTATTGATGAATATGTGGTAAGATGTTTTATTACATACAGTAAGCTTTTTAAGATGGTAGCACAGCTTCAGTTATAGTTGTATGCTAAATGCAGATTTTCATACACTTACAACTTTTCAACCATTTAATGAATACAACTGGTATTTTGAAGTTAATTAGTCAGTTCTAATCCCCACAAACTCTGCAAATGTCATGTGGTCCATGTGCATTTGATATGAATATAATAACAGGCTGTAGAAATAAATGAGTGTTTTACTCATTATATGTTTTTGCGCCATCACAAATCTACATTATAGCTCTTATGGGCAGCTCTTTGCTTTCACTTACCACTTGTTGATTGATGGTACCTGAGATATTGGGCTCTGAAATTACCAGTTCGCACATGTGCAATATAAAGTGGGTACGATTTTTCATGTACAGTGGAGGCTTTGATCAGTTTCGAATCAAGTTTCTCTTAGATATATAAAATGCAGAAAGTGAGCTTGGACAATGAAATAGCTTGAAATAAAGTAACAATAGAAGGAAGCATTTAATAATGTGCATATGTAACGGGTTTGAGTGTACAAAATATTTATCAGAAAAAAAGGTTGATGGAGCTCTCACAGATAACGAGGAAAAAAGGTACATTGTGTGTGCAAACTGTAATGCATGCTCGATCTAGGGTTGCCACCTTTTCTTCAAAAAAATACCGGCCATGGCATTCCCTCCATAGACTTAAAGGGACAGTAATACTTCATTTTATCTTTATTTTATTTTGTAGGCATTAAAAAAACATGAAGAATGATATGTCTTATCTCTCAAAACTTTATGGTTTAAGAGATATTCACAAGCAAAGTATCCCCCCCTCTTCAGCCAGATCAGAAGGGAGGTGCCCAGGTAGACTGCAGAGAGGGACAATCTTCAATTAAGATAAGGGAAAAAGCTGAAAAACTTGTCAAGGGGGAAGGGCTTTCATTGTTTTCATACAAAGAAGCTTGTCCCCTGCTGTTATCTGTCTGGTCTTACAACCAGATTCACATTTGAGAAGAGATGGTTTACACTAGGAAAAAGGGGCGGGAGGGGGAAACTTTGCTTGTGAATATCTCTTAAACCATAAAGGTTTGAGAGATAAGACTTATATCGTTCTTCATGTTTTTTTAATGCCTACAAAATAAAATAAAGATAAAACGAAGTATTACTATCCCTTTAACATTGGACAGAAGCCAATTTTTTACCGGCCCGCAGGTAAAATACCGGCTGGGTGGCAACCCTAGCTCGATCAAACTAAATATTAGATAAAACAAGGCTGACTGAGATTGTGAAGCATGCTTGCTCAAACAAAAGATTACATAAAAAAAAAAAAACAAAAAAAAAAACAACTTCCAAAACATTATATGGAAAAAGGTCGATGGTGTGGACAAAGGATGTCCTAAGAAATTGGAGTAATTCTGGAATGAACCAACTGCATTATGGAGAGAAAAAAATTGGTTCACAATGGGGGAGATTCACTAAGGTGTGATAAAGAGGTGATAAAGCAGAGATGAATTCTCCAGTGATATCACTTCTCTGTTTCCTGTGTTATTCTATGGAGACAATGCACTAAGATCTCTCTAACTCTGGAGATATTAGGTTCTATAGAATAAATAGGAACTGGAGAACTGATACTACTGGAGAAGTCATCTGCACTTTATCACCTCTTTATCACACCTCAGTGCATAACCCCCAATGTGTTGGCGAACTCTCTAGCATTAAGGGGTTAAAAACACCATTTAAATCTATGGGCATTTTAATTTGTGCCAAATAATGCAGTGGGTTTATTCCAGAATTATTCCATTTCTGCTTGGAGTGCCTTGGAGGCATCTCTAACAATCAAGGGATTACAAGTGTTCAGCAATTTTGTGATTTTTGTTTCTTCTACCCTATGGGTTGTATAGCTAGGGGCATTATTAGCAGAAAAGGGAAGTGGTCATGCCACTCTACATATCTCTAGTTAGAACTCACCTAGAGTATTGTGTACAGTACTGGAGACCCCATCTCCAGAAGGATATAGATACTGTAGAGAGAATTCTGAGAAGGGCTACTAAAATGGTGACTGGTTTACAGGAAAAGAAATATCGGGATAGACTAAAGGATCTGAACTTGTATAGCTTGGAGGAGAGAAGAGAGAGAGGTGATATGATAGAAACATTCAAATACATGAAGGGATTCAACAAAGTGCAGGATGGCAGTACATTTCAAAGGAGTAAAAATTTTAGGACTAGAGGGACACAGGTTTACATGTAATGTAAGAAAATCTTACTTCACTGATAGGGTAGTAGATAAGTGGAATAGCTTACCAGCAGAACTGGTAGAAGTTGATACAGTGATAGAATTTAAGCATGCACGGGATAGACATAAGGCTGTCCTTAAACGGATAGTAATACTTTGTTTTATCTTTATTTTATTTTGTAGGCATTAAGAAAACATGAAGAACTATATAAGTCTTATGTATCAAACCTTTATGGTTTGAGAGATATTCACAAGCAAAGTTTCCCCTCACTGACCAAAACAGTCAGGTCTGCCATCTAGTTGTCAGATTTGGAATCTGGTCCGTAGATCAACCGGTGGCTCTTCAGCAGAGCCGAGATCGCAAGATATAAAAATAACTATTTCATTGGAAGGGTCTAAAAAGTGTGCTTGCAAAATAAGCACACTTTGTAGACCATTCAAATGAAGCAGTTCTTCTTACAACTCGCGATCTCGGCTCTGCTGAAGAGCCACGGCCAGTCCACGGACCGGATTCCAAATCTGACAGCTAGATGGCAGACTTGACCGTTTTGGTCAGTGAGGGGAAACTTTGCTTGTGAATATCTCTCAAACCATAAAGGTTTGAGAGATAATGCCTACAAAATAAAATAAAGATAAAACAAAGTATTACTATACCTTTAACATAAGAAAATACCAAGGACCAAAAAAGGTTTGAGGTTTTTACAGTAGGAAAATGGGCAGACTAGATGGGCCGAATGTTTTTTATCTGCAGTCAAATTTTATGTTTCTATGGCACGGTTGGGTTGCTCCAGATTTGCTCCAAACCTACTTAGTACATCAGCCTCACTGAAATACATGTACTAACAGGAACAGGAGCAATTCTGGAGCAAACCAATTGAACCATAGGAGAAGATAAAAATTCCAAAGCTTCCAGCTGATTTAAAAGGGGCTTTTAACCCCTTGAATGCTTGAGGGTATCCATAGCATTACTTTGCATAGCAATACTTTGCAGAAAATAATGCTAGAACCGGAAATCATAAACTGGGCAGGTCCCAAACAGACTTTTTTTTCATCATGACTTTTAACCCCTTAAGGACCAGAGGGGTGCACAACGCATTGCTTTGCAATGCGTTGTGCACCCCTCTGATCCTTAAAGGGACAGTAATGTCCCATTAAAAAATTGCATTTAAAAAAATAAATTATGTTGCACAAATCCTACCTCTCAAACCTTTAAGGCTTGAGAGATATTCTCATGTAAAGTTTCCCTTCTCCTGATGTCAGCTGTAAAGCTGACAGCAGGAGGTCCATGTCAGCTTACACGAGGAGGCTCTTCAGCAGAGCCGCAATAGCGATATTGGAAAATAATTACTTAATTGGAACTTTGCATGCACACTTTGTAGACCATTCCAATGAAGACATTCTTTTCCAGTGTTGCGATTTCGGCTCTGCTGCAGAGCCACAGGCTGGTCCCAGGACCGGGATCTCCTGCTGTCAGCACAGCGCTGATGTCAGGAGAATGGGAGGGAGGGGAGATCCTCTCAAGGATTTGTGCCATATAATTTATTTTTTTAAACACTACAAAACACTGATTTTTTATGGGAAATTACTGTCCCTTTGAGTGCAACAGAGGTATCTAGAGCATTGCAGAGCAATGCACTGGACACCTTTCCGGCACACAAAAGGGTTAACACCTCAAGGACCCATGACGTGCCAAGACTGTTATGGGTAAACTTGCGTTAAGGACCAATGACAGTCCTGGCCTGTCATGGAATTCAAGGGTCCCCGCACGGCTGCACGCCGCTCAGGGACCCTGATTGCATATTGCAGAGCACAAGTAGCTCTGTGGTCCTTAACTGCTGGACTCTCAGCCAGTCGTTAAGAGGTTAAATCAACAACGATAGCCAGAACGTTTAAAGAACATTAATAGTAATCTCTTCTAGTTAAAAAACTGATGGCAAGGAAAGTGAGGAATCTTTTGGGCCATAAGCACAAAGAAAAGAAGGAGCAAACCAACTACTCCATAGGGGACAAATGAAAATTCTCATAACTTTAAATAGCTCTTTTAACCCCTTGAATCCTAGAGGTCTCCATCTCCTTATTTAGCAATGACTTGGATACCTCTCTATCACTCAAGAAGTTAAAAGGCCCTTTTTTACCCCTGTGTTGCTTCTAGTTTCCCCTGAAGCTGTTGGTTTTCCCAAGAATGACTCCACTTTACCCTATGCATATGGCCCTTTAAAACCAAGACCTAAAAAAGTTCTACTGGAGTTTCTCTTAACCTTTTCATGGCAGGAGGGGCGTGGTTTGCAATGTGTTGCACACACCCCTGGTCCTTGAGTGCCAGAGGGGTACGCAACACATTGCTTTGCTCTGGCACTCAAAGGGTTAAGCAGCAAATAATTAGTAGTTATGATTCTTATACTCTGATACAGTTCTTAATTTCCAGTGTTGGGGTTAACTCTTTGAGTGCCAGAGGGGTATGTGACACATTACAAAGAAATGCAATGTGCACCCCTCTGGCACTCAGAGGGTTAAAGGGATAGTAGCCATTCTATTTTGACGTTACATAGTTTGCATATTATGCCATGCCATATTTGATTTTCATCTTTCATCCAGACTGTTTTCTGGTTAATCTTCCATCAACTCAAGGCAGTGATACAATATAATTCTGGAGCAAACCAGCTATTGTATACTGTTCACTTTGATTTAAAGTGACAGTCAACCTTTTTAACTTAACACATTCTGTAAGTGAGTAATATGTAAATCAAATTGCCGATACTTTGCACTATTTTTTTTCACCGTCACCAATTTTTTCCACTTTACACTTTTTTTTTGTTTGCAGGGATTTTTCTGTCAGGAACTATGTAAATCAGGTATAGTGATACAAAGTAAAATTACTCCTGCAGCACTGAGTGCGCTGTGTGCTTTATTTACATTCTATCCTTTCTATATTGTGTCAGTATACCTTATTTCACAGTCCCAGACAGCTTTCTTGAACAGATACAGGGCGTTTAATGTCTTGGCACATGGAAGTGTAAAACAATAGGTGAAGATAAAAAAAAGTATGGGCAATTTGATCTTACATAATATACACTTTCATTATATGCAAAGTGTAAATAAAGGGTTACACCTTTGCAGTCTGAAAACATACTGGAAGTCGAGCAATATGCATGACTAGCTTAACCAGTTTCAGTATTTGTATAAAATATTTGAATTGGCCTATGGCCAGTTTTCAGTCTGGTGTCTCCTTAAAGGGATAGTAATACTTCGTTTTAACTTTATTTTATTTTGTAGGCATTAAAAAAATATGAAGAATGATATTCACATGCAAAGTTTCCCCTCCCGCCCCTTTTACCTAGTGTAAGCCATCTCTTTTCAGATGGGGTATCTAGTTGTAAGACTAGACAGATAACAGCTGGGGACAATCTTCTTACAATGAAAACAATGAAATCCCTGCCCCCCTTGACAAGCTTTTCAGGTTTTTCCCTTATCTTAATTGAAGATTGTCCCTCTCCGCAATCTACCTGGGCACCTCCCTTCTGCTCTGGCTGAATAGTGTTACATCAGTAAAAGGGGCGGAAGGGGGACACTTTGTCATTGAATTACTCTTGAACTACAACTCTGACAGAATTTAAATAACACTCTCCAAGGTCCAAATACTATGATGATTAATTAGAGCTGCTTTTATTATGAAACATTACTATCCCTTTAAGAGTCTTGGGGCTTGATTCAGTTCGAGCCATGTAAAACAAACGATATGGCCAAAATGAGTTCCTATGGCCACCTCATTTCTCAGCAAAGAGGTGGCTGCTGATTCCAACATGGGTCTCTATTTGGTGCACAGAGACCCCTAGAAAGATTTAGCAGGTTCCAGGATGCTTATTTGGGATACCAATGTTTTGGTGTTTAGTGTCCCTTTAAATACATAGGAAACAGGGAGTTGGGGGATTATGTTTATTTTCCCTATGGCGGAGTTGGTTTGCTCCAGAATTCCTCCACTATTGTTTTTATGCTCTATTGGATTTCCCCTGTTCCACAACATGTTCAAATCTGACAGAAAAATCTGAATAGGAATATGTGAAGAAACTAAAAAAGCCATGGTTACACTGTAAGCCCAGACAAACCAGCAGGGGAGCAGAGCAGAGATCTGGAAAGACACACCATGTGATCCCTTGCTGTGTAATGTCTCACCTGACATGTCCGAAGTTGCCTTCTCAAGGTGGTTGTGTCACAAGTCAAGCATGTGCAGAGGAATGTTTAGAGTTCAGATACTTTTGACTGTTCTTAGTCTGGCAAGTTTGTATGCTCTACCCTTGCAAATGCCACAGAGCATGTTATATCGTATCCAGAGCACACACTGAGGTTTTTACATTTAAAAACCATCCAGAAATAAGCCTTCTTTTGGAAGAACCTGATCTTAATCCCCAAGAACCTCTGCATAGCAGCATTATATCTTGCACAAAGGAATGTCTGGGACCTCGAACAGAAGGTTCCCATAACAGTCCTTTGTGTCCCTCTTGACTCTCACAATTCCCAACAGACTATGGTCTTCCATTTCTATGGACTTCATAGTAAATATGCCCAATTTCAAAGGACAAAATAACATTCTAGTGGTTATTGATCAATTTACTAAAATGACAACCTGCATCCCAGTCCAACACACACATTCTGTTTCTGCAAGCATTAGAACAATACCTTCGTAGCATCCCCTGTGTCCTCACCGATTCCCGAAAATTTCCAAGTTCTAAAACAAGCTATCCACCATTCCAGTGTACTATTGAAATGTTGCAGCGACCAGCAAAATGCTATGTTAAAAATGTTGCCTGCGTGAAAAGGGCAACATCAGAATGTCAGAATGAGAGATGCATAACATTACCCGGAGCAGAGGACATGTACATTATAATTATTGGGGATGGGGAGTATAGGGCTCCTCCAAATTGTATTATTGTATTTTAATGGGTGACAGTTCAGATTTACTCTCCAGATTTGTGCTATGTTATCTTTAAGCATGTGACCCTTACGCTCACAGGCTCTCCAAATTTTCGCTATTTACTTTAAGTGCGCGACCTTTAAGCCTGCAACATCAGAATGTCACCTTTTTGATGGGGACAACATTCCAATGTTGCCCTTTTCATGCAGGCTACATTTTTAACACGTCGTTTTGTTGGTCGCCAAATAGAGTGTGACATGTCAATAGGATACACTCCTCGCCAAAGCAACCTTTAAGAAGAATGCAGACCAGAAATGTAATCCACCCTCTTGAGCTTCAAAATTGGCAAGAACGTCTGGCTATCTACCAAAGATCTGCTTCTTATCCAAGAAACTGAGGGCAAGACCTGCTACATATCCTGTCCAGCATCAATCCAGTGCCTTCCAACTACAATTGCCTGCCTCTTATTGAATTTATCCTGTTTTCAGTGTATCTTTATTGAAGCCCTGAACACTCAACACATTCCTGACACAAAGAACTACAGTGCTAGGGCCAGTGGTGTAGAATATTCAAAGTTCAGACTATACTTAACTCCTACTGATAAGCAGGAAGACTCCTTTACCAGAGGAAAATACATTGGACCCAGCCACTAATGTACACATACCTGTTGTAGTGAAGAGCTTCCACCAATAACACCCTTATAGTCCAGCTACTAGTCTTCACCAGAGGATGCTTGTCTGGGGGGTATGTAATGTCTCACCAGCCTCCTGAGTTAGAGGTTGCTCTCAAAAGATGGCTGCATCCCAGGTTCAGTTTGCATGTGGGAATGTTCACAAATTGATCTCTCCTCAGATATGATGGGTGCAATCAAATATACTCAATCTGGCTGGTTCTTAAGCGCTGATCACTTATGTGGGCATGGCACATTGTGTCATAGTGTGCACAAGCTTATTGTCTTTTTGTGGGCTTTTACCTATAAAGACACTTGCGTATTTTTATCAGTGCTTAGTTGCTTAGCATGTTTGAGACTCAGCATTCCTCTTCTGCTTTTATCGGGTATTGACCTAGCTTGTTCTTCATCATATGCCCACTACTGTGACTGATCTTGGCCTGATTCTGTGCTCTTCCCTTTTTTCTGCCTACCCTGACCTCATTTTGTTATCTGGATTCAGCTTGAAATCTGCCTGCCTGCTTGTCTGACATCGCTTTTCCTCTGGCACTTCGCTTGGACTTACCAAGTGAACTGACTTTGGCTGGGAGCCCAACTCCTGGTGCAAGCAGCTACTTCTTCAGTCTCTGTCCATCTCTACTGATGTCTACACTGAGTGGAAGGGCTGCTGAGAAAAAAACTTTCTACACAGTTGCATGTAAAGCACAGTAAAATTTAATCTATTTTTCATGAAATTCAATCATGTAAAAAAGTTGTACGCCTATTGTCATTCCTTTGTCTTGCATCTGTATTGAATTTTCATAAGAAAAAGAGATTAATTAAACTTCCACAATTTTAGTCCATATGCTATATTTTTACATTGTATCTGTTTTACATGTAGTAAAATCATTATATCTGCGATGACATTTCCTGACAGAAAGCTCTCTGAACAAAACATTATACAAAAAAAATGTGAAGATTAAAAAAATAAATTAAATAACAAACAATAATAAGTATAGGCAACTTAACTTTACAAAGCATGCATTTGTTGAAAAGCAATAATAAGTATAGGCAATTTAACTTTACAAAGCATGCATTTGTTGAATATTTAAAGTCAAAATAAAGGGTTGATATTCTGTTAAATGGGTATCTTAACCACTTACTTGTATGTAGGGTTGCCACCTTTTCTTCAAAAAAATACCGGCCATGGCATTCCCTCCATAGACTTAACATTGGACAGAAGCCAATTTTTTACCGGCCTGCCGGTAAAATACCAGCTGGGTGGCAGCCCTACTTGTATGCTAGAAAAGTTTCCAACACACTGCGAAGCAAAGCCATGGAGCCCTATCTAGCATTCAAGAGATTAAAGTGCAATTTAAACTAAAGAGGAACTGTTTGGTGTTAGAAAGTAGGTTGCAGTTCTCTCGCTAGCATTTATAACTCTGTACAGAAGCCATTTTCTTGTAGCTGGTTTGCTTCATAACTGCATCACTTTGTATTTGTACAACAACATCAGTGTGTAGTTCTAAGAACATGTAAGGAACTTTAAAACAGTCCAAACATCCCCTTTTTATTTTATTTTAATTAGATTTAGTTTACTTATGTTGTCGCAAGTTATTAGTACATCCTAGCATTTTGATAATGAAATTGCTTTAATGCAGGGGCATCCAAGTTTTTCGATTGAGGGCCACCTGTGAGGGCTGCATTATTTTTTATTTATAACGATGGTGATTTATAGCCTGTCAGCTATTCAAAAATATGGATTATTTTATTTATTGATCGTCAATTATAATACTAATATTCAACAGACATCTATTTGTGAACTATACATTACTGTCAGGCAGGGGATTAGATCTTTCTTGCCTACTAGTTCATTTCTTCTAGTTAATTATATAAAAGAATAGTTTTTTAAAAAATCTCAGGGGGGCCATGGCCTGGGGTCAGGTGGGCTGCATTTGGCCTACGGGCCACAACTTGATTTCCCATGGCTTAACCTCTTGAGTTGTCGAGAGGTTTCCAGCACAATGCATTGGCAACCTCTCTATTATTTAACCCCTTAAGGACCATGTGATGTGCTATGACCGTTACACGGTTTATACCCTTAAGGCATGGTGTCGGTCATAGCACGTCACTGTATGTAAAAATGGGGTCTGGATTTGAATGATCCAAGACTGGAGCTGTCTATCTCAGATCCCAGCTCGGTGCGCCGGAACACAGAAGAGTTCATGTGTACCGGCGCATGGGAAAGGATCAAAGCGGTCCTTAATGGAAGGTAACTTCCCTGGACAGCTGGTCCTTAAGGGGTTAAATGCTTTGGCTTTTAAGGTTTCCACAGAGATTGGGGGCCGTAATCATCAAGCCAAAGAGCAATTCTGGAGCAAACAATAGGGGGAAACTGAAAATTCCAGTTGATTTTAAATGGGGTTTTTAATTCATTGAATGCTAGAGAGCTCTCCAATAAATTGTTTCCAAATGCACTGGAGACCTCTCAAGCATTCAAGGGATTAAAAGACCCATTTAAAGAGACAGTCAACCTCCCTTTTCACTATATATATTCTGCAAATTGCCTACAAATGTATTATTTTTTCTCAACTTTTTTTTGCATTATTTTAAGCCCATGAATAGGTTTCCATACAGTTTTCTGTCAGGGACTGTGAAAGCTGGTATATTGAAACAGTGTAACACCATCTTTGCATAAGGAAAGCCTACCTTCACTACAGCATAAAGGGCACTTTATACTGCAGAGATAGTGTTACATTGTATCACTGTCCCTGCCTTTCACAGCCCCTTACATGAAATTCTCTGTGGGGAAATGAATCTTTTGAGTGCCACAGAGGTATACAATGTATTGCAACACAACACAAGGGTTAAAATGTAAAAAAAAATAGGTGAAGATGGACATACTTGAAAGCTACAGGACATACTTGAAAATAAGAGTCATTTAAATGTATCCTTCCTGGTAAAACTCTTTCTAAACATAATACATAATTAAGAAAAAAAGAATAGTAGGTATAGACGATTAGACTTTACGTATACAACACTTGCAGAATATATAATGGCAAGAAGTAGGTTGACAGACACTTTAAATCAATGGGAATTTGTGGGACTTTTATTTCAACTGTGTGGTGTAGCTGGTTAACAGTTGAGAGTTGGTACCGTGTTACCTGTAGAAATACAGGAGGCAAATATGGTTAAGTTGATACCTTTATTGGCTAACTAAACAGATTTAGGATGCAAACTTTCAAGATGTTTTAGGTCTCTTCCTCAGGCATGTTATACAGAAAAATATGAAAACATATCTCTTACATACAAGTACACAATTCATTATTTAGAATGGAAATCAGATAGTAAGCTCACTCCAGACTCTGGTTCTTTCATCAGTCAATAGTAGAAGAGAGTGCTGTAAATTGCAGTCTTCCTCTGAGGGGTCCAAGGTATTTACGATTCCAGTCTGGACTGAGCTTCCTTATTTGATTTCCATTGTAAACAATGCAATTTGTACTTCTATATAAGAGAGATGTTTTCATATTTATCTGTATAACATACCTGAGGAAGAGACCTAAGAGGTCTTGAACGCTTGCATCCTAAATCTGTTTAGTTAGCCAATAAAGGTATCTACGACTATATTTGTCTCATGTGTAGCTGGTTTACTCTAGATTTACACCTCTTCAGCTTGGTGAATACAGTCCTTTGGGTGAACCCAAAGGGTTTCACCAGTGCAAAAGGTCTGAGAACACTGACCTAAGCAAACTTCCAATGCAAAAAAAAAAAAACATTAAAAATACATAGATATAACAATCTGGTTTGCCACATAATTACTTGATTTTCTTTGTTCATATACTATACTTCGAAAAGTGTAGGAGAATGTAACTAATTTTTTTTATGAGTAGTAACATTTTATCTCGTATTATAACTCAAAGGAAACTGCTGACATGTTAAAGACTCACATTAAAGAAGAACTGATGCAAGGAGAGGATGAAGATAACCCTATGTATGAGTCAATGGCCAACCTCTCTACTGATCTGTTAATTAAGTGTTCTCTGAATCCTGGCTGTGATGATGACATATATGAATCGATGGTTGGCTTAGCACTTCCTTGTGAAGCTGATGATATATGTAAGTATACTAATCATACATGTTAACGTGTTAAGAACCAGTGGGGTGTGCAGTGAATTTCAGTTGCTCACGTTGTGAACTCAGATTTTTTTGCACTTCACCAGTCATCCTGTCTTTAAAGGGATAGTAATGTTTCATAATAAAAGCAGCTCTAATTAATCATCATAGTATTTGGGCCTTGGAGAGTGTTATTTCAATTCTGTCAGAGTTGTAGTTCAAGAGTCATTGAATGATTAAGTATCCCCCTCCCACCCCTTTTACTGATATAACACCTCAGAGCAGCAGGGAGTGTCCAGGTAGATTGCAGAGAGGTATGATCTTCAATTAAGATACAGGAAAAATCTGAAAAACCTGTCAAGGGGGCAGGGTTTTCGTTGTTCTCACAGTAAAATTTTGACCCTTGATGTGAGCTGTCTGGTCTATGGACTGGATTCCATATCTGAGGAGTGGGGGCTTACACTAGGTAAAAGGGGTGGGAGGGGGAAACGTTATCATTCAATTACTCTTGAACTACAACTCTCACAGTAATGAAATAACACTCTCTATGGCTCAATTGCTATGAAGATTAATTGGAGCTGCTGTTTTTGTGAAACATTACTATCACTTTAAAGGGATAGTAATACTTCGTTTTAGCTTTATTTTATTTTGTAGACATTAAAAAAACATGAAGAATGATATAAGTCTTATCTCTCAAACATTTATGGATTGAGAGATATTCATGAGCAAAGTTTCCCCTCCCGCCCCTTTTACCTAGTGTAAGCTATCTCTTCTCAGATGTGGAATGCAGTCCATAGACCAGACAGATAACAGAAGGGGACAATCTTCTTCCTATGAAAACATTGAACTCCCTGCCCCCCTTGACAAGCTTTTCAGGTTTTTCCCTTATCTTAATTGAAGATTGTCCCTCTCTGCAATCTACTTGGGTACCTCCCTTCTGCTCTGGCTGAGCAGTGTTACATCAGTAAAAGGGGTGGAAGGGGGATACTTTGTCATTGAATTACTCTTGAACTACAATTCTGACAGAATTGAAATAACACTCTCCAAGGTCCAAATACTATGATGATTAATTAGAGCTGCTTTTATTATGAAACATTACTATCCCTTTAAGAGTGTGGCTTATAGTCAGTTCATCTGAGTATCACAGACATGATTGATTGACATCCATGTGGATCTGCCATGACTGATGTGCATCTCCTCCTCTACTGCATCTAATATGAATGATATGCCAGTGGCATATGCAGATTAACCATGCATCCCTGAGGGAACTCAGTAAAGGTGCATACTGGATCTTGGTGCATTTGTGGGAAGCAATAGTTGCCTAAATGAAACACACTGTAGGCCACCAGCTTAATGTTCTGCATGGGTGACATCGCTCAAGCACCATCAGGCTGTTATGTTACTCAAGAGGCCTATACTGGACATAACTTTGAAATTTGCTTTTGGTGGGCCTTATGTATTTATGTTTATTTAGAGGGGAACTATCACCTCTTAAAAAGTTTTTAGCATAGGTTTAATTATTAAAGTAGTTTTAGGAAATGTGTGTGTTTTTTTTTTCATATTTACTTTTAAAGATATTTAATCTTCAAGCTGTGCCGGTCAGCATAATACTGTAGTTTTAGGAAATGTGTAATTTTTTTTATACACTTTCTTACTTTTAAAGATATTTAATTTTCTGTGCTGTGCACTTCCGCATAATGGGCAAGCTGAATCTTTGTCACAGCTCTTCTTCTCCTCCCCTATCTGCCCCAGGGAGCATGTTCACGCTTCCCTTCGGTGTGGTGTGAATGGCTTCTATTATTACATTAAGCTCCGGTTAGCATTATACTGAGGTTGCAACCTTAGTATTGTGCTAACCGGAGCTTGATGTAACGATAGTGCCATTCACACCACATCGATGGGAAGAGTGAACGTGCTCCCTTGCAAACCAGGCACATGTTTTAGACCATTCCAATGAAGGGATTCGTTGTCAATAACGAGATTGCGTCTCTGCTGCATTGCAATGCATTGCGTACCACTCTGGCACTCAAAGGGTTAAATGCCTATATCTCTCAAACCATAGTGGTTTGAGAGATACTTTTTTTTGCATTTTGCTCAACTTTGTAAGCTCTTCTAAATGCAAAAACACCTTTGTTTTTGACATTACTAACCCTTTAAATATCTTTAAAAGTAAGTGAAAAAAATCACACACATTTCCTAAAACTGCTTTAATAACTAAACCTATGCTAAAAACTTTTTAAGAGGTGAATGTTCCCCTTCAATTTATTTAGCAGATTGACTTACCTACATAGATGTCCTTCACACAGGAAGCAGGTACAGTTTCTATCTCTTGTGATCACTACTGAAGTCTGCCAACATAGCACCCCTTTACACAATACCAGGCTTTAATAAACCTGTAAGGCTCAAGTCAATAAACCTGAATTGTCTTTATCAGACTGTAAACTGAAACAAATTACCATTTTGAAATACGACAATATTACCACCATTTTGTCAGAAAATGGAGGAAAAAATGTCATTTTATATATATATATATATATATATATATATATATATATATATATATAGACAGTTTGAGCCTTATTTACAAAAAAACAGGAGTTATTCTTGGAAGAAAAAAGCAACAAATAAAGATCCTTATTGATTTAGATGGGACTGTTCACCCCATTGCTTTACAATGCGTTAGAGCAGTGGTTCTCAATCTTTTTTAGTTCGCGGCACCCCTAACACACAATCTAGAACATTCGGGGCACACCTAACATATTTAATGTACTTTATCAAGGGCATAAGAAGGGAACAATAAATAAATATACAATTATTATTAGATCTTACAATCATAATAACAAAACTAAACATATTGTACATAACAATTTCTATAAATCTTTATCTAAAAGTAAATTTTTGTCAGTATTAATAGAAAACATGGGGCATCCTAAGCTGATGTTCGTGCCACGGCACCCTGGTTGAGAATCACTGCGTTAGAAACATCTCTAGGATTGTAGGTGTTAAAGCCACATTTAAATCAATAGGGATTTTTTAAATTATGTATAGTGCTGTTGTTTTGTCCCAGAATTACTCCAGTTTTCTTTTGGAAGCAACTTTTAGAGTTGAAACTGGACTTTTTGCTTTGATGTTTCGGTCGACCACTTTTATGATATTAACTTGTAAAACATTTTTTTTTTTTTAAATGTGTCATTTTAAATAAAATTCTGACAATAATGTTATGTAATACAATTTTTTTACATTGTATCCTAAGGCCATATGTTCAAAACACAAAGTGAAGGAATCCTGGGACGAACCAATTGCACAATAAGAGAAAAATGAAAATTATAAAGAATCACGTTAAAATGGGAAATTTAACCCATTGGATGCTAGAAAGGATTCCAATACATTGCATAGCACATCTCTAGCATTCAGTGGCTTAATAGCTTAATTTAAGACAATGAGAAGTTTTAGTTCTCCCCTTTAGTGCAGTTGGTTTGCCTCAGAATTCCTCTCTTGAACACCCTGCCATTTAGACAGGCCCTAGCGGATGAATTCTGGGGAAGACCAACTGCACCATAGGGAGTGGGATCAGAGTGACCAAAATGACATGATTTGTATCAATGTGGGTGGGGCTTAACCAGGAGGGTGGAGTTACCATGGTAAAAAGGTGTGACTTTTCCCTAAAATGGGTACGGGAGTAGACAGAACGGGGTGAGAAGCAAGCTGAATAAGGAAGGGCTACCGAGAAACTCAGGAGCCGAAGAGATATCTTCCGTCCCCCTAAGACCCAGTAACAAACAAAACCAGAGACTTCAAGACAGATCCAGAGAGTTTGCACATATGAACGTACGGCCCTAGATGGGGTGTATTTTTCCTATAAGCTTGTCAAAAATCATGATAATAACATTTTGTGTACAAATGCTCTACATTTTACAGATTTTCAATGGAAAAATAGAAATATTTTTGAAAGGTTACAGTATGGAGGAAGTAAAAAATAATTACTGTGATCACAATGTAATCTGACACAAAGGAATTTTGTAAATACAATGCTTATTGACATATGAGCACTTCCTGTTCAGAGTACAAAGTTCTGTGTCTGTCTACCTGTTCAGTATAGAAGATAAAATGTATCTTTGGGCATATTTTTTCATCTGGGTTGCACTGAATTCCATTTGGTTAATATATAACTCATCCAAGAGATATGAGAAATATATGCAACAATTCACTCTTGTAAGTGTAAAAACACTTCAAGTATTAACTGTTTACATACCATATGGATGTACAAAGCATTATAAAGCAATGCTTTGCATACTCCTCTGATCCCTAAAAGGTTAAAATGTCATAATGATTCTAGTTATTGGAATTATAAAGATAGTAATGATTGAATCCATGGTTACTGCATTGGCTAGTCTGTTTGAAGTAAGGTGTAAAACTTGGCAATTACTCGTTAGAAGACTAATTTAACTCAGCAGCGATTATTCAAAGTTACATAGATATAAGGGTTGAAAAAGGGTGTACGTCCATCAAGTTAAAGCATTTAAAACTCTGTCTATCCTGACTGGCTAAAAAGAAGACTGAGTTTGTATTGAATATTTCTTTTGTAGCTGCCAACACCACCTCTCTGATGAATAAATTCTATAGTTTTACTGCTCATATGGGTCTTTCACATGGGCTAACAGGTCCAGGCTTAATTGCCCATGTTATATATTCACATGACTGCCTGATGCATGGGGGGGGTTGCCATGGCTGGTGGGCTGGCCATTTATTGGAGGTTGCAGTAAGTATCACAACCTCCAAAGATGCTTGTGTGGAAGGTCTGCTGGTGGCTCCGTAGGCTGCCACTCAGATCTTTCCTGCTGTATCTTTACTGCATTTTTGCATGAACACAGCTAAAGTTGCAGCTTGTTAGACTGGTTTTTGAAAGTCACCAGAATCCAGCAGCTGACCATTCAGAATATTAGACATAAAACACGAATCCTTAATTTGGTTTTGCCTGTATAAAAAAGGCCATTCAGTTAAGAGCCATTTCCTTTGCAGAATGTAAATATTCCTTTCCTCTAATCTCAGTTATGAACTCTTCTAATCTGTACAGTGAAGCTGATTATAAAAGCCCCTAGAGAGTGTATCGTCCTGGCATATATTTTTAAATAGTTATATAATTGAACCCCCACCCTTCCTTTTCCATAGTAAACAAATATAGTTTGGAAAGCCTTTCCTCATAATTAGTCTTAAATTCCCTTTCTTAATTATGCTGTCCATCTCTGAATTTCTAAAATATGTTTTTGTAGACTGGTTGTCAAAACTACACTGCATACTTTTTCCCAGTGAGTCTATAACACTTGTATGCTTGCTAATATCTTTCTGGCTCCTGCAGCTGAAGATTGCCATTGTGATTGTTACAAATGTCTAATGTCTACAATTACTCCCAAAAACTACTCCATTAAGGATATACCTAACCCAGTCCTGTCCAGTATGGAGCAAACAAACTGCACCACAGAAGACAAATTAATAAAGATTCCCATTGATTTAAAATGGGCTCTTAAAGAGATAGTAATACTTGTAAATGACTAATCCCCATATTGTAGCTTTGTTAAAAAGAAACTTATTGCCCCCGGTGTCATCTCTCAAACCCTTATGGTTTGAGAGACGATAGCGCTCAAAGTTCCCCCCTCCCTTTCCCTTCCCTGACTGAACGCTGAACGCTGATTGAGGGATATCCGGTATTACTTACATCAGGCTGCTCTGCAGCATTGCCGAGATAGTGTTTACAAAAAATAAATCTTTCACTAAAACGGTCTTCTACGTATGCTTGCAAACCAAGCACACGTAGAAGACCGTTTCAGTGAAAGAACTCTTTTTTTATAAACACGATCTCGGCTCAGCTGCAGACCCCGCCTGATGCACATAAGACTGTCGTACGACAGCTTCCCCTGCAGTCAGCGTTCAGTCAGGGAAGGGGGAAGGAGGGGGGGGACTTTGAGTGCTATCATCTCTCAAACTATAAGGGTTTGAGAGATGACACTGGGGGCAATAAGTTTCTTTTTAACAAAGCTACAATATGGGGATTAGTAATTTGCAAGCATTGCTATCCCTTTAATTCATTGAATACTAGAGGTCTCTAATGCATTGGGAAGCAATGTGCTAGATACCTCTCTAGTATTCAGAGGGGTTCAAACAGAGCTGATTTTAAGCAGGCCATGCCAGGATGATGATCCCGGACATTTAACCTTGTATAACATTAGCCCAGCAGAGAACTACAACATTAAATGCTGCCAACAGAGCAATACATATTTAGATAATTAGAGGCGGAAAGCAAGAAAGTGAAGCATTCGCTATTCTTTAAAAGCAATACATTTATGCTATTTGTGATTGCTCATGTTTTGATGCAAGAAATATACTAAGGCCTTGATGCTGAATAGCAGATATGCCTAAACTAACTGCAACGTTAGCGAATGACCCTAAATTAATGGCAATGTTAGTGAATGCGCCTAAATTAACGGCAGTTGGTCAGACGTATGTAAATGTGTGCTACTTTGCTGAATTAGAAGCAATGGCTCATCATTTCACGGTGGATTAGTTTAGCCACTGTTACATGTTACATATGCCGGGGGTACCCATAGTTGCGACCCCAATTATTTCCCTATCCTGGAACTATTCACCCGCCCAGCACCGGCAAATGAGACTATACTAAGCCGCCAGGGTTTTGAACGTCGGCCGGCTCCTGATTGGCCCGTCCGAGTTTAAGAGCCTGCATTGACTTTGCATGGGGAAAGTAGGCGCCTCTCGGATTGGTCAGTTATTGGCCCGCCCAGCAGTTCTGATAGGCCAAGACTGTTAGGACACTGTCAGAATTGGTCAGCCGACTCTAGACTCCATATTGGCCAGAGGTTGAAGCGAAATATTCAAATATTCTTCAACCCCCTGACCATTGTGTGAACATGTGTATTCCAGCCCATCAGCCTTTGTCCCAGTGTTTACCCTACATCAGTCCCCTTTGTCCAAATAATGTGATCATGTCTGGACCATTGTATTATGTGTACACCAAATATTTATTCCATTGTATGTTTTGTCCATCCCATACTGTTACCAGCCCATAAAAGAGCTGAGTTCACCCACAATAAAGAGTTCTTGTTTTACCCTCAATACTGGTCCTGTCTAGTTATTGAGGGAACCAGTGATACCAGAGATGATGTCTGGGAGATAGGTGCACTGCCACAGCTAACGTGACGGTGGTACTGACCTGCTGTACCGGGACTCACGTCACAGCCACGTCCACTTTTTTAAACACATACACAATAAAAAAGTGCAAACGTTTGATAATTCCGGAAACACATTTGCAATTCAGCAGTATTTTGGGGCTAAACATGCTGTCATCAAAAAGTATGCTGTAAATAGCAATTGTGAACATTTCTTGCATTCTGCTCCAGGTGACATGGTAACTTTCTTTTCTAAACATTCGCAATTAAATCAGTGGGTTTTTTTAATTGTCCTCTATGATGCATTTAGTTTTCAACAGTATGACCTATTCCAAAGTAATTAACCCTTTATGGACCACATAAGTATACAATATGTTGCTTCGCAATCTGTTGTACACCAATCTGGTCCTTAAAGGGTTAATAAACAAACTGAACATTGCGCCAAGGGACAGAACCTTGGAGTACAGCACTTACATCTTTTAATAATTATTAAAATCTTTGCTGTAAAATATCTATTTTGCATTTTTTTTTTTTTTTTTTACAGATGTAGAAATGATGCAAATACAAGGCGTCAATCAACATGGCCTAACTGGAAAAGATTCTGTCATACGCAAAATTTTGGAAGGTTAGAAGTTTTTCTATACTTTGGACTGGATTCTGTTGTAAGTGATAACCCTATCACTGGCTTTATCTACAAATTTCATTAATAGGAATCTGGGAAGTAAACATGTGATAATAGTTATTATCTTCAATTGAATATAGACAATAGCTTTAAAGGAGCAGTAAACTTTTTTTTATGAAAACATATCTTATAGAGCATTTCCTGCTGAATAAAACAAGGGTACTCCCATCACTGTCAGATGTTTTATTCAAAATTGTTAGCAGTTAAATAATCAGGAAGTGAATTTACTTCCTGATAGTTCTAACTGACAGGAAGTGATAGGCAGTTTCTATCACATTCTATGGAGAACTGTATGTCTCTGACTTTTCTGACTTCCCTCTCCATTAGAATCTAACAGGAAATCTAATTAGAATTTGACCACTAGAGGGCACTGCTAATGTAAAAAAACATAAGTTTAAACTGTAATAACTCTGGAGTACCCTTATTTTACTCAATAGGAAAATCCCTACAATATATATTTTTTCATAAAAAAAAGTTTACTGCTCCTTTAATTTGGTCCAAAAATTTACTTTGTGAATAAAGTCAGCTGTTGGCCGGCTGAAGATAATTGACGATGTTTTCATTCGCCATCTGGAAAGCCACATATTGGCCAGTTCTGCACTATATAGGGTACTCAGGTTTCAATCTATTTTTTCAGACCTGATGAAATCTCTTTCAGATATATTTCAAGATGGCCTGAGGAAATATTTTCAGCAGTTTGAGGTGCTATGTAATTTATACTGGATTTAATAATTTGTAGCTTAAAGGAAAGCTCTTCTTAACAACAGCATACCTTACTATGGCAACAAAATCCTATTTGAATTTTTCCCTCGATCTCCTATCCATGGAGGCAGACATAACAGTTGCTAGGAGGACCACAAGACCTGAAACTCTGGTCAAGGCACATGGTAATCTTAAACGTTGAAGGATCAGAACTGTGCAAAGTAATGCTTCTCAATGCTTTGCACACCATTCTGGTCCTTAAAGTTTTAAGTAGGCTTATTCTGCCTGCTTAGTAAAAAAAAAAAAAAAAAAAAAAAAAAAAAAAAGCTGATGCATCTGTCATGTCTACCTCAATGGTCAGGACATCTGAGATGGACTGAAGATATTATCTATTGAACAAAGGTACAAGGGCAAAATTCATAATGGCCTTTATTCTGGCAATAATAAGGTAAATTAGGTTTATTGCTAGGAAGCAATGGTTCACCATTTAAAAATACTTCCATATCTTTAACCCTTTGAGTGACAGAGAGGTATTGCATTGGATTCCTTTCTGGCACTCAATTTGTAAAAGTCGAGATTACTAACTAATGAGGGATTCAAGCTAAAATAAGGGGCAATGGTATATGCACAAAATTAAAAGTGGAGAAAGTATGACACAAACCTACCGGGCCATAGGCAACAAATAAAGATTTCCATTAATTTAAAATTTAACTGCTTGAACATAAGAGTGAGGCTGATGTACATACAAGACATGGAGGTAAATCAACCGTACCATATGGCATAGATGCTCAAACCTGTTCTCTGGTCTCACTAATAGTATAGGCAGGGCCGGATTTACATCTCAGGAGCCTGTAGGCACAGAACTGTGAAGCGCCCCCCCCCCCATTTGCCAACTCCACTGGACACCTCCACAATGCTCATCAGCTCCATATTGCCCCCATCATCTCCATATTGCCCCCATCAGCTCCAACTTGCCCCCCATCATCTCCATATTGCCCCTCACTTTGCCCCCAACATCTCAAAATTGCCCCTCACATTGCCCCATCATCTCTATATCCCCTCACATTGCCCCCAACCCCATCAGCTCCAACTTGCTCCCCATCAGCTCCACATTGCCCTCACCATCTCCATATTGACCTCCATAGGCTCCAACTTGCCCCCCATTAGCTCCCTGGTAGGAGATCTGTCATCGGTGCCTCCTTGGCACAGTCCTGTAGCTGATTGAGCTCCCGCGCGATCTCCTTTTCAGGAATGCAGAGCGCTGGGAGATGATGTCATCTCCCAGCGCTCTGCATTCCTAAAGATGCGACGAGGGAGCTCACCACCTACAGGAATGTGCCAAGGAGGCACAGACATGTCCTGCCACCGGGGAGGTAGGAAATAGGGAACAGGGGGCGGGCAGTGCCAGCGCCAGCGAGGTGGCTACTTTTTTTTTTTTTTATTAAAAAAAAAAAAAAAAAAAAAAAAAGATTTAAAAAAAAAAAAAAAATCCCAATGGCAGGCGCCCCTCGGTGGAATGCGCCTGTAGGCAGGTGCCTACTTTGCCTAATGGCAAATCCGGCCCTGAGTATAGGTTGTCAGGATATCCTCACATAAACACAGATAGATTCATTACTGGCTCAGTCATTCTGAAGGATTTGCCTATGTTAAGGACATTCACATTTGTTCATTTGAGCAAATCCTAAAAACATGATCTCTTAGGAGGGATCTAGGATAGGTTTGACAAATAAAACCTTCCATTGATTTAAATTGAGCTTTTATACCCTCTATCACTAGATAGGTCTCCAACACTTCGCTTAGGCTGACAGAAAAGTACACTCTACATGAGATAACATTGGAGTACATGTAAAAACAAAGATGGAACAATTCTTCTGGGGCAAGCTGAATGTACCATAGGGAACAAATTCAAATTCCTATTGATTTAAAGGACGCTTCTAATACCTTGTCATGTCCTTCTCTATGAGCATAACATTCATGGGACCACTGGAAATTTCTGGTTATAGTGTGTAGTAACTGTGTGTGTGTGGAGGTGTGGTGTGTATTATTAGGAGTTGTTATGTTAGTTCTCCTTTAAAATGAAAGTGGAACTCTAAATTTGTAACAACTAGGGGATTTGAAAACCATACATTTCATTCGCAGCAATAGTTTGTAAGATACTTTGTTTTATTTGTTTGTCAGTACAAGTCCTCCAGGTATGCCAAATATGCCACATTGCTCTGCATTGCCAACTGCCACTTCCTACCAGGAAGTACTAAGGCAGCTAGATAAACACATAAATAAAGCTAAATATCTCAGAAACTATTATTTGAAATTAAAAATGACTAACATAAATATGGTTGATTTTGGATGTTCATTTCACAAACATCTAATTGTTAAAAAATGACAGCTCCACTTTAACTGAGTTTTATCTTATCTTTTCAATGCTAAACTCCATTTTAAATCTAAGCCAGGACTAGGCAACTTGAGGTCCTCCAGCTGTTCAAGACTACAATTCTTATCATTCCCAGCCGGATGATGGGAATTGTAGTTCTGAGCAGCAAGAGGACCTCAGATTGCCTACCCATGATCTAAGCCAGGGCTTATAATTTTAAGTCCTTTGCTACTAGTCAGACCTGAAAAGTTACTCGCCACTGCAAGCGAAAACATACCCACCAGGGCTGAATTTCTACTCGCCAGGGCTAAATTTTCACTTGCCATTGGCTAGTGGCGAGTGGAAATTTTGAGCCCTGATCTAAGCAGTCTAGACCACCATTTCAGAACCTATATTAATCTAACAAGTAGCTATTAAATTATATCACAGTTATATATTACTATAAATGTTAGTAATATTTTTGTCTTTGCTCTATTGCTGGCTAGGAGGCAGCCTGGAATTTAGCTGTAATGAAGAAGAAGAAGATCCGTACAATCTCTGTGAGCATGAAGATGTATATGATATAGTACAGGAAGGCACACTACACAGTGAAGTAGGAAGTCGACCTCCTGTTCCTATCCCAAGGCCTTTAGAACCTGAAGTAACTGAACCTTACATTTCAAAGCGTAAGTTTAAACCACTGGGGGGGGGGTTATCCTCCAAAACACAAGCAGATGTTTAACCCTTTAATGATTGGTGACATTTCAGGACTGTCACCATTTTTTTTTCTGAAGTCCCGGTGATGGTCCTTGCTTGTTACGTATTTTGTGCTTACAACGTTCCTGCGGGAGCGCTGAAATAGCTAGTGGGGTTTGAAATTGACCGCTCCAAGACCTGAGCAGTCTATCTTAGACCCCTGTTCGGTGCGCCAGTACACATCATCAGTCACATGTGCCAGCAATCCAACATAGATCAAAGTGGTCCTTAAGGGAAGGTTGTTTCCCTGGACCGCTCGTCATTAAGGGGTTAAAAGTGCAGTTATCCCCCGAAAAGCAACTACTCAAATACATAAGTATCTTTATTTGTTAATTGGGTTAAAGTGACTACAGCTGCATAATACGTAAGTTCAAATTACCTATACATTTTATTTTATTTATTTTTATCTTTGCTTTTTCTTTGTAGAATTTTAAGTCCCTGACAGAGAGCTCCATGAGTATCTATTTCTAGAGAGCTTTCAGTCATGGACTTTGAAAGCAGGGATAGTGCTATAGAGTAATAGTGTAATTAAATACACCATACAAAGACTCAGTGCTGCAGGGATGATGCTACATTGTACTATTATCCTTGCTTTCACAGTCCCGACCAGAAGCTTTCTGGAAACAGATAGGTAAAGGTGAAGATTAAAAAAAGAGAGAATAAAAAATGATATTATACATAGTATACACTTCCAGAATACGTAAAGCCAGAAAAGAAGTTGACTGTCACTTGAATCTGGAATATTCCCATTAGCTTTTCCTGAAAAAAACCACAACCCCTCGAGTGCCAAATGAGTGAGCAATGTATTGATTTGGAATGTGCATATCCCTCTGGCACTCAAAGGGTTACATTATTTTGAGGTTTTACGAGGAAGAAAAACATTTTTTTATAATATTATTGAACTTTAAAGATAGCGTTGGGATCATATCCACAAAAGGAACAATCCTGGATCAAAAACAGTATCATAGGGGAGAAATGACAATTCTCCAAACCCATTGACTATAAATGGGCTTTTAATCCATTGACTGGTAGAGAGATCACTGACGCATTGCTCAGCAATGCACTGGAGACTTCTCTAGCATTCAAGGGGTTAAAAGCCTCACATAAATTAATGGGGATATTTATTTGTTCCCTGTAGTGCCATAGGTTTGTTCCAGAATTGCTCCTCTTCTATTTTCTATATTTATAAATGATCTACCAATGCAGGGCCAGACTGGGAATAAAAACCAGCCCTGGACAAAATCGCTTACCAGTCCCATAGCATTGCGACATTATAACAGCCCCATAGCATTGCGTCATTATAATAGCACGATAGCACTGCGTCATAGAGAGCAGGGGCAGATACTGTTCAAGAACTGACCCAGGGCAAACACATTTATTTTACCTATCCCATCCCTAGCCTTTTATTTGTCCTTTTCTTATCCTTAGACTCCTAGTGAAGCTACACTAGTGACACCACTGTGCTTAAAATTGATATACAACTACACTAACTATACCACAGAGCTTACAACTGATATACACCTACGCTAATGATACCACAGAGCTTACAAACTGAGATGGATCTACACTAGTGATACCTAAGAGCTTGCAACTGAATGGTGCTACACTAGTAATACCAAAAATTGTACAATTGAAATGATGCTACACTAGTGATACCAAAGAGCTTACAAGTGAACCAGTGATAAACTAGTTATACCAAATAGATTACAACTGATATACAACTAAACTGTGGTTACTACAGAGCTCACAATTGAAATGGCATTACACTAGTCTGATGCATGCAACTTTCTGAGCTTATATTTAACTCATTGAAGAACAGGTGCAGAAATCGGCACCAACATGTTGCATGGTATAATTTTGTAAAAGATACTAGACCTGATGAACGACTTGGACTTTTTTTATTTATCAACAGTTGGCCAGCATGTGCCTCTCCAGCTTTTGTGGGAATTTAGAAAAACGGACCCACATAATTTGCATCTTTTATTTAGCTTTTGGGCATTTGTCAGCTTGTATGCTGTGAGCCCCAGTTCCAATGCTGACTGTCAACAGTGAAGCCTAACTCAGCTGGCAGATGCAAAAGAGAGAGTGAGACAAGCAAAAGTGTTGAGAGCTTGGGTGCCAGAAGCAGAGTATGATGGGAGAAGCAGAGTGGAGGGAAAAGAGGTAGAGAGGAGGGAGAGAGGCAGAGCAGAAGGTAGTAGAGACAAAAAGGGGGAAGAGTTTGGTAAAGTAAGGCTTTTTCATTAATGTGAAGACAGCACACCTTTAAACAAGTAAGAGAGATAAAATGTACGGCATTAAAGGGATAGTAAAACTTAAAATGTAAAAAAAAATATGTTTTAGGGTTTATCCCTCTGAGTAAAACAAGGGTACTCCCACTGCTGAAAGGTGTTTAATTCAAAACTTATTAATTTTCAAAGTTGATTTTTTTAGGTGCAATATCACAGTGGCCTGAAATTGTACGGTGGCGCTGTTGCTACACGATCCTATGGACAGCTCTGGTCCCGGGACCATAAATCTCCATAGGATGGTGTAGCAACATCGCCACTGTACAATTTCAGGCCACTGTGATATTGCACCTAAAAAATTCAACTTTGAAAATTAATAACTTTTGAATGAAACACCTTTCAGCAGTGGGAGTACTCTTGTTTTACTCAGGGGGATAAACCCTACAACATATATTTTTTTATATTATAAATATTACTATCCCTTTAACAAAATTAAGGGTAATGGGTCATGAGAATAGTGAGAGTCCACCGTTGAAGCCATGGAGTATAGAGTAAGCTGGGAAAAGTACAGAGGCATACTCAGTAAACTCAGACCGTTACCTTTAGCTTATTTTCAGAATTAGGAGAGGCAGTATTCAACATAAGCAAGCCCTATAGCGATTGCCTAAAATGATTGTTCTATCTAAAGCTGCATGACGATTGTGCATTGGGTGTTAATCAGCTGATTACTAAGCATTGCAAGTGCCCTGAAGTCGCTAGATGTCTGATGTCCATCTGCCTGTGTGGGATTGAGCAGTGCAGACACTGGTACCCCTTCAAATTTCATCTGGGACAATTTCTCCCCCTCATGGCCCCTAGTTCCTACGCCCTTGAGTTAAGCTTACAGTACAGTAAAACTATTAGTAACCCCTTAAAACCAGAGAGATGTATAATGCATTGCTTTGCACACTCTCTGATCCTTAAGGCGCTAATATATAAATCTAACTTGCACTACATGCAGACCTACCCCATAGGCTGCAACAGCAGTGTCTCTGTGCCTTCTGCACAGATTCGGGAGCCGTTTCTCACTAGGAGAGGATGATGGGTGGAGCTTAAAGGCTGAAGGACCCACATAAGCAGCGCAGTCAACTAAGTTTAATGCACACGTGCTAGGAAGGCAGCGATTCTGATCCTGACACATGTCATTTGAAAAAAAAAAATAATAATAACATTTTAAATGAGTAGATTACATCACCTTAACTCCTGGACATTGGTCGCCGATAAAGCAGTGGGCAGCAACAGACACTGGGGCCCAAAGTCTCCATTCGGGGCTGCCACCAAAAGACTCGGGGCTTCAGCCCCCTTAGCCCCCCCCCCCAGCGATGCCCCTGAGAGAGAGAAGCAGAATCCTTGTAGCTTATCAGAGTTGTCAGATATTATAAACATCATCAGACATCAACTTACTTGACTACTTGTGTCTGGCTGTCTGCGTGCTGAGTTGACTCACTCACTTTCTGCTCCTGCTTCCTGCTCAGACTCAGCTCTCTCAGTTTCTCTGAACTGTGCTTAAGGTGTGTGCCGGCAGCCTACCCGGCACGCAGATGCAGTAGTGCTCTTCACGCTGTGCCTGCATCACTGGGTCTAGACCTGGCTTCAGCCTGTCTCCAGAGACACACAGTTAGTGGCCCGACAGCCAGCAGTCCTTCAGAATCTCGCGGCCGCTCAAGGTGACAGGACCACTGGATTTTTTTTTAAGCATAATAATAAAGCAGCCCCAGGGAAGCCCAGTGCAGGCGGCATACCAGGAATTTTCCCGGTATCCTGGTAGGCCCTGTACCAGTGGTTTTCAAAACAACTTCTGTGCACATGTATGCATGTGACACCATAATCTATGCTAAAAATTCAAACTAGAAGAAGTATTACAATATGGTTTCTCTGAAGTTGAAATATGGATAGCAAAGAAGAAACTGTTCTTAAACACTGACAGTCACCATGGTATTTAAACAAAGCACAAACTGCGTAATCTCTGCAATACCCACCTATCCATTGTAACAGAGTTTAATTATAACTTGGCCCCGTTTGACATCTTGGTATATGGCTTGATCCCAGCCTCCAAACTTTATCCCAGAATAGGTGTTCTGTTTAGAAACAAATCCTGTTTGTCCTCTGGTAAGAAAACGTATTGTACAGCAGATGTTATACCAGTCGTAGACTATGGGGACGCAGTATATGCTCCCGCACCACAAATCTGTCTTGCTAAACTTGACAATATGCCGCTTTAACCGTCAATTTAATTACACAACCCGTCATTGTGATATATAAACTAAATTGGCTAACTCTCGAATCAAGACATACCCTTCACATACCTTGCCTGGTTTATAACCACTTCTGTAGGAAGCTACCAGACTACTTGAGCAGTATGCCCACTCCAGCTCTCCATATTAACTATAACCTCCATTTCACTTCTAACAACACATTGAGTATACCACACTACACGAAAGAAGCCGGTAGATGTGCCTCCTTTTTCAGATCTCCGAAAGTCTGGAATAACCTGTACGAGATCTTCTCCCAGTCTAAAATCCTTAAAAGGATAGTAATACTTTGTTTTAACTTTATTTTATTTTGTAGGCATTAAAAAACATGAAGAATGATATGTCTTATCTCTCAAACCTTTATGGTTTATGAGATATTCACAAGCAAAGTTTCCCCCTCCTGCCCCTTTTACCTAGTGTAAGCAATCTCTTCTCAGATGTGGAATGCAGTCCATAGACCAGACAGATAACAGAAGGGGACAATCTTCTTCCTATGAGAACAATGAAAGCCCTACCCCCCTTGACATGCTTTTCAGTTTTTCCCTTATCTTAACTGAAGATTGTCCCTCTCTGTAGTCTACATGGGCACCTCCCTTCTGATCTGGCTGAACAGTGTGACATCAGTAAAAGGGGCGGGAGGGGGATACTTTCTCCTTGAATTACTCCTGAACTACAACTCTGACAGAATTGAAATAACACTCTCCAAAGTCCAAATACTATGATGATTAATTAGAGCTGCTTTTATTATGAAACATTACTATCCCTTTAAAAATAACTGCCATATTATCTAAAAATAATATATAAATGTATTTAAATTTTTAGCATGTATGTTTGTATGTGTGTCTATATACTAGTTGAAGAGCCCGTGTACACAGGCCACAGGCCAGCCAGTCGCGAGGCAGTCATGCACAGTAGAGACTGCCCGCGCCTCGGCAGATACAGTGGCAGCCAGTCGCGGGGCAGTCATGCAGAGTAGAGACTGCCCGCGCCGCAGCTGGTACTTCGGAGCACCCCTCTCCAAAGTATCAGCCGCTTCACGGGCAGTCTTTACTGCGCATGACTGCATTGTTACAAACATTTTAGCGAATTATTATATAGGATATATAAAAATATATATTGTTTCTCTATTTGTGTAAATACACATCTCTTTCCTGTAAACTCTCTAGGACATATCTGAAAATGAGAGAAATCTCTATGTATTATTCCTAGTAAACCATTTTTCTAAATAAAATTATATATGCAGAGTATGAATAAATTCCTCTTTTTGAAATAAATCTTGGCTACAGGGTCCAAGGTCTATAATAACTCTGTAGCTTCCTATTGGTTCTTGCAGTAACTCCTTATGCGTAACTCTATAAAAAGGTAAATATCAACAATAGATGTTATAACTGAAGACAGTGATTTAGCATTATGATAACCCCAGTTCCAAATATTGGATATACTTTTAATTCTTTTTTTTTATGATGTGCATCTGTTTGTCCAGTTTTGTTACACTGCATAATGAAATGTCATATCACAATTTAATTTAATGCCTACTACTGTGCCATGTAACCAGAACCACCAGAAGGGCCCATATGTGGCCCTCAAGTCCCCTAAATGGCTGTACATTATGATAAATTGTATATGGGGTCAAATTCTTTGGAGACCTCTTTAGCACCCAAGGGGTTAAAGAAGAAGTAAACCCCAAATCTAAACTATCTTATCAGAAAGGCCATTTGTCCCTGAATACTACTATGTGTTATTCGGGTAACTCAGGGGTTAATAATTATAGAGTCACATACCTGTTGGGGGAAAACTTTCTCTTCTTTTAGCTTTATCAGATATTGATAATATGTGGTCTGAGCAGGGTCAAACTTCCTTTACTCAAACTCAGTCTTAGAAAATAGAGAGAGGCTTCAGCCGACCCTGCAAGAATTGGGTGTTGGATCTCATGAGTGACTTGGAAAGTATTAACACCAGAGCTACCTGAAAAGCATAGCAGTATTCAGGGACATATGACATTTCTGTTCAGACTCTATAAAAAGGTAAATATCAACAATAGATGTTATAACTGAAGACAGTGATTTAGCATTATGATAACCCCAGTTCCAAATATTGGATATACTTTTAATTCTTTTTTTTTATGATGTGCATCTGTTTGTCCAGTTTTGTTACACTGCATAATGAAATGTCATATCACAATTTAATTTAATGCCTACTACTGTGCCATGTAACCAGAACCACCAGAAGGGCCCATATGTGGCCCTCAAGTCCCCTAAATGGCTGTACATTATGATAAATTGTATATGGGGTCAAATTCTTTGGAGACCTCTTTAGCACCCAAGGGGTTAAAGAAGAAGTAAACCCCAAATCTAAACTATCTTATCAGAAAGGCCATTTGTCCCTGAATACCCAAGAATTGGGTGTTGGATCTCATGAGTGACTTGGAAAGTATTAACACCAGAGCTACCTGAAAAGCATAGCAGTATTCAGGGACATATGACATTTCTGTTCATAACTCTATAAAAAGGTAAATATCAACAATAGATGTTATAACTGAAGACAGTGATTTAGCATTATGATAACCCCAGTTCCAAATATTGGATATACTTTTAATTCTTTTTTTTTATGATGTGCATCTGTTTGTCCAGTTTTGTTACACTGCATAATGAAATGTCATATCACAATTTAATTTAATGCCTACTACTGTGCCATGTAACCAGAACCACCAGAAGGGCCCATATGTGGCCCTCAAGTCCCCTAAATGGCTGTACATTATGATAAATTGTATATGGGGTCAAATTCTTTGGAGACCTCTTTAGCACCCAAGGGGTTAAAGAAGAAGTAAACCCCAAATCTAAACTATCTTATCAGAAAGGCCATTTGTCCCTGAATACTACTATGTGTTATTCGGGTAACTCAGGGGTTAATAATTATAGAGTCACATACCTGTTGGGGGAAAACTTTCTCTTCTTTTAGCTTTATCAGATATTGATAATATGTGGTCTGAGCAGGGTCAAACTTCCTTTACTCAAACTCAGTCTTAGAAAATAGAGAGAGGCTTCAGCCGACCCTGCAAGAATTGGGTGTTGGATCTCATGAGTGACTTGGAAAGTATTAACACCAGAGCTACCTGAAAAGCATAGCAGTATTCAGGGACATATGACATTTCTGTTCAGACGGTTTAGAGTTAGTGTTTTTTGCTTCTTTAAGGTAAACAGTGTTAGTGTAAAGGGAAATATGCTCTAAGGAAAAAAAGAGGACAAGGATGCTTTTTGGGTGATAATAGCATGCATGTAATGTGGTAGAGACTGGGGGGATATTAAGGAGAAGCCTCTGAAGGCATCATGCATCTCATGGAATGCCTGTTGCCCACTTATGATCTAGGCCCTATATTATGTGTGTGTGTGTGTGTGTGTTTTTCTCTCATAGAAAAATGTCTGCATTGAAAAAATCCATGATGTCCATTAATGTTAATGTTTCTTCTAGTTATTACAGAGAAAACAAAAACAAGGAAGGAAAATGTTTACATAGAATCTGCATATCAACTGAGAAGAAGTGAGTGTATTCTTTGTAAAGCTGATGTTAACTGGAAATATCAACTGTACACAGCACTTTGCAAACATTTTATTATTCTTTGCTAATATGTTTTTGCTGATCTCCTGTTTCCTATTGTATAGAGCAGAGGTAGCCAATCCCGGTTTTTATAAGCTATCAGCTGTGCATGTTTTCAGGATTTCTCTTTAGTCCATTGAGGAACACAGGAACCATGGGGATTAAGTACCTACCACTAGCAGGGTACTTGCAAATCAAATCTCCATGGAGGAGGAGTCTCTACACTTGAGAGCATTGTAAGTGATAGGTGCAGTCTGGCTGCGGCCACAGGTCGGATTAAAGATGCCAACTGAAGAGCTGATGGTCTGGTACACGGAATGGCAGGAACAAAGGCATAACGTGGGGGAGTCGGTGTACAGGTACATGGAATCTCCAGAACAAAGGCCTAGTCTGTGAGAATGGTGGTCTGATTGTCCCAGTTGCTTTGCAGTCTTCCAGTTAGGATTCAGTCTGACAATGTGATGGCTGTGGCTTTTATAAACCACCAAGGATGGATGAGAAGAGAGGGTGTGTTGTCCAAGGTTCAACCATTCAGATTCTGGTAGTAGACAGTGTGGTGGTGGAAAAACTTAGTCATCAGTTCCTGGAACCCTGGAATTGAGAACAAAAGCAGTCTGTTATTCATCTCCATCGCTCAGTAGTCAGAGCTGTCGGTTGTGCACTTCATGGTATCTTGCACTAACCTTAAGGTCCATTAGTTTTGCTCCAAGTCCTGGGATCCTCCAGCCTTGACAGTGGATGTGATGGTCATTCTGTGGCATTTCCCTCTAGCATGTGTTTTTCCTCCTCTTCCCCTGATCGCTCCTGTGTGGAGAAAGATCAGGATAGACCAGGTGCATGTAATTCTGACTGTACCATATTGACCTCACAGAGCTTGGTTGTCAGTGTCACCGCGTCTCCCTGTGACTCGCTTACCTCTCGGCCGCTTCCAGCTATGTGCCTCTGATGTCTCTCTTCCTGTGGCTCGCTTACCTCATGGCCGCTATGTGCCTCTGGTTCAGGTGTGGAACATGCGCAGTGTCGTTGCTTTCTCTGTCTGTGTATCACAGTGTGCTTGACAGCCGTGCTGCTCACTCCCTGAACTTCTCCTCAGTGCTGTCTATGGTCACGAGTGCAGGCGAGTGTTTGTGATGTGCGCTTGTTTACACGCATGGGGCCTACACTCCTGATTGGTTCCCGCCTTGTGTATCCCTATTTGAATGCCTCTGGGCCTAGTACCAGTTGCCCTTACATGGTGTTCCAGCTAGTCTCCTTTGTCTGCTCCGTTTCGCTGTGACTCTTGCTTGGCCTCAGATCTCGCTCTGTGTATAACCTCGTCTTGTCTGACTATCCACATTGGTACTACCTGTGGCTCTGGTTGATTCCGCTCTGTGTATGACCCCGGCTTGTCTCACTATCGACATTGGTATTGACCTGTGGCTCTGGCTGACTACTCACTCCATTTTGACCCCGGTTTACTTGATTATCCACCGATGCGGACCAGTGGCTCTAGCCAACTCTCGCTCCTTGTTTCCGGTTGTCCAACTACCTTCTCGGTACTGAACTTGGTACAGGCTGCCTACTCGATCCTTGTGTTCTCTCCGTTCCAGCTATTCATATGCAGTACTGTGGCAGTGCAGCCCTTTCTATGATTGCAACTATCTGCGTTAGTACTGGAGGTAGGATACACAGATCTCAGGGTGCTCGATCCTACCTACAGATAGAACCACAGGCTAGGTTCTGTATTCCTTTTCTCTTCAAGTAGCTCAGGGCTCTACATAGTGTCAGTCTGGGTAATAGACTGTGGGCTTTTGCCGTACTGTACGGGGGTATTACTGGGATATTGCCTGTTATTTTGTATTCTAAATAAAGGTGGTTTTATTCCAACATTACTTGTGTCTGACTTTCTGTTTGTACTGGTTACCGTGACACTGTGGCACCCGCGCATTGAAGTGCCCTGTTTTTTTCCCTTTCCTTTATTGGGCAGAATTCGCTCTAAAGGGTCCAGTGCTCAGTCGAGCCCTCTTCTTCCCATTGGCTCCTTTTCCTATTTAAACAAGCAACCCAAGTCAACGGGTGCCTGTTCCATGAGCTAGCAGCATTTGTTCATAGTGTCTTGCTATTCACCTGTATTCTCTCCTTGGCTACTGACCTGGCTTGTTGACTACCTCCTCATCTCCACTTCTTGGCTACTGACCCAACTTGTTGACTAACTCCTGATCTCGCTTCTTGGCTACTGACCCAGCTTGTTTGACTACCTTCTGATCTCCGCTCCCTTCTGACCCGGCTATCCAACCATTCCCATTCTTTGTGTTTCTAGTCCTTCCTTGTTCCCTTCTGGTCCTGGTTCTAAAAGGATCGCATCGTACTCCCGTTCTGGTTGCAACCCAACTCAGCTGAGGTGGAACAATCTGGTTTCGCGACCAACCAGCAAGGCTGCAGCAAGGGAGTGCCTGGCACTCCATCTCTGAACCTGAGCCTTGCTTCCTAGCGACGCACCCAAGCAACAGAACCAGCACTAGACTACGTGGGTCCCTACCCACTGTGTCAGTGACAGTCAGATCTACCCCCTGTGTTAATGACAGTCAGATCTTATCAACCTGTCTGCAGATGAGTTATGGCGTCTCCCTCTGCTCCCAGACTTCTTGGGTAAGAGGTCTTAGCGTCATCCAGACAGAGAGGCTTTTTTTAATAGCATGCCTCTTGAAACCAGAAGAGGAAGAGTTTCTCTAAGCTAGTCATTGTGTCCATGCTTAATGTCATAAGCCAGTTTCTTGTAGGGTCTGGTCATTGTTCTTGAAGTCGTGTGAATAACATGGTGCCAACCATGCTCTTTTTATCTTCTGTTGGTTTTGACCTTTCTCCAGGATGGCCTCCTAAGGGATTTTGTCTTTAATATAAGTGACAGATTTTGGCCTTGTCAGTTCTTTTTCAGAGGTGTATTGTCTGTTACTGAATGTTCAGATTTTTGTGCAAAGGGTGGACATTTGTACCCGATCTTTAGAAATTCTACACCTCCATGTAAATCTGGTCATTGGAGTATCAGAGGAATCCTTTTGAACATTTGACTTATGTGTTTCTTCGTTGCTTAACCCTGAAGACTGCATTCCTTCTAGTGACTGTGTCTGTCCTGCATATGGCCAAACTACAGGCTTTGTCTTGTAGAGTCCCCTTTACTAATTTTTCATGCAGATAAGGTGGTTCTGCATACTTGAATTGGGTTTCTCCCCAAGGTGGTTTCTGATTTCCACATTAATCAGGAGATTGTGCTTAGTTCTCTTTGTCCTGCAACATCTAACAGACAAGAACAAAACCTTCACTATCTGGGCATAGTTAGGTGTCTTAAATACAAGGCTCTCACAGAGAACTGTTTTGTAAACCATATATGTATTTATTAATGTGGGCCTTGTGCAAGCAAGCAGCATCTAAGGTGACGGTGGGCTCTTGGATCAAGGCAACCATTCACCAGGCCTTCACCCTTAGAAAGAGGAGAGTGCCTTTTCAGGCAATGGCTCATTCCATCAGAGCGATAAGTGCTTTGTGTGCCTACAAGAACCAGACTTCAGTGGAGCAATTGTGGCCGGGGTGATTTGGTTGTTACTTCACACCATGGCTAAACATAACTGAGTCAACATACTGGCCTTGGCTGAGGCCAGTTTTGGGATAAAAGTCCTCCAGGGGTAGGTGCCTTTTCCTGGGTCTCTAGTAACTCTTCTGTTGTTACTTAGTTTTTTGTATGTCAGTATCCAGTAACACCTGAAGTTTATGGTTGTGTTTGACTTCTTTCTGTTAAGACTGTTTCTTTGTTGTGAGTTTGTCTCCCTCTCCCTAGACGTCTCGTTGGGATAGTTATTGTATAGCCATACGGTTCCATAATAGACAAAAAGAGAAAATGAGATTTCTGTTGAGTACTGGTGCATTAAAGGGATAGTAATGTCTGTGTTAACCAAAATGTAATATTGTAGCTATTACAAAACTAAACTAACTGATGTAAGTCCCATATGGTTTGAGAGATATACGAAGATAAACGTCCCCCCTCCCTCCCCTTTCCATGATGTCAGCTGTAAAACTGACAGCAGGAGATTTGTGCTGGCCGCCTCAAGGCAGCTCTTCAGCAGAGCCGAAAAAGTGTGATCTAAAAATAAATACTTCATTGGAACCTCTAGAAAGTGAGCCTGGTTTGCAAGCACACGTTGTAGACCATTCCAATTAAGTATTTGTTTCTAGATTGCATTATTTTGGCTCTGCTGAAGAGCCGCAGGACCATCCCTGGACCAGGATATCCTGCTGTAAGCTAGAACCTGATGTCAGTAAAAGGGGAGGGGACTATATCTTCATATAGCTCTCAAACCATAAAGGTTTGAGAGATGGGATTTATATCTGTTAGTTTAGTTTTGTAATAGCTACAATATTACATTTTGGTGAACACAGACATTACTATCCCTTTAAAGTAAAACTGTAACTTTGTAATAATAGCAGATTTTGAAAGCGTTTTCAAAATCACTTATATTTTATTAATGTTTTATTTAAAACAATATATGAGATATTTTGTTTTATTTGTCACTATACACATTTGACATGAATTGAAATTCATTTGACTCAGTTACAGTGATAACCAGGGGGAGATGCACTAAGATGTCATAAAGAGCTGTTAAAGTAGAGATGACTTCTCCAGTGATATCACTTCTCCAAGCCCTATGTTATTAAATGGAGCCAATGCACTAAGGTTTGTCCAGCTTTGGAGATCTTAGTGCATAGGCTGTATAGAATAACACAGGAACTGGAGAAGAGATATCACTGCAGGAGTCATCTCTGCTTTGTCACCTCTTTATCACATCTTAATACATAACCTCCCAGGTATTCCTGTAAATGTATCAAATTGAGGCCTAGATTGTATTGAAGTTGATATGTTATTACTGGATTTAGCTAACAGATTTCCATGAAAGCCTATGATGAAATTATAGATAAAATAAAAATGTGATACTGCAATGTAATCCATCCCTTTCACCTCCTTCACATCAGCCACATCACCTCAGATGTTCTTCCCGTTTCCCTCCATACAATTTATAATTTTGGTGTCTTACTACCCTGCATATCAGCTCAGACCAATTTTTACTGTTATTCCTCTTGTCTGTTGACCTTTCACTTTCAGCCTGTATGCGTGTATCATATTGCAATACATTGGATGTCTCTGACATCAAAGGCTTTATGTCTGTACACCTGTATAAACCACACACACACACCTGACTTCTGTGTTTTTATCTCTTTGAGTACCACAGATTTATCCAACACATTGCAATGCGTTGAACTGGTCACTGTAACTGAAAGGTTTAAAATAAACATCATGTGTGTGTGTGTGTGGTTCACAGAGGTTCACAAACATTAGCCTTTTACTTGCCACAGATATGAAATGCATTAGAAGGTGTTGCATACATGTCTGTTGAGTGTGTTCTACATCATTCTGGCACAGAAAGGGTTAATGTCCTATTTTCATCTGCAGCTCATGGGCACTGTGGGTAGTTAATTGGTGTGTCTTAGGTCTCCAGACTGCAGTTAGAAGCAAAGGTCCTCAATGGCTTGCCTTGTACCAGCAGGTGGCTGTGCCTGACACACACACACACACCAAAATATGAGAAAAAAAAAAAAGAATGATCGAAGGACATATTGTAGCTAGTGATGATCGAGCACCCCAATGCTCGGGTGTTCGGGTGCTCTGGCCGAGCGCCCCCGGAGGCTCGAGTGCTCGGCCGAGCACCCGAGCCCCATTGAAGTCAATGGGAGGACTCGAGCATTACACCAGGCACCCCCTGCTCTGATGAGGGGAGGGTGCCTGGTTCATAGGAAAAGGTCAGAAAATGATGGAAACACCACAGAAATGGTTCAGGGACAGCATAGGGAGGATGTGTGGATGCATCTTGGACTCCAACGTCGCTGCTGGGAACGATGTTTCGCCCGTAGTACGCCATTTTTACAAACTGACCGTAAAACACACAAAAAGGAAGATAAAAACGACTTTAGGCGAAAAATTGTTACCAAACAGTATTTGCTGTATATTTACTTGTATATCATCTGCAAATTCTGCAAAAAATTTCATAGATTTTTCGGAACTGGGGCCATGATTAAGAGGGAAACGTGCGCAGCGTAAAGCAGGTGTTCAACGTGGTTATGGCCCGGGTAAGGTACAGCATTCAGGAACGGAGGCCGCAGCTACCACAGGTTTTACAACATGTCCGTTTGCCCTTGTTAAGTCCAAAATTTATAGTCGGAACAGTGGGGTCTGATCCATTGAGTAAAAGTGACGAAGTGACTTAGTGGATGAAGCCAAGAACTACCTTCTGCTCTGTCGAACACCCCAGCCCTATTTAATTCAATGGGAGGACCTGAGGCACTCCGATACAACCTGTATATCACAAAATGGAGGGCCTCATTCACATTGTGGTACAATAGTTCAGGTAGTGGTCCAACACTCATAAAGCCTATGCACTAAGTGAAAGGGCTGCCAAAAATTAGACTGAAATGTCACTCCAATACACCCTTTATTACACATAAAGGAGGGCATCATACACACCCTTGAAAAATTAGGATTAATGGCCTGCTGGTGACCCTCTAAAACATTAGGGGCGAGGGCATGCCGCTAAGCTGACCATCTAAAACATTAGGAATGAGGGTCTGCTGCTGAGCCGACCATCTAAAACATTATGGGTGAGGGTCTGCTGCGGAGCTGACCATCCTAAACATTATATGCGAAGGCCCGCTAGTGAGCTGACGCTATAAAACATTATATGAGAGGGCCCGCTAGAGAGCTGACCCAATAAAACATTATATGAGAAGGCCCGCTGGTGAGCTGACCTATACAAAAATTGTCAAACAGGGCCCGCTGGTGAGCTGGCCCTATATAAAAATTATATCACAGGGCCCGCTGGTGAGCTGGCCCTATATAAAAATTATATCACAGGGCATATGGAAGAGGAGGAGGAGGATGAGAAGATTAAGAGTCAACCATATACCCATTTTTTGGGTGGAAGGGGTGAATGGGAATACAGAGTATTCCCATCATTGTAAATAACATATCTAAAGTGACTTTATGTTCACCCGGGGCTTTCCTCCAGTGGAGTGGAGAAGTCAGGGGAAATCCAGGCCTTGTTCATTTTTATAAGTGTCAACCTATCAGCATTTTCGGTGGAAAGGCGGATACGCTTATCTGTTATGATGCCACCAGCAGCACTAAATACCCGCTCAGACAGAACGCTGGCGGCAGGGCAGGCCAGCACCTCCAAGGCATAGAGTGCCAGTTCATACCACGTGTCCAGCTTGGACACCCAGTAGTTGTAAGGCACAGAGGGATCATTGAGGACGCTGACACGGTCTGCTACGTACTCCTTCACCATCTTCCAAAACTTTTCCCTCCTTGTGACACTAGGCTGCGCATCAGGGTGAGGGTGCTGGCGGGGTGTCATGAAGGTGTCCCACGCCTTGGAGAGTGTTGCCCTGCCTTTGTCGGAACTGCTGTGTGCTCCCCTTTTCTCCCCTTCTCGGTTGGCCAAGGTAGCACGTACTCTGCCGCCAGCGTTGTCACATGGAAAATTTTGGAGCAATTTTTCGACAAGAACCTTGTGGTATTGCACCATTTTGCTTGTCCTCTCCACCGGAGGAATGAGAGATGAGAAATTCTCTTTGTAATCCGTGTTGTCTAAAATGCGTATAACGCGTGGGTCACGGGAAAGGCAGCCTAACATAAAGTCAGCCATGTGTGCCAGAGTACCAACAGGCAAGATTTCGCTGTCCTCACCAGGAGGATGAGTCTCAATCTCCTCATCCTCTTCCTCCTCTTCTGCCCACCCACGCTGAAGAGATGGAAATAAAGTTCCATGGCTACCCTCTGTAGCGGAGGCAACCGTGTCTTCCTCCTCCTCCGCCTCCTCCAATTGTCGCTGAGAAGACGAAGTGAGGGTGCTCTGGCTATCACCTTGTGTAAGCTCTTCCTCCCCCATTTCCACCTCTTCCACATGCAAAGCGTCGGTTTTAATTGTGAGCAGCGAGCGTTTCAGTAGACACAGAAGTGGGATGGTTACACTGATAATAGCGTTATCGCCGCTCACCATCTGTGTCGATTCCTCAAAATTGCGTAAAACCTCACAGAGGTCTGACATCCATTCCCACTCCTCACTTCTGATTAGAGGAAGTTGAACGGAGAGGCGACGACCGTGTAACAGCTGGTACTCCACTACTGCCCTCTGCTGCTCACAAAGCCGGGCCAACATGTGGAAGGTGGAGTTCCAGCGCGTGCTCACGTCACACAGCAGCCGGTGAGCTGGCAATTGTAAGCGCTGCTGCAGCTTCAACAGGCCGGCTGAAGCTGTAGATGACTTACGGAAATGTGCACACACGCGGCGCACCTTCGTCAAGAGATCATGCAAATTGGGGTAGGTTTTTAGAAATCGCTGAACCACTAAATTAAATACATGCGCTAGGCATGGTACGTGTGTGAGCTTGCCGAGCTCCAAAGCCGCCACCAAGTTACGCCCATTATCACACACAACCATGCCTGGTTGCAGGTTGAGTGGCGAGAGCCACTGCTCGGTCTGGTGACTAATCCCCTGCAACAGCTCTGAGGCCGTGTGCTGTTTGTCCCCAAGGCAGATCAGCTTCAGCACGGCCTGTTGACGCTTCCCCACTGCAGTGCTACACTGCTTCCAGCTACCGGCTGATGGGTGAGTGGCGCTGCGCGCAGAGAATTCAGAGGTGGAAACGGAGGAGGAGGAGGAGGAGCCAATAACGTAGGTGCTGGCGGAAACCCTGATGGAGGTAGGGCCCGCAATCCTCGGCGTGGGTAGCACCTGTGCCATCCCAGGGTCCGAGTCGCTCCCAGCCTCCACGACATTCACCCAGTGTGCCGTCAGGGAAGTGTAGCGTCCCTGGCCACAAGCACTTGTCCATGTGTCAGTCGTTAAGTGGACCTTCCCAGTAACTGCGTTGGTCAGGGCACGGGTGATGTTAAGGGACACATGGTGGTGTGAGGCGGGGACGGCACACCGGGAAAAGTAGTGGCGGCTGGGGACTGCGTACCGAGGGACAGCTGCTGCCATCAGGCTGCGGAAGGACTCAGTGTCCACAAGCCTAAATGGCAGCATTTCGATGGCCAGTAATTTGGAAAGGTGTGAGGTTAGTGCTATGGCCTGTGGGTGGGTGGCTGGGTATTTTCGCTTGCGCTCAAATGCCTGGGGTAACGACATTTGGACGCTGCGCTGGGACAGGGAAGTGGATGTGGTCGCTGATGGTGCTTCAGATGGTACAGGTGCAGGGCGGGAGGTATGCGGGCCTGTGCCTTCGACAGGCGATTGGCCGGCACCGAAAACAGGGGAAGAGGAGGCAGTGGTGTGGCCTGCAGACACAGATTGGCGATCCGGGCGTTCCTCCCACTTATTACGGTGCTTGGATGCCATGTGTCAGATCATGCTGGTGGTGGTGAGGTTTCTAGTGTTCATGCCTCGGCTCATTCTGGTGTGGCACAGGTTGCAAACTACAATTTTTTTGTCGTCCGCACTTTCCTTAAAAAAACGCCATACCGCGGAACACCTAGCCCTTGGCAAGGGAGATTTACGCAAGGGGGTGCTCCGTGGAACATTTGCGGGCCGGTTTGGTGCGGTCCGCCTTCTTTCTTTAGCCACACCACTGCCTCTTCCAGCCTGTTGCGGTGCTGCAGATGGCTCACCCTCAGGACTGCTGTCATCGCTCGGCTCTCCACCTTCCCAGGTGGGGTCAGTGACCTCATCGTCCACCAAGTCCTCCTCCACTTCCTCACTCTGATCATCCTCCTCATTTCTTGATCCCACCACATCCTCATTCATTGACAACTGTGTATCATCCTCCTCATCAAGGTCTTGAGACAGTAATTGTGGTTGATTTGATGGCAACTGTGTCTCATCATCATCATCCACTTCCTTTGACCTTAAATGCCGTTCCCCTCTGTCATCTTCTTGTGATTGGGTACCCTCTAGAGGTTGTGAATCAGGGCACAAGATCTCATGTTCCTCTGCAAGCGTGCTTGGAGAGAGGTTCAAATCAAGGATTGGTGATGAGACGAGCTCCTCACTATATCTCAGTGTGGGATCACTTCTTTGGCCAGACCCTCTATGGTGGGAGGAAGGATGATCAGGGTGAGGATTATGTTGACCAGACTCTTGGCTAGTGAGAGTGGACTTGGTGGAAGACAGGGTGGTGCTTAACCGACTGGAAGCAGTATCAGCTGAAATCCAACCGACCACCTGTTCGCAGTGGTCTGACCTCGAGAGTGATGTCCTGCGACGCCCTGTAAACTGAGACATGAAGCTAGGTATGGTGGATGTCTTTCTTTCTTGTGCTCTTGCACCAGGCACAGTTTCTACGCGTCCTGACCCGCGCCCTGAACTATCAGGATCACGTCCACTTCCCCGTCCCTTTTTACCCGCCTTCTTCATATTACACGGAATATATGCCGGTAATCTGCGGCTAGGCACACGAAACAGAATGTGACGCTAATCTGCGGCTAGGCACAGTGAACGGAATATGTGACGTTAATTTGTGAATTTGCACACTAAACAATATGTGACGTTAATTTGTGAATTTGCACACTAAACAATATGTGCCGCTAATCTGCGGCTAGGCACACTAAACAGAATGTGACGCTAATCTGCGGCTAGGCACAGTGAACGGAATATGTGACGTTAATTTGTGAATTTGCACACTAAACAATATGTGCCGCTAATCTGCGGCTAGGCACACTAAACAGAATGTGACGCTAATCTGCGGCTAGGCACAGTGAACGGAATATGTGACGTTAATTTGTGAATTTGCACACTAAACAATATGTGACGTTAATTTGTGAATTTGCACACTAAACAATATGTGCCGCTAATCTGCGGCTAGGCACACTAAACAGAATGTGACGCTAATCTGCGGCTAGGCACAGTGAACGGAATATGTGACGTTAATTTGTGAACTTGCACACTAAACAATATGTGACGTTAATTTGTGAATTTGCACACTAAACAATATGTGCCGCTAATCTGCGGCTAGGCACACTAAACAGAATGTGACGCTAATCTGCGGCTAGGCACAGTGAACGGAATATGTGACGTTAATTTGTGAATTTGCACACTAAACAATATGTGACGTTAATTTGTGAATTTGCACACTAAACAATATGTGCCGCTAATCTGCGGCTAGGCACACTAAACAGAATGTGACGCTAATCTGCGGCTAGGCACAGTGAACGGAATATGTGACGTTAATTTGTGAATTTGCACACTAAACAATATGTGACGTTAATTTGTGAATTTGCACACTAAACAATATGTGACGCTAATCTGCGGCTAGGCACACTAAACAATATGTGACGCTAATCTGCGGCTAGGCACACGAAACAGAATGTGACGCTAATCTGCGGCTAGGCACACGAAACAGAATGTGACGCTAATCTGCGGCTAGGCACAGTGAACGGAATATGTGACGTTAATTTGTGAATTTGCACACTAAACAGAATGTGACAATAATCTATGGCTAGGCACACGTTTAAAATGGCCCTTTTTGTCGCTGCTTTCTAAAATAATTGGCCCTGTGCACCTAACAGAATATGTCACCTTGTCACTGCACTGTGAAATATTTGTCCCTGTGCACCTAGTACAATGTCACCTTATAAATATCCCCCCCCACAAAAAAAAGAAATTGTGCCCCCCCAAACAAAATATAAATGCTGCCCCCACACACAACAGTCCTAAAAAGGACTTTTGGGTCTTGAAAGAGTACCAACACTTTTATTCTCCCTACACTGACTTTCCCTGCCTGATCGCATCTCTCCCTGGCTGAGAATGAGCAGAACTCGCGAGTCGGGTGCTATACAGCACCCGATCACGGGTTCTGGCCAGCCAATCAGTGTAATGCCAGCAGCCAACATGGCTGCTGGCATTACACTGATGTCAGAGCCTACCCGCACGTTTATTGGCTGCGCAGCAGCCGCGAAACGTGCGGGGAGGAGACCCGAACATGGCGGGCGAGCACATGCGGTACTCGTACGAGTACCGCCATGTGCCGAGCAGAGCGATGCTCGAGCCGAACCGAGCTTCGGCCGAGCATGCTCGCTCATCACTAATTGTAGCACCTCAGTGGACGAAAACTCAACCAAGCTGCATAGGGCAAGCTTATGTAGAAGATACCTACCAAATTCTATAAACATGACAGAGGGAAAGTGCAGTGCTGCTCCAAACAGAGCGTCCCACCTGTGTGGTGTGAGGGAGAGGCTGGTGATTGTGGACGTGTTTACATGGACGCGGTTACCAGGGGAGTACTCAGTGCTTACCCCAGCTACATCAGGAGAAGTGCTTCATAACAGACAGTGAATTGTGGGCATTATAGTGTAAGGGTGCAGCAACATTAAATGGTATAATGGTTTAACCATTAATAAGCCTGTAAGTGTAAGTGTGTGCATGTGCATTTCTCAGAACAGTCCATTGTACGCTGGTGCAAGTGGTGACTTTCTGTCTTAGGTTGCTGGGTGTTGTAGTTCAGCAGCAGGGTGAGCGATGTTCGCATTGCTTCTATTAAGAGTCACCTATGCTGACATAATACCATCAGACAGGAATGACGCCAGGCATGGGAACGATCAGGGTACTTATGGGACATATTCAGAGGCTTTGGAAAGCTGCTACACTATGCTGATGTATACACTTGTGGAGCAGCAGACCCACATATTCCTTGTTAAATACTGTAGGTTTTGCTGAGAGCTGTTAGGGGTGATTGAATGGTGTTTTTGTTGACGGTTGTATAGTTATGCAAAGTGTGTTGGTGGAGTGGTGAGTGCCGGCCATGCTTTTTTTTTTAACCGGACAAAAGTGAGGGCAGGCCAACTCCATACAAAGATTTTGACAGGAGTCAAAATCATGCCTCTGTGTATGTCCTGGTGAGGCAGTATGGAGGAAATTTGAATGCCTGTGTGTGTCCATCCAGGGATGTGTGTGTGTGTGGCAGAGACGGAGAATTCTGGCACCTTGACGGCCTTCTCCTTTTATTAGTATAGATTTATAATAGTTAGGACCATTTTAAAGAAAACAGGTAGGTGAAGGTTTGTGCTTTTGGCACCCCCTACAGTATGTGAACTCATGTCAAAGAGGTGCCATTTTTCTTGTAAGAGCAGTAGCTAATGAATACAGTTTACATAGTCTTCAAATATTTCACTACATTTAAAAAGGTGGAATTGTAAAAGAATGCCATTTTTTCCTTTAGCTCCACCTTCTGGAAACATCTGTGCGCACAAGCTAGTGGTAGAAAGGCAAGTGACCCCTCATTGATGTTATAGGCTATCTTCTTTCCAAAACTGTATGCTTTGTCTACCTTTCTTCATTTATGTAGTTTTCAACAACCATTTTAGGCAAGTCATCACATTGATTTTGCCATACTAACAGTCCAGTCATGAAGTGCCAGAAAATTCCTCTATGAACAAGAGAAGCAGATGTATGTTTCAGCCTTGCTGGGCTTCATTAGCTAGGTGTAGCTGATCTCTCTAGGCATTGTGAGCAAGGGTTCCATGTCTGAATTCCCCTGTTACCCTAAGGGTGAACAAATCTAAGAATAATTTGCATACACAAATGTACTGGACAGTGATGCTTGACTAGAAACAAGCCTGCTATAGAATATAGCAGGCTGTTTAGGAGTGGTGTTCTACCTAGTATGCAGTCTCTTTAAACTCACTAGCGTCTTACACAGAGAGAGAGGAAATATTCTAAAGCACATTATACTGATTCTGCCAAATTAGCAGACCAGTAACGAAGTGCCAGGTAATTCCTTATTGAAAAAGAGCAGCAGCCAATCCCAGATGTACATTTCAGACTTTTTGGGTCTTCTCAGCAAGGTGTATCTGATATCTCTAGGCACTGTGAACAAGGGGTCCAAATATGGATTCCCCTGTTAGCCTTAGGGCAATGAAACCTAAGGATAATTTGCATAACACATTAGTACAGGTCAAAGATGCTCAACTAGGAGCAAGCCTGCTATAGAATTTAGCAGGCTATATAAGAGTGGTGTCCTACCCAGAGTACAGTCTGTTTTAGCTCACTAGTGCCTTACACAGAGAGGAAATATTCTAAAGCACATCATACTAATCCTGCCAAAATAGCAGTCCAGCCACTAAGTGGCAGGCAATTCTTCTTTGAACAAGAGAAGCAGCGAAGCCCAGACATATGTTTTGGTCTTGTTGGCCCTTGTCAGTGAGGTGTATGTCAACTCATGCCAGCAGGGTTCCATGTTTCTCTTAAGAGTATTATCTAATTAATATAGTTGGAAATTGCATTGTTTTCACAGATTTCAGTACATTTGATGGGGTGAAAATGTCAAAAAATTCTAATTTTTTTCCTTTATCCTTTAGCGCCACCTTCTCTAAACATTTGTGCACACCAGGCTAGGGGTAGAAAGCATGTGACCCTTCAGTTGATGTGGTGGGCTGTCTGCTTTCCAAAATTATATACTTTGTCTACTTTACTTCTGTAGCAGTTATAACCAAGTAATGTTTGAAAAAAAAGTAAGAAAACTCAGAGGTTTTAGTTGGTGCAGTTTTGTACTTCTGGCACTACTATAGTATGTCATATCATACCATGGGGTGTTATTTTTCTCTTAAGAGCACTAGATAATGAATACAGTAGGAAATGCAATGGTTGTCATCGATTTTAGTACATTTGAAGGGTGGAAATGTAAACAATGCAATTTTTTCCTATAGCTCCAACTTCTGGAAACATTTATACCCACCATGCTAGGGGTAGAAAGGCAAGTGACCCCTCATTTAATTCAGTTGGATATCTGCTTTCCAAAAATATATAGCTTTTTAAAGTTCTTAAGTTGTTTTAGGGTAGTTTCCTATATAACCACTAGGGTGTGCATTTTAATTCATAAAGCTGAAAATGCGCTCCTGGTAATTAGGGGTCTGCATAGGTCATCCATGTTGGTAAAACTATGCACATTTTGTGTTTTTGTACATGGGAGATTCAGAGCATTTATGACATCATAACCTGTTGCACCATGCAAAATGTGCTTCATCTGAGGCACAATGTAAAAGCTCAATTCATTCTGAAAATATATATATATATATATGTATAGTCTTCCATATGTAACTATAAAGTTACCCACAATGCTGACAACCTGTCTGGCCTACAGGGTGTAAGAAATCACCCAAGCCCCTGACACTGAAAGGGTTAATAATCTGTTCTAGATATGTGTGTGTGTGCGCCTAGATAAAATCAGGTTATTATGAAAGTTAATGTGGATGATTACTAGAAATAAGGCAAATCATGATGACCTTAAAATATATTTACTAAAGAGTGTTATTTGTTTTATATGACATAAATTTACTTTTGGAAAAATAAATAGTATTTTCTGTAACGTTTGCATATGGAGCTGATTGTCTAAAATAACTATGTTTGCTAGCTCAAGTGTACATGACATAATAATATCAACTACTAATTTGTATCTTTAAAAACCTCATTTATTTCAGTGGGAATTTTGGCAATTTGTATTTGTCCCTTATGGTGCAGTTAGTGTTCTCCACTTTGTTTTCTAGATCACTAACTTCCCTAGAAGTTGGAATTCTTATTAACTCTGTTTTAATTTTTTAGGTGCAAGTGTCAAGATGAGGACAGACAGGTCTCAGTCAAGTATTTATGACCCATTTGGTGGGATGAAAACCCCCGGTCAACGGGAATTAATTACGTTGCAGGAACGTGTAAAATTAGGAATGATCAGTGTTGATGAGGCTTTACTTGAGTTTAAAGACTGGCAGTTAAATCAAAAAAGAAGGTCTGATTCGTTTAGATACCAGCAGGTAAGCATTTTTGTGTTAACAACTCAGAAGCCAAGGAACTCTTTTTGGTTGGGTGGGAAGCAGGGACAAACAAACCATACAATTCCAGCTGCTTCAGGTTTACACTTTATTTGGTTGTTTCTTACATACATGCTTAGCACAATAAATATATAATAGATTAGCCAACTACAGGGGCATTGCTGAAAGCCCAAGATCTTGTTGCCAACTTGAAGCATTTAACAGTGCCTATTTGCAACTGGGCTGCAAGGTTCACTATTAGTGGGTCTGGGGCTCGATTCTATTACCACCGGTAAAACCGGCGGTAATAGTAAAACACTAACACCTAAAAAACTCACACGTACCTCAGCTATTCTATTGTTGGCGAGGTACATGGGAAAAGAGCGTTGGTGGCCAAAACGCACGTTTTGGCAAAATGCTCATTGTTGGTTTTTGTTCATACAACTCGCCCTAAATAGTGCAAACTGATGGAACATCAAAGGAAAAAAAAAAAGCATAGGGTTAATCTTTTTCTTTGTTTCAACCACAAGTATGTGTTGGAAACACATTTTTCCAACACATACCGATTGTTTTCATCGCATATTGGTGCCTCTGCGCCTCCTTTTCATGGCAAAGGATTTTTGCTGTGAAAAGTGTGGTCCTGAACATGTGTTGATTCCACAGTATGGAAAAGTATAGCAAAGTCTACTTTTTTTACGTGATGTCCAATGGGTGCAAATTTTGCACCTCTTGGACATTTTTGCAAGGTTTTTGTTGTAGACAGCTTTCAAAACCACCACCGCTGGTTTTGAAAAATGCTGGTGGTAATAGTATCGAGCCCTAGATTGGCCCAAGCCTGAGGTTTTTTCAGAAACAGGCAACTGCCTTGGATGATAATAATATTAACAATCATCCAACAGCTTACAGCAGGAGTGGGCAATTTGCAGAAATCCATTTATTTTATGATTATAACTCCCTTCATCCTCATGTGAGGATGATGGAAATTGTAGTCCAACGGCAGCTGGAGGTTATGCATCCCTGACTTAAAGTAATTATTGGTTATGAGACTGATATAAAATGTTTGGGCTTTGGTCATCCACCTCCTTCCACTGCCTATATAACAGCTAGGTTTCACCTGCTGCATGAGATTTGGTGAAAAACAGGGCCTTCCACCTATCATATGAATTCCAAAGAGAAGGCAATTTCCTATTATCTCTATTTCATGATGGACTGAAGTGAGTGTGAATGTTTATGAGTGATGCATTTATATGTTTGTTTACAACATTCCTGCTTGATAGATTGTAGCCGAGAAAGTCAGAAATGCAATGTAAGAGCAGTATTGTGGCACTGGACATGGAGCTAGTAAGTTTCACAATTGGTTTCACTGCCTGCAGGTTAGTATTGTATTATTTTCCTCCGTGTGGGGATTTCCACAGAAAGGAGAAACATAGCTCAAGAAACTGAACCTTCTGCACACCCCCTTTTAATAGCTTATACACCAGAGTGGGTCACTGATGCATTATAAACCATTTAATACCAGAGCCACTGATGTAGTAGACCTTTGCTGCAGTTCTGTCTCACATGTTCTGTCACTCACCTCATTCATTACACAGCCGATCCAAAAGTAGGAGAGACGTATGTGATGGCCAGCCCATGTGCCAGCCAAAATTATTACCTGGTACCCAGGTGGGTTGGACATTCATTGGAGGTTGTGATGAAAATTGCAAACTGAATCTACTGGTAGTGGTACTATCATAAAATAAATCTTATTGAATTGGCTGGGTAAAAGTAAAGAATGCAGTTATTGGATTGACATTTTTTGAGACTGTAGAAAAGTAATCTGTGCTCTGATCAAGTTTCAATCAAATCGAGAACAAATCTTCTTTAAATACCTTCCACATGTCAAAGCAATGTGTTGATGACCTTTCTAGCATTCGAGGGCTTAAAACCGGCCCATTTAAATCAATAGTGATTTTTTTTTTATTTGTTCCCTATGGTGCACAGGGGTTTGCACCAGAATTATACTTATCTTAGTCCATCTGCCCCGCTGGGAGTTTTGTAGTTACTGGATTAAGTATGCTGTAACTGTTAAGGAGTTAGACCATGTGCATACCTGAATTCCTGCTTGGAATTGTGATAATGTAGAGGAGGTGGCTCACTTGGTTCTAAACAAACTTACTTTCACCTATGGTCTTGCTAGACTGGAAGTACACAAACAGAATGACATAACCTAGCAAGTGTATGTTTACATAGTCATTTAGGATTTTATACAGTGCTGCAAAGTTGCAGTTAGGAGGGAGAATGGAATTTTATTATCTAAAACACCAGGCTGTACCACCAGCCAGTACTGGCTCATTTACATAAACTGTCAAATAAATGAATGAATATCTCATAAAATATAGTTTTAAATAACAAATGGCTAACATAAACATACATTCACACACACCACACATATATATATATATATATATATATATATATATATAGATAGATAGATGTTGATAGATAGATAGATAGATAGATAGATAGATAGATAGATAGATAGATAGATAGAGTACTGTGCATAAGTCTTAGGCAGGTATGAAAAAATGCTGTAAAGTAAGAATGATTTCAAAAATAGACATGTTAATAATTTATTTTTATTAATTAAAAAATTATAGTGAGTGAACAGAAGAAAAATCTAAATCACATCAATATTTTGCGTGACCACCCTTTGCCTTCAAAACAGCAACAATTCTTCTATGTACACTTGCACAAAGTCAAGTAATTTTGGTACAAACAAACTGCACCATAGGGAAGATTTAAGTGGGGCCATTAACCCATTGAATGCTAGAGATGTCACAGACATTTTATAAATGAAAAAAAGATAGACTTAGAGATGCAACTCCTAACACATACACGACCACACCTCAAGTTTAACTCAGGATACATCTAAAACAAGGCTCAAAATTTCAAGTTCTGAGCTAATAGCCAGGCCTGAAAAGTTACTCGCCACCAGTTTCCATTCCAAGCCCCACCCATATCCCCGCATTTAACCCCTCCCATAACCCTGCCTTTAACACCACCCATCTCAAGTTCTCTTTGATGAAATGTCACTGCTGCTCACACATTATCCACCTCCACACTCAGTCCACACACTGCCCACACCCTCTCCACCTCCGCACCCTGTCCACATACTGCTCACACCCTCTCCACCTACACACTCTGTCCACACACTGCCCATACCCTCTCCACATACACACTCTGTCCACACACTGCCCACACCCTCTCCACCTCCACACTGCCCACACCCTCTCCACCTCCACACCCTGTCCACACACTGCTCACACCCTCTCCACCTCCACACCCTGTCTACCCCCACTCTCGATGCACACACTGCCCACACCCTCTCCACCTCCACACACTGCCTACACCCTCTCCACCTCCACACGCTGTCCACACACTGCCCACACCCTCTCCACCTCCACACACTGCCTACACCCTCTCCACCTCCACACGCTGTCCACACACTGCTCACACCCTCTCCACCACCACACCCTGTCCACCACCACACTCAGCCCACACACTGCCCACAGCCTCTCCACCTCCACACCCTGTCCACACACTGACCACACCCTCTCCACCTCCACACTCTGTCCACACACACTGCCCACACCATCTCCACCTCCTGTCCACACACTGCCCACACCCTCTCCTCCTCCACACTTTGTCCACACACTACCCACACCCTCTCCACCTCCACACTCTGTCCACACACTGCCCACACCCTCTCCACACACTGACCACACCCTCTCCACCTCCACACTCTGTCCACACACACTGCCCACACCATCTCCACCTCCTGTCCACACACTGCCCACACCCTCTCCTCCTCCACACTTTGTCCACACACTGCCCACACCCTCTCCACCTCCACACTCTGTCCACACACTGCCCACACCCTCTCCACACACTGCCCACACCCTCTCCACCTCCACACCCTGTCCACACACTGCCTACACCCTCTCCACCTCCACACCCTGTCCACACACTGCCCACACCCTCTCCACCTCCACACTCTGTTCACACACTGCCCACACCCTCTCCACCTCCACACTCTGTCCACACTCTGCCCACACCCTCTCCACCTCCACACACTGTCCACACACTGCCCACACCCTCTCCACCTCCACACTCTATCCACACACTGCCTACACCCTCTCCACCTCCACACTCTGTCCACACACTGCCTACACCCTCTCCACCTCCACACTCTGTCCACACACTGCTCACACCCTCTCCACCCTCACACCCCGTCACACACTGCTCACACCCTCTCCACCCTCACACCCCGTCCACACACTGCCCACCCTCACACCCTGTCCACACACTTCACACCCTCATACCCTGTCCATGCACACACTGCCCACACTCTGACCACCCTGTCCACCCACATCACACATTGTCCACACCCTTCACACACTGTCCACCCTGCCCACACTGGTCACCCTGCCTACCTCCACACTGCATGATTAAGTGTTGAGTACGCAAAACATGTCGATGCTGTTTGTCACCTATCTGTAACCAATTGCTGCCTATCCAACTCAGCCTGTTTCCAAGTCAAATGAAGTTTTAAAGCAAGAAATAAAGGTATTATTGTGATTTTAATGAAGTCTGGAGTAATGTGAATTGAAGATGGTGCGGTTAACCTGTTTTTTCCCAGTACCTCCACACTGCCCACATTGTTCACCTCAACACTGCCCCCACACACTGTCCACCCCCACGTTGCCCACACTGTACAACTTCACTCTGCCTAAATTGTCAAAGAGGGACACTTCTGTTTTAGGTGGTGTGGGTGGGGGCGTGACAGGTGGACTGGGCATTACCGATAATGTTTAGGTAATTTTGCAAGAATGAAAAGATGATTTAGAACAAAACCAAAGTATTTTATTTACAGAGGCTAATTTATGAACCCATGTACTGAAGTCGAATCAAACATTAATGTGAGTTTTATTGTGACACAATTTGATACTCTAATTCTAATATACACTCCTTATTGTCTCCTAAAAAGAGGGATAACAGGGTGAGAATGAGGGACATAGGAATTTGGGTCTTAAAGATGGCCACTTCTGGAATATGTAGAAGGAGGAGAAAATCATAACCAAATTACAATGTATCCATACATACTGCAATGTGCTGCTAGTATTCACTGTATACAGTACAAATAGGTCACTCTGTTAAACTTCCTGGCAATCAAGGGGTTTGTTACCTCCCTGGGGATTCCTGAGACTCAAGACCAATGTCTCTTTTTCCCTTATTTGAAGCCATTGGTGGACCTTAACCCTTTGAGTGCCAAAGAGGTAAGTAACACATTGCTTTGTAATGTGTTGCTTACTTCTCTGGTGTTCAAGGGGTTAAACAGAGATGCACAGTGCTGGGCTGTCAATCTGTATGAAATGTGGGAGAATCCAGCCAGGGCCAATTGCAACAGGACGTGTGATTCTCCTGCATTAAAGAAGGTCAAGTAAAGTAGCAAAAAACACCACCTCTGGCACTCAGAGGGTTACATTTTGCCCACATTTCTGCATTTAGTGATAGAGGGGTGCGTGCAGAACTACACATATGCAGCTGCAGGAGAGAATGGGGAGGAAGACAGCAGAGTAGGGGAGTCACAGGTGGGGAGAGATTTGTAGAAATGGGGACATCCTGCAGAGCTTTGTTCCGCAGAAAGAACTGGTGTGGTGACATCACTGGGTATCAAAAGGCATTCACTGGGATTTAAAAAAAATATTTAACAACCTATGGACAATATTAAAAGTTACCTCCAATGACAACGTATTTTGGAGGTGAAAGTTCCACTTTAAACTTTGCGTTCACTGTCTGTGCCAGAACTAACACTTTGTGTGCCTCCTACCTCCATGGTGTGTGTCTCCTCACTGGCTCTATTCTCTGCCTCAACTCCACGGCATCCATCTGTTCATCAATACCACCCTCCCGAGTCCCCGAAGTTGCTCTTACAAGCTCATTCTCAGTAGGCCATTAGCTAAGAATGGTGGGGATTGTAGTAGATCCAATATGCTCGCAGGTCTACTTTTTACTTATCAGCTTCACTAATGTCACGGGCGCCGCTGCTCTTACACATTTATTCATGCAGTTAAGGAAATTAGCTATGCATCTGGTCACCCTCAGTCAATTTCTCCTCGCCAAATGCGAGGAGGCGAGTGGAAATTTTGAACCCTGTCTAAAAGACATATTGTCCAGAACCATACTGGCACTGACTTGGCCATATCGGGTATATATATATTTGTAACACCTTTGCGAATATGGGGGTCATGCAACATCTTATCTTGCTTATCTAGTGTTCCCAGAGGGCCCTTGTTTCCAGGTGCACTTACATCTCTCTTCTCTGATCTAATGGGCCTGAATCCCACTGGACATATGTGGGCAAACTCATAAATGGGCACCAGAGATTTTCCAACAAACTGTAGCTTTATTCTGTAATAGCCAATAACTTATGGTGTGCTGTGCACAGTATTGGCAAGGAGGAAAAGAAACCTCACTTGATCCTAAAGCTCTGCTTCCCTGATCCAGAATTTTAATTCTGGCAAAAGTAAATTACTTCCCTTCCAACAAGAGTTTTGTGATTACGCTGCTTAGGTGATCTACCAAGGGCCCTTGGAGGGGACTCCAGGCATTCACCTCCCTTTGCACCTACTCCAAGGATCCTGATTGCCTTGCATGAAGCTTCTTTCTATGAGCACATGCTCTTTCTCTTCCCAGAGACCTATGTCATGGATGATCCAGCCTACAGCAAGGGGTCTCAGCTGTGGGTTCAAAAAGACACAAAGATCAGGCAGAATGTGGGATCCAAAATCTCTTTATTCTGGGAAAACAACAAAAGCACAGCTACAAGTTCCCCAAAAGCAGTAACATTCCCTCTGAAACTCTGGCCTAGCTATCTCATTGTTTATAGGCCGCTAACCTGGCCAACCAATCAAGAGAGGGAATTCTGCGTGGGAGAGACCATTCCTACGATCTTGCTGCCATACTGTCTGACATTCATTGTACTTGAATTAATGGAAAGTGTGCTGACTTTTAGAGTATCACAATTGTATCTTAGTCCATTCAGCTATCCTTAGGGTCTGAAGAGCCCCCTGGGTTTCATCAGACTGTTGTTTACTACAATGATCATGTAGGTAAGATCAGGATTGTCCTGCCTTAGTATGCACAGCTTGTAGCTCTTCTGCTTCCTCAGCCATCCCCTATAAAAGGGCTGGTCCTGGGTTTGAGCTTCAGTTGCAAAGCTCTAGAGCCACACTTGTTATAAGTGTAACTGAATCTGCTTAGGAATAGTTTGTACCTAATGAAATCCCAAGTTTCCCTCCCTCAACCTACTAAAACACAAAGTTAACCACATACATATTTTCCTCATTACTGTGGTTAGGGAAGAACTGGCCATACTAGTAAGGATTAAAGAACATAGGCACTGGTCAGAGTCCCCCACCTTAGTATACACAGCTTATAGCTCCTCTGCCTCCTCAGTCATCCCCCATAAAAGGGCTGGTCCTGGGATTGAGCTTCAGTTGCAGAGCTCAAGAGCTACTCTTGTTATGGGTGTAACCGAATCTTCTTAGGAACAATTTGTACCTAACGAAATCCCAAGTTTCCTTCCCTAAACCGGCTACCACAATACATATTTTTCCTCATTACCATGGCTAGGGAAGAACTGGCCATACTAGTAAGAGTTAAAGAGTACACCATTTTTGTATGAGGTGCTCTCTGACAGGGTTACCTATGGGAACCATCACAAAATAAAATACAGAGTTGCAAGCTGCAATATGTACCTCTGCTAAACTACACCTATTCCCTGTGGAAATACATGGGACAAAAAGAGTACAATTAACCCTGTCATTGCCCCTGTTACATATTTATAAAGTTATGGCATTTTGCAGCACTGCACCTTTTAGATCACGCTCTTAAACAGCTAAATTATACCTTATTTGCGTATACACACATCTATCAGAGGACAAACATGTACATCCAGGAGTCAAGTGTACAGAAGTGGCCATAGACAAGATACTGAGATTTTATTTATTTGGCATGATATTATCCAGGGATTAAACTCTCATTAATGTATACGTCTGTGATCTTTCCTGTGCCTATGCATCTCTTCATTACCTGCAAATAGCTCCCCCTTCCCTGCACACTGATTGACAATGATAGGCTAAAACACTAAAGAGCTCAACATTATAGTTTGCAAGTGCAATAACCTTGGGGGGGGGGGGACAAAGCACTACTTGTTAAACAAGACTACAAGTCCCGGTATCCAGTGCTTGATACTTCAAAACATTATTGGAAAAGATACAAAATCATCATGATGTTTTCTAAGGGACAAAAGCCCAGAACAACGTACCATATTTGGTAAAAAGAAACAGTTGGAGGGTATGAACTTTACACATAAATGCATTGTGCACACTTCTGGTCCACAAGGGCATAAAACCAGAAACCACGCATTATTTCATTTCTGTTATTTAAGAAGAATAAATAACTTTTCAGTCTATAAAAAGGTTTGCGATGTGATACACTCCCACGCATACAGTAAATGCTGAACAAAAAAATACCTTAAAAAAATCTATAAAATGATGGCTCTCCAGGCAACCCACATTCAAAAATTGGTACAAGAACTACAGTGTTCTATAAACATTTATAACTAGAGGGGATTTTGTAGAATTACCAATATTATTTCAGCATAGCCTCATTGTGGACAAAGGGCTATACAATGCATTGCTTTGCAACGAGTTGCACCACCCTCTAGTCCTCAAAGGGTTAAATGAACACTAAGATTTCCTAATAATAAACCCCTACTTACCTTATTCTGAGAAGAAAACCCAGTGGATCAATTTTGTATAGTTAATCAGTACTGGGTGTCATGTCCATGGAGGCAAACATGTTTTTTTGTTGAAGGACTCAAGGACCTCAAACTCTTCCCAGTGAATGTGTCTTAAAAATACTTCAGTGGGAGGAGTTTTTTGTCTATGAGTTATACAGAAGGAATAATGTCTGCCTCCATGGACATGAATCCAATACTAATTAAAGATTAATTCTGGAGATCCAAATTGCATACAGAATTGAATTACAGTGGCATTAGGATTGACTGCCCAGACTACAACAAGTGGGGACTTAATATTAGAAGGACTTAGTTTTACTTAAACATCTTCATAATTTAGGAACAATAATAACCACAGCATAATTTTTTTTTATTTTTTTTTAGGAAAACCTGAAAAGATTACGAGACAGTATAAATCGGAGACGAAATGAAAATAAAAAAAAAGGGAAGAACACAGGTAATTAACGTTCTCACATCTGATAATGAATAATATCAACTGTATGCAGAGGCCTTATTAAAAACCTTATTACAGAGAGCATGTATACATGCTTAAAGGAACAGTACTTTTTTAATGGAGTAAAAAAAAAAGACATTGTAGGGCTTTTCCTGCAGAGTAAAACAAGGGTGATCTCACTGCTGGGAATGCATCTTTCCAGAGGTATTATGGGTTTTTTTTACATTAACAGTGCCCTTTAGTGGTCAGATTTCTATTAGTTATCCTTTGAAATTGTATGACAGAGGCGAGTTACAAAAATATTCAGGCGTATCTAACATGCAAGGGGTTAATAAATAATTAGAAGGCAGAAAATGTTGCGAGGGGGAAATTGATAAGAATTATATAACTGATTATAATATTTAGATGCATTACCAAATGTGAATGTGATAATCTTATTTGTGCTTCTGTATGTATGCTGAATTTTCTGTATTTAGGGCTGTAAGAGGAAACAAATCAATGAGCAGTTCTGGAGCATACTATCTGTACTATAGGGGACAAGTAAAAACTCCCCGTGATTTAATTGGGGCTATTACCCATTTGAATGCTGAACAGGTCACCACTGCAAGTCTTTGCTGTATGTTGGATACCTGTCTACCACTGTGTGATTTAAAAGACCCATTTAAAGGGATAGTAATACATCATATTTAAAAATCTGCATCTTGTAGCCATAAAAAAACAAAACAAAATGCCCCCAGTGCCATCTCTTAAACCTTTATGGTTTGAGAGATAATCGTATTTAAAGTTCCCCCCTCCCGTCCCTTTCCCTGATGTCAGCTCTCTAGCTGAATGCAGGGGAATCCGGTCACGGGACAGGTGGAAGCTCTGCAGCAGAGCCGAGATCACATTACGTAAAAAGAAATCCTTCACTGGAATGGTGTACTAAGTGTGCTTGCAAACCAGGCACACTTAGAAGACCGTTCCAGTGAAGGATTTATTTTTCAGTAATGCAATGTCGGCACTGCTGAAGAGCCTATGCCGGTCCTGGGGCCGGATTCCCTTGCAGTCAGTTAGAGCTCTGACATCAGTGAAAGGGGTGGGAGGGGATGGGAATATTTATTTCCTCCTATATATAGTAGTTGGTTTTCTCCATAATTTTTCCTCTTTTGGTTTCTGTTTACAGGCATTCATGTAACTTTGAAAGGTTGTGTGGGTGAAATGGCATTTTACTATTATTCTAGCCTCTTGGAATTTTCTGTACATGTACATAATGTCTAATTCAAGCAGCCACTTTCACAGGAAAATTCCCCTATCAACAATTTATTAAATATAGTGCGTAAGGAGAACAACAGTAACATCTCCTAATAAGAACTCACACGCATCCCTTACTATGGCCAGAAAAACTTAATGGCCCCTGTGAAAATTTGCACTTGTGCCTTTGTTTATTAGATAATAGGGATAATAAGGAAATTCAGCCCTGGTGGGTATGTTATTGGCTTGCAGTGGCGAGTAACTTTTCAGGTCTGGCTAGTAGCAAAGGACTTAAAATTATAAACCCTGAGTGCAGCTATAGTGATGTTAGCCTCTAACACCAATGGCTGCACTTCAAGGTATGCACTACAGCAGTGGTTTTCAAGTTCAGTCCTCAAGGGCTATCAACAGTCCAGGATGTAAGGATTCTCCTGCTTAAAGTGATAGTAATACTTAAAATGTAATATGTTGTGGGGTTTATCCCCTGAGTGAAACAAGGGTACTCACACTGATGAAAGGTGTTTTATTCAAAAGTATTTACAGCTCAATCTTACATTTTGTAGGTGCAATATCACAGTATCCTGAAATTGTACAGTGGCGATGTTGCTACAGCATCCTCTGGAAGTTTATGCTCAACTGAGCAGAGCTGTCCATGGGACAGTGTAGAGACAGCACCACTGTACAATTTCAAGTCACTGCGATAGTGCACCTAAAATATTTCAAGTTTGAGCTGTAATAACTTTTAAATAAAACACCTTTCTCAGTGGAAGTACACTTGTTCTACTAATGGGGATAAACCTTACAACCCTTAACTGACCTGACCTTAATCAGGGATATCATTAAATCCTGATTGTTAGTAGAACTTGAGGACCAAACTTGGACAGCCCTGCACTACAGAGTATGATCTCTGTACTGCATAATGGTGGACAATCACCGCCAACTTTACAACTGTAATGTCACCAACCCCAGTACTCCTGCCCCATAGCACATGCAGGGAAATGGTGTTAAATCATGCCATTTCCTCTATGCCTTGTTTGACTCCTTAACGTCCACTGTCGTGCCAGGACCGCCGTGCCTGTCTGGCACTTAAGGACCAGTGACGGTCCTGGCGTGCTGCTCAGGGAGCCCTGAATTGGATAAAAAAAAAAGAAGCTCCGTGGTCCTTAAGTGCCGGCCACACGTGTGCATGTCGGTCCTTAAGGGGTTATTGCATTGCCTTAAATAAGATGTCAAGGAAAGGAATTCCCCAAAATTCCCATACACTAACCTCTCCTTGGTGCAAGTGGAGTTAAGGGGAGGTATTTGGCACACGTAGTTTAGTAATTGACGTTAGACGTACAGAGGGTCTTATAATCGATTCCAGCTCCTGATCTGACACAGAATCTCTATTACTTATTCACCCCAACATCCTTAATCAGTCCTGGATGTTAAATCAATGGAGGCAGACATGACAGTGGCCCTCAGTTTTTCTCGTACTGAAGCAGACAGAGTACATAAGCCTGTATGGCACACCCCTCTTGTCCTTGTGGGGTAAGGATTATCATGTATAATATACAGCATTTGTGTCATGTGTCCTGCTAGCAACTGTCATGTCCGCCTCCATGCACATGACACCCAGGACTGATTGAAAATGTTCTCTTCTAAACAAAGACAAAATTCATAGGGGAATCTTAGGGTTTTTCTAGCCATAATAAGGTAAGTGGGGGGCTTGTACCCATTTGAATTGCTTCAGTATGCATTGGATGCCTGTCTAGCATTCATTTTAAGTATTTAAAAACCCCATATAATGATTTGAGTAACAGAGGGGTATGTAATGCATTGCAAAACAATCAGGGATGGATTTACATACGAGCCCCTACACAAGGCACTCTAGGTGCCCATATATCTGCCCATGACCACAACCCACTCCTCACATGACCCCGCCCCCAGTCCCATCCACTGTTTCCTGGCACGGAAAATACTCTTGCACTATCAAGCAAGAGCAAAGAATGTTTTAACCCCTTGGCTGCCAGAGAGATCTCCAACACATTGCTCAGCAATGTGTTGGATATCTCTCTACCATCCAGTGGATTAAATAGTAGCCTGTAAAGGGGCATAAAGCTGGTGCAGGGACATTGAGAGTTCTCTGGCCACACCCACAATTCAGAATGTGGGCGTGGACTGCACAGCTGAGGCTCCCCTGAAAATGTGGTGCTCCAGGCACTTGTCTAGTCTGTAGGGTGACCACGGGTCCCGGAACGTCCGGGACTGTCCCTTATTTCAGGGCTATGTCCCGCGTCCCGGGTCATCTTCAACCGGGACAATGAAGTGTCCCGGAATGAAGCCAAGCCGCCCTGGATGCCAGCCTGCAAGCGGTGTGTCACATCATGGACGCCACGAGGGAGCGCTTGGTAGCATAAATCAGCGCTCTCTCACGGTGTCCATGATATGACACACCGCTTGCAGGCTGACATCCAGGGCGGCAATGCAGCTTACCTGATCTCCTGGAGGCAAGCGCTCTAGTAATACAGAGCGCTGGGAGATGACATCATCTCCCAGCGCTCTGCATTACTGAGCACAGCGCGCGGGAGCTTCAGCTCTGTGCCGGAGGAGGCACAGAGCACTTTCCACGCCGCTAGACCACCAGGGACTCAAGGTAGGGCATGAAGGGGCAACTAGGGTGACCACGTCCCGGAATGGCAGAAGGGAAATGTGGTCACCCTACTAGTCTGTCTATTGGGAAATCCAGCCCCGAAAGCAATGCATTGCATACCCCTCTGGCACTCAAAATGTTAAATCAATGGGGATATTTATTTTCCCTCTATTATGCAATCCACCAGAATTGTTCCTCTTTTGGTTTGTGTGTCTGGCCCTTAGTGTAACTTTGAATGGTCTGTATGGCCGATATGTCAGTTTCACTACACTTCAAGCAGCCACTTTCACATTAATGTTCCCCTGTCCGCTATTTATTCAACTGAGTTTCAATCTCTTTGATACTAAAGACATCTTATAAGCACTACAAAGCAATGCACTGCAGATGTCTCTAGCACCCCTGGGATTAAAGTGTACTTAAAGATATGTTTACTTAATTAGAAACAGAATAAAATGTCTAAATATTGTGCTAGCTATTTGATTATAAAATCGTTTTTGAGAAATTAACTTCAGTTTATTAGTGGCACTCTGTGCTAATGAGTTTTTCTGCTGAGCAGGGTCGGATTTTCCAATAGGCAGAGTAGACAGCTTCCTAGAATTCCAAATTTTGAGGGAAGCCTCACCTGTGCTGGCCACACCCACATTCTGAACCGTGGGTGTGAACTGAGCAATCTCAACAGTGGCGTACCTATAGGGGTCGCACCTGCGACCAGGCCCGTCACTCCAGGGGCCCTGCTGCCCCCTGCGACCCCTCCATCTGGTGCCCGCAATCTCCCTCCGGCACTCTAGTAATGCAGAGCACTGGGAAATGACATCATCTCCCAGCGCTCTATTACTGAAGAGGACCACGGAGGGGAGCTCAACCTGTGTAGAGGTCTCTCCTGCCTCGCCACTGGACCACCAGTGAGTTAGGGGATGGGGGCATTGTGGAGACTGAGGGGCATTGTGGGGATTGGGGGGGAAATGTGGAGGGCGGCCAATGTGGTCGAGGGAGGGGCATGGCACTTCTTGCACCAGGGCCCGGAGGCTTCTAGTTATGCCTTGAATCTCAATGTCCCTGCATCAGTTTTACACCCCTTTTCAGGCTATTATTTAACCCCTTGGATGAGTTGGGGAACAGCGCAATTTCCCTAGCAACGAAGGGGTTAAAGCCTTTTTTGGAGGGGTTTACTTGTTACAGTCCAAAGGCATCTTCAGTGCCAGGAGATAGTGGATGGGACTGGGGGTGGGGGCCATGTGTTGAATATGGGTGGGGCCAAGGGCACCTAGAGTGCCATGCCTAGTGGTGCCTGGGATGTAAATCAGGCCCTGCTGCTGGGCCAATATTACAACACACTGTGCTATGGATAAATCCAGAAGGATCCGAACACTGGGGCCAAGAGGCAATACTGCTGGCCTTGAAAATAACCATTTGGCATACCTGGAGGCAATTAGCTTATAGTGCCACCTTATGCCACCAAAACATAAAGGTTAATTTTTCCAAAACTATTTCTTTTTACAGGAAAATTGCTAGTACAGCATACAGATTCTAAGTATCTGTAAAATAAATTTAATGTGCATTAAGGTGGTAGGTCCATTTTAAAGAGTGTAATTCTGTATATGTAAATGTTGAACATAACTAAAGAAATGGATAGGAAATTGCAGTCTTCTAAAGACAACAGGGGTAATGCATGAATCTATCAGTGCAGCTAATTTTCTGCACTTATATGTTGCCATTAAGATTCTGCTCTTGTACTCCTTGGTATGTACAAGCATGTGTTGTCCTTGGTACAAATATGTGTACTCCTTGGTATGTACAAGCGTGTGTTGTCCTTGGTACAAAAATGTGTACTCCTTGGTATATACAAGCATGTGTAGTCTTTGGTACAAATATGTGTACTCCTTGGTATATGCAAGCATGTGTAGTCTTTGGTACAAATATGTGTACTCCTTGGTATATACAAGCATGTGTAGTCTTTGGTACAAATATGTGTACTCCTTGGTATATACAAGCATGTGTAGTCCTTTGTACAAATATGTGTACTCCTTGGCATTTACAATTATGTGCATTCCTTGGCATGTACAAGTATGTGTAATCCTTGGCATGTACAGGTATGTGCACTCTTTGGCATGTACCCATTTGTGCACTCATTGTTATGTACAAGCATGTTCATTACTTGCCATGTACAGGTATGTGCACTCCTTGGCATGTACAATAATGTGAACTCCTTGGCATGTACAAATATGTGCACTCCTTGATATGTACAAGTATGTTCACTCCTTTTTATGTAACAGTATGTGCACTCCTTGGTATTTACAAGCATGTGTACTCCTTGGAATGTACAGGTATGTCCACTCCTTGGCATGTACAAGTATGCCCACTCCTTGGCATGTACAAGTATGTGTACTCCTTGGAATGAACAGGTATGTCCACTCATTGGCATGTAAAAGTATGTGCACTCCTTGGTATGTACTAGTATGTATACTCCTTGGCATGTGCAAACATGTAAGACCACCTTTGTGCATACTGGCATATACACTCCACCACTGTAGAGAGTTTAACCCTAAGAGTGCCAGAAGGCACTGAATACCATGATCATTTTTCCATTACTTTGCACCCATCTGCCTGATTAACGTTCCAGACATAACCCCCTAATTTACTGGTTTTGTGCGATCCAGATCCCTTCTGTTTCTAGGCATTGGACACCAATCTGGAACTCAAAGGGTTACTGCATGCAAGTTCTGAACACCATTCCAATAGCACTCACAGGAAAATGTAGCAATTATACACCAATTTCTGCTGTGTCTTGCTAGTACATGAATGAATGGCAGTATATTCAAGTGAAAAATGGAGGAATTCTGCAACAAACCAGCTGCACTATAAGGGAGAAATACACATTGCCATTGAATTTAAATGGGGATTTTAACCCCTTGAATGCAAGAGAGGTCTCGAACACATTGCTTCACAATTCACTGGAGACCAGTCTGCTATCCAGTGGGTAATAATTCACATTATAATCGATCAGAATCCAGGGAACTTTCATTTCTCCCCTATGGTGCAATTGGTTTACTTCAGAATTACACCTTTATTATAAACCTTTTGGATGCAAACATTTCTGATATGTTGCATCCAAGGGGTTAAATGTAACAGGACTTTGGATTTATTATTTTACTAAAGCATAAAAAAGACATCCTGGTACTTTGGAGAAGTGTTATGTATTGTAAGAGCAAAAATACAATAGGAAGTGTAGGCAGACTCCATTATACAAATGGTAGATGATAAATATCATTGCTGGTTTTATCACAGATTCCTATTAATGCATTTGAAGATATTTGTAGATACAACCAGGGATAAGGCTATCAAAAATGAGCCCAGCATAATATCAGTTAAAAGAACCATTTGACCATGTGAGGATGATTGGAGTTGTAGTCGAACAACAGATGGATGACAGCAGATTGGCCATTCCTGGTCTAGGCTCAGGTTTCTTTAACCCCTTAACGACCGGCGGCGCGTTGCTGTCACTTAAAGACCATGGAGCATTTTTTAAAAATTTAAGTTCCGGACTCCCCGAACGGCGCTCAGCCGCGCGGGGGGGGGGGAGCCCGGAATTCCATGACGGTCATAGTATGTCATGGGTCGTTAATTCAGATCAACCCATGACGTACTATGACCATCAAGGGTCGTTAAGGGGTTAAAGGGATAGTAATACTTCAAATTTAGATATCTGCATCTTGTAGGCATTAAAAAAGTAAACAAAATGCCCCCAGTGCCATCTCTCAAACCTTTATGGTTTGAGAGATAATCATATTTAAAGTTCCCCCCTCCCCTTTCCCTGACATCAGCACTCAGGGGAATCCAGTCCTGGGATCAGCTGGCGGCTCTGCAGCAGAGCCGAGATCACGTTATTGAAAAAGAAGTCCTTCGCTGGAACGGTCTTCTACGTGTGCTTGCAAACCAAGCACACTTAGAAGACTGTTCCAGTGAAGGATTTCTTTTCCAATAATGCGATCTCGGCTCTGCTGAAACGCCTCCGCTGGTCCCAGGTCCAGATTCCCCTGCAGTCAGCTAGAGCGATGACACCAGGGAAGGGACGGGGAACTTTAAATACGCTTATCTCTCAATCCATAAAGCACTCGGGGCATTTTGTTTATTTTTATAATGCCTACAAGATGCAGATATTTAAATCTGAAGTATTTCTTTGTAACTACCACGATCACTGCTCTGCTGAAGAGCCGCAGGACGGTCTATGGACTGTGATCTCCGTCTCTAAGTTTTAAAGTTGACATCACCACAAGGGGAGGGAATGTGGCTCTTTGCAGACTTATATCTCCCAAACCATAAAGGTTTGGGAGATCAGAAATGGCGCAATTAGTTTATTTTGTAAATATCGACAGAATTAAATAGCTTGAATTACAAGTATTACTATCACTTTAAGGCGCAGAGTGGTGTGCAAGGGATTGCTTTGGTCTTTAAAGGCTTAATTTATGGCAGGGCTGTCCAACTTCAGTCCTCAAAGGCCACCAACAAGTCAGGATTTAGGATTTTCCTGTTAAGCACAAGTGATTCAGTCAGTGGCTCATTCATTTAGATTGGCCCACCTGTGCTCATACAGGTAAATCCTGTGTTATTGGTGACCCTTGAGGACTGAACTTGGAAACCCTTCTGGAGATCCTGGGTGTGCCATTGGACACTAAGATCTGTACCAGAGTTAATATTTCCAGGAAGAGAAGCAAAATAATTAACCATTTAAGAAGATTAAGAGAAAACAGGAGTTAAGAAGATTAGAGGAATTGGCTAGACTGCAGCAATTGCAAATGAATGTTTCCTAGTGCAACACAATTCATTTAGAACCACAGATTCATAGCCTAATGCACTGGAGACTTTTTCTAGCATTAACCCCTTACGGTCTGGGAAAATATGAGGTAGATTTCACTTAAAGGGATAGTAATGGTTCATTTTAAGTTGATTTAATATTGTAGACATTAAAAAAAGATAAACATCAATGTAAGTCTTATCTCTCAAAACTTTATGGTTTGAGAGATATAACTTGCTAAAATTACATTTTCTTGGCTGTTTTACTCAAGTCTGCCATCTAGCTGGCAGCTGCAGATTCCAGTCATTTGACCAGACAGAGGCTCTTCAGCAGAGCTGAAATCACGCTATTTAGAAAAAAACACTTCATTGGAATGGTCTACAAAGTGTGATTGCAAGCCAGGCTAACAGCCAGCCTCTAGCACAGCAGTGAAGGTAACCCCAAGCAGCTGATTTTTTTACACCAGTAGGTGTCTCCTCTCTGCTTCTCTATCCCTTACTTTGCTGGTAAGGGACAGAGTTGAGGAGAGACTCAGAGACAGTGTGTGAATCACATTGTCTCATTCATTGAGAATGCCGGTACATGTGATCACTGCTTCAGCGATCACATGACCCGGCACAACTGAGAAGGGCTGAGACTGAACGCTCGAGTACCGGAGCAATCAGTCTCAACCTGGAATAAATGATAGCAGCATGCACGGAGGCCCTTAAATGGAATATACCCATGACTGTCCTAGACCATCATGGGTCCTTAAGCGGTTAAAGGAGTTAATATCCATATTTTACCCCATAAGGACCCATACCGTGCCAGGACTGTCATGGGTGAACTTGCTTTAAGGACCCTCAAAGGCTCAGGCACGTTGTGGAATTCAGGGGTCGTTAATGGGTTAAACAACACATTTTTTTTATCCTTACTGTGGCTCTGGGGGGGGGCGCAACACATTGCTCTGCAATGCTTTATGTTCCCCTCTTGCAATCAAGGGGTTAACACTAGTCTCAGCTGTTTGTGGTTATGCGTCACGTTCATGGTAATTTGAGGAAGTACTGCTGTTTTGTGTATCCACCATATTTTAGCATCTTCCCAGCAACCGTGGTTAAAGCGATAGTATTGTGTAATATAGAAAAATATATATTTCAGGGTTTAACCTGTTCAGTAAAATAGTGATATTCCAACTAATAAGTGTTGTCTTAGTCAAAAGTTATCATAGCTCAGACTTGCACTTTTTGGGTGCAGTACTGATATGGTCTGAAATTTTACAGTGGTGTTTTTGCTACATTAATCTAAAGAGGGTTATTGTCCATAGATGTCCATAGACTACTGTTGTAACAGCACCACCATAAAGTTTCAACCCATGGAAATGCAAGTTTGATCTGCAATAACCTTTGGGGAAAAAAACACTTCTCAGTAGTTGGAGTACCTTGTTTTACCCTAAAATATATATGTTTCCATTTTATGGGATACTATCCCTGCACTAACAACTCATAATAAATCAATCGCTTAACTTATCTAGACAGCAAATCCTAATTGCTGCTCTGAATCAATTCCGCATGATTTGGTTTCCCCAAATTAATATTCAATTGGTTATCCTGTCCATGGAGACAGTCATGATTCATGCTGCAGACTCCACTTCTCTAAACTCCTCCCTCTGAAGGCTCAAAGAAGCCTTCAGTGGCTGAAGTTTGGTATTGAGGCCTGGGATCCAGCAACAAAGAAGCATGTCTGACTCCATGGACACAATATCCAGTGATAGTTAAATATTTGGGAGAACCAGTCCCCACAAAAGTGATTCATTATGGTCAAACAGCATTTTCTGCCTACTCACACCTCCCGAGGCCCCACTCACAATAATTACATAGCACTGGTAAACATAAAATGTGTTTTAATAGTATGTATTTCCTAACTCTGTAAAGCTTTTAATTTTTTAAATGAACATGCCTTTTGTTGGTGGCTTTGGCTTCGTTAGCAGCCATTAATGCTAGTAAGCTGCATTGTGGGAGGGCTTGAGAGGCTCAAGTAAGGCACCAAGGAGGTCTGAGTCTGGCCCCTCTCCCCCCTGCCTGATGACATCAGGCACCATGCTTGTACTGAGAAACGATGCAGAAGAAATCAGGCATTTTAATACATTCTGCCAATAATATATGGTTGGGGCAACTTCTAATTTCAATAGACATTAGAATGGCTGGATTTCTTTTGCATTGTTGCTCAATAATCTGGTGGGGGGGCAGTGCCTCTTTCTGAACAGACATCAGTGAGGGTACAGGGGCTATATCCTCACTGTTTCAAAATCTGATACAGAGGTGGAGAAAGTAAGCGTTTCCATCTTCAGGAAGTAGCACAAGGCAAAGCACAATAATTAATAAAATAAAGCACTGCTGGCTATAAGATATTCATAGTATTAAGCACACAGTATTTACTTTAATACTAACTGTCTTGTGGAGGTGTGTGTCCCTTTAAGAAATGTGGGGGTTTATTATTAGGAGTTGTTAGTACTCCTTTGAGGGTACTATAGTAAAGAAACAGATTACCTGAACAAATATGAGCGAGAGACAAGTGAGGAACTCTTGGGATTTTAAAGCAGATAAAAAAATAGTAGACTAGAGTAGGCTAATAAATGCTGATTTATATATTATGTTTTAGATTTAAATATCACCAAGCCCATTCGACGTGGTCAAAATCCTGAAACAAAACCTGAGTGCAGTGTCTATGAAACACGCCCTGTTCTACGAGATCCTCCGAAAAGAGAGATCAAGAGAGGGAACTGGAAGACGGACAGCACGTCTAGCACTACAAGTAGGTGGCGCTTTTCCTACTGTCAGATATTTTCTTTAATCATATGTCTCCCTAGCACCACAGTGTTATCCCTTTCAGTGCCAGTGTGTACCCCCCTGTCCTTGAAAGGGTTAAAGTGTTAGTAATGTCCCATACATTTTTATAGATTTATAGAGGGTAACAAAAGAATCTCATTGCCACAAACCCCATCTCTGCAACCGCTATGGTTTGAGAAATATTCACAATCAAAGTTCCCCCTTCTCTCCCCTTCTTCTGACGTCAGTATCTAGCTGACAGCATTAGATCCCAGTCCGGGACCAGCCAGCAGCTCTGCAGCAGAGCCGAAATCCCATTATTAGAAAAGAATTACTTAATTGGAAAGGTCTACAAAGCATTCCTCGTTTGCATGCACACTTTCTAGACCGTTCCCATGAAGCAGTTCTTTTCTAATAACAGGATTTCAGCTCTGCTGAAGAGCCTCATCGTGTCGGCCGACACGGATCTCCTTCTGTCAGCTTTACAGCTGACATCAAGAGAAGGGAAGGGGGAACTTTGATTGCCAATATCTCTCAAACCGTAGCGGTTTGAGAGATGGGGTTTGTGGCAATGAAATTCTTTTTTTTTACCCTCTACAAATCTATAAAAAATGTTATGGGACATAGAAGCGAAATATCAATATTTGTAGATGACACTAAATTATGCAGGGTAATACATTCAGAACAGGATAGGATTTACATATAATGGCAGATTAGGAAAACAAATGGAATATGAAGTTTAATGTGGGAAAGTGTAAAGTAATGCATTTGGGAAGAAAAATTCCAATGCTACTTATGAACTTAGTGAAATCATTTTAGGGGACTTGTTGCTAAAGAGGGACCTGGGAATTCTTGTAAATCGAAAAACTGGAAGCAGTGACCAATGTCAAATAGCAGTAGCAAAAGCAAACAAAGTATTGTCTTGCATAAAAAGGGGTATTGAAGCAAGAGTGGATAACATAATTTTGCCACTGTGCAAATCATTGGTAAGGCTTCACCTTAAATATGCAGTGCAGTTTTGGGCACCAGTTCTGAAAAAGAATATTCTAGAACTGGAGAGAGTACAGCAACAAAATTAATCAAGAGGACTTGACATAACAAGTTTGGTTTATTTACTCTAGAGAAAAGACTACTATGAGGAGATCTTATCACAATGTACAAGTATATGAGAGTTCAATACAAGGATCTTTCTGGTAAGCTTTCCATTCCAAGGCCTGTTCAAATAACCAGGGGATACCCCTTGAAATTAAAGGAAAGGAGGTTTCAACTTCAGCAGAGGAAGGGTTTTTTTTTTACAAAAAGGTCTGTTAAATTATGGAATTATTTGCCCATGGATGTGGTTATGGCAGATACAAGTGATACATTTAAGAGACGGTTAGATCCGTTTCTTTCAAGGAGGAACATACAGGGTTATGGTGTATATTAGTAGGCAAAAAAGGAAATTTAGATAAAGTCTAAATTATTTGGTAGCAGGAAAGATTATACAATTCTCATTTCTCCAAGTTATGAGGCAAAGGTTGAACTTGATGCACTTGTGTATTTTTTCAACCTAATTTACTATGTAACTAGGTTACTATGTTGGATGGTAAACTAAAACAACTAGCAGTAGAATAGAACATAGAATAAATGCAAAAACATAAGTGGTATATATCTAACTGACTGCTCTTTGAAGTTATGTAAATATATCAGTACACCAATATTGGTAATTAGTTAGTCCAAATAAAAAGGTATCACCAGTACCAGTGTTCTCATTATTGATATAATCGATCCTGTTTTAATGACACCTACCTTGGTAAATCTTTCTATTATTCAATTTAAGAGCCACTTATTCTTAGGTTAGCATTGCCTATTTATAGGAGAACTAACAACTCCTACTCACCTTATAACAGAAAATCCTAATTGCATTTGTATCTTTGTTAAAGAGATAACATCTTCAACGAACCCTGGATACAACAGCATACAAGGTGGGTACAGAGTTTTACAGTGGGTACAAGTGACTGTAGGATATAAGACGACCATTGCAAGAGATATTTCAGTAAGAGGAGGTGGATGCTGGGATGAAAAGAATCAACAGATGGTAGGGTTATGAGAGGCAGGGAATGGTAGAGCGCCTGAAGAGAGAGGATGATGGGATTTCTGGAGGCAGAGGATGGTGGGTAGAGTGATTGGAGGCAGGGGTCATGGGGGTAATGGGAGTAAGAGGTGTTAGGGCAATGACAGTCATAGGATGCTGGCAAGATGGGAGGCAGGGGTGATAGGGTAATGGGAGAACTGGGTGGAAGGGAAATGATAGGCATAGGTTGGTGGTGTACTGGGTGGTGTACTGGGTGGTAGAATTGAGGAAGGCAACCTAGAAAGGGGATTGTCTGGTAGTTGGAGGCAGAGTATGGTAATGCATGGGAAAGAAGGTGTCAGCACCACATGACTGGGCTCCATCCATGGCACTCTAGAGCGGTGGATGGGGTTAATACCTCTGGAGCCACTTCCCTTCTCTTCCTCGTTGTCAATTTGGCAGGTCACGTGATGCGGGGTCGCAATGACATCATAGCGACTATTCCTTTAAAGGACCAGCTTTTCTTTGGCCTGGTGCTTCCCGGTACTTGCTGCTAGCCCTACCACAGCATTCCCCTTGTTCCTGGGACCTAGCTTGTGATCTTGCTACCTTTTCCTCAAGATCTCCTGTGCTGACCCTGGCTTGTGACCTGACCCTTCTTCTGCCTACTCCTTTGATACGGCAGGGCTGGATCTCCGGTGCTGACACTGGCTTGTGACCTGACTCTTCTTCTGCCTACTTTGATACTGCTCTGCAAGATCTCATGAGTTGATACTAGCTTATGCTGGATAAAGTGTAGTAACCTTTCAAAATGAGGAAATGGGATTAGTGACGGGGCATGGGGTGGAGAGGGGAATGGGCTAGTTCCTCTAATAGGGAGGTGCCATTGTTACAGCCTGATAAAATGCAAATACATTTTACAAAGAATTAAATCTTTCAGAATGGTAAAAAGATAAAATATATGCATGCAAATGCTTGTAGTCTGGCTGGTATGATAGGGGAACTAGAAATTATTGCAATGTATGAGCAGTATGATCTAATTGGTGTGTCCGAAACCTGGTTAGACAGCAGTCAATCTAGAGTGTTATTCATTTTTTAGGAGGGATAGGGTTAATTAAAGGGGAGGGGGTATGCCTATATGCAAAGTAGGCCTTAAACCCTAGTATAAGGGAAGATATAAATGAAGGGCCCAATGAAAATGTAGAGGCCCTGTGGGTTGAAATACACACTGGGGGCACACATAAAAAGATGTTAGTGGGGATTTGCTACAAGCCACCTAATATTGGGGAGTTGGAGGAAGTCCAACTTTTACTGCAAATGGAAAAGGCTTCTAGGTCAGGAAAGGTAATTATAATGGGGGGTTCCAACTATCCCGAAATTGACTGGAGCAATATGACTTCTGGCACAGCAAAGAGAAACAATTTTTTAAGCATGATTAATGATAATGTTATGTCCCAACTAGTAGAGGAGCCAGCTAGAAAAGAGACCTTGCTTGCTCTTAAAGGGATAGTAATGTTTCATAATAAAAGCAGCTCTAATTAATCATCATAGTATTTGGACTTTGGAGAGTGTTATTTCAATTCTGTCAGAGTTGTAGTTCAAGAGTAATTCAATGACAAAGTATCCCCCTCCCGCCCCTTTTACTGATGTAACCCTGCTCAGCCAGAGCAGAAGGGAGGTGCCGAGATAGACTGCAGAGAGGGGCAATCTTCAATTAAGATAAGGGAAAAACCTGAAAAACTTGTCAAGGGGGGCAGGGCTTTCATTGTTCTCATAGGAAAAAGATTGTCCCTTGCTGTTATCTGTCTGGTCTATGGACTGCATTCCACATCTGAGAAGAGATGGCTTACACTAGGTAAAAGGGGCGGGAGGGGAAACTTTGCTTGTGAATATCTCTCAAACCATAAAGGTTTGAGAGATAAGACTTATATCGCTCTTCATGTTTTTTTAATGCCTGCAAAATAAAATAAAGATTAAACAAAGTATTACTATCAATTTAAACAATTCTGACATGATAAACCGTATACAAGTAAGGAAATATGTGGGCAGAAGTGACCACAATATGGTATCCTTTGAAATTTGTTATAAGAAACACAATAGTAAGGGTTTAACCAAAACGTTCAATTTTAAGCTAATTTTACAAAGCAAAAAGTAGTATTAAAGGATTTTCAGTGGGATGTAATTGTCAAAGATAGAAAATGCACAAGAATCAAGGGATTTGTTTAAAATGCTCTTAGACAAATATACTTCTGAATATATACCATTGGGGAATAAGCACAAGAGGAGTAAAGTGAAATCAGTGTGGCTTAATAATGAGGTTTGCAGAGGAATGAGAAATAAGAAACAGGCATTTAAAGTGTTTCAGTCAAACGGGTCAGATGCATCATTTAAAAAATATACAGAATGTAATAAAATCTGCAAACAAGAAATTGAACTACCTAAAACTGAAAATGAGAGAAATATTGCAAGAAAAATCCTAAACAGTTCTACATGTATATTAATAACAAAAAGTTAAGGTTGATATTGGTCCTCTTAAGGCTGAAAAGGTGAATTGATTAGTGAGGTTAAGGCTATAGCTGACACCCTAAGTACATTCTTGGCTTCAGTATATGAAAAGGAAGCAACAATGACAGGCTATGGGAAAATAGACAAAACAACAGAATTTCCTCCATTACGTACATGGTTTACTGTGGGCAAAGTCCAAAAGAGACTGGAAAAGGTTATGTTGTGTAAAGCACCAGGACCTGATGATATACACCCAAGGGTATTTAAGGAAATTAGCTCAATAATAGCAAGACCATTATATTTAATATTTATTGATTTACTTTTATCAGGCATAGTGCCCTGTGATTGGAGGGAAGCTGATGTAGTTCCATTGTTCAAAAAATGTGCAAGATCCAAACCAGCAAATACCTGCGAGCTTGACGTCCATAGTGTGTGGGATATTAGAAGGGTTACAGAACTATATGAAGACAAACAATATTAATAGCAGGAGTCATAATGGTTTTATGAAGAACAGTTCATGTCAACTAATTTACTTGCATTTTATGAAAGAGTAAGTAGTAATTTGGACAAGGAATTGCTGTTTATACTTGGACTTTGATATAATGCTCCACAAAAGGTTACTGTGGGGCGGTGTTATCTGTAAATGGGTTGAGAACAGGTTACATGATAGATGGCAGAGAGGTTTTGTAAATTAAACCTTTTCAACTTGGTCTAAATCTATAGGTGCCACAGGGTTCAGTCCTGAGCCCAGTGCTTTTTAATTTGTGTATTAATGATCTAGAAATGGGAATTGAACATAGTGTCTCAATCTTTGCTGATGACACTAAGCTGTGCAAGGAAATACATGCAGGGCTGGGTGTTTTTTCTCTGCAGAAGGATAAAGATAAACTGAATGAATAGGAAGAAAAGTGGCAGATGACATTTAATGTAGATAAACGTAAGGTTGTGCATTTGGGCTGTAGAAACAAACATGCTACATATACTCTAAATGGGAATGAACTTGGGGAATCCTCATTAGAGAAAGCTTTAGGAGTACTGATAGACAATATACTTCACAGCAGTGTGCAAAGTCACTCAGCTGCTGCAAAAGCAAATAGGGTATTAGCCTGCATAAAAAGAGATGTAGATGCTAGGGATGCTAATATAATTCTAACTCTATATAAATTGTTTGTTAGGCCTCATATGGAATATGGAGTTCAGTTTTCGGCACCAGTTCTTAAAAAAGACATTGTTGAACTGGAAAAACTGCAGAGACATACAACAAAACTGATAATGGGATTGGAGGATCTGAGTTATAAAGACAGACTAGCCAAACTGGGTTGGTTTACACTAGAGAAGAGTCATCTAACGGGTGATTTGATTACCATTTACAAATACATTCAAGGTCAATACAAAGAACTATCCAATGGATGCCTGTCTAGCACAGAACAATATTGAGAATTATGACAGATGGCTTCAATGCATATAGGTTGTTGTTCCAGGGAACTATTTGACTGGCATTTGGAGTCAGTGTCACGGTTTTCAAGACACTCAGACCAGTGGGTAAAAATAAAATGCAATTTATTTAAGAACAAAATAATGACAGATAATATCGCCCCCTAGGGGAGACACTGTGAAATAGCGGGATAGCAGTAGTATGCACAGTATACAATATACAGAAATGAACAGACACTGAGTACTGATATACAAATGGTTAATAGAATAATCAGTCCGTCTCAGTTGTGTAGTTTGGCACGCCCAAGGTGTAAAAGGTGGAGAATACTCAACACCCACAGTCTGTAAAACTTAAAGGGATAGTAATACTTCATTTTAACTTTATTTTATTTTGTAGGCATTAAAAAAACATGAAGAATGATATAAGTCTTATCTCTGAAACCTTTATGGTTTAAGAGATATTCACAAACAAAGTATCCCCCCCTGTTCAACCAGATAAGAAGGGAGATGCCCAGGTAGACTGCAGAGAGGGACAATCTTCAATTAAGATAATGGAAAAAGCTGAAAAACTTTTCAAGGGGGGAAGGGCTTTCATTGTTTTCATACAAAGAAAATTGTCCCCTTCTGTTATCTGTACTGTCATACAACCAGACTCACATCTGAGAAGAGATGGCTTACACTAGGAAAAAGGGGTGGGGAGGGGAACTTTGCTTGTGAATATCTCATAAACCATAAAGGTTTGAGAGATAAGACTTATATCATTCTTCATGTTTTTTTAATGCCTACAAAATAAAATAAAGTTAAAACGAAGTGTTACTATCCCTTTAAGAAACATGTCCAGCAAAGAGAAACCTGCCTCCCACCTGCTGTATGGCAATGTTAGCCCCCACGGGTGTATGAACTGAGCGAATAGACTGCCAAAGCCTTGAGCGAATAGCCCCCACGGGCGTAACGGAGATGACTAAGTACCGGAGCTGAAACCACGGGCGTTCTGGATGTACTGGATTGCAGGAGCTTAGGCCAAAAGCCCTACAGCCTACGGAGATGACCTGATACCAGAGCTTGAGCTTATAACCCAGACGTGCGTGATGGATTTGCAAGAGCTTAAGCCAATAAACCCACTGGCGAGAGAGAGACTGGATTGCAAGAGCTTGGATCAATGGAGATGTGCACAGAAATAGCCAGAGCCGGATGCCACCGGGTGCGGTAATGAGCTACACCGGACTGCAAGGAGAGAACTGGCTCAGCACAAGCCAACTCTCTGTATGGGCTGCGCGCCCTCACTGGAACACAGCTCTGCACGGGTTAATGGCAAGTAGTTGTAGCACAGCTCTGCACTGGAGACAGCACGATAGTAGGAACACAGCACTGTACGGGTTAACAGCTCAGAAGTAGGAACGCAACCTCTGCATGGACTAATAGCTCGGTAGTAAGCCACAGCTCTGCACGGGTTAACAGCTCGGTAGAGAGAACACAGCACAGCAGTGATTAGCTCAGTGACAGGAATCAGTAGGCACGGAGCCGAGATGAATAGTGAGAGCACAGTCACTATGTCGCCGTGGCGACAAGGCAGGACAGGAACGGAGACCGGCCGCATAGACCGGAACTGGAACGTCAGCAAGCTGGGTCGAATCACAGAGCAGGTATTCAGGCAGGCCGGATCAGGAAAACAGGCAGGAACGTCAGCCAGGCCGGGTCGAATCACGGAGCAGTTTCTCAGACAAGCCGGATCAGGAGAGCGAGCAGGAACGTCAGCCAGGCCGGTTCAGATCACGGAGCAGGTACACAGGAACGTAGTCAGGGATAGCCAAGTCGGTAACCAGAGATCAGGAACACAGGAACACAGCACAGCAAAACTGGCTCAGGAACATCACGAAAGGGCAAATGACAGATGCCACTAGCCCAGAATAAAAAGGTCACCAGGGGCGGGCCAAACAGGCTCAACCAATCGGAGCGCAGCACAAGTGAGAGTGACAGCCTGAGAAGCTGCACCGTGATAGTCAGGAAGGAATTTTTTTACCCACTTGGGGCTAAATTGGAAATGGCATCAGGGTTTGTCTTTTTTGCCTTCCTCTGGATTAACAGGAGTGTTTTGGCATGGGCTGGACTTGATGGACACATGTCTTTTTTCAGCCTCACCAACTGTTACTATGTTTCTATGTTAACTTGGACTGCCTGACCATCCTGTTATCTTCTCCTCAAGGTACGCATTCTCCTATATTGGCGTTTGCTTTAGCATACACTCTCCTGTATTTGGAGTCTGCTTGCTCTGTCTGCTTTTGGGTTCCTAGCCACTGCTGGTGTTTCCTTTGGGTTTGGTCAGCGTCTATGTAGATCAACTGCTCTCTGCTGTAACCTGCTTAGGTATCGTTCTTTGCAGTAAGTTGATTTCAGTAAGCAGTAGCTGGGTGTTCCGATTATCTAGATCATCCCTACAGTAGGGTAAAATGGGATTGTGGGAGGCAGTTTATACATGGCATTGCCAGGTAATGGGAGGTAAATTATAGTGGGGTAGTAGGAGGGATGTTGGGATGGTGGAAGATAAGGGATGGTGGGGAAGTGGAAGGAAGGGACAGTGTGGAAGTTGAAAGCAATGAACAGTGGAATGCTAATAGGGAAATAGCTCTACCTGGTATAAGTGGTTTCACTTGACCACATGTACAGTGGATTTGCATGCTTTCCCACTTCCCATATAGCTCTGCATCCTCACCCAGAAATGGAAGCTTGGTGTGACATGGACTAATAGTTCATCTAAAAGGAGTCAGGGCAATGAAGAAACAGAAGAGCATATGGATCCGCTGTACAAGTGGTCATTGAGAACAAGTAAAGTTTTTTCTTCTCTCAGTGAGATCAGCACAATCTGCCACTCTGTCCTGCACTGTAATTCAGACAAAGAGGAGTACAGCTTTGCATCTGACTCTTAGTTAAGCAGTGTATCTTGTGATAGTGGGGTGCTGCATTTAAATGTGTCAAAAATAAAATCATTAAACAATAAGCTGCCCTTAAGTCTGAGGGGGATCTGTCCCCTACATGCCCCGCCCCCCCCCCCACACACACACACAGGTTCCTACTCTCCTGCCTGGATATCATGTCCATGGAATCGGATATGACTGCTGCTGGCAGGTTTTACACATTGAGTGAATGAGCCCCTTAAGAACCAGAGGTGTATGCATTGTATTGCAAAGCAATGAGATATACATCCTCTGGTCCTTAAGCCGTTAAGTATACCTTAGTATGAGTATGAGGACCAAGGCACAAGGTTAAAATTCATAGAGGTTATTAGCAGATTCTGACCATAGTAAAGCAGGTGGGGGTTATTATTAGGAGGGGTTAGTTCTCTTTTAAGGGGCAATTACTTCTAGTAAATCAACATTGTGTAATAATGCAGGTTATTAATCAATTTCCAACAGGGATAATGTAAATCTTATTGTAATGTTCAGAATTGGTTAGAAAACCCACATTAGTTGTCTCCTTTGTCTCCTGCCTACCTTAGTTAATTCCAATAAATGGAAGAATGGACTAAGGTGAGAGAATGGTGAAAGATTTCACTCCAGTGGGAGAAACTACGTCAGTACCTACAGTATCCTATTACGTAGAAAACAGAAAAAGACAGGAGCTAAAAATATATAGTGTAGCATTTTTATGTAAAAATTGGCATAAAACAATGCATTCATAAACATAGATGCTACAGGCCTCTACAGAATTTCAGTGCCATCTCATCCCTCTGTATGGTAAGATGACAATCTGCTAGGAAGCTCCAAAGATATGCATAAGACCAGGTGCCTTGGCACTTTCTCTTTCTACCTCTCAGCTCTCAAATCTTTGTGCTGCAGTTTACTCGGGAAATAACACAAGATCAACAGTCCTTCCAAAATTGATGCAATATTGTTTATTTCCTGGAACCTATAATCAAAGTATTTGTTACACCCAAAGCATCAACTGAAATATGTGAGTGTCCTACACATTTCAAAGTTAACCATTCCTTGCTCAGTGACTAATGTAATATGTACTACTAGCAAAAGAAAACGTGAGAGATATTCCACTGTCTCACTGGTCACAGAACCACACATTCACTGTGACACTCCAACCATTTGTCTTTTTCCACTGGTGGCCACAGAATCCCACTACATTGTCTGCTAGCCCAGCCTTGTTCCACTGGTATCAACAGAATCACACTACACTGCCAACCACTAGTGTCCACAGAAACACACTGCATTGTCTTCCACCTCAGACTTGCTCAAGAGGTATTCACAGAGCCACACTACACCATTTGGCAGGCTAGCATTGTTCCACTGGTAGCCACAGGACCCCACTACACCGTCAGACAGCCCCACTTGTTCCACTAGTATCCACAGAAGCTCACTGCCTGCAAAGCCTTGTTCCACTGCTAGCCACAGAATCACACTGCACTTCCAACCCATCCTTGTCCCACTAGTGACCACAGAACCACACTACATTGTCTGTCAGCTCAGCCTTGTTCATCTGGTAGTCACAGAGCTACATTACACTGTCTGACATCTAGGCTTGTTCCAGTTGTAGCAATAGAACCACAGTACACAGTCTAGCTATGTTCCACTGGTAACCTCACTAAACACACACACACACACAGGAACACACGCGCACCCACATATACCCCCCCTTTCACTGTCACACACCACAAAAAGACACCCACACCCACATATGCTTTCTCTCTGTCATACTGTTGGACACCTGATGACACTAAAAGAGTTACTGTTTTTTCTTCTCCATTGTGAGCATTCCCTGTATATTTAAAGTGTTATCTGTCTTTTCTGTGACCTCAAAATTATTTGAAGGGACGTGTGGAAGGTGGGGGATGTGGCTTGTAAGGGTACAGTGTGAGGGATGGTGCGAAACACAAGGTACTAGTGAAGGGCCGTGTGAGGATGAGGTTGAGGGGTGGTTTTAAGGGGACATTGTGAGAGTCAGCGTGAGGATGTGTGTATCCTATCTCTATGTCCCTACACCAGTTTTATACCCATTTAAGGTTATTATTTAACCCCTTGGATACTAGAGAGATCTCCAATGAATTGTAGAGCAATGTATTAGATATCTCTCTAGCAACCAAGGGGTTAAAGCAATGATTCTCAACCTTTTTTTGCTCAAGGCACCAAAACACAGTTTGGATTTGTCAGGGCAACCCTACTGGTTTTCATAATTTGTCAAGGGTGTAATTAGGGTTCCAAATGCATAAATACACAGTTCTTCTTAGATTTCACAAATAAAACAAACATATAGTAAATATCAATTCCCTAAATATACAGCTGTATCTCTACATTCACATTTTTCTTCATACATAAAATGGGGCACCCTAACTAGATGTCCATGGCACACCAAAGTGCCATGGCACCCTGGTTGAGAAAGACTGGGTTAAATATTTTTTCTTCTTCCTTCTTATAGGCCAAGAAAGCAGTGGATGAGACTGGGGAGCAGGTCATGTTAGGAGTGGGGGTGTGGCCATGGGCGGAGATAAGAGCACCTAGAGTGCCTTGCCTAGGGGTGCCTGGGTTGAAAATCCAGTCTTGCTTGTGCTGAACCTCCTGGTTGTTAATGGGTTAAGGAACACGAACACCACCTAATAATACAGTTCAATATGATAATTTGGGAAGAAAATTGTAATGGGCACTATGAATCAATTTTTAATGGACTGATTTACCAATATTTATCTTTATTAATTACAGCATATCACGTATATGGAAGCAGACATGATAATATATGCCAGTCTCCAGGACCCCAAAACTCCTCCCACTGAAAGAGTCTGCGGAAGTCTTCAGTGGCAAGTGTTTATGGCCCTGAAGTCCTGCAATAAACAATCAAGTCTGCTTGCATGGAAATGAGATCCAGTAATAATTAAAGGTTCATTTTTGAGAACCAATCTTCGCATAATTAATTAATAGTTGACATTAGGATTTTCTGCCCAAATTAAAATATGAAAGGGTTTATTATTATTATTATTATTATGTGTTAATTTTTTTAATTTCACAGAATGTCCAGCCTTCTCCCACAATAATTATTTTTTATGTAGTTGTAATGTTATGATTATATATTTAGCAGAGTTTCTCAATCTTAGTGCAGGCCTGTGGTATGAGTATATCATATATGTTTACAATTAAAGATCAGACACTTTTGATAATGAAACCTTTACTTAACTCTTTCAGACCAGAACCCCCTATGGTCCACATAGGTTAAACATGTAATATTTTGCGATTTAAATAAAACTCACCCAAGAGGCTTCCACTTTAGATCAGAGTTGTCTTAAGCTTCATGCACTTGCTACTGTCTGCCATCATTCATATTATTTCATTTATCCTGTACTGCAATTTTCTGGTATTTGTTGTGAATGTCTAGTATCCTGATCTCTGTTTTTCAAATCTTTTAATCCATGTTTTATCGATTACACAGGCAGTACCAGTGACCGATCCAGCATTCGAAGCATATTGAGTTTAAGTAGTGGAATGGAAGGAGATAACGAGGTAATTATTCTTCATGAGCTAGTTTCAACCCGACTTTGTTTTAAAGGAACACTAACACCTACTAATAACACCCCACTCACTTTAATCTGAGCTGAAAATCCTAATTCCATCTATTAATCAATTCTATGGTGATTACGTCCACAAAATTAGTCATTAATTGGTACAGAAATCATGTAAAGGAAGTAAACATGTAAACATGATTCTTCCCACTAAAGTCCTCATTCCTAAAAAGACTTCAGTGGGAGGACTTTGGGTTCATGGAGACCAGCAACAAAGAATCAGGTCTGCCCCTTCAATAATATATCCAGTACTAATTAAAGATTAGATTTAGGACACCAGTGGTCACAGAACTGATTAATGGGGGCTGTTAGGATTTTCTGTAGCATTTAAGGTAAACAGTGATTTATTATTAGTATGAATTAATTTAAAAGGGACACTTATACCTCCCCAGACCCCTCAGAACAACTACATAGTATTAAAGCACTTAAAATGTGCTTTAATACTGTGAGCTTTATGTACTGTGGAAGGGATTCGGAGGGGAGGGGAAAGGCACCATAGTCTTGACCCAGAGCCATATTATTTCTTGTTCTTACCAAGTTACAGTGCAGAAAAAAATCAATCATTCAAATGTATACAGCAGTAGTGTGAGGCTGGGGCAAGCTGATCCAACCTTGTACTACTTGCACAAGCCATTTGTTTGTTTGAGGTACATGATGTCATGTGGGAGGGGGCCACCTTCTGAACCGTCAACAGAGAGGGTACAAGGGCTGTATCCTCACTGGTATTGAATCTTATGTTAGAAGTGTGGAAATTAAGCTATCTAAATTTACAGGAAGCTGCCATAATAAAATATAATAAAGATTGAAAGACACCACTGCTGGCTGTCAGACAAGCATAGTATAAAGAGTTTTATACTAGCTGATGTTGTATGGAGGTGTGAGTGTTCCTTTAACTCCATGGACTCCGTGTCAGAAAAGTCAAGGGAATGAATGCCTAGTGTAATTTAAAATGAAGTCTCCAGCATCCCCTACTATGGGGGCAAGGGACACTTGGGAGGTATGAAGTAGTTAAAATATCTAGATTATATCAGAGGAATACTTTACAATCTCTAGCAAGTAGACTCTTTTATCCTTCTGTTTACAATTTCATTTTAATGTTGATTGTAAATATATTGTATCTATTGTAACCCATTGAACATATGTACCCCATCTGTTGGAGCTTTATAAATAAATTATAATAATTATGATGATGATGATAATAATAATGAAATCATTCATGGGTTTACAATTATAGGACAATGAAATACCAGAAAATCCTCCAAGGCATAGCCCTAAACACTCTCCGCGAGAAGAACCACCACCACCACCCAGACCACCCAGAATACCAAACCGAGCCACTAGAAGGTAACTAAACATAGTGTAAACCAGAACACTAAGCCATAACTGCAAACACTGATAAATATTATAATGATAAGCAAACATTATTTATTAACCCTTTAAGGACGAGCAATCTGGGAAGAGAACTTCCCTTAAGGACCGCTTTAAAGTTGGTTGAAGTGCCTGCACACATGACTGTGTGACGTGTCATGTACTGGCATGCCGAATGGGGGACTGAGAGAGACCACTCTGGTCTTGGAGTGGTCAAATTCAGACCCTGCTAGTGCTTATAGCGATCCTGCAGGAGCACTGTAAGCACAAAATACATGATGTGCCAGGACTGTCACCGGTCCTTTAGGCAAGTTTACCAGTCCTGAAACGTCACCGGCCGTTAAGGGGTTAAAGGATTCTTATTGGTTAGCTATCTAGTGTCAATCAATAATAGGCAGGATGATTTAAGGTTTGAGGTGAATACTTGGGGAGAGGGCAAGAGAATAGCCAGATTATCATTCGCAGTCAGAAATTTAAAGCTTTTAGGAAGTATTTGAATTTGTTTACACCTATGATTTGCAGCATGATGTATCTTGATTGTATTCATGTGTTAAACGCCTCCAATTTGCAGCATGACAGATCTGTATGACTCCCAAGGAGGTGCCATGCAGATTGTTCAAATGGTTGACACTGCAGTTTGTGATGCATTTTGCATCCTACACTAACTGGCCAACCCACATAGAAATCAACCAATCATATATGGTTGACTCCCACAGGTGATTATCATTTGTCATGCTTTTATCATGCACCCCTTGTGATGATGTTGCAGAGGGAAGGCAGGAGACACAGTGCAGCACTTTTAAGTTGCCCGTGTGATCACAGCTTTAAAGTGGAACTATCACCTTATGACAACTTAGGTTCACACCTTGGGGGGTGTGATAAAGAAGTGATAAAGTGGAGATGGCTTCTCTATTGATATTACTTCTCCAATTGAATTAGGAGTTCAAGAGTGGTCAAGAGTGTGGCAGATGCACTTTAACGTTGATAAATGTAAAATAATGCACTTGGGACATAAAAATCCAAAGGAAAAATATACCATTAAGGGTACTGTGCTGTCAGAGACAACAGAGGAAAGGGATTTGGGAGTAATTATTTCTAATGACTTAAAGGTAAGCAGGCAATGTAATAAAGCGATGGGGAATGCAAGCAGGGCACTGGGTTGTATAGCTAGGGGCATTAGTAGCAGAAAAAGGGAAGTAGTCATGCCACTCTACAGATCACTAGTTAGACCTCACCTAGAATATTGTGTACAGTACTGGAGACCCCATCTCCAGAAGGATATTGATACTCTAGAGAAAATTCAAAGAAGGGCTACTAAAATGGTGACTGGTCTACAGGAAAACAAATATCAGGATAGACTAAAGGATCTGAATATGTATAGCTTGGAGGAGAGAAGAGAGAGAGGGGATATGATAGAAACATTCAAATACATGAAGGGATTCAACAAAGTACAGGATGGAAGTATATTTCAAAAGAGTAAAAACGTTAGGACAAGAGGCCATAGTCTAAAACTAGAGGGACACAGGTTTAGATGTAATGTAAGAAAGTTTTACTTCACTCAGAGGGTAGTAGACAAGTGGAATAGCCTACCAGCAGAAGTGATAGATGTCAATACAGTGACAGAATTTAAGCATGCATGGGATAGGCATAAGGCGGTCCTTAACATAAGAAAAGACCAAGGACCAAAAAAGGTTTGAGGTTGTGTGTGGGGTTTTTTTTTTTTTTTTTTTACACAGTAGGAAATTGGGCAGACTAGATGGGCCGAATGGTTCTTATCTGCCGTCAAATTCTATGTTTCTATGTTCCCTCTTCAGTGGTGCCCTCTAGTCTGACAGGCTCTAGTCTGATGTCATGGAAGTCACCACTTCCTCTGAAGAAGGGGAACTGACTGGTGCCTCCCAAGAAACAGTCTTTGTCTTGGCTTTTATAGCACTCTACAGTTAGATATCTGAAATCTATTTATTTTTCACTACCTTTGAGATGTCACATTAAGAAGCATATGTAGGACTGGATTTTCCATTAGGCGGAGTAGGCAATTGCCTAAAGCATCACATTTTAAGGATGGATCAGCTGTGATAACCACCCACACATTCTGAGTTGTAGGAGTGGCCATAGCAACCCCATCCCCCAGACATCTGTTCCTGATTTATGCTTTACACCATCTATATAATTACTGTATTTGGGCAGTTAATGTACTAGTTTACATATTCCTTCACTATCCACAATTTAACCCCTTAGATGCCAGAGAGGCAAAGCAATGTATTGGAGATCTCTCCAACAGCCAAGGGGTTAAGAGCTTTTCATTATTATATTGTGTATTATAGGATAAGGGTACTTTCTGTGCCATTATACTGTGGATTTGGGTGGAAGAGGGGTTATTGGAGGAGTGAGAGTGAGGCCATGAGAAAAGCTAAGGGCTCCTAGGATGCCTTTCTTAAAGGCACCTGAAGTGTAAATCAGGCCTGAGAATTTTAGTTTAAATATTATGATGCCATGGAATTTGAATAGCTGAAGACAATCTGTTGGTTCAGCTTTTTTTTCCTGAACTGTCATTTGGTAATTATTCCTTTTCTTCTTTTTCATCCTAGGTCTATACCTGGCTCTGACACAAAAAATCCACCTCCAGTTCCACCTAGGGGTCGGTGATAAGTGTGTCTCCTCGCACTGACATTCACAATCCATTAACAATGATGATTACTATGGTTTGATAAAGCATCTTGTAGACTACAGCTGCTGTTCTGTTACAGACAAGATATGCAAAAGTATCATGCAAAGCAGACACTGATGGCTGAAATTACTTTACAATATTTTCCCAAGGAAATTATACCTTGTTTGGAAGTTTGTTCACGTGAACCTGAAACTGGAAATCAGCTAACCTACTATTTTAAGTTGTATTCATCCAATGAGGAGGACTATGTATATTTCAAGTGTGCACCTCTCTCCTTAGTGACACATTACAAAGAGGATCTTAGGGTAACAAGAGCGTATTTTCAAAAACGGTCTGCAGTTTCAAAAGACATCAGACAAATACATTTTGGCTTTAATCTTGAATACATTTGTCAGAAGACAGGTTACTTGCATGCATTTTTTACGAATTGCTTTTTGCCATTGTTTGATGTTATCAAAGAACCAAACAAAAATCAACAAAAACAGACACGTCAGACTTGTTCGATCCTTGTGTCATATTATCACAAATGAAACATCAGTCCCTTTGGGAAAGTGTCAATGGCGACATGAAAAGATCAAGGGGAGAAATCCACTATTTATCTGATATGTATATTGTTACAGGTGTGGTGTATATACTGGGTACAACAGTGAAACTCCATTGTGGCAACTACTTTTACATTGTTCAAGGCATGCAATGTTAACATCTCCAATAAAATAAAATCCAAAATATAAGAAGCCACCATGATATTTGAAAATAAGGAATGCTAGATGCTACAATCTAAAAGCAGTCTTGGTCATAACCATCTAGAAATGGCATTGAAGTAACTAAGTACAAAGTTACAAAATATTAAATACCTCATACAGATATCTAGTTATTGAAGGTGGGTTAAAAAAAAGGAAAACTAATTCCTCCAGATAAGGAACCACCAGTTACCTTAAAGGAGTGACTTGATAACCATGGTAATCAAGGTTCCATAGCTTAAATGTCTACCATTGTCTGTCTGATCACTCTGCAGATCTCCATGAGCTACATGGCTGGATGACATCAGCTCTTCACTTATGGTTTGTGGCAGATTATTAAACTTTCCTTTGTAGCCCATTGTCAGAGAATTCCCCAGTTTGGTTCTTCAGTTGAGGTGACAATGATGTTGCTTCCTGTCCAAGATGTGCAGATTGAAGCACTGGTGTCATCCAGCTCTGCAGATATGGATACCTATAGGGTGAATGGATAGAGAATGGCAATGTTTTAAGAACGTGATTCCTATAACTGTATAAGAAATTCCTAGAGTTACAAAATCCATTCCCCTGACACCTTACTGTCGCCTTAATCGGGACAAAAGACCCTAATGGACACTAAGAATGAATTCTGAGTGAAACGATTCCATGTAATGAGTCTTTAATTAGAAATAGATATCAAGTCTATGGAGGCAGACATAATTCTTTGTTGCTGGACACAAATATCCCAAAACTCTCCCACTGAAGTATTCTTAAGAATGAAAGGAGCCTTCAGTGTGAAATCTTTGGGGTCCAGAAGTCCAGCAATAAAGAATCATGTCCTTCCCTGTCGACCTGATATCTAATTTAAGATTCATGTTGGGGAACCAATCCATGCGCAGTTTATTCATAATGGCCATTAGAATGTCCTGCCTAGATTAAATCAAGTGGAGGTGCATTATAAGGAGATGTTACTGTTCCTTTAAAGGGGAACTACCACCCCACACAATCTTTACCTTCACTAAGTCCCCATCTGGCGACTAGCTGCTTAGTAGCGCTAGTCACCAGAATAATTACCTTATTTAATAGAATTCTCCTCTCTTCCATGGGTGACAGGCAGGACGGAGCGTGGACATCTTGCCATTGTGACGTCCGCGCGCCTGTGCTGTCAGTCCTAGCCAGAGCCAAATGGCTCTTAGGAATGGCTCCTAGCAACGCCTACTAGACCCGGCTGGGACTGACAGCTCAGGCGCACGGACATCACAATGGCAAGATGTTCGCGCTCCATCCTGCCTTTCGCCCATAGAAGACAGCAGGAATCTATTAAATAAGGTAATTATTCTGGCGACTAGAGCTACTAAGCAGCTAGTCGCCAGATGGGGACTTAGTGAAGGTAAAGATTGTGTCGGGTGGTAGTTCCCCTTTAAGCTTGTTTTATATTGCTTAGTTCACCATGCCTATACCCTATGAAAACAACACAAAATGTTGTCTTATGAGATAGCTACTATGTGAAATACAGAATTACTTGATTGATGACGGCAAAATATTGCAAATATTTGTATCGATTAATTCCTGTTATATTACTTATTTACTCTGTTGAAGCCCATATTTTGTAAAATGTAGTTTATATACATATCACGTTGTATTCTTATAAATATATTACATGTATATTATTAGACTGTATTAACCCTTTGAGTGCCAGTATGCAATGCGTTGTGTACCCTTCTGGCACTCAAAGAGTTAAGTGTAAAGTATGAAATGATGAGATATTTAAGAATACATCCAACCATTAACCCTTTGCGTTGCCAGCGGGGTACCCAACGCCTTGCTTTGCAAAGAGTTTTATACCTTTGTGGCAGTCAAAGGGTTAAAAGTCTAACTGACGTGATGAGTTGTTAGTACTTAACGAGACTTATGCAAAAAAACAAAAGTGGAGTCATTCCGGGGTAAACCAAGTGCAGTGCGGAGGAGGACCTCTCTAGCATTCAAAAGGTTAAAATCTTCATTTAACCCTTTGAGTGCCAGAGGGATACGGAACGCATTGCTCTGCAATGTGTTCCGTACCCCTCTGGCACTCAAAGGGTAAAATGAAGGGGAATTTTCATTTGTCCCCTATGCTGTATTTGGTTTGCTCCATAATTACTTTGCTCTTTGTGCATCTGACCCACTATGACTTGAAGGGGGGTCCTCAATGTTGTAATTTTCATGATAGTAATGCAAACTGAGATTTCAAAGACCATATGGAGAACTGAAGCTTACTTGCTATCAGTAGAATGGAGAAGTTCAATGATTCCAATCATGTTATAATAATAACATGCAAATATTTCCTAATTACTCGTATTTCTCATCTTCCTGATATATATTTATATGTATAATGAATTTTTGTTAATAAAATAATTAGATGATCATTTTATAAGCCTATAAATCAGTTCTGTGAGTAATTTAACTGAGTGTTGGTAGTGAAAGGGTGCTACTTGCTCCTTAAAGCGGAACTTTCACTTATTAACCCCTTAAGGACCGGCACGCGCAGCCGGCACTTGAGGACCACGGGGCTTTTTTTTTTTTTATTGCTTTCGTTCAGGGATTCCGGAGCGGCGTGCAGCCGCGCCTGGAGCCCTGAACTCCATGCCGTGCCAGGACCGTCATTGGTCCTTAAGTGCTGGACCGCCGTGATGGTCCTGGTACGGCAATGGTCGTGAAGGGGTTAAAAAGTTGCCCTTCAATCATTAAGCATATGGAGACTAGCTGGAAAATATGTGTCTTATCTATCACAAGTGGCATATTCTAAAGAAATCTTTACTCTTTGGAGACTGAAGGGCAGGTTCGTGCAGTCTGCGCCCCCTGCGCCATCAGTCCCTTCCGGTTACCATGTGGCACGCCGCAATGTTTAAAGGAGACCGGAACTGACAGCGCAAGATGTCTGTGCTGTTACCTGTCTATGGGTCTCCAAAGGGTAAAAGATTTCTTTAGAATCTGCCACTTGTGATAGGTAAGACACGTATTTTCAAGCTAGTCTCCATATGCTTAATGATTGAAGGGCGACTTTTTAACCCCTTGCGACCATTGCCGTACCAGGACCATCACGGCAGTCCGGCACTTAAGGACCAATGACGGTCCTGGCACGGCATGGAGTTCAGGGCTCCAGGCGCGGCTGCATGCCGCTCCGGAATCCCTGAACGGAAGCAATAAAAAAAAAAAAAGCGCCCCGTGGTCCTCAAGTGCCAGCTGCGTGGCATATTTTCAAGCTAGTCACCATATGCTTACTGATTGAATGGCGACTTATTAATATGTAAAAGTTCCACTTTAAAGAAGAGCTCTTAGTTTGGTTACCATATTGAGGCTGATCTATTAAGAAAGTGGATCAATTGTGGGGCAAACCAACTTCACCACAGAAAAAAATATAACCTTTCCATTGACTCAACTGTGGCTTTTATCTCACTGAGTGCAAGTTAGGTCTCAAACAAATTGTTTTGTAATGCATTGGTGGCCTCTCCAGCTTATTGGCAAGTTCATAATATATACTGAATATGGATGTGCATGTAAGGTATCAAATTGCCACTACAGGGCCCAGGTTTTTCAGAATAGAGAAGCGTGCAAACAGGGACAGATTTACATTTCCTATGGTCAAGGCATCGGTAGCGCCCTAGCCCCACCCATGACCACACACCAATTCTCACACAAACACCCCTTCAGCCCCATTCAGTGTTGATTGGCACAGAAAATAAATTTCAACTGTCACATATAAACACAAACTTATCAAATACATTGTTGAATACATGTAAATAAACAATATACTGGACATTACTGCAATATATAAATTAATAAATAAATTGTTTCCTATAAACCAGTAGAAGCAGGGGAACTGGGATCGTGCATAACACTCCCACAACTCCACAGCTGGCATGGCCAGCATAGCTAATGCAGCCACTCAAAATTAGGCACCCCAGGCCAGTGGTTCTAGACCATTTTGCTTTGGAGAAACCAATTTGTTTCAGAGGGAACCCCTGTGGAACCCTAACAATTAAACCTACCTTGGATGCCTGAGGGGTCTTGAGAGGACATTTCTGAGCTGGGTATCCAAGCTTGGGAATATTGACTTTTAAGAAGGCCATCTACTTCACCAAGTGTGGGGACAACTGTCAGCATTGCGGGTGTTTCCCATCAGTGAGAAAATGCTCTAATTTTGAACTTTGGTGGGTGGGCATGAAAGCAGCTCCTGGGCCACCAAGGATGGCCAGATAACAGCTTTGTGGTCCCAGTAGCTTGGGGGTCAGCACCAGTAGAAAGCAGTTGAAGTTCGTTGAGGTAAGCTTTAACCATGTTGGAGGTGTTACTCTGCCTCTAAGCTCTTCGGTTGTACCCACTAAAGAATCAAGTGCCTTATCCCGAAAAGCTGCTGCTCCAGTCTATCTAGTATCACTACCACTGCTACAGCACACAGGTGCAAGGGCTGGGGTGTAAGTCTACAGTAAGCGCTACTGATGCTGCAGGGAGTTTCCTTGTCCAACTCATGCACTTCTCCTCTTGAACTGCATTTCACGCACCATGTAGACAAGCTTGTCCCTTCAAGTTCCCAGGTTATTGTTTCCCTTTACACTTGTATCACAGAGGGTGGCAAACATTTACTCTGGGGTGTCCATGATAGCGGGCATGCAACCTTTCAGCTTCTCTATCAGCCACCTGATCAGTGAAGCAACCTCTGGATATAATAACAGGTAAAAGATCACTGTTTTCCAGTAAGCCCTCCATTTTCTAGATCAGTTTAGTGAATAAGGGAATAACGTGGCCCAGGATGGAAATTGCTTGGCTTAAACTTTCTGTGATGTCCCGGAATAGCTTTAGCACTGACACTACCTGTCCCATTAATGCCCATTACTCACTGCCCAGTGGGAAGGACACCCCACTGTTCAGCAAAGAGGTCATGAAGTGAAATGCTTGCTGCTTCTCCATGATTCTCTCCATTATCTCCAAGGAGTATCTGTATCAAATGTATTAGAATGCTAGTTGGTACTGGTAAATTAAAACTAAATTATTTGGATTATATGTATTGGTTAACATACATTTAGTAGTTATATCTAATAATAACATTTTCCTAGAAGAAGCTGTCACTGTGTATACACCTAAATGCTGCACCTGTTGCTCCAGCCCCTTGAATCCTATTGACTACCAATGGCTTTCAGTATCACTGTATTACACCTGTCTGCTGCACCTGCCCCTTGCATTCTATTGGCAACCTATTCCTTTTACACCTGCCTCTTTATCTTCTTGGTGCCTGCTCTTCAAACTTCCTGTGACCTCATCATACCCCTTTGAATATTGGCGTTTCATATTATTCCTGCACTCCAAATTACTTGGCTTGACTTCTGATTCTGACCACGGCTCCGTTTGACTACTTCTTTTGGATCTCATCTTGGAACATCTGCCAGCTACTTCCAGCAACTATTTTGACCCTCTCTCCATCCTCTGTCTCAGCCATACTATGCTCCATCCGAAGATCTTGCAGAAGGTTGCTTCCACTCTGCATCAGCTTGCTCTTTTACTGGTACTCCATCTAGATGTGAAATCTGTGCATTCTCTGCATGACGGTCTGAGTGCTGTTCCTATACCAGCACGCATCTTATGGTTAAAATTAGACTTTCTTCAGGCTGAGATCTGCTTCAGTCCCAGTGAGCTCCTATATCTGTACTAGATCTAGTGGTTTTAACATCTCTCTGCTTGCTGTCATTATCTGTATCCGTATAAGCATTTTCACTTACCTTCCGAGACGGTCGACAAGCATTTGTGGGCGGCCAGTCTCGTGTGTGCTGCCTCGCGGTGAGAGCCGGCTGCCCTGGTTTCCTGGTGGGCAGCCAGCTTCCAATCCATGTGTTCTGCAGAGTGCAGGCACACATCCCAGGAATCCCCTGTGACTTCGCGACCCGGCTCTTAAAGTCATAGTATCTCAATTGCTCCACCTTCTGTAGGTGGAGCAATTGGTACTTCAACTGCCTGGGCACCACATCAGTTGCCCTTTCATGGTGTTCCAGTGCAGTTGTGTTGCCTGAGCGCTGTGTATTACCTGGTTTGTCTGACTACTCGATCTGGAGCTGACCTGTGGCTCTATCTGACTATCCACCTTGTGTATGTCCCTTGGCTTGTCCGATAACCATTCTGGTGCAGACCTGCGGCTTTGGCTGACTACTTGTTCCGTGTATGACCTGGCTTGTCTGACTACCCACTCTGGTGTTGACCTGGGGCTCTCTCCACTGCGTATCCAGCATACCAACGCTTCAGTGGATATCCTATCTGGTGCGAACCTGTGGCTCTGGCTGACTACCCGCTCTGTGTGTGACCTGGCTTGTCTGACTACCCACTCTGGTGTTGACATGGGCCTCTGTCCACTGCATATTCAGCATATCAACGCTGCAGTGGATATCCTATCTGGTGTGAACGTGTGGCTCTGGCTGACTACCCGCTCCGTGTATGACCTGGCTTGTCCGACTATCCATTCTGTGTTACTGGGGCTTGTCTGATGATCCCCTAGGTGCAGACCTAGGCTCAAACATTCCTTACTATCGCTGCCTATCGATTAAGTCTGGTTTCCCTACAGGTGCGGACCTGGGGTTCATACCATTATCCTCCCTGATTGTCTTTCCATATAGTCTGGTAGCCTCCAAGTGTGGACCTGCGGCTCTGCCAACTACGCATTCGTTTCAACTACTGAGCCATACTGAGCAATTTTCTTACGGAGGTAATCTCCTAATACTTACAGGTGGCACTAGCTCCATTGAATATCTATTCCTCTGGTTGCATTCTACTGCTGATATGTGCCTTACTGTTTTATTATTTGTGCTTAATAAAGTGATTGTTACCTATAAGTACCTGTCCTGTATTCATTTGTACGAACTATTACAATCCCTCCTCAGCTAAGTATTAGAAACTCACTCCACAATTTGCTTCTTGCATTCATCTGGCCCTGTGGAAATTGTTTTTACTCCCAGTTCCAGTCATAGGGGCTGCCTCAGCACTCAAGAGTCACACTCAAGCCTCACACCCTAGCACCCGAGGAAGACTTGTGGCAATGGCTAAGTTATTGTGTTTGTTATAAGATAAATCTAACAGAAAACACAATTTTATTGTGGAAAATATTTCAGCCTTTCACACTCCCATTGGAAGTTACAAAACCACACATGCTGTGTCTGTTACCCCAGCCTTATTTCTCTGTCTGCCACTACTTACATTTGTTCTGTGTAATCTTTTCTTCAGGGAACCTTGTTGTTCAAAACAATACAGTCTGACATCCACTGAACTATAAGGCAGGATAATCCATTTTGTTTGTTTTTGATGGTCTGTCTTAGATATTGATTCTTCTCCTTTATTTTCTTAGAAGAATTCCCTGGTGACCTCTGTGGCCTTATTCAAGGCATTCTGAACATTTCCAGCAGCTCTGACGGCAAGAGCAAAAACCCAGAGCAATCGGAATGGAAATCGCTTAAATACAGCGGCAGTCTTAAAGGCAAATCTTGCTTGTTAATTATCAAGCCACTGCACGATTGGTTCTGCTGCTGTTCCTCCTATGATGTCCAATCATTCATGTAAATTTGATATGTAAGCTTCTTAGAAGTTGGTGCTAACCCAGACGTGACAGATACAGTCCTACAAAGATAGGCAAAAAATACACAGTATCTAGTGGGTTAAACTCTATCACCCTCACACAGGAAGTAAGCGCTATACAAACCCACACATATTTACATTCATGTGAGGGTGATAGAGTTTAATTCACACGTATTCCATGAGTCATTTCTCCCTCTGTTATATATTTGTGTATATGGATGTGCTCTATGAGAACACTGCTTTTCTGGGCATTTTTATAATAAAAGTTTGATATTTTTTACTATATATTTGGAATACAAGTTTTTTATATCTCGGTGCCCGTGATTCTGCCTGAGCGACATTCTTACTTCTGGGTTTGCTTTGGCTGCTTCCTATTGGCTCTGGGTTTTCAACCCCTCCTTGCCTTTATATATGCCCTCCTGTCACTATGCCGGTGCCCTTTCGAGGTGTTCCTGACCAGATGTTTGTTGCTGTGTTCCTGTTCCGTGTATGATCCGGTTTCGTCTGATCTTGCTCCTGTCTTCACTGCCCGTATTGTTTTTGACCCGGCTTGCCTGACTACGATTCCGTGACCGATTCTGCTACTACCACCCTCTGTGTACCGTACCCGGCTTGGCTGACTACCGCTCTCTGTGTACCGTACCCGGCTTGGCTGACTACCGCTCTCTGTGTACCGATCCAGGCATTGGCTGACTACCGTGCTTTGTGTACCGATCCAGGCTTTGGCTGACTGCCGCTCTCTGTGTACCGATTCTGGCTTTGGCTAACTACCGCTCTCTGTGTACCATTCCAGGCTTTGGTTGACTATCACTCTCTGTGTCCAACCCAGGCATTGGCTACTCGCCTAGCGTCAGCTTATTGCTAGTGCTTCTGCTGCCCCAGTCTCGTGTCTATTGCCTTTGCCTTACGGTTGCCTGCCAGTCTGCACATATCCGTTGCCTCCGGTTGCGCTACCTTTCAGCCTGTGCCTCACTGCAGCCTCCATTTGTATACTATACAGCCTGTGCCTTAACGGTCACTAGTGGTTACACCACCCGTCAGTCTGCACATATCTGTTGCCTCCGGCTGCGCTACCTTACAGCCTGTGCCTTACTGCAGCTTCCATTTGTATACTATACAGCCTGTCCCTTAACGGTCACTAATGGTTGCTCTACCTGTCAGTCTGCCCTTATCCGTTGCCTCCGGTTATGCTACTTATGTCAGTGCCTCACTGTTAACCCCGGTTTCACTCTTTTCTACCTTGCCTCAGTGGGCACTTGTGGTTGCACGACCTGTCCGTTTGCACCTATCAGCTGTCTCCGGTTGCATTGCTGTACTGCTGTTCTCTCTATTGCCTCCGGGTGCATTAGACTCAGTCTGCCTACTATCACCTCCGGTTGCGCTCCGTGCAGACTGTGCCTATTCCGGTTGCCTCCGGGCATGTCCTCAGTGTATTAATTTGAGTCATCACGTGGGCTGCCTTACCTGGTTATAGGTAAGGCCGGTAGAGCCTATCCTCTCCCCAATCTATTGGGGTGTCTGCCCTGAAGTACTTGCCTCTCCTAGGGCGTCTCCTGACTTATACTGCTGAGGTTTTGTTCCAGTTCCTGTTCCAGTCATTTGTCTGCATTTCTGTATTTTTGTCATATCTAACGTTATATACCCTGACCTGTGTCAGACTCAAAAGTGCTATCCTCTGTTTGGGTCTGGACCTGTGAAGGGCATTTCTGTTCTTTATTATTTTGTTTAATAAAGCTTCATTGTTTTTACCTTAACCAAATTGTCTGAGTGTTCATTAAAACCGTGACATTTTATCCATGTGTATTTTTTGTGTATCATTGTAGGGCTGTATCTGTCACGTTTGAGTTAGCTCTGACTCCTGAGATGCTTACAGAGCCAAAACTCAACATAAACAAGTGGATGTCATTGGATATTTTGATGCTATTAGTGGTCACTGTCATCCTTGGCTTAAATAATGTCCCTTATGGACAGTTCATGAGGATTAAAAGGAACTGTCAGACATGCAAACCTTTAGAGAACAGGCATTACCATTAAGGGAAAGGTTCCTTGAAAATGGATACAATTAATCTTTAATACAGAATGCCTTAGATAAGGCCACAGAGGTCCCCAGGGAACTTCTTCTAAGAAAAAAAAGGAGAAGAATCAACATCTAAGACAGACCATCAAAAACAAACAAAAAGTACAAAAAAAAACAAAAACAGAATTCATATTCAGAAAGGCAATGGATCTCAAAAAGAAACTTGCTCCATCTGACATCAATAGGAAAGGACCTAAAACACCTAAGCACATCAGTATAATAGATGGCCAACATCGATGTGGACATAATTAATTTATCACCTACAAGTATATGAAAAATAGAAAATGTATAAATCCACTAGCGCTGGAAAAACATTAGAAAATGTATAAATCCACTAGCGCTGGAAAAACATTTGAATTGCACATTATATCAACTGTGCAACTGAATATGCTGCATACCTACTTGAATGCCAATGAGGCCAACAATATGTGGGCAGAACCATTAGACCACTCAAAGAAAGATTTCTAGAGCACCACAGCAATATCTTAAAAGGCAATGTGAAGCATTCCATATAAAGAAACTGTAGGAAATGTCCACACTTTAAATCAATAAACAAAATATTAGTTATGTGTATTCAGACATACCACCAAAGGTTAGAGGAGGTAATAGATTTCGAAAATTAGCAGAAAGGGAGACTTTTTGGATTTTTAAATTAAATTCTTTGGCACCAGAAGGATTAATTGAGGAAATAGACTTATAGTGTTTGTAATATTAAAAATTACCCCTATCTGTTTTTTGGGCACCAGTGTCAGGATGACTTACCACCATAATTTAATGTGCCATTATTCACAAATCTTTTCCGTTTTTTTCTTCTCCAACTTATGGTATACTTTTTTATTTTATGAAGATCGCTGAGTTCTCTGAATAGTATCTCTACACTTGATACTTTCTGTTGCAACTCACCGTTATTTATAGTTTTGTTTCTGATCCCCCAGGTGGCAGTGGAGTCCTTAGTTCACATTTTTTAAACTGTATCAATTAGGTCTTTATTTGATACCTTTGTTCCAACTAATCTTTATCTATAGCTGCATTTTTTCTGATCTAGCTAGGTGGCAGCAGAGTCCCTAGTTCACTATTCATAAACAGTATTCATTATGGAAATTGCCATATCAATATCACTTGTCCTACAGAGGACTAAATATACTATATATTTAACTTACATTTTACCAATCAGACAATATGCCCCATGCTCATTGATAAAATGAATGACTAGTAGGCTAGACAATTTTTTTTAATTTTTTTTTTTTGGCTTTTTTACCCGAACTACCCAGTAACACAAGAACTGTAGTGGCAGCAGAATCACTAGTTTACGATTCATGAGCAGTATTCATTTTGGAAATTGCCCTTTCAATATCACTTGTCCTATAGAGGACTAAATATGCTACATTTTTTACTTACATTTCATCAGTGAAACAAGGTGCCCCATGTTCACTGATAAAATAAATGAACAGTAGGTCAAATTTAAAACATTTTTTTTTGTTTTTGTTTTTTACAGATTAGGATTAGCGTACTCATATCGCTATTCCTGTTATATTCTCACTTTCATTCAGTGCTCTCATACACAGTCTCACATGTAAATTAAAAAGACAACATGAATACCTTTTTTGAATATAGCATTCCACATCAGTGTTAATGTATGTTACATTTCTTTAATTACTCTTGAACTACAACTCTGACAGTACTGAAATAACACTCTCCATGGCCCAAATACTATGAAGATTAAATGGAGCTGCTATTATTTTGAAACATTACTATCCCTTTATTGTTTTATGAAAATGTTATATTTTGTAAAAGAGACACATTAAATAACATAGCCCTTTTTGATGTGACTTATTCCAGAGCTGCATAATAAGTTGGCACTATATAAATAAAGAATAAAATAGTAATAATACTAATGTGGCTACTGGATTGGCCAATTACAGTTTAAAAAGATAGCCCACCATTTTGGGCGTTATATTATCATCTGTTATTTTGATCCTGAGGAAGAGGTGCAATACAGCTCCGAAACGCCTTGATCACAAAAAACTTTGGTAAACTGGGTAAAAGGAAGCCAAAAGAGGAGAGAAGGGACTTCCAACTGACATCCAGGGACGTAGGATACAGGACGGGATCTTGAGATTTACACTTTTGAAGTGCTCACACTGCTATCTGGTGAGGACAGTAGATATAAGCTTATATGTTTTTAATCAAGCTTTATCAGTTACTCAAGCAGTTTACATGTGAAGGGTTTCTAAAGAGACATACATCTATATGGAATCTTGTAGTGTGTATACATGGTCACTGTCTTTTTCATTGACACCGGCACTCACAGTTTGTGCGGTTTTGTGGCAGCTAATACTATGAATGCCCTTTACTGTGGTAGAATAAACCTAATTTTTGGTGCCATTATCAGATATTGTTCTATATGCTCTGAGCAGCATTTGAATTATACCATTTTTTTTTATTTTTCTTGGATTTTATATATAAATTTGATTTTCCTTTTTTACATATATTAAAAATGATTTTCAATTTTATATTCTAATATTATGCTTTAAATTGTAACACTATTTAATAAAACCATTCTTCTATGAAGAAATAAATACATTGCGTTTTTTTCGTGGTGAACATATTGAACATACTGAACTTAGATCTCTTGGGTGCACTTTTCTTTTTTTCTTCTTTTGCATGTTACCTATTCCGAGGAAACCCCGGTACCTATAAACAGCTGCACAGAGATCTTAGAGGAATTGTATTCTACAGCTCAGAGCCCTTTATAAATACTGGACACCATCCCCAAGCGAACAGTCACTCTGGGGAATCTTAATAAAGAATCTGGGATTCTTTCAATATTGACTGTGTTTTTTAGACTTTTTCTAGAACACTTAACATAATCTTTGTTCCAACATTTGAGATTGTTACATTTGAAATTGTGAAAATAATTAAAAAAAAAAATGTTTTTTAGTATACTGTTATTACTCGAGCTGAAATATCCATTATCATAGTTTCTAAGATCTAGTGTAATATTACTTCACAAATAATGGGTTCCATTATACCCAAACAGTTTTTGTAAATTATGTATAAAATAAACTATTTATAACTTGGTATTTCCTGCTGCTAACCAGTGAGCGCTATATATCTTTTGTGGCATCTGTCATGACCAGAGTCCATTCTGGGATCATGAAGGACTTCCCCTGTTCCAGGTTGCACCTTTGCAACCAACACTGTAGGTCCTGTCTGGCTTCCGAGAAAGGGAGATCTGCTGATGCAGAAGTGCAGAATTACTGTGCCAATTTTGGATGACATGCCACTGAAATTCCACTGTGTGTACTTGAAAGTAAGGTACCGCCTCTAGGATAGACATTAGTCTGCCCAGAATTCTCATGTACTCCCTGACAATGACCAAAGGCCACTCCAGAGCCTGAGACACATCCTGCATAATCTGCAGGATTTTGTCCTCTGGTAAAAAAAACCTTTCCTAGGTGGGTGTCGAACCTTATGCCTAGGAACACCAGCTCCTGGGACAGCACAGGAGAAGATGTCAACATGTTCAGAATCCACCCATAGTGGACCAGGAGTTGAGCACATTCCTGGACGTGCTAGGCAAGAGTTCCTCTGAAGGAGCCTTGATCAAAAGGTCATCCAGATAAGGAGTCATGGAAATGCCCCAGGTGTGAATGAAAGCTGCTAAGGCCCCCATGACCCTGGTAAACACCCGAGGAGCAGAGTCCAGACCAAAAGGCAGAGCAATGAACTGGTAGTGCTCCATGCCTAAAGCAAAACGCAGATAGTCTGTCTGTCTGGATGGATCAGAATGTGTAGGTATGCATCCTGAAAATCCAGAGATGCCAGATACTCCCGTGGGCACATCGCTGCAATGACATAACACAAGGATTCCATCTTGAAGCATGCAGTCTCCACATACATGATGAGACACTTGTGGTCCAAAATGGGACAGCAGCTGTCATCCTTGTTTGGAAATACAAAAATGTTGGAATAGAAACCTGAACCTTGCTTTTAGGGTGGTACTGGAACCACTGTAGGGACTCTGGATGGGTAGAAAAGAAAAGGAGGAAGGGATCTGAAACCTATTCTGTACCCTTCTGAAATTACCTGCAAAACCAGCTGGTCCACAATAGAGGATTCCCAGGTATTACGAAAGAGGCAAAACACAAGCCTATGTGAACATGACAACCAGGATTCTGCAAGTTATATGGAAGCTGGCTTGACAGACTTAGCCCTTGAAGCTCTTCTCTTGGGCTGCCACTGCTACCTGGGCTCGGCGGGGGAGGGGGGCATCATTTGGAGGCCTGCGAAGTTTGCAGCCTTTACACCTCCGTTTGGCGGGTAAGAAAAATATGGTTTCCTCACCATAGCAGGATGATTGGTGGGCATCTAAGGCAACAAGGTGCTCTTGCCCCCAGTAGCATCTCTAATAATCTGCTTTAGCTCTGTTCCGCACAGGGACTTGCCCTGAAAGGGTAAGGAAACCAGTGACTTCTTGGAAGATTGGTCCGCAGACCAAATCTTAAGCTACAAGGTGCTGAAAGGGTGAGGCTTTTTAACACAATATGACCATCTCAAACATAGCCACAGAAGTATAAATGTTGGCCTCCTTCATGATGACCAAAAAGATGAACAGATCGTCCATGGACAGCTTCCACCATCTGTTCACCCCAGATAGCAACAGCCCTGTTAACCCAGGCAGAGGCAAAAATAGGCCTCAGCGCAGCCCCAGTGGCTGCAAAATTAGCCTTGATGATACAATCAAGATTCTTATCTGCCACATCCTTCGGTCCTGCTGCATCCACCAAAGGCAGAGCAGTGGACTTGGCTAGCCTGGAGACTGGGGGATCCACAGAAGTGGGAGAGGCCCATTGCGCAAAGCTGCCTCTGAGAAGGGATACAGTATAGAAAACCTCTTGGTGATAGGCAACCTCTTATCAGGGGTCTTCCCCTCATCCAGAGGTATCTGATCTACTGTGGCATTAGGGGGAACACAGTAGAAAGTTTCATACATCTCTCGAAGACATCCGCAGGAAAGGCCCCTCATCAGGAGTGTCAGGAACAAAACAGCCATAAAATGCCCCTCAGCTGAGGGAAGGGGGTCTGTCTCATAACAGTCCCCAGAGGAGTATTAAGAATCCGTAGCTTCATGTTCCCCTTCCTCAAATTTCCACTTTGAAAATTCCTCCTCAGAAGAGACCCCAAGAAGAGCAGGAACACTCTGAGATCTAGCGGCCACATACTTGAAAGTAGTGGGGGACTTCCAAGAATGAAGAACCCCTTAGAGGGAGAGAGGAAGTTGGGCCACTGTGGACAACAGTGATTTCACCCAAGCTGGTTCTTGTTCAGTGCTGAAGGGATCCGGTGGAATAGTGGGTGCCATAACACAGGAGGGGCAGAGAGATCCAGAATACTATCTAGGGAGCCCTGTTTGACATGAGGAACAGTAAGCAAGGAGGGTCAGTGACACCCCTGAGTCCTTAGCCTTAGGTCTAGCCCCATGTCCTTAGAATCCAGCATCCTGACAGTAGCAGTGTGTAAAATTAGTACAAAGCACTAGTAACAGATCCCCAGACTAATAGTTCACCCAAGAAAAGCCCAGCAACTGCAATGGATCCCCACAGGAACAAGTGAAGGCATTCAAACTTCAAAGCTTCATAATTGTATAAAAACTGGTCCATACGCTTTATACAATTTGTATTTTAAATAAATGAAGCTTTGAAGGTTGAACACCTTTGTGGGGATCCAGTGCGGTTGCTAGGTTGCCCGAGACAGGTAAAGATCTCTGTATGTTTTTCAGTCAGACATAGTGATACCATTAGTCTGACCACATCAGTATGTGAGAACCTAAATATATATTGACTTCCATTTTAGCATCAATGTTGTTAGACTATTGGGCGTATTAGGATCTCTGTGACTGGGACCAATAATTTTCCCAGATGTGCATTTGTTGGAATTAGCGTTTGCTATTCTCCAACCAAGTCTTTTGTGAGTGTACATCTTGAGGGTGCTGGATATGGTGAAATATAGTTATATTGTTGATCCACACAGGGGCACCATCTGTGTTGTCTCTTTTTGTAGTTTTTGTTACTCAATATTCTTAATTTTCCTCCATCTGCATCTTGTATACCATGAGGCTTCACTGGCTCAACCTGATAAGTTTAGTCTGACTTCTCTGTCAGCACCTTTAATTCAGCCTCCGCCAACTCCGCTCCCATGCTCCACCCTCACACTACTCACACTAGCCACCTGCACCAAGGGTCTGGCACTCCTGACAGTGAAATTGAAGTGTTCGAAGTACAAACAGGAGAGGTGCAATACATATAATATTAAAAAATCTCCACTGATCACCGTTATGCGCACAACATTCTAGATCGCTATCTCAGAGGTAAATATCACTGATGGAAGAATAAGAACTGCCTCCACTTATTCGACTCTTTAGAAACTGCACTCCTCAATTTAAGGATTACCCACATCAGTATCCATAATACAAAATCAGAAAGAAAGAAAGAGGCGCGGGCCACAAGTTCCTTTAACCAATAACACAGCACAATACAATGAACACTATACTCACACGTATAACTTAATCGGCTAAAAGACCTAATAGCCTGTAATAAGCATGTAGGGGACTTGAGCCCACACTACTCAGGAACACACCTCACATGACTGAGTAGAAGAAATATATTAAATAAAATATCAGGATCTGCGGTGTCCTTAAAAACGTATATACACATTTATTATAAACAATCATAAGACAATATTAAAAAACTGCTCTAAGAGTTTCTGAGCACACTGCCCTTTCATCATGAGCTATTCTGGCATAATAAGTTCAAGTTCCCTGTATGCTTATTACCAGTTGTTGGATCTTCTAGTCGGTTAAACTATATGTGCGATTATAACACTCATTGCAATGTAACATAGTAACATAGTAATTTAGGTCAAAAAAAGACTTGCGTCCATCTAGTTCAACCTTTTCCTATTCCTGTTTACCATCGTTGATCCAAAAGAAGGCAAAAAAACACCCTCAATTAGCAATTTAAAATTCTGCCTTGAATGGGGGGAAAAACATTCCTTCTTGATTCCAAATGGCAATCAGATTTCTCCCTGGATCAACAAGCCCCAACTAAATATTCATCCCAATACTAACGTACATAGCCCTCTATGTTATGCTCTTTTAAATAAGTATCCAGGCCCCTTTTAAAGGCATCTAATGTTTTCGATAGCACCACCTCCTCAGGCAGTGAATTTCATACCTTTATTGTCCTTACTGTAAAGAAACCCTTCCGCTGTTGTAGATTAGATCTCCTTTCCTCAAGTCTAAGCGGGTGGCCCCCTGTCCTGTGTACTGTTCTGTTAATGAACAGGTCTTTGGAGAGCCCTTTGTATGGGCCCTGAACATATTTATATAGTGTTATCATATCCCCTCTAAGACGCCATTTCTCTAGTGTGTACAAGTTTAACTTTTCTAGCCTCTCTTCATAACTAAAACTTTCCATTCCCCTTACTAGTTTTGTAGCCCTCCTCTGCACTCTTTCTAGTTCCATAATGTCCTTTTTCAGAAAGGGCGCCCAGAATTGAACAGCATATTCTAAGTGGGGTCTTACCATGGACCTGTAAAGAGGCATAATTATATCGTCCTCCCTTGAGTTAATACCCCTTTTAATACATGCCAATATCTTATTGGCCTTTGCAGCTGCCAGTTGGCACTGCATGCTACTGCTAATTCTATTGTCTACCATTACTCCCAAATCCTTTTCATTTCTAGATTTCCCCAGAGAAACACCATTTAAACTATATGTTGCATTTTTATTATTATACCCAAAATGCATAACTTTACACTTGTCTATATTGAATCTCATTTGCCACTTGCCTGCCCAATGTGCAGCTTTATTGTCAAAAAGGAACTTATGGTCTGCTACTCCTTTTTTTATTTAGTTTTTATATTGTAGTATTGTTTCTATTCAACAGACTATGTTCACTCCTCACACTTGAGTAATGTAGTAATCTCAGTTGGACTTGCTGTTCTGTAATTAGCATAACAAAGAAATAGCTATAACTAATTATATAAGTCACCGATTTAATTGTTATTGCACTTGACAATGAGAAAGAAACAGATATGAGTGCTACCAGTCTTACCCAGGTGAGATAAAGATTGGACTGCTTCTCCGGTGTTTGAGAGATCTTAAGGCATAGGCTCCATTTAATCAAAAAATTGAAGAGATTATCACACTGGAGGAGTTATCTACCCTTTACCACACAGTGCATCTTCCCCAAAAACATCTGAGGAGACAATGCTATTGCAGCTTCATGGAAAGCTGCATTTTATCAGGGGGCCTGATGTTTGACATGCCTTCCACTGAGTAAATAAAGGAACTGAAGAAGAAGGATGGTATTTGTCAATGAAGAAGGATGGCATCTGTCAAATAAACCACTTACATGACAGTCATCTTAAAGGAGCAGTAAACTTTTTTTATGAAAAAATATATATTGTAGGGATTTTCTTATTGAGTAAAATAAGGGTACTCCCACTGCAGAGAGATTTATATTTCCAGAGTTATTACAGTTTAAACCCATGTTTTTTTACATTAGCAGTGACCTCTAGTGGTCAAATTCTAATTAGATTTCCTGTTAGATTCTAATGGAGAGGAAAGTCAGAAAAGCCAGTGACACACAGTTCTCCATAGAATGTGATAGAAACTGTCTGTCACTTCCTGTCAGTTAGAACTATTAGTAAGTAAACACAGTAAATTCACTTCCTGATTATTTAAATTGCTATACATTTTGAATAAAACATCTGACAGCTCCTTTAAATTTTACTTTGTAGTGTGTAATTAAAGGGCTTAAATAGGGTGTTAAATGGCATACCATTTATTACAATAACATACAATATGTAATTACCATACAAGAACAGAAAGGTTCCAAAAGAATAAAGGAACAGTATTTTGGGAAGAGAAGAATCTCTTATCCCCGTGGATGTATTAGATGTCTTTAACCCTTTAAAGACCAGAAGGGCGTACAATTTATTGAGAAGCAATGTGTTATACATCTCACTGGATCATAAATGGTTAATGCCTTGCTTCTCAGTGAACTGGGGATGCCAGTTTCCTTGACTGGATGAATATATATAAAAACATTTTACATTTTTGTTGCTTTATGTTTTGTTTTTTGGGGGGAGCACATATCTGAATGATTGGGACCCTGTAGAAAAGAAACAATGTACTAAGAAAAAAACTGGATCAATTCTGGAGCAAACCAACTTCACCATAGGGGACAAATAAGAATTGCCAAAATCCCCATTGATGTAAAAAGTGCTTTTTATCTATTGCATATTTGAGAGGTCTCCAGCCCATTCCAAAAGCAATGGGCTGAAGACCTCATTAGCGTGCATGGAGTTAAAAACCCAATTTTTACAAAGAAAGAAAGTTTTGACACCTATGTAGTAGCTGGTTTTCCCAGAGATGCTCTAGTTCTTTTTAGTACCTCTGCCAATGTGTGTGTGTGTCTAATATGCTTATTATACTAGAATAGGTTTTGGATGTCATTGTAAATATATCAATATCAATGTGTTCCAGATTCAATTGTATAATTTCACAGTATTCACAGAGTGAAAATTATATTAGTAACATCCTGTGGGAAATAATGGCACATGCATTTCTTTCACATTGTTTGTTTTCATGATACACCTCCATCTAGTGGTTATTTTTGATAAAACAGTTGACATGAGACACTGAGCCCCATGTACTAAGAAAATAACTTTATTATTGTTAGAAAGGTCTCCAACAGTCTCTCTAGCATAAACTGGGTTGAAACTCCAAATTAAAGAATAGCGAATTTTCATTTATATCCTATGGTGCAGTTGGTTTGCTCCAAAATTACTGCTGTACAACAGCATCTCTATGTGTTATGTATTCACTTGATACTGATGTCATTTTTCACTGTTTGTCAATATTGACACATATTGTGAAACATGGTGGAGGGTTTTTATAGAGTATGTGCCACAATGGCAGTGTTATCCCCATTAAATAAGGAAGGGGGGTGACACAAAACTGGATGGGGTAGGCAGTGTAGAATCGGAAAAGGGATTTTGTGTGTACTTAAAGATAAATCCTTTTCTCATAGTTCATGTGGAACACAGGGACCATGGGGGTGAAGTCCTCTCCTTCAGGAGGGCAGGGAACTGACAAAAGAGGTCTCTGAGGCAGAGACTTCTATCCTACACAACTTAATTCCCACCTGGCCATACTCAGTTTTAATGTACAGCAAACCCAAAGGGAAAGAAACATAAGACAGGGAATCTCCTGAACCAGAGAACCCAAGAAGACCCCCCTGCCCAAGACTTGAACCATTGGTTTTCCTCACAGAAGTCCTGTATTTCACATGGACTAAGAAAAAAAGATTTATCAGTTAGTTTACAAAAATTAAATATTTTCTTATGTCCTATGTGGAACACAGGAACCAGGGATATACCAAAGCATCCACCAAGATCGCAGGGAGGAAAGGAGAAAAACCTCTCTACACACAGTCCAGGCCTAATGAAAACTAACTGGTATAGGCAAGAAAGCCTGTAGGGCCTTCTGGTCAAAGCTGGCTTCAGCCCAAATCAACACATTAACATTGTAGCATTTGATAAATGTGATGAGCATGTTGTTGCCTTACACAGCTGTGCAACAGAGGCATGATTCTTACAGGTTCAAGATGTGCACACTGTCCTGGTGGAAGGTGCCGTAACTCAAAAGCAAACTGGATTCTTCCTAAGAACATATGCCTGGTGAATGGTCGCCTTAATTCAAGAAGCCACTATTACCTTAGACACAGCCTGGCCAGCAGAAGACCCCTCTGGGATAGCAAAAAGGAAATCAGATTTCATAAAAGGCTTCATGTTATGAACATAGTACTTCAAGTACCTAACCACACCCAAGAGACGAAGCTCCTGCTCCTGTCTATAAGATGGATAGAGAGAAAAATTAACAATTTCCTAGTTTATGTGGAACTCGGAGACAAAAAACAGCTTTTTGGAGGTGGCCGATTGAAGAGAAGCTTGGGAAGAGATCCCTGCCCACTGCAGAAGGGAGAAAGGCAAAGGATCAGCAGATCCAACAGTCAGGCAAAAGACCCATACTTCTGCCCGCAAAAACAAAGGACACTAATATACAAAGTCAGGAGATAAAGAAAGGAATTTGCCCGCAGAGCGTCCATAAGGACGGGAGAGGTTAAAAAGAGATAAAAGGAAAAAATCTTTACTTATAATGGTCCAAAAATCTGTTCCTCTAACAGCACACATCATTGGCAAAGAAAAAGGAAAAAAGACATTTAGGATCCTAAGAACTCTGAAATAGTCATAGAGACATATAAGAGTAGATCTTTAGCTGAATAAATATACAACAAAAAAATGGAAGATCTCTGCTCAGCATACAATACAATCAAATTATTATATTGTTACACATAGCTTTATAAATCAATTTTTAAGATTGTGGCTATCTATATTATGTTCTTATTTATATTATTATCAGGGCTTATAATTTTAAGTCCTTTGCTACTAGTCAGACCTGAAAAGTTACTCGCCACTGCAAGCCAGATCATACCCACCAGGGCTGAATTTCTACTCACCAGGGCTAAATTTTCACTTGCCATTGGCTAGTGGAAATTTTGAGCCCTGTTATTATAATTAAAGATGCTATTTTTATAAAGTATATCCAGGATTGGTGTTCTCTCCTTCTTCTTTGTATATATTTGTATTTTAGTCACCTCTTCACACAGTGACTAATAGATTGTAGCAGCTGTACGGATTTGTGTATGTAGTCATTTAGTATTTGCAGGGTTGAGTGAGATGAGAGCACTTAGTGTGAATGGAGAGCTTGCTGTGCTGACTGTGGTATATTAGTGCCGATATAGCACAGCGACCTACCCAACACATTTATATTACTTTTTGTCTCTTCTTTTTTATATATATTTTACTATTCTTCTCTATAAAAGTGATATGATCTGATTAAAGAATAACCTCCTGACAGTCTTCTCCATTCCTCCAGGAGCAATTAGTCTAAGGCATGATGAGGAGGAAAGATTAAAACAACCTTCTTGCATCCCTTAAAGGGATAGTAATGTTTCACAATAAAAGCTGCTCCAATTAATCTTCACAGAATTTGGGCCATGGAGAGTGTTATTTCAACAGTGTCAGAGTTGTTGTTCTGTGATTGTGTTGCTTTCTCTGGTTCCTGATCAAGCTACTCTTTTGACCGTCCTGTTTGTCTTTCTACTTAGTTCCTCGTTCCGTGGATCTTCTGGTACGACTTGGCTACATCCGAATTTCCTGCTCCTGGTATGGCCGTTCCATGTCTGACGATCCTGCTATGTCCGACTACTCTGCTCCTGGTACTACTCTGCTACATCCTACTATCCTGCTCCAGTATGACCCTGCTACGTCCTACTACCATACTTCCAGTTCGACTCTACTTCATCTGACTACCCTGCTATATTCGACCACTGTAAAATCTGACTTCCATTCCAACATTAGTCGGTTCTATTTTGACTCTCCTACCCATACTCCCTCTGCTGGAAGACCACGGGTGTTCGATCATTGTCTTTTGAGTCTGATCATCCTTGCTCAGCATAGGATACAACCCTCAGAACCTCCCAGGGAACTCCAGCTTAAGGAAGTGTGTATCCTGTCATCTGGCTTCAAGGCTAGCACCTTTAACCACAGCTTAGGCTGCAGCAAAGATGCTTTCAACAGCTGCTCCAGTCCCTAGCCACGCACACTTCTCACTGCTCTCTGACTACACCCTAGGAGGCTCTGTAATGCAGTCATTACATTCCTGACAATTACTATAAATTACACTACATGTGTAAACTAAGATGAGTATAAAGCTGCACAGCATTATGATACAGAGTAGTATGTTAGCATACAGTAATTTAGGAGTATATAGAGATACTCAGTATTACTTTACAATATGGTTCATTTATATACAGTAAGTTGGGTTATATAGAGATGCTGGGTATTTGTATGAATTAAACTAGGGCAGTATAGAAATTCATAACATTACTGTACAGTGCAGTAAGTTTGTGTACAATAACCTAGAGGTATTTAGATACTCATCATAACAATCCAATACATTTCCATACAGTAAGTAATTTGGGGGTATATAGATCTACTCAATTTTACTACTATACTGTATAGTGAGTTAGCAAAAAACAGAAATCTAGGAGTGTATATAAACACTCAGTAATACTATACAGTGCAGTACATTGTACACAGTAAGTTGGGTGTTTATAGAGATACACAGAATTACTATACAGTGTGGTACATTTGAATACAATAAGTTATGGTTACATAGATATACATATGTTGCTATGCAACTTGGTGCATCTGCATACAGTACGTTAGGGCATATATACATACACAGAATTACTACTACTACACATTTCAGCACATTTCTATATGTTACGTTAAAAGGAAACTAGAGAGATTAGGTATTACTATTTAGTGTGGTATGTTTCAAACCAGTAAATTGGAGGTGTCTAGAGATATCAGCATTGCTATACAGCGGTGCATTTGCATACAGTAAAATTGGAATGTACGGAGAAAGCATTATTCTACAGTGTTATATATATATTTACAGCAATCTTGGGATATATAGATATATTCAGTATTACTGTACAGCACATCTGTATACAGTGAGAGGAATATGAAGATACATAGCATTACTAAATATTGTGGAAGTTATATACAGTAAGTTTAGAGTCTATATACCAGTGGTGCTCAACCAGAGTGCTGTTGACATCAGATATGGTACTATTTTTTGCTATGAATAATTTGACAAAAATGTGAGTGTTGAGCTGCAAATGTTAATTTCTGGAAAATGGTATACACCATGTGCTTGTTCTTGTTATGCTGATTGTGGTGCCTAAGAATAGCGATGGTTGAAAACTTTTAACCAAAACTACAAGCATGGGGAAAAACATTTTGCCTAATGTGGTAATTCTTGCAGTAGTGTTGTTTGTGTGACCCACAGTCCACTACACTAAAACCACACATACTGTTCCCCAACCATGTCCAACAATAGCCATAGAATCACATATACTGACTCCCAGCCTTGCCCAACTGCACCAGTAGCCATAGAATCACACACACTAACCCCACCAGCCTTGTCCCATGGAAGCCTTCTGGCCTTTTCCCATGGGTAATGTGTGGCCCACCAGCTGCAGCAAGACTACAACTCCCATCGGTCCCTGCCAGAAAATGGCTGGTGGGGAATGATGAGAGTTGTAATCTGGCAGCAGATGGAGAGCCTCACGTTGCCCACCACTGCTGTGAACCCCAGTCCCATTGTAGCCATAGAACCACATAAACTAACCCACCTAGTCTTGTCTCACTGTAGATATAGAACCAAGCAATAAATGGGGAGAAGCACTGAAGCACAGCAGCTGGTACCAGAAAGGTGTCGCTGTACTTGTACCTTGCATAAAAGACCTGGATTTTTCACATTACATTGGCACTTTTAATAAGTATGTTGCTGTTGCTTTACGTCTGGTACATCCTGTCTTATTGAGGCTAATGCACAAGGAATTGTCATGCAATTCTAGAGCAAACCAATTGCACCACATGGAACAAATAAAAATTCACATTGCTTTGAATGGGGCTTTTAATCACTTGAATGCTAAAGAGGTATCCAGTACATTGCTTCAAATTCAGTGGGATAACCACATTTAAATCATTAGGAATTTGTGGATTTTTAATTTGCAGTCTGATGCAATTCTTTTTCTCAATGAGGCTCATGTACCAAAAAGAAGTGGAGAAATTCTGATGCACACCGACTGCACAGCAGGGGATAAATAACAACTGACAACAATGCAATTGATTTAAAGGGATAATAATACTTCGTTTTATCTTTATTTTATTTTGTAGGCATTAAAAAAACATGAAGAATGATATAAGTTTTATCTCTCAAACCTTTATGGTTTGAGAGAGATTCACAAGCAAAGTTTCCCCTCCCGCCCCTTTTACCTAGTGTAAGCCATCTCTTCTCAGATGTGGAATGCAGTCCATACACCAGACAGGTAACAGCAGGAGACAATCTTCTTCCTATGAAAACAATGAAAACCCTGCCCCCCTTGACAGGTTTTTCCCTTATCTTAATTGAAGATTGTCCCTCTCTGCAATCTACCTGGGCACCTCCCTTCTGCTCTGGATGAACAGTGTTACATCAGTAAAAGGGGCGGGAGGGGGAGACATTGTAATTGAATTACTCTTGAACTACAACTCTGACAGAATTGCAATGATACTCTCCAAAGTCCAAATACTATGATGATTAATTAGAGCTGCTTTTATTATGAAACATTACTATCCCTTTAAGTGAGATTTTTAATGCCTTGAATGCTAGCAAACTCCAGTGTACTGCAAAGCTCAATCCAATTCCCACCGCTGCAAGCACAGTAAACCATCCAATAATCCTTGTGAACCGCTAACGTGAGCTAAAAAAATTATAACGGACGGTAATATTTCTCCCATTGTAATCAAACGAACAGCTCTACCCATGTGTGATTCACTTCTGTGCGGTGAGTGCCAACGCACGATAAACAGATACATTAACCCATGTTAATCCTGTGCCTACTTTTTATGGCGTACAGCACACAATAACAGTTAAAAGCCCCAGCGAACAAAATCAAGCAGGTAACAAACAGCTCACACAACACTTAGCACAGAGCACAATGACAGCAAAGGCAACCTGGAATGCCAAGGAGCCACCTGTAAAATCTGCATGGCCCACACATAAGTGCTGGACAACCAGCATTAAAGCATCAATCTCCAGAGGAATAAGGGCTTTGCAAATCGACCTCAAACAATCCGTGGCACCACATCCTGGCACAACTGGGGTTAACACATACCAACATCTATGTCCACACAACACAATACGCACATCTACCAATCACTAAGCAATCCAAGCCTGCCTGTGCAACATCACTAGCCAATGGAAAACTATGGTGTACTGGTCAAAGTCACACACGCACCTTACAGGTAAACAGCAATTACAACAAACACATTGGTCCATCCGTACCTGATAACAGCTCCACCCCACCATTGTCTTAATGCATTGCCTACCACTCTGGCATTCAAAGGGTTAAATGGACAGGTCTCTGTCTTCAGATGTGGGTGAGACCAATTAGAAAGTGATTATGAGCATTATCTTTCCATTGCAATACCTGCAAAGACATCATACAAGGGGGTATACGAGGGCTAGGGAGCCCCATGAACCCCCAAGCAAACCTGCATATCTTCTGCCTGCTGCAACCGCGGATGCTCTGTCTGGAGAGGCAGACAGAAGGCCATCTCCACCTGGAGGTCCAGACCAGGTAGCATCACCTCATCTGCTGCAACTGGATTTCCCACAGCTGCCACAGGGACCTGTGGAGCAGCACAGGGAGGACAGATGACTGCAAAGACCCAGGATATTCTGCACAAGGATCACTCTCTTGGGAATGATGGACGTTGAAGCGAGAGACTACAGGTTGATGTCAGACAGCATCATCAACTTATATGAGGAGATCAAATATGAAGCTGACCCCATATTCAGCACAACAGTGCCATTTCCGATATGCAGAAGCTGCTGTGTGCCGTACATTTTATGGCAATGTGATCCTTCCTGACCACAGAGTGATATATATCTGGGATATCCAAGGCCACATGTTCCAGGGTGTTGGGTCAGGTATTGCAGCCCTGAAGAGGAGGGCCAGGAGGTATATTCACTTCCCTTCCACCCAGATGGAGTTGGCATGTTGCAAGCAGGAGTTCTACACAAGGGAAGGCATACCAAGAGTCATGGGGGTCATAGACTGCACACGTGCGCTTAAGAGCTCCTCCGCATGAGGGACATCTGTACATCAACAGCAAGCATTTTCACTCCATCAATGCACAGATGGTGTGTGATGACAACATGAGGATCACTCATGTCTGTGCTTCCTATCCAGGCAGTTGTCACGACTCTAACATCCTCAGGCACTGCAGGATTTATTGAGACTTTGATAATGGAACCTATACAGGAAGATGGCTTTTGGGTGAGTGAACAATCTACACATCACACCACATCCACAGGGGCATGCACATGATTACTGAAATCCCACCTTAACATGGTCATGACACACAAGACATATGTCCCCATCACACAACATCATCCACATAGCCATGTGAACCATGTGTCACAATGTCACTTATCTTCCACAGGAGATGGAGGATATGGCTGCAAACAGTGGCTCCTAACACCTATACCAAATCCACAAACACCTTGAGGCTCACGTTAGGGCCGCGAATGCTACTGAACTAACCTTTGGCCTCCTTAAAACAAGATTCCGCTGCCAGGATAACTCAGGGGGGCTCTGCAATATGCACCTGGCAAAGTCTGCGATATCATTCTGGCATTTGCCATACTACTAAATATTGCAGTTGACACGTGTAGTGGAGGATATGGATCCAAAACCCATCGTGGAAGTTCCTGTTCCCCAGCTTTAGAATGAGGAGACCCTGAAAGGGGTGGATACACAAGACAGGCTCATCAGGGACTTTTTTACTTGTGAGCATAATTCATGAATCAAACATAATACATTTTTTACCTTTATTGGGCATTGGGGATGTGTGCAAACAAACTCACACAATAAATAATGTTTCACTCCACATGATGACTGAGATTCACATGAGACTCCAGCCTTGAAATTGCCAGCTTCAACATCACAGTGACATAGCTGACACAGTAATAAACACATGCAGCTGACATGCAATGTTTGTGTCTAATGGAGGCTGTGAATTCAACCGACATATGGAAATCCATTAGGGCATGATGACATTGCCACTTCATGGATATCAACTATCCCCCTGCAAACACTTGGCTAGATAACATTGACAGTTAGCTTGTTTCCTTTGAAGTTGAGGTATTGTGTGTCTTTAGCGACTGTAATTAACACAAAGGGAGATTAAAAAAGGTGTGATGCACATTATAAAGCTACATGTATTAGTTTGGCCTATGATTGTTGACCAATCTGGTAGACGGCTTAATGCATAGCTGCACTACACAGACATGGCTAATGTTCGGTAATGGATTTTTGCCTTATCAGTGGTTTTACCATGCTTTATTGGATCGAGCCCTCAAAGAGTTAAAAAACCATTTTAATCATTATTTATCTACTTTATAGTGATGTTTGTTTGCCCAAGAATCGATCCAGTTCCTATTAGAACATCAACCTAACTGTGTTAACCAGAGGGGTGTAAAGCACATTGCTATGCACACCCTTCTGGTTCTTAAAGGGTTAAGTTTATAACCTGGGTCAGTGCACAACAGGAAACAAGCAGTGACCTCTTCATGTGCATGCATTTTATAAATGTGTGCCTGTGTCCTTGCTCACCTGTGCTAATAAATGTATCATATTCATAAAAGACATTGGGGATTGAAGGGTTTTGGTTCCTCAGTATTGAGGGATTTTTGGTGCAGTGTGTTTTGTTACACAGTGATCAGCCAGATCACCCTATTGACAGGGGTATATCTATGGTATGTACTTTTTGTGTAGCACAACTATTCTTATATTGTGTGTCTTGAGCATAAAAAACAAAACAAAACAAAAAAAACATTGAGACATACTCAGCATATGCTGTATACAAATAAACCACACTGTATACTAATGTATACCTATGATTGTCACCTTTTACATGGTCTAAAATATAAAGCAGAACATGTGTTACAATTTTATTTATGTTCTCAAGGCATAGACATGTCTATTTAAGAATAAAATAGGTCTGAGCCTACTAGATTGGAAATGGGCAAACTATATAATTTCTATGCTTTTTTATAGGAGGGAATTATAGTCAAGTTGATACCTTTATTGACTAATTAAGCAGATTTAGGATGCAAGCATTCAAGACCTCTTAGGTCTCTTTTTCAGACATGTTATACAGATAACTATGAAAAACATCTCTCTTAAATACACGTATACATTGCACTGTTTAAAATGGAAATCAGATAACAAAGTTTAGTCCAGACCCAGGTTCTTTGATCAGTCAATGGAGTGTGATGTAAATTGCAGTCTTCCTCTGAAGAGTCAAAGGTATTTAGGATCCCAGTGGTACTGTTGTAATGGTAAATCCACAATGTGATAATGTGACAGAAATTATCTGTCTCTATTCAGACCATTATTTAAAGCATGAAACTGTATCATTTATTTAACTTCCCATATTTTCTGTCCCTCTGAGTGTGGTTTATTTGTACATAACAGTTTCATCAGTACAGTTAATATAATGTCCCTGACACTGTGTCCATTTTGGCCCACTGGCGTCTCTGTCTTCTTGTTGTTAACACTGGATCTATGGGCATTAAACACTGAATCTGTGGGAATTAAACCTTTTAAATCATTAACATTACATAAAATGTATAATTCCCACAGATCCAGTGTAAAAAGCAAAAACACAGAGACACCGGTGGGAGAACATTTTTGCCAAAATGGACACAGTGTCAGGGACATTGAATTGACTGTACTGATGGGACTGTTTCACACTCAGTAGGAACGAAAAATAAGGGAGGTTAAATTAATGTTACAGTTTAATGCTTTAAAAAAAATGGTCTGAATAAAGACAGATAATGTCTGTCACATTATCACATTTTGGATTAACCTTTACAACAGTCCCACTGGGATCGTAAATAACTTTAACTCCTCAGAGGAAGACTGCAATTTATATCACACTCCTCTACCACTGACTGATCAAAGAACCTGGATCTGGACTGAGCTTTCTTATCTGATTTCCATTCTAAACAATGCAATGTGTATATGTATTTAAGAGAAATGTTTTCATATTTATCTGTATAACATGCCTGAGGAAGAGACCTAAGAGGTATTGAAAGCTTGCACCCTAAATCTGCTTATTTAGCCAATACAGGTATCAACGTGACTATAATTCCTCCTGTATTTCTATAGCTAACACGGTACCAACTCTCATCTGTTATGTTTTTATGTACACACAATCACACATTCACTTCTATCTCAGTTAGGAAATGATCCGTAAAGCAATATCTTCAATACAATTAGGTCCTAGGAAAGAATAATATGTAAAATATCATATGGTTTAACACCATTACCATATTAACTCCTTTTTGTTGGAAGGACAGTGATTTATTTAATGGTATTTACTAGTTTGGCAATCTCAGACTTTCAGTACAGCAGTAGTTAATATATCTAGAGTGCTCATTATGTGACATATTTATGACATCTCAGCAAAGCATGGGAAAACATGGTTAGACTACAGGTAGGCAACCTTTGGTTCTCCCGCTGTCAGAAACTTCAACTCCTATCATCACCAACTAGCCAGTGGAATATGAGCATGACTATTCAATTTTAAAACTAGGGACAAAAAGAGGGACCTCAAGATTCAGGGAAAGTTGACCAAACCTAGTGAAAGTTACTGGAAAACTGGGACAGTTGATGGTTATGGATTATAAACCCATATCAATGGGGTACCATTGTACTTGAATGAGCAACAGCAAATGAATGCAGTGAGAAAGTCAGTACTTTTCAGTTTCAGTATATTTGAAGGGATGCAAATGTCAAAAATGCCTATTTTTTCCATTAGCATAACATTCTGGAAACATTTATGCACCCCAGATTAGGGATAGAAAGGCAAATACCCCCTAATTTGATCTGATGGCTTATCTTTTTCACAAAATGGTCTGAATTGTCTTCCTTTTCTTCATTTATAAAGTTGCAACATCCATTTTAGTATAGGGAAGTCATGTTTAAAAAAAATGAGATATTTTAGTTGGTGTAGTTTTATTCTTCTTCCACTTCCTACAGTATGTGAACTCATACCAGTAAGGTGCCATTGTTCTCACAGTAGAAGTAGCTAATGGATACGGTAGGAAATTCCATAGTTTTTTGCCAAAATCATAAACTATAAAAACAAAACCTTTATGCTGGTTGTAAAAATTTCAATTACTTCTAAAACCCCCCAAAACATCCGAGTATAAAAATACCTAACATATATAGTTGGTTACATAGTAAACTTATCCTAAAATATCTCAATAACTATATAAAAACACATGTTTTATGAAAGTAGATACTCCACTGCATCAATTGAGGGGTAACTTACCTTTCTACCCTAAGCCTGATGTGCACAAATGTGTTATGGTTGGCAAGCAAAACCAGGAGTCAGACGGTATAGTTAAAAGAGCCTTTATTATGAGAATAATGACAGTAATGCAATAAATAAATATACACACAGTGGGTGATTGAAACCGTGAGCACTGTATCAGGAATAGCAGTCTCCCAATCTCTGAACCGCACTGTCCGAGACTATGCCTCAGCCCACTGGAGTCTCGTGGTAAGGTAACCCGCAACAGATACTGACTCAGTCTGCAGTCAGTAGCTAGGAGTCTGCTAGAGCCCCAGGTCAGTACTAGAAAGGATGTCTGAATAAAAGAACCAACAGACTGAGCGAACAGACAGAGTATTCTAGTAAGCACCAGATAGGATAGTCAGATGAGCCAAAGTCATACACGGAGCGGTTAGTCAGCCAGAGCCTCAGGTTTGCACCAGAAAGGATAACCACTGAAGTGATGGAATGCTGGATGTGCAGTGGATAGAGCCCCAGGTCAACACCAGAGTGGGTAGTCAGACAAGCCTAGGTCATACACGGAGCAGGTAGTCAGCCAGAGCCACAGGTTTGCACCAGAAAGGATATCTGAGCCAAATCGGAAAGCCAAGGAGAAGTCAGACAGAGCCACAGGTCAACACCAGAATGGATGGACAGACAAGCCGGATCATACACAGGAATCAGGAATACTAGAAAAAACTGCTCAGAACAACAAAGTAAGGGTGACTGAGTCAGGACTCAGTATGCCCTTTAAACCCCTCCACAGGAAGTAGGTAGGAGGAGTTGCTAGAGGGAGGAAGTAGGTAGGAGGAGACTACAGGAAACAAACACACATAAAACAGAGGCCTGCAGCATGCTTGAAGCCTCTTGTCTGCAGATGACGCGAGGAATGACGCAGAGAGTCGCTGAAGTGGCGGAGCTAGAAAGAAGGTACTGTGACAAAATGTTTCCAGAAAGTAGCATTAAAGGACAGAAGTGGCATTTTTTTACATTTCATCCCTTTCAAATGTAATGAAATCTTTGAAAACTATGGAATTTCCTACTATAGCCATTCGCTACTGCTATTATGAGAAAAATGGCTTGCCTGTACTACAATGGCAGAAAAAAAACTACAGAAATGAAGAAAGGTTAGACAAAGCATAACTTTTTGGAAAGAAGATAACCCATCACATCAAATGAGGGGGATCACATGCCTTTCTATCCCTAATCTGATGTGCACAAGTATTTCCAGAAGGTGGTACTAAAGGGACAAAATAGACTTTTTTTACATTTCACCCTTTCAAATGTAGTGAAATCTTTGAAAAAGTATATTTATATATTTTTTATTTCATACTTATCTGTATAACATGCCTGAGGAAGAGACCTAAGAGGTCTTGAAAGCTTGCATCCTAAATCTGCTTAGTTAGCCAATAAAGGTATTGATTTGACTACATGTGCCTCCTGTATTTCTACGGCTAACAAGGTACCAACTCTCATCTGTTATGTTTTTTATGTACACACAATCATGCATGCACCTCTGTCTCAGTTAGGAAGTGATCCGTAAAGCAATATATTTAATACAATTAGGTAATTGGGTCTTAGGAAGGAATCATTTGTAAAATATCATATGGTTTAACACCATTACCATATTATCTCCTTTTTTGTTAGATGGACAGTGTTTAAACACTAAATGGTTTTCACTAGTTTGGCAAACTCAGATTTTCAGTACAGCAGCAGTTAATATGTCTACAGTGCCCATTATGTGACATATTTATGACATCTCAGCAAAGCATGGGAAAATATGGTTAGTCTAAAGGTAGGCAACCTTTGGCTCTTCCGCTGTTAAAAACTTAAACTCCTATCACCAGCAACTAGCCAGTGGATCATGAGCATGACATTCAATTTTAAAACTAGGGACAAAAATAGGGACCTCAATATTCAGGGAAAGTTAACCAAACATAGGGAAAGTTACTGGAAAACTGGGACAGTTGATAGTTATGGATTATAAACCCATACCAATAGGGTACCATTGAACTTGAGCAAGCAATAGCAAACGAATGCAGTGAGAAAGCCAGTACTTTTCAGTTTCAGTATATTTGAAGAGATGCAAATGTAAAAAAAATGCCTATTTTTTTCCATTAGCACCACTTTCTGGAAACATTTATGCACCCCAGGTTAGGGGTAGAAAGTCAGACAACCCCTCATTTGATCTGATAGGTTATCTTCTATACAAAATGGTGTGCTTTGTCTACCTTTTCTTCATTTATAAATTTGTAACAACCATTTTAGTATAGGGAAGTCATGTTTAAAAAAAATGAGAGATTGTAGTTGGTGTAGTTTTGTTCTTCTGACACCTCCTACAGTATGTGAACACATACCAGTGGGGTGCCATTATTCTCACAGTAGAAGTAGCTAATGGATATGGTAGGAAATTTCATAGGTTTTTTTGCCAACAGCATAAACTGTATACACAAAACATTTATTCTGGTTGCGATAAAGGTGAAATTTACTCACCGATATTTGTTTTTCCTCTGTGTCCTTCCACGGCATAGACAGTGGGTTTTGGCTCCGCCCTCCAGCTGGTAGGACCAATTCAAATCTTTAACCCTTTGAGTGCCAGAGGGGTACGCAACGCATTGCAAAGCAATGCGTTGCGTACCCCTCTGGCACTCAAAGGGCTAAGTACTGCTTAATTCCTCCCCCCGTTAGTTAAAAGAGTTGTCTAAGCTACAAGACATAAGAGGTTAGATATGGGCAATATCAGTGATGCACAATACAGGCAACATGTTGATATGGCATGAAACGATACACTACCAGTATCCATATAGGGAGGGTTGCCGTGGAAGGACACAGAGGAAAAACAAATATTGGTGAGTAAATTTCACCTTTTCCTCTGTGCCCAAGCCACGGCATAGATAGTGGGACTTACCAAAGCAGTACCCAGTGGATAGGGAAGGGCTGATTCAGGCTTATAATGGGATGGCTGCATCCAGCACCTTCCGTCTGAACTTGACATTATCAGAGGCCTGGACCTCCAGTCTATAATGCTTAATAAAAGAAGAGACTGAGGCCCAAGTCGCAGCACGGCAAATTTCAGCTAGGGTTGCTGCAACTTTATATGCCCATGACGTAGCCATGGCTCAGGTAGAATGGGCTTTTATGCCGTCTGGAGGTGGAATGTTAGCAGAATCATATGCCAGATGTATACAGTCTTGAAACCATCTGGAAATGGATTGTTTGGAAGCTGAAGTGCCTTGAAACTTGCCACGAAAATGAATGAATAATTTATCCATTTTTCTGAACAGTTGAGTTCTGTCAAGATAAATTAGCAGGCAGCGAATAAGATCCAGATTATGAAGTCTCTTTTCAAGCTCACGGGAAGGATTTTGGCAGAAAGATGGTAGAACAATTTCTTAGTTCAAATGAAATTGTGAGGCTACTTTTGAGCGGAATGATAGTTTTGGTCTTAAGACGACTTTGTCCTGATGTAAAACCAAAAAAGGTGGAATTGACACCAGAGCCTGTAACTCACTGACTCTTTTTGCAGATGTAATGGCCGTGAGAAACACAACCTTGAGTGTGAGATGCTTCAATGAGACAGACACCAAGGGTTCAAAAAATGGATGGGATGCTAATTGTTGTTAGATTCTTTTCTACCCAGTGAATAACCTTCAGGGCCAGGATGTTTAACTGTCTGCTTTTGCTGCCACCTTGATTTAGGAGATATTGTACAGCAGATACATTGTCTGAACGTATCGGCACCACTTTCTGCTGCAGAGGAGTGCTGAAGTGGGTGAGTGTTTTCCATACTGCTAGAAGCTCTTTCATGTTTATATGTAGAAGAGACTCCTTGCTGGACCATGTTCCCTGGACTGAGTTCTGTTCCCAGATCCCTCCCCAGCCTGAATTGATGGCATCTGTATAAATAATGGCCCATTCTGGTTCCACCAGGGGCCTTCCTTTTGTCAGGTTCCATGTTTTTGTCCATCAGACCAATTCCTGTCTCGTGGCTCTGAATACTGGAATCCTGAAGTTGGGATTGTGAGGATTTTGTTTGTAGTACATTAGAAAGTTCTGTTGAGTTAGTCTGACATGGACCTTTGCCCAAGGGAGAACTTGAAATAATGAGGACAGATGACCCAGAAGTCTCTGGAAGTGCTTTAGAGACAGACTTCTCTGTGTAGGAAGCTTGACACAGCTTGAATGATACAACATTGCCTGTCTTTTTGATAGAGTAGCAACTGCTTTGAAAGTGTTGAAGTCTATCCCCAAAAAGGTCAGGGACTGGGAAGGGATGAAGAAGCTTCTCTCGAGATTTATCACCCAACCCAGATTGGATAGAAATGTTTTGCATGTCAGGGTGCTGTATTCTGATTGTACCCTGGATGAGCCGATGATGAGAATGTCGTCCAGGTAGGGGATTGCCCGAACTTGATGCCGCTGTCTTAATTCTGCCATGGCCACTGCCAACACCTTGTTGAAGAACCTTAGAGCCGTTGCCAGGCCAAATGGGAGTACTCTGTATTGGTAATGGGTTCCCAAAAAATGGAAACGGAGGTATTTGCAGTGACTTTTTCTGACAAGGATGTGATGGTATGCATCCTGTAGATCCAGCTTGGTAAGGTATGCATTTGGAAGAATCAACTTCAATGTTGATGAGACAGTTTCCATCTTGAAACGCCTGTTTGTCAAGAAGGTGTTTAATTTTTTTAAGGTCCAGAATAAGGTGTAGTTCTCCTGATGGTTTCAAAACAGGAAAGAGTATGGAGTAGAAGCCCGTACACCTCTGGTGTAAAGGGACTTCCTCTATCACATTGTTGGTTAGTAATTGATGTATGACAAACCACAGTTTTGAGCTCTAAATACAACAGAAGTATATATGTCAATAGATATTCATAAAGATAATAACATCAAGAAAAAATATAAAATATAAAAACACAACCTGAGAGGATTCTTATTATAGTCTTTATCAGCAGTGCAGCTAGCTTCCAGAGACTTCTGGTAAAAAAGTCCACTCTCCAAAGTACAACAACACCAAAAACGAAACAAAAAGCGCACACAATCTGAGTGTAGACTGTAAATATTGTCCGTTTTATCCTTTCTCTGAACTTTCACCAAGTGAGTTCCTGTTTCAACATACACCTCCTCTACCGTGGGAATCACCTCTTCTTAAGGGCAGGTGTTCAACTCACCTTGACTAGAGGCAATCCAGCCTCTTGGTGTTATCACTTTCACTGGTCAACCCCCAGTGCGGGTATCCTTGCGTCACCTCCTCCCATCTATAGTCTCTACTCCTTAGGGATCCCTCCTGGTCTTTCCTCTGCAGATTTCAGATATTTCCGTCCTCTATCTAGGATTCTCTGCACTCTGTGCCAAAATGCATTGGGGGAAACCTTTTTCTGGAGCTAAAGCTGTATAAAACGCTAGGCTAGGTATGGCGCTCAGGATACAACGGACAATATTTACAGTTTACACTGTGCGCTTTTTTTTTCTTTTTTGGTGTTGCTGTAATTGATGTACGGCATGTCTCATCTGCTGAAATTGTGATCTCTTCCTGATGACTGATTTGATGAAGCGATAATTCAATGTGACATTTTGAAATTCTAGTGCATATCCCCTTCGGATGACATCCAGTACCCAGGTATCTTGGTGTAGCTGATCCCAGGCTTGCTCGAACTCCCCCAGTCTGCCCCCTATTGGAGGAGGGGAAGGGGTAGCACTTTCTTCATTGCTGGAACTGTTCCTTTCGCTGGAAATCTTTCTGATCTCCAGTCCTCTGACCTTGGCCTGCACCTCGTCTTTTTTGGTCAAACTTCTTCCTGGACGATACCTTCTGGCTTCCCTAAAGGACAGCCTGTGATATTCACCAGATCTAGTAGTAGTCGGACTCCTGGGATTTTTCCCTTGAGGAAGAAAAGGCCTTTTTCCTCCGGATGATCTTTTAATTATTTCCTCAAGCTGGTCTCCAAATAGTTTAGAACCAGTGAAGGGCAGGGAGACTAGTCGGTTTTTGGATGATGGGTCCGCGTCCCATGATTTTATCCATAATGCACATTGTGATGTAATAGACAAGGCAGATGCTTTTGCCAGCAGTCTGATGTTGTCAAGTGATGCATCGCATGAATAATTCACCACATCTTTAAGGATGCCAAAATCTTTCAGAATTCTATTTCTTGAAACTGAAGATTCAATCTTTTCTTCTATCTCAGCTAGCCAAATTTGCATAGTTCGAAATACTGAGGCCATGTCAGTTGCAGTCTTCAAATTCTGGCCAAGCTTGTAGAACTGCTTCTTCAGTGCCCCATCTGCTCTTTTATCCATGGGGTCACGTAAAGTTGCTCCATCTTCCAGTAAGATCGTTGTTCTGGAGGTTTGGGCTATAGCCGCATCTACCTTAGGAGCGGTATGCCAGGTCAGGGTATCCTCATCTGCGAAATGGTACATGTGGTGAAACCTGCAAGATAGTGAATTACGTTTGTCACACTGCTTCCACCCTCCTGAGATAATATCCTGAATGGAAGAATGTACAGGTATCTGCAGGCAGGTTTTTTAATATCCTACAATTGCTGAGTCAATTATATTCAGGTCCTTTTGTACTTCAGAGAGGCAAAGTGATTTTCGCATGGATTTAACGAGATTATCCATCCTATCCAAGGGAAAACTACCAGTATCATCGGTGATTTCACCCTCCTCGGCTGATGACGTCTCTGATTGTAAGTCAATGAAGCTTTCATCTTCATGAACCCTGGAGGGTCCTTCATCAGGGTCACATTGACGTGGGCGCTTCCTGGCTGATTCTTGCATGGATGAGAAGGTCTCTTGCATAGAGCTTCTCATCCATGTAATAAAATCCTGAAACTGGGCTGGAACATCACTGGTTGCAGCTCTTTTAAGGCAGTATGTGCATAATTTTGAGGGATCATCTGTAGGCAGCTGTTGATCACATTCCAAACATGTTTTTAGGTTTGGGGTAAGCTTATCTTTAGTAGTGTCAGTAGTTTTTGCTTTGTCAGGTTTTTGTTCTTTTGACATAGTCAGGCAGTATTACTGAGCTAGGTTAGCAAAACATATATAAAGCATAAAGCAATTACAAAGATAATGTAAATGTGTACTCACGAGAAAGGATTCCTCTGAGTGTCTGCTCCATTTTATGGTGATGTACCAGTTCCTGGACCCCTCCTGCGTGCCTTCAATGGAGCGCATGACATAGTTCCGGTTACCACTTCCGGTTTCACAAATGCAGAGCACGCTCCAGGAAGCGTGGGGCCTGTGGAGCAGAGGCTATGCTGAGCATTGCGCTTCAAGCGACTGGCCAGGATGACAGAGAGGAAGGGCAGCAGACTCGCAGTGATCCGGGAGGCTGCATAACGGGATTTGATTACCCAATGTGACCGCTGTAAGGCCAGCCTCATAAACATTAAAGAAAATAATAAAAGATGTGGAGGAGAGGAATTTCTCTCTGTCCTCCAGCTTGGTAGGACCAAAATAACTAACAGGGGGAGGAAGTAAGCAGTACTTAAAGATTTGAATTGGTCCTACCAGCTGGAGGACGGAGCCAAAACCCACTGTCTATGCTGTGGATTGGACACAGAGGAAATTTCAATTACTTCTAAAACCCCAAAACTTCTGAGTATAAAAATACCTAACATATATAGTTGGTTACATAGTAAACGTAACCTAAAATATCTCAATAACTATATAAAAACACATATTTCCTGAAAGCAGATATTCATACCTGGGAACTTGCCGGCTTTCACCTGGAGACTCCGGATTCAGAGCTCTGTCTCCGGATGCAACCTTCACATCTCCGGGTAACGCGACTCTCAATCGTGTCTGTCTGTGTCATTATTTGAAATTGTGATAGCGTCTCTAAAGAAGTTTACTATATGCTGCCGCCTGCCGGATGTCTGTCCAGGACCATCACTGCGGCATTTTTTATCCACCTCTGGTGCTTGCCGATGCCTGTGACCCCACTATCACCCCTGGCCCACACCAACTGATGAAGAGTGACACTGACACTGCACGACCTGACAAGACAGCCAATTGTTGCTGCCGGCATGCGTCGCAGACTTGCCGGACAGCCGCCCGAGGAACGCCAGTGAGAGTGAGTGGAGGGCTGGAGGAATCAGAGCACAGTTGGCGGATCATGGGCCAGATGTTTGAAAAAAACAAAACATTTATATATGGAGCAATTTAGTTGTCAACGTTTATTATGAATGATCATGAAAGTAGATATATATTATAATTTCATTTTCCAAAATATATAAATAAAATTGATGTCCATTTCCAAGTATGGACTACCAGGGAAGTGCACAACACAATGTAAAACCAATGGGTTGCTCACCTCTCTGGACCCCATTATTGTGTGTTATACAGTTTGTTAAAAATACAGAACACACAATAATGGGGTCTAAAGAGGTGTGCAACCCATTGGTTTTACATTGTGTTGTGCACTTCCCTGGTAGTCCATACTTGGAAATGGACATCAATTATATTAATATATTTTGGAAAATGATATTATAATAAATATCTACTTTCCTGATCATTCATGACAAACATTGACAACTAAATTGCTCCATATTATATTTCTTTTTTTGGTGGTGGTGGGGAGGCTGGAGAATCTCAGGGTGAGCCATTTCTGAAAGTTCCCAAGTATGCAGATATTCCACTGCATCAACTGAGGGGTAACTTACATTTCTACCCTTAGACTGATGTGCACAAATGTTTCCAGAAGGTTGCACTAAAGGACAGAAATGGCATATTTTTTACATTTCCACCCCTTCAAATGTAGTGAAATCTTTGAAAAAGTATATATATATATTTTTTTTTTTTTGGTTTGGTTTGTTTTTTGACAGCATAGCTTGTCACGCTATGCAACATTTTTATATATATATTTTTTTTTTCATATCTAACCAGATTGATAGCAAAAATGCAGAAATCCTGGCAGCCCCTATAACCCTATAAACTTCACCCATGTACATTTGCCTATGAGATCACCAAATTGTTTAGACCTGTATGTCATAACCCATGCTGAAAAGCTTTTCAGACTTTAGTGCAATGCCATGAACACAACCTAACCCTTTTAAGACCACAGAGGTGTGCGACGCATTGCTAAGGGATAAGAGTATCATGCAGGGAGGCCTTTGAGATAATGTAATACTGCTACCAACTGTCACGTCTGCCTCCCTATACATGACATATAGAACTGATTGAAGGTGTTCTTTCTTAAACGAGGAGCACTTTTAATTATCAGGTCCTTTTCAGTTAAAGACTTAAACATGAGACCTTTAATTTAGTCACTCGGCATGTAAACAGTAATGGGCCAAAGTGTTCACAGTTTTTTGTTAGCGTTATTCTTTGTATGTATGCCCAGACAGGTAACACTACCCTCCTAACACACAGAACGTGCACTTCCGGGATGCTGGCAGGAGGTGAGGCACTTCCGGTTTTCTGCTCCGTGGCCGGATGACGTGGCTGAGCAGCCGCTGAGGAAGCGGCGGGTGTTGGAATAGAGTCAGTGACAGCAGCGGTAGGAGGACCAGGAGGAAGCGGTTGGAGGAGGGATTACCGAGGGAACCTCCAAGCCATATCCGCTGTGTGTGCGCCGAACCACCCGTACAGAATGAGGCCGCTGAGGCTGGTGCTGTTGTTCGTGTCCGTCCTGTACTCTCGGGCAGATGAACATGAGCACACGGTGAGAATGGGTACATTTACCACTGAGGGAGTATGTTGTAGTCGCCGCTTCAGGGTATTGCAGCCATACACTGAGGCCTGGCTGTTGGGTCCGTGTGCCTTGTAGGCCTGTTTGAGTGCGCTGTCTCTCTCGTATTATTCCTTAGGCCAGGTGTAATCAATTGTTGGACCTCCAGTTATTGGGGACTACAGTTTGCTTTCCTGTTATTTTTATGGGGGACGTGGGAGTTGTAGTATCCAACCCCTGGAGGTCCAACAGTTGATTGTCCTTGCCTCAGGCAGACTTGGTTGCTAGTGCAGTCCCGATTAAGGATTGTTCCTTGACAGGCCTAGATGCGAGTGTACTACCGCCCCAGTGTTATTCCCGGAACAGTACTGAATGTTGGGCCTTTCCAATGTCATTCCTGGGAGAGGTCTGAGTATATGCTGAACTGCTATTTGAGTGCCAACGCGTTGGATACCAATCTGTCACTTAAAGGGTTAAGTGGTTCTCGTGGATGTAGCCTATATGATGTATAAATAGGGTCGGTGAGACAGACGTACTAATAAAAACGTGCCAACCAAGTGTATTTTTCGCGATAAATGCTTGTTCACGTTGAATTGAACTTTTAATCCTACACTTCATAGACTCTGCTCATATTGTTCTAAGTAGATTCATACACACATCACGCCTACATATATGCTCTATCTAATTGCTAAAACACACATTCTCTCTCTATACTGATCTTTAAAAAGGCATAGGAGGGGCATGCACGTAAGTACCCACAGACCTATGAGATTTTAGTTATATGATATATTTTGAAAATCTCATAGTGTATGCTTGTGATAACTCCTGTGCCTGCAGAATAAACCCAACAGAGCTCCCTGTCTTCTGTGAGTGATGACAAAATGTTTGTTATTTTGTAAGGTACACAAAATAAAGTGTACATTTGGAGCGTTTGTAACACCTAAAATACTAAAAAGGTCTCGGCAGATTTCACAGTGAGTTAGTGACTTCACTAGCACTGAAGTGATTAAACTCTCCATTGTAAATCAATGGCTTTGTGTTTTGTTCCCTGTTCAGTGGCTAGTTTGCCCCAGCATCGCACAACTTTCTCAGTATATCAACCTCTGTGTTGATGGCCGAGCACAGGTGTACTATTCCTTTTATGTTGTTCCTAAGTATTAGATTTAGTTGCTTTTCTGTGTATAATGGTAAAGGTGAGCAATTCTGTGTCAAATCAACTGCGCTCTAGGGGAGCAATATAAATTCCCATTGAATTAAATATAGTTCTTAACCCAGTGAATGTGTCTAACACATTGTATATACGTAGTTGAATACATTGCATTTATGGGGTTGAAAACCCAGTTTAAAAAAAAAACATTCAAATTGATTTAATTCGTTTACTATGGTGCAGTTAGTATGCCCAATATTTGCTCAAATTTACCTTTATAGATGATGCCTATTAATTTAGGCCTGAGCCCAGGATTTGTTCTAAAATGTTAATTCAGGCCCCTTTTTATTCAGGCAAAAAAAAAAAGAAAAAGCAAAATCATCCTAAATGTGGCACTTGGCCAAGTATACACTGTAGCAAAAAAAGCAAATTCCAAAAATAAAAAGTGAAAAAAGAATCTTTATAATATAATTTAAAAATATCAATCACAATAAAGACTGTAGCAACTAAAATATGCATTTACATAGCTCATTAATTATAATATGTTCTTCCTTCACAGTGCACTGATTTTGTTTTTTTAACCACAAATACGTTTTAATGCACACCCCAATCTCCATGCACTTTAATGTCTGTTGATAGATGCATAATGGCATCATAGACATTTTGTTAATTATTACACTGAATAATGTACCACACCATATGTTTTTCATTATCTCTCAAAGCTATCCTGGTTCAAGGTTTACAATACTTTATATTCTATAAGATACACTTAATCTGGTATGTATATAATTCACAGAAGATTTATTTCATTTACCCAGTTCCTTGTAATGTAGAACTGTTTTAGCTGTGAATTGTTTTCTGTAACAGTAATTTTAAGATTAGCAATTGCCGAAGCTTATTAGTGACCATGTGCACAATAAAAAACAGAGTAATAATGGGGAAAAACAACTGCACCTTAAGGAATAATGGGGGGGGGGGGAGATGTCAAATGGATTTATTTTGATATTTTTAATTCTTTAATTGGAGAGGGGTCTTACACTTATGCTTTTGTCTACAAACATATGTTGGGTGCTGTAATTCCAAGGAATCTTGTATGACATGTTGCTAGCAAAATAGTTATCTTTACAAGCCTGTAGGGTCAGTTGACAGTTAAAAGAGCCGTAAAGCCATGTAGGCTAAACCAAATGGGATATAGGTTATGTACCTCTGACTCCCGCTATCCTGTTCCAGTACTTCAAGGCTTAATACTTACCGAGTTGCACAGCCAAACTCATGGTGCTTTCTTAAAAAGGTTCCTCCACTTCCTGGTGACTGGGGACCATTCTATGGGTTCTGGGACTTATATCTCCATCCTCTATAGAGCAAGTGCACCTGCTTATGACCAAAATTGTATGATATTTTATCTCTTGGCAAGCAGACTGGCTCTATGGGAGCTTGAGATGCTTGTCCCTGCTCCAATAGTTCCTGTCAACGATCACAGGCTAGAAATGAATGAGCCCTCTTGCTCATCTTAAGAGAGTACAGTGGATTGGCTACAGAAAGTGGTAGGTATTAACCTCTGAGCTACTGTAGTAGGTTAGTGGTAGTCAGGGATATATAGCCTATATTTTAGTTTAGACATTTTCAGTTCCTTTAACCTTCTTCAAACAAATTTGTGTATTGTTGACTGTACCACACAACATGTAATTTAATAAATAAGTTGTGTTCTATTGGGTTTAAATTGGTTTTCCTACAAGGTTTTTACTATTCTAGTCTAAGCTTCTCTAATACTTTTCCCACCAAAGTCCAGTCTTGCCTTTGTTTGGCTGTGTATGTAATGTGTGTGTGTATGCACAAGTGTTTATGGCAGTTGGTTGCTGACAACACCCTAGTTGGCAAGAAACTGTGCACAATAAGAGAGCACTCCTTTGCCTCTTATAAACGTTCAGAGTTGAACTTGTAGTCTTGCTATTCATTGTTCTGTAGGTTTTGTGTATCATAGGAAGATGATAGAAGTTCTGGAATTTGAAGTTATTTAGCCAGTTTCAATCTATTTAGTTATTTCTGGTTGATCTTGCATACTGGTTACTGGTAAATTGTTTTAAACTCTACAATAAAACACCTCTAAATCTAAAAGTAACAATTTCCTTCTTCTACGTAGCAGGTACATGCACTGCAAGACATATACATAGGGAAGTGGCTGAAGCCCTCTATAAAGGTTCAATTATTACTTTGAAAAGGAAGAATTACTTAAAGTGGAACTATGATAAAAATAATATTGGCACCCATTATATTACTAATGTAGCAGTTTGTAAATCCTTGCTGTTTTTAAATTCAGTATGTTTGTTTTAATGCTGATACACCACTTCTTCAGCAGGAACGAGAGGACAGACAGCGCAGACATCTTACAGGAAATTACATCCTGTCTGTCCCGTTCACTGCCAGCATTGGTGGTGACGCTACTTGGTTACCTTAAGGTAACTGGAAGTTCCTGAATGAGCAGGTGCACAGAGCTTCCCTTGTAAGCTCTCTGCAGCACAATGCTTTGGAAAGAAGAGGAGTATCATCAATAACGCGGACATATTAAAAACAGTAAGGATTTGCAAATCACTACGTTAGGAATATATTGGATGCCAATATTATTTGTATAATAGTTCCGCTTTAATTAAAAAACAAAGCAACAAAAAAAAAAAACATTCTTGAAATTAAACACACGTACATTTTAGTGTCTTTGGCCACATTGTCCCTTTTGTCATTCATGAAACAATCTCCTCAAAAGTGTGGGTGGGCAACCAGATCCTCCAGCTATTGAAGACTACAACTCCCATAATTTCCAGCAAGCTGTTGGTTGGTTGAGAATGTTAACCTCAGGTTGCTCACCCTTTCTCTGTAGAATAAATTTCATAGTTCAGTTGTGAAGATGTTTATGGGTGAATTTAAATTTGCAGCCTGATAGAGAGCTATGACGCTTGGGCTACAGTGGTCTCAATATTAAAGGGATAGTAATGGTTCATTTTAAGTTGATTTAATATTGTAGACATTAAAAAAAACATCAATGTAAGTCTTATCTCTCAATAACTTGCTAAAGTTACCTTTTCCTGACTGTTTTTACTCAAGTCTGCCATCTAGCTGACAGCTGCAGATTCCAGCCATTTGACCAGACAGAGGCTCTTCAGCAGAGCTGAAATCACGGTATTTAGAAATAAATACTTTATTGGAACAGTCTACAAAGTGTGCTTGCAAGCCATGCATACTTTGTAGACCATTCCAAATTAAGTATTTATCTTTAGATATCGTTATATTGGCGCTGATGAAGAGCCACATCTGGTCAAGCAACTTGAATCTGCTTCTGACAGCTTTACAGCTTGTCAAGCAGAAAGGGGAGGGACCAGAGAACTTTATTTTCCTATATCTCTCAAACCATAATGGTTTGAGAGATACGAATAAGTGCAAGTACTCTCTCTCAATTGTATATACCATATAGTTAATACTTTTATTTCAATGTAAACTTTTTTTTTCCTTAGCATTAACAGTTGTCAGTAGGACTAGGATTAACATAATTTTATAATTGAACATGGACCAATTAAAATATAAGCCTGGATTACATTACAGTTGCTAAAGTTATTATCAGTGTTATGTACATGTTTCTTCATAGAAAAACAGACATAACATTTATTGAATAAAATATAATTTAGGTCATAATTCCTACAATTTATGATGTACCAAACCTGATCCATAGAATTCCCTTTAGTTATCTTAACTCTTTAAAGACCAGAAGGTTGTGCAAAGCAATATCACCCCTCCTGACCTTCAAGGGTTAATACAGTAGATTTTAGCTGAAGGTGTTTTATATAAAAAATTCTTTTTTTTGTTAAACCTCAAAGTGTAGTGTCACACATTTTGGATCAGTTTGGTGTGTGAGCATGGCTAAGAGCCGAGTCATCTCACTGCCACCTTTACACACCTGAGCTGGTAAGATGTCACTTCCTGGATTAGTAGAGAAGGAAACGCCACATGCACAAGTCTCAGTCATTCATATTTCCACTGTAGTCCATCTGTGTGCAGTGTTAATAAGAAGGTAATGTGCACAAACTTTCATTTGTGTGCTAGCTATATCGGTACTCATTTCGCTTGGCAAAATCAGCACTTACAAGTGAAAAAAATACTCAATCTGAACAGTTTGGGCAATAAAATTATGTAAAATATTTTACAATTTCATTCAGTATCTATGCCATAATTAAATGCAGTGATCTTATATATACTTGACATTTGTGACCAGAATTAGCAGTTCTGTATTTTATTCTGCCCAGAGTAGCTTTTTTACTAGTATTTTTAAGCACGCATGCGTGTTCATAAAAATAATTTTTTTTGTAAGTTCATTTTTTTCTTACATACAGACCTATCTAATAATTCATTTTATTTGAAGATTAAGATATTTGAAGCTTACTTTTTCATAAATTATAGGACAGGATTGGTCAATCTTTAGAAAACCAACTGCTGCAAGCTACAACACCCATCATCCCTTACAACAGCTAGTTGGGGATGGTGGGAGTACTAGTCTCCAACAGTTCGGTGTCCAAAAATTTCAGTTCCACCTACAGGAATTCAACAGTGCAGGTTTTAAAATAATCTTTGCATGAGCAGTGACATCAATCATTAGGGCTGTCATTTCGTCTGATCCACCTGTAAGCATTTCAGGATATCCTTAAATATATGTATGGATTGTGAAGAAATTTAGTTGACACTCCTCTGGCACTAAAAGGGTTAAACTTACTCTGTTGGAGGTGATGAGGAAACACTCGGCAATTGTACTTGAGAACCTCTGAATCAAATAAGCAATTTACACCTAGCATTCTCGTTTTTTGATGTCCAGGCTTCATATTATTTCCTTTGCCCCTGCCTGAACCCAGTTGAGCAGTTGAGGCTAGGAGCCCAAGTTCCTAAAATTTTACTTCTTGCTTCTAACTTTTGGGATTGCAGGCGTCTCAAATACATTGCGAAGCAATACATTCCAGTGATGTGCAACACACTGAAGGGTTTAAAAACCCTAATTAAATACAAAAAATACTTAAAACCTAGTACTCTCGCTATAAAGTCCATAAATGCCCTGGTACAACCTCACAGTCAATAATCAACCATTTGTAGAAAGGAGGTATTCAGAGGTTTTACAATGAAAACTTTTTTTTCACAAAAAATGTATACTCCACTGACATTTTAGTCCGCTGTACAGACCCCTAGCATCATGACCACCAATGTGCCTTTGTGCATTAGGTGAAAGCCTGCAGATATTGCTATTGTCAAAGACCTATAGTGAATATTACTGCTATTGTAAATGAGCCAAGCTGCAATGCAGTAGTGAAAGTGTGTGCCCATACTGTTAATGTAATAGAACATAGTGTATGTCAATATGGTGACACATCAGTCACATGACCTACAGTATAGCATATATTTGCAATGTTCTATGTACACTTTATATGAAAAGTGGAGCCTTGGTTTGAATCACTGAGAGAATTTTGGCAGTAGGACAAACCAGTGAAACGTTACATTTTCCCTTATTTGCAAATCTATGTATCGGCACGCACTATGGTTGATCATCTCCCACATTGTCCAGATTAGTGGGCCTGTCCCATGGAGTGATGAGCATCTCCAATCTCTTACCCCTCCACCTGAGTCCAAAGTGTAAACACTGGGCTGCCTGTGAATCATAAAGGTAGTAGATACGTGTAGCCACTACTTGTACGCTGTGGAAGAATGAGCCGTAATTAAAGTAAAAATCCCATGTACTCTGATTCATACCATGATACACTGACATGGGGAACCCTATTAAAGGGGGAAAAAATATACAATTAACTAAAACAATTTTGTTTGACTTTTTGATATGGTCACGTGGGCTGTGTTGTTAGTTTAACTGGTGTGCCAGCTATCTACCATATTGTATTGTTCAAATATATACTTGCAAGGAAATAACATATTTACTTGCTTTGCAGCTTGATATATTTATGCCTTCTTTACTTTGGATAAGTGAAACATTGTGGTGTTTTTGAATAGGCAGGGGTACAAATTTACATTCACTCCCTTATTCATACATAGTCTGAGACCCGGTAGAATACACAAATATGTTTTCAAACTGAAAATGTAAAAGTTATCATTAAAGAAAAAAAGTTTCTTTATTAATATACCGCTGTTGATGGCAGTTCTTCACAAATTAATTTTGTCTCCTAAGTCATGGGTTTCAAGTGTGGCATTGTTGTTCCTATGGGCAGTTAGTGTGTGGTTTGGAAACCTGAAATTTACTGCGTATGGGGCTCAGTGCACAGCCACTATATATACTGGAAAACAAGACTTCCAGGTCTCAAAGTTCTGGTTCATCGGGACTGTGCACAGCAGCTGCATAGTGAATTAGACCCTGAGTCTCTTGTTTCATGTTAATTTCCTGACCACAAAATCATATTCTATATAATAATTTGCTAAGGTATGTTTGTCAGAAGCAGTCATGCACCGTAGAGACTGCCCGAGCCGAGGCTGATACAGAGCGGGGGGCTCTGAATTCAGACCAGAGTCCTGTGACTGCTTGGTCCCAAGGAAGATGCGCAGAGAGGAAAGAGTGCAGAGAGGAATACGGTCTGAATTTGGAGTGCCTCACTTCGTATAATCTGCGGCGCTGGTAGTCTCTGCTGCACATGACTGCAGTGCCGCCATTGACGAGAGGATCCGGCCACCAACCGAGATTGCTGGGTGGCACTTTGGCACATGTACATGGGCTTTTCAACTAGTGTCTATATAGACCACCTATTTTGTTTTCAGGAAGTGAGTGCACAATGCAGCCTTCAGCTAGTGCCACATGTCTGTTCCCACAGGAGCTTACTTATTGAGGGGAAGCTATATAGTGTTTACACTTTGGACTCATTTGGGGGGATTAGAGATTGGAGACGCTCATCACTGCATGGGACAGGCCCACTAATCTGGACAATGTGGAAGATGATGACAACACTAAAATTAATATATCAAGATACTCCCAATATGTTAAGATTTCCGTATCACAACTTTGCTTTAGGCAGTAAGACTTAAAACAAGTTGCTGCTATATCTAATTTATTTTAATTTTCCCTTTTCGTTAACTTCCATGGGGGAAGATGCACTAAAGCGTGATAATGATTGTGTTTGAAAATGTATTGTGGTGAATAAGACATGGTTGTTCAATGATCTAAAATATGCAAAGCTATTTACACTAGTTCCTAAAGTTGAACACACTAGCATCCACCTGTCTCAAAAAAGAATCCAGACCAATTGTTTACATACAATATGCATTACAGCCAAGCAGTCTACATCAGGCTGATACCTTGTCCTGGTCAGATGCACCTCAAAGAATACAGGAAGTAACCAGGCTGTTGAGTCTCCCAATTATGACAAAAGGTAAAACTGGTATGCCCCCTCCCAGCAAGGTCCCACATTTTGCTCTGTGTCCACCTCCTCCCAGGACAACCTGCAGCCTCCTTAACTAACCAGGTACATTATGGTATGTACAAAACTCCTACTTAATATTGAAACTATGCAGTTTAAATTGGACAACTCCCAGAATATGCATAATATGTTTTAAAGAAATTTGAAATTGGTCAAACAAGTATACTTTTACTACAAGTGAGATTAGCATGAAGTTGCATTCAGTCCATGTTTCTCCAAATCAGCTCCTTGCTTTAATATACATTCCTACATTCAATCCTGCCAAACAGGCAGATTATCAATTTGAAGCAGTAATTACACCTTCAAATAACCAATTTACCTTAATCTGGGCAGGGAATTCCAATGGCCATTATTAACTCTGTGTGTTGGTTCCCCAAAATGTAATCTTAAATTAATGGTAGATATCATGTCCTCAAAAGAGGCAGATATCAATCTTTATTGAAACACTATGGGTCCCTAAGCTCCTCTTTCTGAAGTCTGCCTAGTCGGTGTGTAGTAGACCTGAGAAGGTTACACGCTGCTGTACCCTGGCTGATGCTCATCCTCACACTCTGATGTAGCAATGTTCACAGCTTTGATTTTTTTTTTTTTTCTCCCATCTTCTGCAAGCCTTGTCCGGGTTGGGTGTCCTCAAACTTCATGTGTCAACTATCAAACCTTCTCCTACCTCAGATGGAAGCAAATGTCAATGGTGGTAGGGTGATTAGGGTGATCAGTCTTATACTACAAGCAAAGCATTAAGAGAGTTGCCTTAGTTCATTCAAGCACATTGCAAGTATTTTTTTTTTAATCCAAGTTCTCTCATGGTAAACATATACAGGGCCAGACATTTCCACTAGTCCATTAGCATGTGGCTATCCCTGAACATATACATACTTATTTGAAAGCACTAACCTTCTATTTTTTTTTGTGCGTGGTATTAATTACAATTCTTTAACCTCTTGGATAAATCTCTATTGCATTAGTTTCAGTGTGTCTGAGACCTCTAGCATCTAATGTGTTAAAGAGATAGTAATACTTCGTTTTATCTTTATTTTATTTTGTAGGCATTAAAAAACATGAAGAACAATATAAGTCTTATCTCTCAAACATTTATGGTTTGAGAGATATTCACAAGCAAAGTTTCCATTCCCGCCCCTTTTACCTAGTGTAAGCCATCTCTTCTCAGATGTGGAATCTGGTTGTAAGACCAGACAGATAACAGAAGGGACAATCTTCTTCCTATGAGAACAATGAAGGTCTTTCCCCCCTTGACAAGTTTTTCAGCTTTTTCCCTTATCTTAATTGAAGATTGTCCCTCTTTGCAGTCTACCTGGGCACCTCCCTACTGATCTGGCTGAACAGTGTTACATCCGTAAAATGGGCGGGAGGGGGAGACTTTGTCATTGAATTACTCTTGAACTACAGCTCTGACAGAATTTAAATAACACTCTCCAAAGTCCAAATACTATGATAATTAATTAGAGCTGCTTTTATTATGAAACAGTACTATCCCTTTAAGCACTTCATGAAGAAACAACTGGAGCCACTTGGGCATAGCATTCATGCAGTAATAAACGGAATAGTACCTCATTGTGCCAGGTAATTGAGTTTATTCTGTGCTTCAGACTTTTTCCTGTATCTAATGGAACACACAATCTTTAGAAATCTTTTGTGCTTTAATTTCATCCTAACCCAGGGATCCTAATAAGTCATGGTGCTGGATAGAATGCTCTTCTTTTTTTTTTTTTTTAACACATTTGTGGACCACTTGTACAGTATGTAACAATCTAAGAACTGATTGTAGTTATTCTTCATCTTGGTTTTATTGCCATCTTGCCTTTGGCCGTCATCTCCTCTGATTCACTGAAATAGGCAGTAGTGTTCCCTGGCACCTTTTCCTGTAGCTATGTATTTCACTCTCAAAAAACTGGTCAGTAAACAATTCAATTATTGTAAAATGAAGATTAGCACTTAGGCTATAAGGAGTTTCTATATTTCATCTTAAATAACAATTTTGAAACTTGGGGGGAGGGGGACTCCTGAGCTTTAGTTTATCAGATTCTTTTCTCCATCCATTGAAAAATACATAGAAACTAAGAATGACAACTGCTATTTGCTGCTTGAGTTCTGTCCATTATTCTTTGTTTGCTTATTGTGGGATGACCAGGAACCAACAGCAAGCAATACACAAGAACCTGACAGTTCAGTTTCCATAATGCAGTTTTTCTCAACATACAGCATGGGTTACCTGCAGCAGGGGGGACTTGTGTACTGTACAGTTGTGCCAGCCTGACTGTCAGGACACTTGTGGAAGCAGTGAGAGGCTGTCCTTTCTTAAAGGGATAGTATTACTTCGTTTTAACTTTATTTTATTTTGTAGGCATTAAAAAAAATTAAGAATGATGTCTTATCTCTCAAACCTTTATGGTTTATGAGATATTCACAACAAAGTTTCCCCCTCCCGCCCCTTTTACCTAGTGTAAGCCATCTCTTCTCAGATGTGGAATCTAGTCCATAGACCAGACAGATAACAGAAGGGGACAATCTTCTTCCTATGAGAACAATAGAATCCCTGCCCCCCTTGACAAGTTTTTCAGGTTTTTCCCTTAATTGAACATTGTCCCTCTCTGCAGTCTACCTGGGCACCTCCCTTCTGCTCTGGCTGAACAGTGTGACATCAGTAAAAGGGGCAGGAGGGGGATACTTTGTCATTGGGGGATACTTTGTCATTGAATTACTCTGGAACTACAACTCTGACAGAATTGAAATAACACTCTCCAAAGTTCAAATACTATGATGATTAATGAGAGCTGATTTTATTATGAAACATTACTATCCCTTTAAGCTAGATGAAGTCTTGTCCATAACATTTGAACCTTGGCCTGTGTTCTCCAGATCAACCCCTTAAGAGCTAGAGAGGTTAATAAACCTTAAGTTGAAGTGAAACTGTCACTTTGTAGCAATTTTATTTTGAAAGACCTTTCAAAACCACCTAGATTTACATTTGATAAAAAAAATCTAAAAATAGTTTGAGATATTTAGCTTAATGAGTTTATACAAATGAGCTAGTACTGATCAGCAGGAAGTGGCAGTTGGGATAGTATGGATTTAGTATCTGGCTGGCATGCAGTGGTTGTTGGGATGGGAAGCAGTGTGAAATGTTAATATCTGGCAGGCATTCCAGCCAGTACTGTTTTGATTTGAAATAAAGCTACATTTCCATAAACTGTTTGAAGTGGAAAATGGCTATAGTAAGTGTAGGTGATTTTGAAAGGTCTTTCAAAACCACCTATTTGTTGGAGAGTGACAGTTCCCTTAAATGACCAGGGGATATTTTATATGTTAATCAGTGACATTTTTGTTTTCTTTTGTTCAATTTATTTGTTAAAAACCCTTTCATCTTTTATGCTGGGTTCACACTGTGATTATTTTGCAGTGCTGAAAATAATGGTTACATTTTGTATAATTTCCTGTGGATGTGTGCACACAGACTCTTTAGGGAAGGCAGTATGCTGCATCTTCTGTTGTGTTGATGCACAATCACACAAATTTAGCAAAGCAGAAACCAATTAAGTCGGGGTAGTGCGTGAATATGTAAAAGATACAGGCATTTCACACATGGAAATGCAAACTAGGATCAAGTACCAGTATGTATTTTTAATAAAAAGTCATGTAAATTGGTTAAAAAATGATCCTTGTGAACCCTAGTGTAACCATGAAAATTGTGTATCCCTACCACCACCACATATGTCCTTGGCCTTTTTTTCTGGTACCAGTCCTTAAACTTTAAGTGTCAGGTGCTAGGGCCATTTGTTAAATCCTGTATGCCAGACAAATCTGCAGCAGTTTTGCTTGCCATCTTTTTAGTTATATGTAGTTTCTATATGTAATTGAAAGTTAACAACAAATTGAGCTTTTGCATGTTGCTTCACAAAAAGTACATTTTTCAATAGTGCAACAGGCTATGATGCCCTAATTTTACAAAAGTAAAAAAAAAATACTTGTTTTGCTAAAATCACACACTATCAGAAACATTTGTTGATTGTTTAAAGTTTCAATTAATTGAAAAAGCCCTAAATCCCCCAAGTAGAAACATACCCAAATATATATAGTTTTACCTACATGCATAACATGCCAGGAGCAGAAACTATGGAATTTTCAACTGTTTTAATCAGCTACTGTTCTTGTGGAAAAAAAAAATGGCACCCCACTGGTATGAGCTGACATACTGTGGGGGGGGGGGGGCAGAAGCACAGAACTACACCATCTGCATTCTCTAATTCTTAAATTTTTTTCAACATGACTTGCCTGTATTAAATAGTTGTAAGAATTATAAAAGGTAGAGAAAGCATGCGATTTCTGAAAGCAAATAACCTACTCCATCAAATGAGTCGTTTGCCTTTCTATACCTAGCGTGGCCTGCACAAATGCTTCCAGAAGATGACAATAAAGGGAAAAAATCTGGATTTTTTTATTTATTTATACATTTCCACCCCTTCAAATGTACTGAAATATGTGAAAACAATGGCATTTCCAAATATATTCATCAGCTAGTGCTTTTAGGAGAAAGATGGTACCCCACTGGTATGAGCTGCATACCATAGGTGATGGTAGAAGCACCTTACCTTTTTTTCTTTCAATGTCTGCTTGTATTAAAATGGTCATAACTATTATAGATATGAAGGAAAGTTATTCAAGGTAGAACATTTTGGAAAGTACATTATTCAAATTAAGGGTTGCTTTCCTTTCTATCCCAGCCTGAAATCCAATAATTCAGTAAGGTGGTGATACAGGAACTTATACAAGGATTTTTAAAAAACATGGGGTTTGCCACTGTAGTCTGTACCAGCCTGAGAAAAATGGTACCAAATATGTGAGGGTTAACATACCATATGGCGGTGCCATGAACACTAACTTACACCTGCCGCTTTTCTTTTTGAAATTACCTGACTTTATTTAAATGGTCATAACCACTACAGACATGAAGAAAAGGTAGGTGAGTTATACAGATTTGGAGTTGACATACTGTAGGAGGTGCCAGAAGCACAAAACTATGCCAGATACAGTCTATCATTTTTCATACTTTTTTTTTAAACCCCCTTAAGGACCCATGACGGTCCTGCACCGTCATGGGTCGTTATACCCTTAACGACCCATAACGGTCCAGGACCTCCATGGCTTAAATGATAGCAGCGTGCCTCCATGCACGCTGCTATCATTAATTCCAGGCTGAGACTGAGCGCTCCGAGACCAGGGCGTTCAGTCTCAGCCCTTCCTGCTTGTGCCAGTTCATGTGATCGCCGTAGCAGCGATCACATGTAGCGGCATAGTGACAGACAGAGGCAGCATGCAAAGCATGCTGTCTGTGCCTGTCTCGTCTGCCTCTGTCTCCCTTGCTATCAAAGTAAGGGAGACAGAAGTAGACGGGAGACACCTAGTGGTAAAAAAAAAAATACAGCAACTGGGGGTATTAACCCTTTCACTGCTGGTGCAGGAGGCTGGCTAAATGCAGGTCAATTTTTGGCCTACAATTATACACTTTTTTTTTTATTTTTAAAAAAAAAAAAAAAAAAAACACTTTTTTTTAATAAAAAATCTTTTGTAAAAAAAAAAATAAATAAATATATATATATATATATATATATATATATATATATATATATATATATATATATATATATATATATATATATATATATATATATACCCACACTAAACAATATTGCAAGTGTGATTGTTGTGGAGCCATGTAATACACTTATATATACACCACCAAATCCCAGGTATAAAAAAGTGTCAAAATAGGGTGGGGAAAAAGGGACAGGGGGATTTTCACCCAGGAGGGACAGTGGCCACTTTAAACTGTGCATTTTGTAGGTATGACTGACTGGTCATACTTTTCATGCAGTCTCCATAAAAATGTAACCCTTTGTGGCCAATTGATTCCAAGAGGAAAAATCAAAAATGGAGTGTTTTTTTTTTTTTTTTTTTTTTTTTTTCCACTTTTTTTTCCCCACTTTTTTTTAAATTTTCATAAAGTAAATGGTGGGTTATCTATATAAGTGTGGTATCAAAAGAAAGCCCTATTTGTGCGTAGAAAAACAGTATATAATTTATGGGGGTAGAATAAAAGCCTAAGAGGGAAAACACTGTTGAACAAAGACATAGTCAAAAAGGTCAGAATTGCTCCGGTCCTTAAGGGAAAACGACCTCAGATTTTCCCGGTCCTTAAGGGGTTAATATATACTAAAACTTGTGTGTACTAAAATGGTAAAAACAATGTTCAGGGAGAAATGATTAAATGTTCTTTATGCAGTTATCTGTCTTAATTGAAACAAACTGCAAATAGTGTCTACTGCTCTTGTATTCAGAAAGGCTGTCTTATCTCAACCCATTAGCAGATAATCCCGGACAGTGAATGTGAACCCTGAAAAAGGCTGGAATGTCTGCTATCCCTGCATATGTCTGACTAGATTTTTTTGGACTCTGAAAACCAGTTTTTCTGATAATAGCATGAAGTATAATGTATTTAACTCCCGTTCATTTAAATCGTGTATTTAGCTCCTACAAATTCTCTTACTTATTTGTCTATCCTGAATAAAGATGGATGTATATTATTCGTGGTTCAATTGAATTAATATGCATGTTTGCTGTCTATAGTTAAATAATTATTATTATTTTTATTTGCCGAGAATAGTTAAAAATAAAATAATAATATTCTGCCCCTTTAATTATTTTTTTTCTGTTACTTCTCATATTTGTCTTTATATCTTGGGCTGTTTGCAACAGCACCATCTGGTGTCCAAAAGTCAATTTTATAATGCACATGGGACAGCGGGAGTCACTGACTGTGGTGCTTAATAGTAAGTCATAAAAAAACACACTCCTTGGTGACCAAAATAGAAAATATGAAAAAGCAAGTTTGAGTAGTAATAACTTTTTGAGTGAAAAATCTTGAGTGCCTAAATTTTTTTTTTTTTTTTTTTCTCCCCCATCATCAAATGTTTGCAGTTCCTGTTAGAGGACTGTAATCCGACGTAATAATAAACCTCTATTTACCATACCCCTTGAGGGCCAGATAGATGTTGCAACACATTACTTCAATGCTTTGCTTACTCCTCTGGTTCTTAAAGGTTTAATATGTGCAGTAAATGGACACCCTTTCTTTATGGATTGGTCCCAGGGTGTGTGGTCCTTTAAGGACCAGATAGGAAACTTTGACGTGACGTCCCACGTGACTGATCACGTGGGGCGGCACGACGAACTGGGGACTGAAAGAGATCACTCCGGTCTTGGAGCGATCATCTTCAGTCCCCGGTATTACTCACAGTGCTCCTACAGGAGCGTGGTGAGTAAAAGTACGTGACGTGCCAGGACCATCACTGGTCCTTAAGTGCCGGACTAGCGTGACAATCCTGCCACGTCAATGGTCCTTAAGGAGTTAACTAGCACTAAGTATCCTGTCAGTAGAGGTAGACCTAATTCTTTGTTACAACACTCTTAACATGACATTAGCAGGAGAATGTTTGGCTCTTGGGAGTCCTTCAAAAATTAGTCTTCTCGGGCACAGTGTACATGTTATCCAGTGATTACGAGTTTCTGCCCAGATGAAGTTAAATGGAGGGGTTTTATCAGAAGTTGGATTTCTTTTAAATGCCAGTCTCATAACTATGGAGGATTTTTCTGTGAATCCCAGAGGTTTTAACGCTTTGAGTGCAAGAGAGGTAAGGCAGACATGTAAAGTTATAGTCAACCTCCTTTATGACTTTACATAGTATACAAGTGCATAGTATATCAAGCCAATTTGCTACACTTTTTTTTACATTTTATTTACACTTTTATGTCTCTGACAGAGACCTCTCTCTCTCTCTGAACGTGTTTTAAGAGGGCTTTCTGTATGAGACTTTTATACATTGAATCTTTGAAAGCAGAGTACAGCAATGTGAAACCGTGAAACAATGTAGAAACGCCTGTCACTACAGCATGCAGGACAGTCGGTACTGTAGAGAGACTTCAACATTGTCTAAATAACTGCTTTCACAGTCTTTGTCAAAACGCTCCCTGGAAACATACATTCAGAGAGTCAGGGACATAAGTGTATAAATTAGGTGAGGATGAAAGGGAAAAAGAGGCAATTTATCCTTTCTTATAATGCAAGTGCATCAGATAGGTTAACGATCATTATTTTTGAGTATGTAATGTATGTATGTATCAAGATGTTTCATAGTTTATTAGCCTAGCTATGGGTTATTTAAAACAATTTTAAGCTTATTTTGTGTATGCTTGTCTTCAATGCTATTGCTTTGTTCACTAGTATATGGCCCTTGATTCAATATTCATCTCTCATTCTGGCTGTTGGAGAAAAAAAAAAAAAAAAAAAAAAAAAAAAAGTTTGAACACCCCTGTCTAACTTGATACACGTATTGAATTGACAGACTTTTGTGTGCTCTGGCCAACGTGGAAACTTTCAAATGGGAGAGTGATAAAAGGGACTGTGATTAGTATCCTGTTTCATGTAGAAACCGGAGACACCAGTTAAAGGAACATTGCAACCAGTAACCAAAGATTATTAATGACGGACATGCAGTGTCATTTAATCTCAATGGTGGGAATATTTAATAAACTTAAATTATTCTTTAATGCAGAGTTTAATCGCTGACCGTTTCAGAGGGTGACAAAGATATGATTGTAAATCATAATTAAAATTAAGATCAATAACTTTATATTTGTCTCTTGTGATGGATAAGGAATGGCTGTTCTTTTGATGTTGCAGTGAACCAATATAAAGTAGCCTGTTCTGTAACTGAACATAATCATGCCCAGCGAGCTAAATATTGCCACTTTATTTACTTGCTTGTACAAGTGATGCAAGTTCTTAATGGGAAAGCCGTTAAACTGACAGTAGTGTGCAATGCAGCACTGAAGATGCTTTGCTCTTTATATAGGGAAAATGTATTATTGCATACACCTTTATAAATAAAGCTGTGTTTTGAATAAAGACAACGTTAACCCCTTGAGGACCACATGGATAAGCAGTGCATTACAAAGAAATGGTCCTTTAGGGAATAAGTAGCTGTTTATTTTTCTCTCCCTTCCAATCCGTTGTGCATGCTTTAAAAACATTTTCTGATTGCCTTTTGCAGTTAACCCTTTGAGTGCCAGAGTGGTATGGAATGCATTGCAAAGCAATGCAATCTGTACCACTCTGGCACTCAAAGGGTTAAATCTGTGGTGCCAGGCAGATTGGAGTTATGATTCCCATCCATGTGTTAAATATTACTCCTGAAGGATCGCTTGTCAAAAGCGGGACTGCATATCCTGTTAACTGACTGAAAAGTACCCAGCAGCAACATAAATAAAGCCTCTGGTTATTATAAGAGTCAGATCAATATTTTGATGTCAGCAGCCTTGGTTTTCTACTGGCATTTGACAATTTATGTGAATTGTATCAAGTGCTGCTGATTTTCATTTTATTTTTATTTTTTTTTTTCCTCCCCTTCTCATCTTTGAGTAGAATGGGCTATAGTTAATGTCTATGCATGAAGAGAGCTACACAATAAACTTCAAGCACATTCTTAACTGGAAGCTGTTCGTGTTTCCTCATTCAAAAAGTCTTGTATGGATATCTTTTATTAGAGAGAAAATATTTACTGACACTGGTCTGTTTTCTGTTAACCCCTTAAGGACCGGCCATGCACGCACTGTCCGGTCACTTAAGGACCAGGGACATTTTTTTCTCCCATAATCCAATTCCGGACTCCCCGAACGGCATGCAGCCGGAATTCCATGACGGTCCAGGACCGTCATGGGTCCTTAAGAGGTTAAATAACCTCCTAACAATGATCCCAACTTACTTTATTATGCAGAGAAAATACTAATGACCCTTAGGAATTTTGCAGTTGTGGTTTTGTTCAGTAGATAATCTATTCAGTACATTCCAGATATCGCGAACATGTAGCAAAAGTGACAGTTGCTGGCAGTGTGTTTGCTGTCAGCTGAAGAAGACAGCATAAATGAGCCTACTTAACTTTTTAACATTTTAGTGCTGAGGCCATCATTGGTAAATTTCCCTAAAGGACAAATGATGGTCCTAGCGTGTAATGTATTTTTTTGCTCTCATCGCTCCTACCGGCATATGAAACTGGCCTCTCCTAAACCAAAGCGGTCACTATCAGACCCCCATTTGGTGAGCTGGCACATGTGATCAGTCATGTGTGCCAGCTCGCCGAATGAAATCAAAGCAGCCCTTAAAGGGAATCAACTCCCCAGGAACTCCTTTAAGGGGTTAAAAGACACTCACCCCCTGAACAATTCCTTGGTATTAAAGCACATAAATGTTTTTAATATTATGTATTTCCTATTTATCTACAGTTTACCATTTTTAAAATAACTCTGATTTTATTGGTGAGGAAGGCGATGATTTCTGCTGTGAGCGCTTTAGGGTTATGTGATATATGCAGCAGGGAGTTCTGTGCATGGCTAGAAATCTTCCTCCACTTGATGCTACTTTTAGATTAATGTAGAACACCTGATTTATTTATTTATTTTCCTCCCCTTCACTGCCATGTCGCTTGGTATGAGCTAGGTATGTGATGTCGAGCATGGTGGTGCTGCCTTCTGAACAGACACCAGTGAAGTAAAATGTCAGGCTGTAGAAGTGTTGTAACCAAAAATGTAGGTTTTAGCTGAAATAATATTTGACTAAAACATCCCTCAGCAGTGGGAGTAACCATGTTTTACTCAGCAGGGTAAACCCATAAATATATATCTAGATTTCCATGGTAAGTTACTATCCCTTTAATAGGAACTGATGTGGGGTTGTGGTGGTGGTATGTCCCTTTAAATGGTTAGTGTCTTTTGAATTCTGCTGTGTTGTAGAGTGTGTGTCATGTGATCCTGTACATGGACATGACAATCAAGGTGTTTAAAGCACCATTTTATTGAGATTTGGGTGGAATATTTTTGTCCACTATGGCTCAGTTTGTTTGCTTCAGAATTGCTAATCTTCAGTTTCTGAATATGGCCCATTAGCAACTTGATGTCTAATTTATAAAGTGTTGCCTGATCAATGGAAGAGATGTTCTAAAGGTTGAATCTCTTTAACACATGAATACTGTGGAGTTTGGGCTATTTTTATATATAATACTAGTTGAAGAGCCCGTGTACGCGGGCCATAGTGCCAGCTGGTCACAGTGCAGTCATACACAGCAGAGACTGCCTGCGCCACAGCTGATACCGAGCAGGGCGTTCCGAAGTTAGACTGGAGTGCTCTCTGCGCACCTTCAGAGAGGACTCTGGTTTGACTTTGGAGCGCCCCGCTCTGTATCAGCCGCGGTACGGGCAGTCTCTACTGTGCATGACTGCGTTGTGACGTACTTTTTAGCGAATTATAATCTAGGATATGATGGATTTACTAATGGAATTGTGCACCTGGAGAGATGCATTTTTTTGTTTGTTAAACTCCTTCCATAGCTTTAGTAATGTGTTGCGGTTTATAATTAATTGAACAAAGCTCACACGCCTGGCTGGGAATGATCAATTAAGATGGTTTTCATTCCAGGTCTCCATTCATTTCCCTTTCCTCAGATACAGGTGAGCACTTTCTAATTTACATATTTATAAGTAAGTAAAATCCAGCACGTGAGTATGTGTAAAACCACACAGCTGTGTCTTATAAACCTTTGTGAACCAGAGTATGAAGCAATGTGTTGAGCACCCATTCAAGCATTAAAATAGCTAAATACCAGGTCTTCTATATTTTTAAAATTGTATATTTTAATTTCCTTTCAAGCATAATATCTCAACCATCAAATATACATTCGTTTGTGTAACTGGAATTTCATGGTCACGTTCTGGTCACAGAAATGTGATGCAAGCTGTAACAAGGTGCTGTTTAACCCTTTGTGTTGCATTGGGTTGGATACCTCTCTGACATTCAAAGGGTTAAGAAACTGGACTGGTTCAATTCTGTAAGTTAACCAGTTGCACCATAGAGGAGTAATTAAATTAGGCATTCAACCCTTGAATGCTAGAGAAGTTTCTAATGCATTATGATTCAATACATGGAGACTTCGCTAGCATTCAAGGGCTTAATATCCCCCTTTAACCAACCCCTTAAGGACCCATGATGTGCCAGGACCGTCAGAGTTTTGGCACATGAGGACCAGTGACAGTCCTGGCACATCATGCAATTCAGGGCTCTCCGTGTGGCCGCACACTGTTGTGAGACCCCTGAATACGTTTGGGGAAAAAAAATGCCCCGTGGTTCATAACTGCTGGCTGCTAGCTACGCAACTGGTTGTTAATGTATTAAATCAGTTTGGGAAATATTTGTTTTATCCCTTGTCGTTCAGTTGGCTTGTTCCAGATTTGGACCCCTCTATTTATTGAATTGCACCTAAAATGACTCTTGAAGTAGAGGTGTGTATTGCCTGAAAAGTGCAGAAATGTCCTCTGCTTTCCCTTCAAAGAAAAATGATGTCACTTTGTATTCTTGAAGCACAACTGAATGTTTATTAACACCAGATAAAATATTCCCTCTTTACCAGTCATATTAAAGGACTAGCGGTTTTTATGTTGGATAAACAATTCTATAACTTTGATGCTGTTCAAAAATGAAAAGGGAATTCTCACTGCTTGGAAGTGCCTCTGTCAAATTAGTATTTTTGTGAGACCTAAGGTATGGTAAATGACACTTTAAATCAGAAATAAAACTTTTTTTCCTATGGTCCCTGCCTAACTGCCTCCAGTTCTAACAGTATCCTTCAAGGAGGTATAGGGCAAAATTTTCTCCTGATTAGATCTTCATTTTCTTTTTATTATTTTACCTTTCTCCTCAAAACTACTGAGTTCCTCCTATTTAACGGTTTGATTCCTCAGATTCCTTCATTTGGAGTAGCTTAAAGGGATAGTAATGTTTCAAAATAACTCTGATCCAATTAATCTTCATAGTATTTGGGCCATGGAGAGTTGTCAATACTGTCAGAGTTGTAGCTCAATAGTAATTCAATGTTAAAGGATCCCCTCCTGACCCTTTTACTGATGGAACACTGCTCACCTCAGAACAGAAAGGTGGTGTCCAAATGGCTTGCAGAGTGGGATAATCTTCAATTAGCATACGGGAAAAACCTGTCAAGGGGGGGCAGGGTTTTCATTCTTCTCACAATAAGAAGATTGTCTCTTGCTGTGAGCGGTTTGGTCTGTGGACCAGATTCCACATCTGAGGGGAGGCGGCTTACACGAGGTAAAAGGGACGGGAGGGGGATACTTTATAATTCAATTACTCTTGTACTACAACTCTGACAGTAGTGAAATAACACGCTCTATGGCTCAAATACTATGAAGATTAATTGGAGCTACTTTTATTTTGAAACATTACTCTTTCATCTCTAAATCATAGAGGCCTGAACTCCTCTTTTGGCTGTTAGGAGGGGAGCAGCTTTGTAGGTAGTAGGTGATGCTCTTTGTGGGACACATACAGGTTTATTTTTATTCTATACTAACAGTGTGAGATGGCGTTGCCATCTGTTGTGTTTTTTTTTTTTTTTTTTTTTTTTTTTTATAAATATGTTATCGTTGTGCAATTCAATGGCTGATAAGTGGACAATACATTGCTGTGCATAGCTTGGTTACATGGTGCCTCTGTAGCAGAATTCATCAGTCATTAACCACTTGTATGCCAGAGGGTTTCTCTGTGCAGCTGTCTGGCATGCAAGGGGTTAATACCTCTGGAATGATGCCTCTGTAACATTCAAAAGGTTAATGACAATAGAACATATTGGTGTACACCTCTCCGGCTAAGAGGGGGTTAATGTATGCAAGTGTACAAAGCACACACGGGGTAAAAAAGTGTAAGTCGCACCACACATTTATTACTAAAAAAAACAAAAACAAAACATACTGAAAATGCAGACAACAAAACAAGAAATGAAAGTGATGTGTTAATGGAAATTATGGTAATTAGGTAGTAATCATGCTGTGCAATGTGGCGGCGTTCGGATCCAGCTGTGGAGATGTTGAAGGTGGAAGGAAGACTGTACATGCGAGAGGCTCGCTGTGTATTGGCTTTCCCATGTTCCATAGCATGTAGGGCACTTTCCCGGCCACTGCCTCTCTTCGTCATCAGGTCATTGGCCTCCCTGTGCTCCCCATCCTAGTACATAGCATGCAGCAATGTGTGTGATAGCTGAACAGCTGCAAAAGAGCGAGCCATCAGGTAGTACGTTACCCATTCAGCATCAGAGGGGTACGCAGTGCATTGCTTAGCAATGTGTTCTGTACCCCTCTGGCACACAAGGGGTTAAGGAGCGGCAGAAGGTGGCAGATCTCATATGCGATTTTTGAATAATTATATTTGCTTCTACATTTGCAGGACACAGCAGCACGGGGGTGAGGTGGACTGTCCTGCAGTGAGATCATACCTTTGCATATTGTCAGCACAAAACACAGTGCAGCAGCTGGGGGACCACTCTGAGTGTTCACAGCATAAACTTGCATATCATGCGCAAGACTCGGGCACTCAAAGGGTTAAAGCCTTATTAAATGCATGTTTTGCCATTTACTGCTGTACTCACTCAACATCCTTTCATAACCTCTTAAGTGCCAGAAGTGTATGCAACATGTTACTCAGCAATTCCTTACGTAAGCCTCTGGCACTCAGTGGGTTAACTGTGTACCTGATGGCTGGCTGTCCTACGTTTTGAGGCCCAAATACATGAAATAAAGTGATTTTCTTGTTGCCAAACCTCTTAGGTTGACTTTGAGACAGAAAGGTACTTTTACCTCCAGTTCCATGGCTGACAAGTTTGCCTAACTCTGGCCCAAAAAGGAGGGATACTTTGAAAGGTAAGAATTCTTCAATTTACTGTCTTCTGGAGGTTCCTTTCATTTTCATTAGCAAAACGTACCTGGACACACAAGAAAATTGTGCCCAAGGCTTCAGACTCCAAGCCCTCTACAGCATGAGATTTGGAGTATGGAGTCTCCCTCAAACCCTTCTCTGGGGGGGGGGGCTCTGTCACTTCCCACATCAATGGAAGATGTTAATTTGAGACGAGTGTGTCTTTCACAACTCTTCCTCCTTGTCACTTTTACATGTCCAGGGTACCAAAAGAAAAGAAGTTACAGGAAGCCTTTCATCAGGCAATCCATAAGTTCTTAGACAATTGTGTAAATAGTTCCCATACCAAAAGTTGAAAGGCTTTTATTCCAATCTTCTCTGGAGTCCGTCCTATCCTGGACCTGAAAAACCTAAACCAGTTTCTCAGAGTTCCAAGGTTCAAAATGGTGTCTATCAAGTCATGAAACTAGATAAGTTTCTCACATCGTTGGACATCAAAGATGCCTACCTACCCTTATTTGTCCCTAACACTGGGAATATCTCAGGTTTGCTTACCAAAACTAAAACTTTCAATCTGTGGCTCTGCCTTTCAATTTAGCATCCGCTCTGAGAGTTTTCACCAAGGCGATGGCTCCTCATATGGCTCTCATCAGATCCATGGGAGTAAATCTGACTCTTACCTGGACTATCTGTTGCTAAACGCTCTATCTCGGGAGCTAATTCAACAACATCTTCATTTTACTCTGTTAACTGTGAAGAATCACGATTTGGTATTTAGCCTAAGCAAATCTCATCTAGTACCATCTCAGCAGATACTGTTTCTAGGCCTGAGATTTAAAACCAGTCTTCAAAAGGTGTTTTTACCTCAATAGAAGGTTTTGAATCTTCAATACAGAGTCCAATCCTTTCTCTCCCTATCATTCTGTAAAACACTGCATGAAAATTGTGGGAAAAATGATGACCACAATAGAATTCCCTTTGCTCAGTCTCACATGAGGCCTCTTCAACTGGATCTGATTCGCAACTGGTCCAAAAAATCCAAATCCTCTTCATCTTATGATGAAGATATCTCAGTGCACAAGACAATCTCTCCTCTGGTAGCTCATGAGTTCAAGTCATCTTGTAGGGAAAAATGTTTCCATCACAGAGTGGGAGATAGTCACAACAGATGCCAGTCTGTTTGTATATGGAGCGGTTTACAAACATTTCTCCATTCAGGGTCAGTGGACTCCATCGGAGTTCCATATTCCCATAAACATCTTGGAGTTGTGTTCAATTTACAATGCACTGTTGGCATGGGTAACTAAATCCGAATGGAGGATTCTTCAGAATAGTCAGACAGTGCCACTGCAATGGCATACGTAAACCATCAAGGAGGGATGAAAAGCAGTGCTGCCTGGATGGAAGTAAAGAAGATTCTTCTCTGGCCAGAGAACCATTTTCCAGCATTATCAGCAATTTACATTCCAGGAGTGGAGAACTGAGAGGCAGATCACCTCAGCAGTCAGACCATAGACCCAGAGGAATTAAATCAGGAAATATTCTTTCAGATAACTCACTGATGGAAGTTCCAGGCATAGATATGATGACGTCAAGATGAAACGGGAAACTGCCGACATTGTGTGCAAGAGCAAGGGAACCACAAGCAATAGCAGTGGATGCCCTAAATTCCTTGGAATTACAAACTAGTGTATGTCTTCCCTCCACTAGCTATGATTCCCAGAATAGTCTGCAAAATAAAGGATGAGATGGTGTATACCACCTTAAAGTCATTGACAGAGCCTACCTCAGAGAGCAGTTCTCCACCACAACTTGCACAGTAGGTCTAGATAAAGGTCTAAAGCTTAACTCCCTAAAAGGCCAATTTTCTGCTCTCTGTACTTTTCCAGAGAAAGATTGCTTCTGTCCCAGAAATTCAAGCTTTCCTTCACGGGGTGAAAAGGCTAGTTCTCCCATACAGACATCCTGTTCCATCATGGGATTTGAATTTAGTTTTCTCTGTCGTCCAGTACAGGTTACTGGTAACTTTGGGTAGGCGATCAGCCCCTTTTAAGTAGGCAGGAACAATTCTCAGAAGTGACTGCTGGATGGAGCCTACCTCCTCTCCTTAGCTTGCAGCTAGCCAATCCCCATCCAGTAAGATTTGTTCCTTGGTCAAGACATAAGGCAAGAGAACAGTTCTGCAATAGTTTTTTTCTTTTTTATTATTTTCTGTTAGATATATGATACCACCATTAGTCGGATTACCATCACTGACTGTTCCCATCACCCAAATGTGGATAGCTCAGTTTACCAGGTGCTTTTGTGGACCTAAGCCCTGGGGGGGGAATCTTGGCTGCAAGTTCTTTCCCCAGGAGTTTCCTACTGAGGCTTCTTCTTGATATATGGTAAGACAGAAGATCTGCTGAAAAAAGGTGCGCACCCTTTGAGTGCTGAGGTCCATATGTCCCACGCTTCCCCTTCGCACAGGGGTCTCATTTTGAGTTCCTGTTACATACTCATGCACTCATTGGGTTTATCTGTATGTCTGTGAGGTGATTGGAGCAAGTTTCTGTGGTAACTTAAAACACTTTTGCTGCTGGTTAGCATCTTTTGGTGGTGTTATGGGCACTTTCCCTACTGGGACCAGTGTTTATTGGGTCTATTGACTTGTTCTAGTGGGCTTTTGAGTGGTTTTAGATTTGGCATTCACCTTGTTAACTCACGCGTTTACCGCATAGATGCCATTGCTCTATTCACTTCTATACTTCTATGGGACTTTACAGTTTGGGACATATCTCTGCAACCGCTCCACGTAGCGAGGTCAGAGATGGCTCATTTGGTTGGTCTGCCCTTGCTCTGTTATCTGGTCAACATCCTTGGCATGTTGGGGGAGGGGGGCTCAGGGGGCTTCAGGCGCTGTTGGGGTCCTTTATCGATGAAACTACAATTCTCATGAGTGCTCGCTTTGTTCGATCGCTTCTGATTGGCCCCCGCTGCGGCAGCCATTTTGTGCATTCGCTGATCGAGTATCTTACGCAGGGCTTGGACTCTCAGTCTCTCTTCAGCAGTGTAACCCTTCGCCTACCAGAAGTTTATTTTAGCGTTTCTGGGGTGATTTTATTTATCATACACACTTTGTGGGTGTTTCTGATACTTTGACCGTTTGACCCTGTGAGAATGTCTGTCTACTCCGTTAGACCTTGGGGCTAGGCCTTAGAATAAGGATACTGGGGTGTCGTTGTCCTCCGTTGCTCATTGCTCCTCATGTCACTTAGGGTTACTTAGAGAATTCTTGGTTCATGTTTGCCCAGCATGTGCTGCTGCCCCAGAGTCCCCTGCCAGGACCTCCAGCCATGCACTAGAGCCAGTTTGGATGCAAGAGTTTAAGGCTACTACCAGGGACCTCCAGTCCACCTTACAACTCCTTCCATCCATCTTGCAGGGGTTCTTCCACTCATGGCAGGCCCCCAACCCTATCCGTTTTTCCCTGCCTGAACCACTGGGTGTACCTCAGGGCTTAAAATATGAAGTCCCTTGCTACTAGCCAGACCTGAAAAGATACTCGCCACTGCAAACCAATAACATACCCACCAGGGCTGAAATTCTACTCGCCAAGGCTAAATTTTCACTCGCCATTGGCTAGTGGCGAATGGAAATTTTGAGCCCTGGTGTACCTGATGTGTCTGATTCCTCTGACGAGGAGTTGGTGGACTCTGATGATGAAGACTGTTCTCCTTTCTCTCAGTTTTTTTGGGGATCCTTTTGAGGCTGATCCTGTTACCTCAGCTGAGGGCCTAATCAGGGCTGTGTTGAACACCCTGAACATTCCCTTGGTACAAGAGGTTTCTTCTGATCCCTCCGATGTGTTTCAGGAGTCTGTTAGGCCCCATCCTTGTTTCCTTGCCCACTGGTAGCCACATATCACCAAGTAGGCTGTCTAACCCCCCACCCCTAAAGCCTTGTTCTCTTGCCCATTGGTAGCCCCAGATCTTCATGGACACTGACCACCCCCCCAGCCTTGTTCCCTTGCCCACTGATAGCCATTGAACTACATGTTACTCTGACAGTCCATCCTTGTTTCCTTTGGAAGCCAAAGAAAACACACAAACCTACTCTTTCCCCAACCTTGTTCCATTAGGTCTATTGAGAAATAGTGCATAAATAGTGTATCTTATATTCTGAAAAATATGGTGTATATACTTTATTTTTTTATAGTGCTGCTATTTATTGAACCATACATATTCTGCTTCTTTTTATAATAATGAGTCATATTTTCTCTATTTGGCCTTAAAGCTGATTTGGTTAATGAACAAGTCAAAACCTCTTGTTCATCTATTACCATAGATCAATGGTTTCAGTCTGTTTATTTGTGTGAGATTTGGTCAAATTTTACATTTTATGTACCTGGCCTGCAGTTTACTGGTTTTTTGTTTCCAGGGAGGTATCTGGTTAGCGACTGTAAAAGCATAGCTATGTATACAACATTGCAATCTCCCTGCAAAACAAGTCAATCTTTATGCTATAGAGGTAGGCTTTTCTACATTGTTTCACTCTTTTACATTGTTGTACTTTATGCTTTCACAGTTCCACACAAAAAAGCTAACTAAAAACAAATTCAGAATCTCCCCATAAGGGACATAATTTTTTCAACAAAAGAGGTGAAGATAATTGTGCATAATATATAAAGCCAACATCGTGATTGTTTTGCAACTTAAAGGGATAGTAATACTTAAAATGTAAAAAAAAAATGTTGTAGGGTTTATCCCCCAAGTAAAATAAGAGTACTCCCACTGCTGAAAGGTGTTTCATTCAAAAGTTATTAATTTTCAAAGTTGAATTTTTTAGGTGCAATATCACAGTGGCCTGAAATTGTACAGTGGCGCTGTTGCTACACGGTCCTATGGACAGCTCAACAGCGCCACTGTACAATTTCAGGCCACTGTGATATTGCACCTAAAAAACTCAACTTTGAAAATTAATAACTTTTGAATGAAACACCTTTCAGCAGTGGGAGTACTCTTTTTTTTTTTACTCAGGGGGATAAACCCTACAACATATATATTTTTTTTTTTAACATTTTAAGTATTACTATCCCTTTAAACAGTTTTGTAGTATAAGACCAGGTGTGGGCAACCTACTGATTTACAACTCCTGTTGGACTACAGCTCCTATCAACGTTGATGGGAATTGTAGTCAGAATGGAGATGGAGGTTAGCAAGTGGCCACATTTTGACCTCAGTTTTTGTAATCTAGTTGGCTGAAAACTTATCTTAATTAAACTCCGTGTTTTCTTTGGTCCACAATATATACAAATATATTTTCTGTTTATTTTTCTAAAGTGTACATGATGTAATCTAAATTTTAATTTGCTTATACATTTTTTTTTTTTTTTTTTAGTATAATTACAAAGAGGAAGTTGTTTTATGGATGAACACAGTGGGACCTTATCACAATCGGCAAGAGACATACAAATACTTCTCCCTGCCTTTCTGTGTTGGAACTAAGAAAAGTATTAGCCACTACCACGAAACCTTAGGAGAAGCTCTACAAGGGGTGGAGTTAGAATTTAGTGGACTAGATATTAAATTTAAAGGTGAGTGTTTTGAAGTATTGTTTATATGCTTTTATGTTGTAACAACATAATCTTGTGGTCCAGTTTTGGAATGAATAATATTCACGCATCTTAATTTTCCCACTTTGCCCAGTGATGTCTTTCCCTTATATAGGTTAGGTGCTGTCCCTGTTTACTGACCGTCAGGCTTTTTAGCTGTGTGTTTGTGAAAGCCTGTCAGGTTCCAATGGCAACCAAAGCATTGCTTGTCCGAAAGCTGTCAGCTGTTCACTGCAGAAGGAGCTGATGTTGAATGGGTGTTAATAGGGATTTTAACACCTTAATGACTGGTGAAGTGCCAGGACCGTCACACGTGTCCTGGACGTTAAGGGCCGATGATGGTCCTGGCACACACGGAAGTTTGTGATCACAGCATGGCTGCACACCCCGCTCTTCGTTCACTGAACACGTTAGTGTAAAAAAAAAAAAAAATCTGCCGTGGTCCTCCAAAGCACCCCTCCCCTGTACCTTGCAGTCCTAAAGAGACATGTCTCTCTTAAAGCGGAACTTTCATCCGATATAAAGTTGCCCTGCAATAATTAAGCAGGTAGTGACTAGCTTTTATAATATATCTATTACCCCTCAAAATTAGCAGAGTGTAAAGAAATCCTTTATCTTCGGAGACTGACGGCCAGGTTAGTGCAGCCTGCGCTGGCAGTCCCTTCCATTTACCTTGTGGCACATTGCAATGCTCAGTGGAGACCGGGACTGACAAGATGTTTGCACTGATGCCAGGCTTCCGGTCTCCTAAAATAAAGGATTTTTTTTGTAATCTGCTACAATTGAGAGGTATATTATAAAGCTAGTCACTACCTACTTAAAGGGATAGTCATACTTGAAGATAAGTTTATTTTATATTGTAGCCCTTAAAAAACATGAAAAATGATATGTCTTATCTAATAATAATCTTAATAATCTTTTATTTATATAGCGCACACAGATTCCGCAGCTCTTTACACTCATATTGGTTCCTGTCCCCATTGGGGCTCACAATCTAAATTCACCTATCAGTATGTTTTTGGAGTGTGGGAGGAAACCAGAGTACCCGGAGGAAACCCACGCAAACACAGTGAGAACATACAAACTCATTGCAGATGTTGTCCTTGGTGGGATTTGAACCCAGGACCCCAGCGCTGCAAGGCAACAGTGCTAACCACTGAGCCACTGTGCTGCCCAAACCTTTATGGTTTGGGAGATTTTAAGAAGTAAAGTTTCCCCTGGAGTGATGTCATTGCTACACCCTTCAGGTTTGGAATCCGGTCCCCGGACCGGCAGTGCCTCTCCAGAAGTGCTGAGATCACGATCTTTAAAAAGAATTTCTTAATTGGAATGGTCTATAAAGTGTGCTTTCAAGCCAGGCACACTTTGTACACAGTTCCAATTAAGTAGTTCTTTTCAAAGATCGTGAATATTGGCACTGCTAAATAGCTGCCGGTTGCTCTGTGGACCGAATTCCAAATCTGTCCACTAGATGGCAGACTTGGCTGAAATAGCCAGGGAAAGAGAACTTTACTTTATTTTACATGTGAATATCTCCCAAACCATAAAGGTTTGGGAGATAAGACTTGTATCATTTTTCATGTTTTTTTAAGGGCTACAATATAAAATACAATTATTTTCAAGTATTACTATCCCTTTAATTATTGCAGGGTGACTTTATATCGGATGAAAGTTCCACTTTAAACTACTGTGGTTTAACGAGTGGGACTGTGTGGCGGTAAGGCTATAGAATTCTTTGCCTCGGGATGTTGTGCTTGCAGATAATGCAACTGCATTCAAAACAGCAATGGATGCCTATCTAGCACAGAACAATATTGACAGTTATGACAGATGGTTTCAAAGCAAATAGGATATTGATCCGGGGAACTATTTGACTACCAGTTGGAGTCAGGAAGGAATAATACCACACAACCACACACACAACTTTATTGGAAATTGGTCCAGAGGGCTTTTTTTTTTTTTTTTTTTTCCCCTCCTTCCTCTGGATCAACAGGGGTGTTATTGGCATGGGCTGGACTTGATGGACGCATGTCTTTTTTCAGCCTTATCTACTATGTTACAATCTTTAATTGCGGTGGACTTAGTAAATATGTCTCCTTATGTTTAGGTAGTTTTAAAAAGGGGGAAAACAAGGGTGCGTATTCTACATAGGCACTCTTGTTATCCCTTAAAATCTGTTATAATATACACCTGCTTATTATATGCAGGTGCATATTATACCTGAGATTTTACAGTAATTGACAGATAACTTTTGGTATTTGAGAGTGATATGTTTATTTCTTTTCTTTGTCATCCACTGATTTCCTTGTACCTTCAACCATTCACCCCTTGATGAATTCTATCCTTAGATAAGCTTAGTTTTTATTTCTTTTAAAACGAACAGTCTTGGTAAGAAGGGTTTACGTTAATATTATGAAAATGCGAGGTGTCAGTGTCATATTGCCCTTTAAAAGATTATAGATGGTTTATCACTGACCTGAGTTTGTTTTAGCAAGCATATGCAAAGGAAAATAAATCCCTGAAGTGCTGCAAATTTTTGCCCAAAGCGGATAAAAGCAAGAAGACATAAGTGTACACTGTTAGCAACATCTTGAAGAAAACGGTGGGGAACACTTATTAATTAACTTTCAATTTTAAAAGCAGTGTGTCTTCAAGAAAGGGTCAGCTTGGGGTGGGGGTTATTTGATAACTATACTTGGTTTTGCTTGGCGTGTTACGGTATCAACACCACCTCAGGTGTCTGTTTCTTCCTATAAATCTATGATAATCTGTGTATTGCTGAAATATGATCAGACATGTCTTTAGTCAATGATAACTGTTCCCACAATATTGATGCAAAGTGACAGTCACTAGTTTAACCCCTTAAGGACCGGACATTATGGGACATTTCCGTCCCATAACGTCCGCATAGGGGCACGTTGACGGGCCGGTACACGTGACCTGTCACGTGTATCGGCGCGTCATTATGGGGCTTGAAATAGATCGCTCCGATCTTGGAGCGGTCTATTTCATGCCCCATTTTTACTTACAGCGCTCCCGGAAGAGCGCTGTAAGTAAAATGTACGTGACGTACCAGGACCGTCAAGGGTCTTTCAAGAAAGTTTACCCTTGACGGTCCTGGTACGTCAAGGGTCCCTAAGGGGTTAAAAATAAATATTTGAGTGACAGAGTGGTAAGCAACACATTGCTTTGCTATCCCTCTGGCATTCAAAGGGTTAACTGTGTCCCAGAAAATGTAATTGTAAAATGAATCCTATAACATAAACAGCTTTGGGATTTTTGAAAGCAATTTCAAAATAACCTGTGCCTTATAGTAGCTATGTTAGTAAACACATTTTTGATTTGTTTATATCTATAAATTATGGTATGCCATGCAGGCATTTTGTGTTAGCCGTTTCCAAGAGGAAAGTAATTGGGGTCTTAGGGAGGGAAAACCCCCCCAAAAAAAACCTGATTTTTACTTGTTTTTTTAATTCTTTTAACACAGATGACGTCATGCAGACAAGTTACTGTGAAATCGACTTGGACAAAGGCAAAAGAGATGCGTTTGTTTATGCAATCAAGAACCACTATTGGTACCAAATGTACATTGATGATTTGCCAATTTGGGGTAAGAATATATATATATATATTTTTTCCTCCCCTTATTTCCTGACGTAAGCTGAAAATCAATGTAGAAATCTAATTTTTGCATAGAATAAGATATTTTTACTTGCGCGTTGAAGCACAGAAAAATAAATGAGTGATTCAGCTTCATCTTGTTTACTTGTGTGGCCTGCTTCAAAGTTTAATGTAGGGAAGCCTTTCTCCTGTTGGCTAAAAAGGCATTTCATTGAAAGCAGAAATGTGAAAATAAATGTGCAAAAGTTTTTCATGCTTTCCACAGCTTTTTTAACCCCTTATGGACCAGGAAAATATTGGACCTGAGCAATACTGACCTTTTTGATTGTCTTTGTTCAACAATGTTTTCCTCTAAGTCTTTAATTCTAGCCACAGAAATTATACACCATCTTTTCAAGCACAAGTAGGGCTTTCTTGATGCCACGCTTATATGGATAATCCACCCACTTTTATTTAAAAAATAAATAAATGAATAATAAAGATATCAATAACAAAAAGTTTAAAAACAAAATTTGTATTGGTTCTCGTGTGATCATTTGCGCCCAAAGAGTTAATTTTCTGCGGAGACTGCATTAAAGGTATGTCCGGTCATTCATATCTACAAAATGTGCAGTTATAGGAGGGCATTGTCCTGGGGCAAAAATCCCTAAGTCCCCTTTTCCCCTTCGTAGTTTCCCACTTTTTTGGAGATATGATTGTGTGTATTACATTACTCCACAATAGTAAAACTCCCATAAATGTTTGTTTAAACTTCTGTAGATGGGTTTGTGAATTAGTCTGTATTATGGAATACTTTGTTTTGTTTAGATTTGTTGAAAACAAAAACCAAGTTGTTGTCAGTAGGTCATAAAAGGAGGAGAAAGGCAGAGCACTGTCAACAGTCACAAAGACAATGTGTAAAACACATTGCCTTTGTGAATGAAAAAGCCAGTACGCTTGACCTCTGTAGGCACGATCACATGTATCAAGAAAACTGGGAATGATTGAAACGGTGTGCTCCGGTCCTGGAGCGCTCCGTTACAGCCTCCCCAGCATGATAGCAGTGCACACTGAGGCGTGCTGCTACCATTTAACCCATGACGTGCCAGGACTGTCATGAGTCCTTAAGGGAAGTTTACCCATGAAAGTCCTGGCATGTCTTTGCTCTTTAAGGGGTTAATTTTATATAATATATATCTATAATATATAATATATTTATGCCAATCACCCCTTCACTGGCTCCTAAAAGTCAAATATAACTGGGGATTCAGTTGGTGTGTGTCACAGGGAGTTCAACACATCGCTTTGCAAAGCAATGCTTTGTACGGCCCTCTGTCAATCAAAGGGTTAATGTCCAGTGCCTGTCTAATATAGAGGTAAAATAGTTTCATTCTTTCCTATTCTCTAAAATAACTAATTATCATCCATTTGCATCACACACACACACTTCACAATCTTATTTTGTTTCTTTAAATTATTTTTAAATTTGTCATTGCCAGAGCGCTCTTTTCAAACATCAGCCATTGTCTGCTAGGGAATGATGTGAGCTGTAATCACCTCAGGAGTAGATGTTGGTCATGTGTAACTTGTCTCCATGTTAATGTCTACTTTAATACAGGAGGCAGGGCACTTCGTCCTATGCAAAACAAAGAACTGTGGGGTAAAGTATCCTGGCTAGGAGGGCATAGCACTGATCGTAAAATGCTTTCTGGAGGCTGAGACTCCCTCACTACTCCACTTTACCCCCACCAGACATGCTCAGTTTTAAAAAGAATCTCAGAGGAGGTGCATTAGGGGGAGACATTCACTTAGCTGGCCTTTTTTGTTTTATTAAGTTATATGGGGCAGTTTAATCCCCAGTCAGACTGGCTCCTATCCCTTTCCTCTGTGATAAATCTGGACTAGGGTACAGACTTATAAGGGGCCTGGGACTGTTAGAGGGTGGCTTTCTACCTCAGCTATTTTCCTCCTCTGCTTGGCAATGCCTGAGCAAAAAGACTGAAATGATTCTAGTTTGAGTGCATAGGTTCTGTTAATATGCCCCAAGTGTTTGTCTTTTTAGCAGCCTTTTAGCGAAGTCTGTGGTAAAATTGCTTGTTTTGCACTCTGCTCTTAATTTCTGTCAGCCCCACTCCCCTTTTTTCATTCTTATTGGAGGTAACGTCTGTAATTACTAAAATGTATTCTAGGCTGTAGGACTGAAGAAAGTTTGAAGAAGCAGCATCAGCTGAGGGCTTAGCGAGAGTTGAGCAACTGACCTTATCAGAGTAGAAGAAATTAAGAGCAGATACTCTGTTGCCAATAACAGAAGCAGCATGTCTAACAATGTTTATTTTCGCATATAAACATAATAAATACAAATCTCCTTTATTATCTGAACAGCATGTTACTGTACTTGGTGCAGTGCCTCCTGGGACATAATTGACATTTATTTTTGGGGAACCGCAAACCATATTATAACCTCTTCGATGCTAGTGGTGCCTCCAACTCATTGCAAAGCAATTCAAATGGAGACACCTCTAGCATCCAAGGCATTGTCGTTTTTAGTACATGGTGTTGCAGGTTTGTTTTGTTTTGTGAATTTAACTTCTTGTATGTCTATTAAATTTAGGTATTGTTGGAGAAGCTGATGAAAATGGAGAGGATTACTATCTTTGGACATACAAAAAGCTTGAAATCGGATACAATGGAAACCGCATTGTAGACGTGAACCTTACCAGTGAAGGCAAAGTGAAACTTGTTCCCAACACTAAAGTTCAGATGTCCTACTCTGTAAGTAGATCTAAACACTGAATTTAGGATTAGTTTTCTTTAGAAATGAATGTGTTTTGTGGACATATGTATAGACCGCCCAGAATGCCACAATTATTTATGCTTGGTTTTGGGACATATGGGGACCTAAATTAAATGTAGTGTTAGGATGTTGGTTGTGTTTAGGACAAACATGGGTAAAATATAACCCAGCCCTCTGGCTGATATATATATTTTTTAATTTCTCTAGCTTCATTGTGGAATGCAGGGACCATTGGGTATAGATGTTTCCCTTTACGAGGGAGAGAAATCTAGATGAAACTCATCCCACTTCTGCATGCCTATACCTCTCCACCAATCGTATTTCTGTCAGTATTTTTTTAGGTGTTGTTTCCTCTCCCACCCCCCCAGGAGGTATAGGGATATTTCCAAGCTGGGAATTCAGTAATTTTATTTTTATGTAATCTATTTCTTTTTATTATATTAAATTTGAACTAATCACCTTTGGAAAACATTTATCGAAAAGGACCCTCACTTTGTGAGAAGAGTCCTTTAGCAGGATATAATACCAGCAACTGTACTGTATTCTGTTGGAATAGCACTTTAATGTTAAGTTGGCTCAAAGTGTCACCATGAAAATATCAAAAGAGAATGGTTTGATTATCAATCTGCCAAAATCTAATCTAGTTCCTGTACAAAGCCATAAATTGTTGGGCATGATATCCTATTCTTTGTCCTTTGAGTAATTCAGAGCATCCCACCCACAGAAAGCAAATTTTATGTAGAGATTCCCTACTGCTCTTGGTGGCTCTGTTCAAGTGTCTGCTACCTTCCAGACTTTGCTAAACAAAAGCTGACAGCTGTATGATTGGTGGATGATATAGGCACATGAAAGTAGGAGTTTCATATATGCCTCCTATGGCAAGCTTCTATACCCCATGGTTCCTGCATCTCTCGACAGACTAAGAAAAGGATTTATCAGTAAGCTCATTTGCCTGGCTGTATACACAGGGTACTACTGCTAGACATAAAAATATCACTTCTGGGTTTGTCTGCAAAGGAAAAACGATACATTTTATCACTAAACACAACACTGATAGTGTTTCACTCTTATACACTCTTATACACTCTTATATACACACGCGCACGCACGCACACACACACACACACACACACTTAAAACTTGTTTTGGGAAAATGTTAGGTTGTGTCCAGAATGTCTGTTGGACAGGAAGGTATGTGCACAATGTGAGGCTGATGTGTGAATAAGAAATGGAGCAGTTCTAGGGAAAACCAGCTAAAGCAAAAAAACAAAACAAAAAAAACTATTGATTTAAATTGGGATTTTGCTCCTTTGAATGCTGGAGAGGCTTCCAGTTTATTGCGCAGCAGTGTGATGGAGGCCTATCTAATGTCCAGAGAATTGAGACCCATTCAATAACAAGGAATTGAAAATTGTAATTATTCCCTTGGCAGTTAGTTTGTTCCATAATCGTCCTAATTTTCCCTTGTAAGTAAACCTCACTGTGTATTTGGCTGTCTAACTTTAGAAATCCTGAATTTTTGTATATAACTTTCAAGTTATTTCAGATCATTCTGTGCATTCTCGCAGTCTCTACTGCACATGACTGCATCGGACAAACATTCTGGCCTTTTATATTATAGGATTTAATGAGTGAAACTACGGTGATAGCATATTTCCTAGCATCTCTAACCGTTGCCTCGCTAATGAAGAGAACCGAAATGCACATTTTTGCAACCCTTTCCTGATTCTGTTACTTTCGTTGCTATTGTTTTGTCAAAACTGTGCATCTAAAACTTGTTTGTTAAACTTTTTGCTGTGGAGGCAATCGCTTTTTGTGTGTTTGTCCTATAATGTTGTGCTTATTATGAAGCAGTGTGTTGAAGAGGTCTCTGATATACAAGGAGTTAAGATGGCAATTGACCATAGACAGGAATATCTGCTGTATAAACACATTTAATTTCTCTTTAAGGTTAAATGGAAAAAATCAGATGTCCGGTTTGAAGATCGATTTGACAAGTACCTTGACCCGTCCTTCTTTCAACACAGAGTATGTATCCTAAACTGCATACACAGTGAAATATTTGCACATTATTAATAGTATTTACTAAAATGTGGGGAAGTGAGTGAGGTGATTTTTTGCTCCACGGTTTTGCACTGGATTTGCTAATATTCTTTTTCAGGGGACTTGAAAGTGCATCTAGCACCTTAATTCAAGTTTGCATATTTGAAAACTGCATTAAAAACTGCCCATATGTCATGTTAACCAAATGTCCATCAGATGTATAGTTTAGGAGTTATTCACACTTTTATTTTGGATAAAATGACACAAAACACTTCCTAGTACTGCAGAGAGTTTTATTAGCATATGACACGTCATTGAAACCTTCATTAGTTTGACACCTCAGTGAAAAGGATTAATTTGCATATGCAACATAAGTGATTTGCTTAATTAGCATATGCAAACATCACTCGTGCCACACTGTGCCGCAGTTAGTATATATTAACATATGAAAGAATCGTGAATATCTCCTGAACTGTATGTTTGCTGGCCTTTTGGTTAACATGACATGTAGACAGTTTTTGATGCAGTTTTCAAATATGCAAACTTGAATTAAGGCGATAGACCCACTTTGAAACACTTTCTTGCATCTTAGACCCCTTGTGAAGCTAGTTGTCCACTGGGAGCTAGGCTCTTTGTCTCAACTTCCACCAGGGTGCTACTCTTGGAGAACCCCTTCCTTACATAGTACGCCATGGAAATACATGGACACATACATTTTACTATGCACTGACTGGTGTGTAGTAAGTCTAGATTACTTTTTAGTGAACCCTAGATTTTCTTGCAGCTGTTTTGGCACAAAAAACAGTCATAAAAGTCACACATTTATTTCTGTAGCTTCATAAATCCTGGCTTATCACTTGTTTCCAAATATTGTTGCTTTGGGTCTCTATTCATCAAGCTAGAAGTGCATTTCTGGTATATAATATATATAATATACTAATTTAAGAGCCCGTTACACGGGCCACAGTTCCACTGCCAGCCGGTCGCGGGGCAGTCATGCACAGTAGAGACTGCCTGCTCCGCGGCTGATACAGAGCGGGATGCTCAGAAGGAGCGTCCCGCTCTGTATCAGCCTCGTCATGGGCAGTTTCTACTGAGCATGACTGCAGCACGCGCAGCAGTATCTACTGCGCATGACTGCGTCATTACAAACTTATATATATATATATATATATATATATATATATATATATATATATATATATATATATATATATATAATAAAATATATCTCTTAACCCCTATATGTATGTTATAGGTATCCATGCATTGCAAAGAAATGCCTTTGTGGTCTCCAGAACTCAAGGGGAATTTGCATTTCTTACTGCGGTGCAGATGGTTTACTCCAGAAATGTACCATTTCAACTTTGTCAATAAAGGGCTTGTATTCCTTAACCCTTTGAGTGCCAGAGGATCCGTACCCCTCTGGCACTCAGAAGGTTAATGGGACATGGTGCAGTTCTTGGGCAAGCAAGCTGCACCACAGGAAACAAGTTTTATTTCTCATTGTTCGAAGTGGTGATTTTAACCCCTTGAATTCTAAGGCACTCATATTTGAAATCTCTCTAGCATGCAAATGGTTACCTAGTATATTAGCATCAGGGTATAGGATGGCACTTGGCACTCAAATGTTTAAAATCTGTCTAAAGCCAAGCCGCAGCATCCTCGCAGAGATAAAAGGTTTTCATAATGTTTATAGTTCTATCTCAACATGTAGGGCTTCTGTACTTCAGTCGTTACAAGTATCATTGATCCCTACTCTAAAGAAGCTGGCAGTCTAATTTTAGTTCTTTATCAACTGCAAGATAACGTGATCTTATTAGTCAGCAAAGTGAAAATGTTCCAATTAGGCTTACTGATTTCACATCAGTAGTAATCCTCTAAATGCTGTTTACTCCAAATTATGTTAGAGATAACAGTGCTTTTGTGGTGGTGTTTTTGTTTTATTTAATACGGTATAGGAATAGGGGTTTGCAGCACACTGCAAAGCACCCCTTGAAATATGTATTTATATTCCAGTTTCCACCCCTTTCTTTGATGTGAGCACCTTCTGCAATTAATGGGCTGATGTCTCATCTCGCAGAGCTCAGTTGCTTTGGCAACGTCCCTTCGTTTTCACTAAATGAGCTGTTTTAAACCCATACTGAGCACACTACAACACAGTCAGTGCTCAGGTACATTAAATCTGATCACACTGATATGAGCTCTATGTCCGGTTGCAGTAGCAACCACTCATTGGAGTGGGAATGCTCCTTCACTGGAAAAGGGGTTGAAGTCAGGGAAATGGATGGGAGGGGATACTAAAATCCAAAGCTTATAAACTTCTGAGTGTTTAGAGTGTAACTTACAATAGTCCACGCTCTATCATTGTTGGATGAGTAAAAAAAATACATTTTCTCTCTCTCCAAATCTCCCATGCTAGCACATAGCTGTTCAGCTGCTTTTGTACCCTCATGGACAGGATTGATTGAGGTTGTAGTCCAGCAATAATTTTAGAGCCTAGTATTTCCTAGTTTGTATTTGTGAAGTTTTTTACACTGCAAGCAAATATTTAGTTATATTGGTGGACATATGCCTAATAACTTTTAACAAATTGTGTTTTATTAGATACACTGGTTTTCCATCTTCAATTCATTCATGATGGTTATTTTCCTGGTCGGTTTGGTGTCCATGATTCTCATGAGAACCTTACGGAAAGATTATGCTCGATACAGTAAAGAAGAGGAAATGGATGACATGGTAAGCTAACTGCATTAACCTTTTAATGACCAAAGGGTTACACTCCCCTCTGGGCATTAAAGTGTTAAAATCATGGTTATTTCTATGAACTGGGTGCACATATTTTCATTTAACTCCACTCCTCTCCAGATATTCAGTCAAAGATTCGGTTCAGAATGTGTTTTTGGCCTTGACACTGGGATTTGGGACCTGGATGGTGTTAGATGTTTTGGCTCAGCAAATGTAGTTCAGGACAGGATATTGGAACACATGTATATTGTGAGTACAGCAGTAGCAGGGCTTCTAGCGAGGTACATAGTTTACATGAAGAACTGAGATGCAGTGCAGAAAACTGGAGTGGTGAACACAGAGTATTACTGCGGAAGCAGGGTTAGGGAACAAAGGTGAAATACTGCAGCATGCTCAGTAGAGCAGGTAACAAGAACCACATGATAAGTACTTGGCTCTAAGGGATGCAGGGTCCAGGAATAGATATTCTTTCAGGAACCAAAGTCCGATAGTGACTGAATAGGATTCCAAGCAGGCAGGAGGAGGAAACAGATTCACAGTCGAATTCTGAGGCACAAATTAGGCCAATCAAGTACTATTCAGGTGCCACCAGGAAGTATCAGAGATGAAATTTATACTTCAGGAAGGTGGACGCACATAGGGAAGTCAATGTTTGTACCACTTCTTGGTGCTAGCCATCTTCCTGCCCCAGGAGAATCCAGCACAACTTACCACTTTTTGTTCTATTTGGACTACTCCCAGTGTTCAGGCTTGTCTTGATTCCTTCAAATGACAGTGTTTGATAATCTTCACCCATCACTCAAACTAATTGGCATTAAGTGCCAGTCCAAAGACAACAATAAATAAAAGTTAATTTCTATTCCAGACTAATGGGGAGTACATTATAGTCTCTTAAACTGAATTAAACTTATCGTAAGGTGACAGGTCCATTATAATATTGGTTGTTATTGATTCTGACTAGGTTTGGACCATTCATAAAAATGACGGCAACAAGGAATTTTGTGATCCGTTCATACAGTTTCTATAACAACCAAGATAGCCCTAACTTTATTACTCAGGAAAAGCCTTCACAGTAAATAACCTGCAGTCAGTAAACATACACCAAAGCTAATCCTTAGTAAACAGAACCAACCAATTGCACCATAAGGATATGTAAAGACATTCCCATTGAGTTAAATGGGACTTTTAACCCATTTTTAATGCTATTGTGAAACAATATGATGGAGATCTCTACGGTTTGCAGGGTTAAAATCCCCATTTAACACCTGTAACTCGGTGGGAATTTGGGGAATTTTTGGTCCCCATGATGCATTTTTTACTTTTCTGCATTTAGCCCTTTTTCTTTTATCTTTCTTAGTGTCCTTTAAGCCATTTATTCCAAAGAAAAGTGGAGGGATTCTGGGGCAGGCACACTAGCTTGCATCACTGAACAAAAAATAAAAATACCCATTGATTTTAAATGGGGATTTTAATTCCTTGAATGCATTAGAGTTCTCCAAAAGGCCCCATTTAAATCAATGGGAACATTGAGTACTCTCCTGTAGTGCAGTTGGTTTGCCCCACAATTCCTTGCCTTTATATTAAAAAAAAAACAACAAAAAAAAAAAAAAACATACAGCCCTAAGTATTCCTTCATGTGTGTGTTTTGTGATTTTAGGACCGGGATTTAGGTGATGAATATGGTTGGAAGCAGGTTCATGGAGATGTCTTCCGGCCGTCAAGTCATCCCCTAATCTTTTCCTCTCTCATTGGATCCGGGTGCCAGATCTTTGCTGTGTCCCTTATTGTAATTATTGTTGCCATGATTGAAGATTTATACACAGAGTGAGTATGCATACCTGCTGCACAAATTACTTGATGAAAAGTACATTTGCAGCTTAAAGGAATACTGATGCCTTGATACTAGTTATAACAAAGAACACGTTCTAATGTACCTAATCAGTCCCATACATTGAAAGTACTTATAGCTATTGATGTTCCCTATGCTTTTGTTCCTTTGTCGAGAGAACATCTTCAATCAGTCCTTGGTGTCATGTACTTGCAAGTGGACATAACAATTGCTCACAGTACACAAAGTGACTCCCCTCATTTGTATATATCATCTTAAAATCCTTTAAAAGGGAAGGGTAGTACGGGTTAAATCACCCCAAATCCCTGGAAGTGTCCTCAAATCCGAAAACTGAGTGGAATGTTTCAGCAGATTTTGTTTCCTGACAGTCAGCCTTCACCCAAGTGTTAACTCTTTCCACAGCTGATTATACTGGAATCCTCTCCCAAAGTAATTGAAGGCTTCCATCCCTCTCTGTGGTTTGTCATTTTTATTCCAGTCCACAGCTGAGGCAAGATCTCCCCTTGAGGGTGGGGGGAAGGCTTTTTCTGTTTTCCTTAACTAGGTCCACTGCCACTTCCAGATCTCTTGCTTCCCGGCACCAAAGCTCCCCATATTCACTTCACATCAGGACTTGCAGGTGGGGGGGATGTCCATTTATTGGTGGGGGACTGGGTTGCTTCTTCCTGTTATTTGTCCATGCTGCTAGATACATACTACTGCTGTTGCACAGTTAGGTCACTTCTGGTGGAGGTCTGAATGCAGGTTCCATTTTTATTTTTTTTTTATTTTTTCCGTTTGAAAATCTTTATTAAAGAATAATAAAAGATACAGAAAGCAAAATTAACAGATAAATATAAATGGGACCAAGAGTCAAAGCAGTGTAAAATGACATCAGATACAGAGGTATAGATACAATTATAAAATAAAATCAGATCAACTCGCCCAAACGGTCTTCAGAAGTCATGGAAAGTCATATATCGCGTACAGGTCAGTACCTGAAGGTGTTAAGGAGTATGGCACGAATATGTAGATGAAACAGTGTCCAAATATATCAGGCAGAACTTAACACATTTTTAAATCGTTATACAGCTGGTTTGACCCCCCCCCCATGATATACCTTCAACAATCATAATATCATACACATCATATGGTCATCCTATCTGTCACCTCAGAATCAATATCCTGATCCAGACCTTAGAAGCCCAGTAAGGCTACATTTAATCCTTCTAAGCTAGAATGGTGAGAGTAAAGGCAGAAAAGAGAATTAGAGAAGCCTAGAAAAGCAATAGGTTAGGAGTGGAGGGGGGTAAAGTGAAGGCACTGAATTCTGCAGACAACCGCCATGAGCAATAAAGTCCCCCTCAAGGCGATGGGCCCAGGGGAAAGACTAATGAAAATTACAATGGGGAAACCCCTGGAGGGGGGGCCTGCCAAAGTTCTCGGGGGCAGCACCCAGAGAAGGAACTGGTTTACAGACTCCTCAGTGGATCCAGACCCAGAATTACTAGTCCGCCTGATCTATCTGTAGCCAAGGGTCCCAAATTGCAGAAAAATGCTTCAGAGATTAGGTGGCCAAAGCGTGAATCTTCTCCAGGGAGATCAGGCGTCATACTGAGTGTCTCCATTCAAGCGAGGTTGGGGGAGTAACATCTTTCCAGTGTATCGGAATCAGAGCCTTCGCAGCATTCAAGACCACGGTTGCTAAAAGGACAGCTGGGGACTGACTTTTGCCCAGCAAGAAAGGGTGGAAAAACACAAAGACAGCTGGGTCCAGTGGGAGCAGATCCTCTATCGCACTTGAAATGAAAGTATGTACTGATATCCAAAAGGGAGTTATGCTTGTGCAATACCACCAGATATGGGCCATTGAGCCCATGTCCTTCACAGGCTTCCAGTATAGAGAGGACGTTCCCGTGTACGCCCCAGCCAACCTCTGTGGTGTAAAGTACCAATTGGTGATTAATTTAAAATTCATCTCATGACAAGCAACATCTTGAGAAGAGCGCAAGAGCCGACCTGTGACAGCATACAAAGTGTACAAAGGCCATTCAAATCCTAAGTCCCTCTCCCACTGTTCTTAGTATTAAGGCTTCTGTGAGTTTGTAGGAATCCTCAAAAGGGAATACAGTTTCGAGACAGTCTTCTTTCGAGGGTGCCCATGGTGAAAGCTGATTCAAACTTGGTCAGTGTCCAGGTCTCAACCCAGTCCTTTCAGAGAAAGACCAAAGTGTTGCAGCTGAAGGTATTCCCAAGGGGTAGGCTTCACCGAAAAGCCTCAGAAGATCATCGTAGGGGATAAGATCATTGTTGGGGAAAATGGGCTGGAGGGTGTGGACTCCTAATTCCTTACATTCAGTAAAGGAGGATCCCGGACCACCAGGGGGAGAATCCAGATGTCTGCAGATCGATGGACACGGAGGCTGGAAAGGGGCAAGCGTAGTCGGGCACTGAAATCAAAATGGTTACTAAGTATGAGATGTGAGCGGAAGTTACTAAAACTGGAGAATCTAGATGACCATAGAATCAATGAGAGAGAGGATACTGGTAAGTCAAGAAAAAGGGTATCTACCCATTCCAGGGAGCTGACATAATAACCATCTACCAGCTTTTGCAGGGGCGGAGCCTCCCTCTCTTCCTAGCAGGCTACCTCGTTCTGTTAGGAATGTTGTGAACAGTTCTGCTTAGTTTTAGTTATTTTATTATTTTTACTTGGATATGGGGTGTCCAAATTCCCCCATTAGGCAGATTACCATTTCCGGCTTCGCGTTGGACTGCCCAGTTTACAGGAGCTGCTGGGAGATAACAATGCAACCAATGTCCCTCTCTCTCTAGAGGAAGTCTCTTTGAGGCTTGTTCTTTACAATGGTAATCTGAAGAGAGAAGACCTGCAGAGAAGGTGAGCAACCCTTTGAGTGCTATGGTCCACTTTCCCTTCTGCACAAGCGTTTTGTTGGTGTTTCTATATAACTCCAGCACTTGTTTGGTATTATTACTTTACTAATGGCAGCTGATCTGGGATCTTTGCTGCATTGTTTGCTATGTGATACTTAACCCCCTCATTGCCATTATTGGTCAGTTTGGGGTTATATGTATTTAATTTAATTCATTTATAGTGTATGGTGTTTTCAATGTGTGTTTTACACTTTCCAATCACTTTTTCGTTTTCTGTGTAAAATTTGAATTCTGTCCTTTAAGGGCACGATTTACCGCATAGGACAGCCGTTTCTGGGATATATCTCCGCAACCACTCTGAGTACCAAGTTGGGAAATGGCTCATTCTACTTGTCTCCACTGCCCTAACTATATCCGGTGGACAATGTCAGTGTCTTGGGGGGGATGCTTCAGTTCTGTTTATGGTATTCTGTATGGAGGAAACTACGTTTCCCATAAATGCCTGTTTCGCTGGCCGTTTTCTGATTAGTTCCCTGTGCAGTCAACAGTTTGTCTTCCTCTCTTCACCAGTGTCATACACAGGGCTTTGTCTCCTCAGCTCCCCTCCACAGGTTAACCATTCACTCGCCAAATAAGTACATTTTTAACTTTCTGGGGTGAAATCCTTAATCTGGATAATAGTATTTGGGTCTTCCATTACTGTATTGAAAAATTTCTCCTGTTGGGATGACGGATCCACTTTGACATGGGGCTAGGTCTAAGGCTAAGGACTCAGGAGAGTCTCAGACTCTCCTCACATACTGTTCCTCATGCAGTTCAGGGCTTCCTATGGGGTATTCTGGGCATTTATGCCCCTAATGTGCTGCAGCCCCCATGTCTCCACCAGGGCCTTCCAGCCATGATCAAGAGCCACATTGGGTCAATGACTTAAAGTCCTCTGTGGCACAGTTTCCTCAAACCTTTTTCAGTTTTGTGGCCCCTAAGGCTCCTGGCATTCCTGATATATCTGATTCTTCCTTTGAGGAATCAGATGGGGACTGTGAGGATGGTGTGTATTCTGAAGGGGATTCTTCTTCCCTCGTATATGGTGACCCCTTTGAAGCAGACCCTGAACTCTCTGCTGCGGGTCTCATTAAGGCAGTATTGACCACATGAAATATTTCCTCTACTCCTGTAGAGTAACAGGCTACTTCTGATGTCTTTCAAAAGCCTAAGAAGTCGAGCTCTGGATCAGATTATCCTGGATCAGTGGAAGACTCCTGATGAGCGTCAAACTCTGTCTAAACTTTATCCTTTTTCTGAAGCTACCTTGACTCAATGGACTGCTACTCCTCAGGTTGATTCTCCCATTTCTAGACTTTCTAAGTCCACAGTCTTGGCTGTGAGCCCACCTTGGCCTCTGCATGGGTCAATAGGGCTGTTGAAGTTTAGACTGAACAACTGACTACTTCTGTACACAAAGGTGCTCCTAAAACTGACCTATCATCACTTTTGGCCAACATTTATGAAGCTCAGCATTATGTTACTGATTCTCTTCGGCTTGAAGCCAAAGCATCTGCCTTTTCTGTGACTGCTAGGCGCATGCTGTGACTGAAGATCTGGTCTGATCTCTAAGAAATCACTGATTTCTCTTCCTTTTCTGGGTTCTTCTCTTTTTGCCCCTGAACTGAAGACACTCATCAGTGAGGCCACTGGGGGTAAAAGCACATTACTGCCTCAAGCTCCTAAACGTACTCAGGTGAAAAGATATCGTCTTTTTCATCCCAAACGAGGCAAAACGTTTAGGGTGAACCTGGTGGCACCTCAGGCCTCGCATTCCACCCCCAAGCCCAAGCAGCAGTGGAGGTCAAAGCACATCTCCACCAAACCTCCTTCAATACGACTCGCCGAACCCTGGTCTGTGACAAGTGGGGGCCGCCTGCATCACTTTTTGAGTGTTTGGACAGGCTCTGTTGTGGATCAGTGGGTATTACAGGTGGTTTCAGAAGGTTATAGGATTCCCTTCAAATCTCTGCTCCACTTCAGGTTCTTCCTTTCTCGCTCCGCTCAGGGACAGGAAAAGCTCAGTCTTTTCAATGAGGCGGTCCAGTCTCTCTTGGGCAAGGGAGTTCTGGCACCAGTGCCCCAACAGGAGAGCGGTTTCGGCTTTTATTCCAACCTCTTTGTTCCTAAGAAGGATGTTGGCTGCTGCCCGATCCTCTACACAAGTTTGTGGTCAAGACCCACTACAAGATAGAGTCCTTATGCTCCGTTATCGCAGCGATGTGCCCGGGGGAATTTCTGGCAATGGATCTTCAGGATGCCGATCTTCACATCCCTGTGCACCTGGAAAGTAAATCGTACCTTAGGTTTGCCTGCTAACTGGGTCACTTCCAGTTCATTGCTCTCCCCTTCAGGCTCAAAACAGCTTCTCAGGTGTTCAGTCGGGTTCTGGGTGCATTAATTGCCTTCCTGCACATTAAAGGGTATTCAGGTAATGCCTTACATTGATGACCTTCTCCTCAAGGCGTCCTCAAGGGACCTCTTGGATCCCCAATTCCAAGTCTGGACGCAGATCCTCCTCCAACGCGGTCGGATTCAGAACAGGACCTGGTGTTCCTCTGTCTCAGCTTCGATACTCAGCAGAGTGTGGTCTACCTGACGGAGGACTCTGTTCAACAGCTCACCTCCAAGGTGTCTTCAGTCCTGTCTTGGGAAGATGATATCCCCCATGGAAGCAGTTCCGTTTGCCAAGGCTCATGCCAGAACACTTCAGAGGTTTGTGATCCATGTTTGCAGAGAGAACATGAATCTCCTGGATCAACCTGGCTCCCTTCCCTTGGATGTAGCTCAGAACCTTCACTGGTGGTTGAACACTCCCAGTCTGGCAAAGGGAGGCCATTAGTGATTCCATACTGGACCACGGTGACAACGGATGCCGGCCTACATGGTTGGGGCACAGTCTTGGGTCACCTAAGTGTTCAGGGCCGCTGGTCAGAGGAGGAAACTCTTCTTCCCATCAACATCCTAGAGCTCAGGGAGATTTCCCATACTCTGAATTATTGGACCTCTCATCTGAAGGAGTGCCTAGTTCGAGTCCAGTCCGACAACACCACAGCCGTGGCTTACATCAACAAGCAAGGAGGCACCAGAAGTCCCTCTACTTGGTTAGAGGTCAAGGGTATTTTTACCTGGGCAGAAGATCATGTACCCGCTATCTCCGCAGTTCACATTCCAGGCTTACAAAATGTCCTTAGCAGACTTGCTCAGTTGGCACACTGTAGACCTGAGGGAGTGGGAGCTTCACCCAGAAGTGTTCGATGATCTCCTAGTGCAGTTGTGGGGTCTTCCCTGATGGCTACCAGGGACAACAGGAAGGTTTGGATGTTTTGCTCCCGCAGAAAGGGTGATCCCATAGCATTTGCGGTCGGTGCTCTGTCAATCCTATGGAGATTTCATCTGGCATACAGCTTCCCTCTTCTTCCTCTCCTACCCAGAGTGCTGCGTAAGATTTGGATGGTTAGGACTCCCACCATACTGGTTTCTCCATATTGGACCAGACAGCCTTGGATTCCAGAATTACTAGCACTATCTGCCCATGCTCCATTTCCACTGCCAAGCAGATCTCGACCTCCTTTGCCAGGGGCACGTGTGGAAGGAGGATGTGGACAATTTGGCTTTGACGGCATGGCTGTTGAGGCCTCCATCTTGAAGAAAGGCTATTCTCCAGAAGTGGTCTACACTATGATTAAGGCTAGGAATCCAGTTTCATCTAAAGCCTATCATAGGGTTTGGTCTGTCTCCCATGCTTGGTGTGTGGACAGGGACCTGTCCTCACAGGAGTTTGATCTTCCAGCTATCCTGTCTTTTTTTTTTTTTTTTTTTTTTTTTTTTTTTTTTTTTTTGCAGGTTTATTGAAGTTTCAGACCTTGTCCCTCTCTGTCTTTTTTCAGAGACGTATTGCCACCTTACCTTGATAGACAGACATGCACAAAAAATGTGTTTAACCCCTTAATGACTGGTGATCAGTCAGTAATGTCACCTTGTTTTTTTTCCTGAAGGTCTGGTGACAGTACTGGCATGTCTTGTATTAACGCTATCAGCACTAGAGGGGCCTGAAATTGACCGCTTCAAGACCGGAGCTGTCTCTCTCAGACCCCCGTTTGGCACGCCAGTAGACATCATCAGTCATTTTACTGGCACACCGAAAAAGATAAAAGTGGTCATTAAGGGAAGGTTACAGAGTTAAAATGCTCATAGATAAATATAACTTGTCAATATATACCACTGGGGTAGAATACAATTGGAGTAAATTAAGGCCAGTGTGGCTTAAAGAGGTTTGCAGGGAAACGAGAAATAAGCAGGATTTTAGTTTTTGTCAGAAGGGTCAGATGCATCATATAAAATATATAAAAGATGTAATAGAATCTGCAAACAAGCAATTAGGCTACCTAAATTAGGAAACAATAAAGGTATTGCAAACAAGACAAGAACATTCCTTAACATTTCTATAAGGATAGCAAAAAGATTAAGGTTGATACTTGTTCTCTCACTAATTCATAGAATGGGTTGACAATAGGTTCAGTCCTGGGCCCAATGCACTTTTAACTCTTTAATGATGTGACCTGTCAGGATCATCACACTGGTCCAGACATAAAGGACCTGTGATGGTCCTGCCACATCATGGAATTCTGGAATGGCAGAGCTGATGCGCAACGCTCTGCCATCCCAGAACAAAAAAAGTGCTGTGGTCCTTAACAGCCGCCCTCCTCTGGATCAGGGGTTAACTTGTTTGTTAATATATCTAGAAGTGGGAATTGAAAGTAGCATCTCTATCTTTGCTAATGACACTAAGCTGTGTAAGGAAATGCGTACAGAGCAGATGTTCGTTCTCTGCAGAAAGATGTGGGTAAACTGAGTGAATTTGGCAGATGAGGTTTAACCCCTTAACGACCCTTGACGGTCATAGTACATCATGGGTCGATCCGACTGAACTACCCATGACGTACTATGACTGTCATGGAGTTCCGGGCTCCCCCCGCAGCTGCACGCCGTTCGGGGAGCCCGGAACCGGAAGAACAAAAAAAAAATGCTCCGTAGTCCTTAACGTGCCGCGCAAATCGGCCGGTTGTTAAGGGGTTAATAAAGATAAATGTAAGGTTATGCATTTGGGCTGCAGAAACAAACATACTACATATACACTAAATGGGAAACTACTTGATGGGAAATCCTCATAATAGATTTTAGGAGTACTCATAGCAGTAGGTAGGAAGTTGATAAAGGGAACTACCCAGCTGCCTTTTGGAGTCGGGAAGGAATTTTTTCTTTATCCGTTTGGGGTTCATTTGGATATGGCTTCAATGTGTTTTGATTTTTTTTCCCCTCTGGGTCAAAAAGGGAGGATATAGCATAGCAGACTTTTATGGTCTTTTAATTTTGTTTTTAAGGTAAAAACTTAAATAGCTTTAATATGTTGTGTATGACACTGGCACTCAAAGGGTTAAAAGTCCATACCTTATAATGGTCATCCTAAATTTGCGTAGGCGGAATCAATCCCCTTCAGAATTACGTCTTACACATTTGCCGCCTCCTGTGTTAAACTGTGATTCAAGTGATTTTAATAAAAATCCAGCAGGTCCTCTAGGTTCCTCCTGCCATGCCAGGTAGTGTATTTCAGAGCAAAGACCCATCCATGATCTCCAAGGGATGTCAAAACCTCCCAAGATGGATTGGATGAAAAGCACGGACCAGGAGATAAAAAAAAATAATAATTAGCAAAGTCCTTTAGTATTCACTGGAACGCAGTCAACACAATTTTCAGTAAAATGTTTTCCCTTTAATCCTTCAGTTGCATACTCCCATGTGGCATTCAGAGGGATAACCGTGTGGACTGTGGTTACGTAGATGAGTGGGGAAAGATCCTCATTTTAGCAAGTGAAACTGAGACCGTGTAACAACAAAATGTGAAAAATGCAAAAACATGTAGACATCTATCTTCCTTGTGTAACTTAGTATTGTCTAACAGAGTTTTTTTTTTATTTTAGGAGAGGATCAATGCTAAGCACAGCTATATTTGTGTATGCTGCAACATCTCCAGTGAATGGGTATTTTGGAGGAAGCTTGTATGCTAGACAAGGAGGTAATTTTGATCTTCTTTGGTGAACTCTGTAATTTCTCATCTACCCTTGACAGCAATTAATATAACTTGTTCTTGAATGCCAATAACTGTGTCAGTGTTAAAGAGAAGTAAATTATACATTAGAAATGTTTGTTTATGCAAATGGTGTAGTTGTTTTGCGTCAGAATTTATCTTCCTTGCGCGTATGGCTATAGATAGCTCTTTGTTTTTGAAGGACCATGTGTGTTCTGAAGTTGTATCATACGCACAGCCCAATAAGTCACCTGAAAATGCAAGTGTACTTGTATATAAAAATGTTATATTGATAACTGCTGGTAATTGTATTCGGTTTCTGTTCTGTTACTGGCCAGTTTAAAGCTGCTGGTAATTAATGCTTCAACATTGTGTGCTCATGTGAAATGTAATATCACATTCTATGGAGAACTGCAGCCCAAGTCTCACCTCTCCCATATACAATAACATAACTGTCTGCATATCAGAGGCACTGTTGCTTAAAATAAATGATAAAAACAAGTTTGGACTGCAATATCTTTTCTCTTACGTCTAATGTGGAACACTGCAACCATGAAGTTCACATCATCCACTTCAAAGGAGGCAGGGCACTTGAAGAGGAGACTCCCTTCTTCCATCCAGTTTTAACCCTCTCCATCTCAGTTTCAAGATGGGGCATGTTGGCACTGTTATTATTATTTTTATCATTAGGAGATAAGGTTGTTTTATGTATCATCAGGTGGTCTCCCATTAACTACCTTCCCTGGAGTTGGATTGACCTTTACTCATGGATCATTTGGCAGCTGTTCTACTTTCACAGATTCAAGACCATGTTCACCTCCTAAGCAACATAGTTGGTTACTCAATCTCAGGAAATCTTCTCTGGTGCCTTCCCAGGTCCTGTATTTATTAGGTATGATATTTGATCCCTTCCAGGGGAGGGTGTTTCTGCTAGAGTACAAGGTCCAGACTCTGTCTTCGCATGTGACTCAAGCAATACTTGGCTGTTCGGTGTGGGAATATATGAGAGTGGTAGGTTGCCTGGTCTCTGCTTTGGATGATGATTCTTGCGTACAATTTCACACAAGGGAGCTGCAATTGGACATTTTCAGGAGTTGGTCAAGACAGTGCTTTCACTTGTCTCATACAATGTCCCTGTGTCCACAGATGGAGGATCTTTGCTGGTGGCTCCACAGTCCACAGCTAACACTAGAACTTTAACTTGTCATACTGGAATGGGTATCGATCACCACGGATGACAAGCTGGGGAATGTCCATGGGTCCGCTAATGGCACAGAGTAGCTGAAACAGTGGGGAGAGTATTCTTCCAATCAACATTTGGGAAATATGGACCATTCGCTTAGAGCTTCTTCACTGGTGTCCTGCTGAGATGGGAACAACATCTAGTCAGACAGGAACACCAGTCACATACATCGGTCTCCAATTAGGAACCAGAAGTTGACTTTTTTGGATGATTGGGAGCTCCTTCAGTGGGTCAAACTTCATTTGTCAACTATCTCAGCAGTTCACATCCCAGGGTGGAAAACATGCTTTCAGACTTTGTCTCCAACATCTGGATCCCAGGAATCGGGAGCTCAACCAGAGTGTGTTCGACCAAATTGTCCACCGCTGGAGTCTTTTGTCAGTGGACCTCATGATGTTAAGTGAGAACTGTAAGAAGCAATGTCTATTCCATGGAACGTTCATCTGGAAAATGTTTGTCCACTCAGGCTGTCAAGGAAGATCAGGGTCTAGAGAGCTCAAGTCATACTGATATAGCGTTTTGCCCCCACCGGGCCTGGTTCTCTGACTTTCTCAATCTGTCCAATATGTAGTCATTTCGCCTCTGAGTTTTTATTTGTTTTTTTTTTTTTTTTTTTTTTTTATTTTCACCTTTATGGCAAGACCTTTGTTCAGGAGATGGCTCATGCAAATCTAAATTTAGTGTTCTTTCTCCAGAGGCCTCCTTTTGAGCCACTTTCAACTACTTCTTTGCATCTTTTGACATTCAAGATGGACTTCCTTTTGGTCATTGTATCTGTTCACAGAGTTGCCAAATTACAAGCGGTCTTATAAACCTCCTTTCTTGTTTTTTTCACCAGAACAAGGTGGTTCTTCGTAATCCCAGAGGTTTTTCTTCCAGAGGTCAACTGGGATTTTCACATCAACCAGGAAATTGTTCTTCCTTCCTTATGCCCTGATCCTTCTAACACGTAGGCGCAGGTGATCCATCTGTTGGATATGGTTTGCTGTCTAAAGTCCTTGGTTCATAGAACGCAGCCTTTTAGGAAATCTGACTCCCATTTTGAGGGCCCCAGAGCAGTCCATTGGGCACTTCTTGAGTATACAAGAATTAGGCAAACCTGCCAAGTAGCTATGTAAGGCAGTAATGTGGTTATCTCTGCACACCTTTGCTGAACACTACCATGTTAATGTTCTGGCCGTGTCTGAGGCCAGCTCAGGTGATGGTCCCTGTTTAAGGACTGTTTTCTACTCTGTTTTCTGCAGAAATCTGAACCCTGTGGGTTCTGTTCTTTATTTAGTTGTTTGTTTCATATTGACACCTGAGATGTATGCAAAACCAGTTAGTTCTGTGGAATATTGGTCTCCAGTGGTCGGGTTGTTTGTCATTATTTTTCATTAAACTCGTTTCTTTTAGTCCATGTGGAGCACAGGACTCCCACCTGGGAAAAAAACATGCTGTTTAAGTCCCTGGGTAGAAGGGTCCTCTTGAGGTTTTTGTTCAGGGGGTTTCCATTTTGTTTCTTTATGCTACTTTAATGTATGTTGGAACTGAGGGGTGTGTGTAAGCTGGAGGGAAGCAAAAGTCTGCACTTCAGTGCCCCTGTATTTTTATTTTTTAAGTTCCCTGCTTTCTGAAGGGGGAGAACTTTATCCTATGGATCAGGTGTTCCACATTGGACGTAAGAGAAAGTTTAACTATACTTCAAACTTCTTTTAATTACTTATTTGTTTTTAAACAGTTGGTAACCGTGACCTAGGTGTTCAGGCACTTATGTTTTCTTTTTATATGGGAAAGGTGAGACGGGATATAGTTCTCCACAGAATGTGATATGGTTTACACGTTGACAACATGGTGGTGCAGTTATTAAGTTCTGAATAAAGCAACTTTACTGATGCCTTAATCAGGCCAGGAAAGAACAAAAGCAGGATACGATGACCAGTCACTCATCAATATAATAATTCTGTGTGCGCCTGTCTGTGTGCGCCTGTCTGTGTGCGCCTGTCTGTGTGCGCCTGTCTGTGTGCGCCTGTCTGTGTGGTGTGCGCCTGTCTGTGTGCGCCTGCCTGTGCCTGTGCCTGTGCCTGTGCCTGTGCCTGTGCCTGTGCCTGTGCCTGTGCCTGTGCCTTTGCCTGTGCCTTTGCCTGTGCCTGTGCCTTTGCCTGCGCCTTTGCCTGCGCCTTTGCCTGCGCCTGCGCCTGTGCCTGCGCCTGTGCCTGCGCCTTTGCCTGCGCCTGTGCCTGCGCCTGTGCCTGCGCCTGTGCCTGCGCCTGTGCCTTTGCCTTTGTCTGTCTGTGTCTGTGCGTCTCTGTCTGTCTGTGCGTCTGTCTGTGTGTCGAAATGATGAGAAAAGCACACTCAGGGCTTCCAAATTGTGTGAAACTGTGAGAAGTTTATTTTGATGAATGTTTCAATTACATTATGTAATCTTCCTGAGTAAGATTACTTCCTCAGCTGTGGCACGGGCAGTCTCCACTGCGCGTGACTGCCCCGTATACTTTATTTTCCATAATGGAAGTTTTACTGGTATTTTAAAGACTTCATTTTTTCCCCATTCCTTTTAGGTCGTCGGTGGATAAAGCAAATGTTCATTGGAGCTTTCCTCATCCCAGCGATGGTTTGTGGAACAGCTTTTTTCATCAACTTCATTGCAATTTACTATCATGCTTCCAGAGCAATTCCTTTTGGAACAATGGTAAGTCGGCAGGTTCTTTCACCCCATTAAAGTATAATTTCATAGCCCACCATACTGTTCTGGTTCGTGGCTTTGGATGAATTAATTGGTGCAAAGGGTTTCACAATAACCACTGTGTTAAAGTCAAATCTAAATGTGAGTGTGAAAAGAACTGCAAATCCATATACCATGTGCTTGCTCCAAAATTGAGTCTTTGACCATGTGGCTTGAGAGTTCCAAGATGGTGTCAGACCATGTGCTTGCTCCAAAATAGTCAATGAACATGTGCTGGATCCAGAATGGAGTCTTATTAACAAAAGGCACAGGCCGTTTGTCTTATCGCAGTCAGAGTAGCTTACAGTATTGCTTACGCTAACAACTTAGGCAAAAGAGACACTAGCACAGTTATTGGAACCAAATGCAATTGCAGAATACCCCATAAGCTAACAGATTAATATCTGTGCGAAAGTCCATACAGTCTCTGCCCAAAATGGTGAGTGCACAACACGTGGCTGACGCACCAAGGTATACCCAGAGAAGTTTGTTCTAATGACCAATACCACAATTAACACAATAGCACATCAGTGCTAGCAATAAACAATAATAATATAATAAGAACAATACTGTGTATTATCAAATATATTCTAGCTAAACACCTAATAATACTAACTAGAAACTTACTGCAGTGCAAATAAAACAATTATGGCCGAAACACCATAAGTTGGTTACTGGGGTGGTTTCCTAGAAATATAGTATAAAAAGAAAGCAGAAAGTGATAGTTTTATACTTGGTTATCCTGGGGACAGTGCAGCAGGAAAGGAAGCAGGCGAGGAGAACTTGTTGCATTGCGCAATGCACTCTGCTACATCAACTAGATGAGGTCAGGCGTCCAAACAAATGACTCTCAGGCTCTGGCTTCAGGAACAGTTCATCCCCAGGTCTCCTAGGCTGCTTCCTTTATTGGTGCGCATGCTGCCCCTTGCCAGTCCACTTTACCTGCCCTGAACAGTCCCTTATCCCTTCCCCCTAGCAGCAAAAGAGAGAAAGAAAGGGAACTGGTCCATTCTGATCTTCTCTTTGTCTTTGTCCCGCCAAACCAGACACAGAAACCAGGGAAAGGGTCTGTAAAAATGGTTATCTGGTCGTCTGTAACCAAGTGTGTTTTAGGACATAGAAACATCAAAATAGGTGCAACACCATGTAATGGATGCAGTTGTGTTGCAGAATTGCCGCAACTTTACCTGTGTCCACAACACGTGCAGAGCTGGCATGCTGCAACTTGAATATGCCAATCGCAGAAAGCATCCAAGTTGCAGCAGAATGTGGTGCTTGGGTCCTTTTATGCAAGGCAAAGATAACCATTGTGAAGACAACACTTGGGGTTGATTAGCACTTAAGCACTGCATGCAAAATATTGCTCTGTTGCCTATGAACTTGATAATAATGTTTCACAAAAAACAGCTCCAGTTAAGTCATAGTATTTGTGTCATAGAGAGTGTTATTTCAATACAGTCCGAGTTGTAGTTCAAGAGTAATTAAATGATAAAGTATCCCCCTCCCACCCCTTTTACTGATGTAACACTGCTCACCTCAGAGCAGAAAGACTGTCGGGATGGATCGCAGAGAGGGACAGTGAGCATAAGGAAAAACCTGAAAAACCTGTGAAGGGGGCCAGGGCTTTCCTTATGCTCACAGTAAGAAGATTGGCCCTTGCTGTGAGCTGTCTGGTCCAGGGACCAGATTCCATATCTGAGGGGAGGTGGCTTACACTAGGCAAAAGGGGCGGGAGAGGATACGTTATCATTCAATTACTCTTGAACTACAACTCTGACAGTATTGAAATAACACTATCCATGACCCAAATACTATGAAGATTAATTGGAGCTACTGTTGTGAAACATTACTATCCCTTTAAGACTGAGAATGTGAACTCTTGGACAGTCTGTCTGATTGTATTAAAGGGATAGTAATACTTGGTATGTAAAAAATATATATTGAAGTGTTTATTCCCCTGAGTAAAACAAGGGTACTCCCACTGGGGAAAGGTGTTTTATTCAAAAGTTATTATAGACTTGCATTTTTTAGGTGCAGTATCACAGTAGCCTGAAATTGTACAGTGGCGCTGTTGCTACACCAACCTTTGGACAGCTCTGGTCAGTTGACCATAAACCTCCATAGGATGGTGTAACAACTCCACTGTAACTTCAGGCCACTGTGATATTGCTGCTATCATTTAAGCCATGACGGTTCTGGACCATCATGGGTCATTAAGGGTATAACAACCCATGATGGTGCAGGACCGTCATGGGTCCTTAAGGGGGTTAAAGGGGTGGATTGCCTACCCATGTTACCAATAACCTGTGGACTAAGAGAAAAGGATTTAACAGGTAAGACTAAAATCCTCTTTTAAGAAACTGTGCATGGTTAAACTAAGTGCATTTAAATATATTTCTTATTTTAACTATATGATTAAGCAAAATAAAGATAAAGTACAGTTAAATATGGTGAAAAAAACAGCATGAATGCGTAATTTAATTTTTGTACAAATAATGAGAAATACAGTGCTAAGATACCTTCAATATGCATATGTATATTAAATAAAATAGTGATTCATTTGTGAATAACCTCTTAAGGACCCATGACATGCCAGGACTGTCATGAATAAACTTGTGGTAAGGACCCATGATGTGCCAGGACTGTCATGAGTAAACTCGCGGTAAGGACCCATGACAGCCCTGGCACATCATGGAATTCAGGGATCCCCGCGCCAAAAAAAAAAAGTTCTGTGGTCCTTAAAGGGATAGTAATGTTTCATAATAAAAGCAGCTCTAATTAATCATCATAGTATTTGTACCTTGGAGAGTGTTATTTCAATTCTGTCAGAGTTGTAGATCAAGAGTAATTCAATGACAGTGTCCCCCTCCTGCCCCTTTTACTGATGTAACACTGTTCAACCAGATCAGAAGGGAGGTGCCCAGGTAGACTGTAGAGAGGGACAATCATCACTTAAGATAAGGGAAAAACCTGAAAAGCTTGTCAAGGGGGGCAGGGATTTCATTGTAAGAAGATTGTCCCCTGCTGTTATCTGTACTGTCTTACAACCAGATTCACATCTGAGAAGAGATGGTTTACACTAGGTAAAAGGGGCGGGAGGGGAAACTTTGCTTGTGAATATCTCTTAAACCATAAAGGTTTGAGAGATAAGGCTTGTATCATTCTTCATATTTTTTAATGCCTACAAAATAAAATAAAGTTAAGTTAAAACAAAGTATTACTATCCCTTTAACTGCCAGTCATTAAGGGGTTAAAATATGGAAAGCAGCAAGGAAAGAAGGGATTCTCCAAATCCCCAAACTAGGGGGAAAAACCCCCCAGCAAGAACAAAAGAAAACTTTCAAAGCTAATGTCAAGAACATTAACCCTTTCAGTGTTGTAGAGATGTTGGATACCCATATCACTCAGAGTTAATAATGAAAATAAAAGACACTGAAGCAAGGAACTGAACACTGCAGCACTCCATTTCCAACTTTAGACCAGCTTACATTGGTCTCTTCCAGTAGTGTGTTTGCTAACTGGACTGTTGCACCTGGGTAGAACTAGAAAAAGTAGTGGTGCTGAGTTGCTATGGACACTGGGGATTAAAGGCATAGTAATTGATCATTTTTATAAATTTGCATTTTGCAGCTATTAAAAACTAAATGCCCTCAGTCCGATCTCTCGGACCTTTATGGTTTGAGAGATAATCGTAGTTAATGTCCCCCCCCCCCCTCCTCTTTCCCTGACATCAGCGCTATAGCTGACTGCAGGGGAATCCAGTCCCGGGACCTGCTGGTGCAGACCTGAGATTGAGATACTGAAAAAGAAATCCTTCGCTGGAACGGTCTTCTAAGTATGCTTGCAAACCAAGCACACTTTGTAGACTGTTAGAGTGAAGGATTTCTTTTTCAATAACGCTATCTCTGCTCTGCTGAAGAGCCTCCGTTGGTCCCAGACCGGATTCCCCTGCAGTCAGCTAGAACGCCGACATCAGGGAAAGGGGGAGGGAGGGGGGTTGAGAGATGGGACTGGGGGCATTTAGTTTTAATAGCTACAAAATGCAAATTTTGAAAAATGATCTATTACTTATCCCTTTAAATGTTGGTGCCTACATTTTAAATGTCATTGCTTATAGGGAGGAGAGCTGCTAGCAGCATTACTAATTTCATCCACCAGGTGGCTGTATAGACTTAAGCTTTCACTGTTTCAAATCACCTCTGTAGCAGTTGTCAAACATATTGTTCATGCCTGTGAATGTATAGCTATGTCACTATACTTTTTTTTCTTCAGTATAGCATGTATTGAGCATCGTACTCAGGCATCCATTGTAGTCAGATAGCATCTGGAGAGCCTAGGTCGGTCATTCTGTTGGCTATCTATCTATCTATCTATATATATAAAAGAATAAGCCTCATTGCATAATTTATGGTACCCCACACACAGAACATAATTTATGTCTCCTCAGAAAAGAAACTCGCATTGAACAGAATGTCTAATTACATAATTTATGTCTCATTAGGAGACACAACTCCTATTGGGTGATTGAATGGGGACTTTACTGCTCTCATTGGGTAATTCAATGGGGGCGTGTTTATCATACAGGGAGTTGGCCCGCCCCCTCCAGCCCACCCACCAGTATCCAACTGACAAAAAAAAAGATATAACTGCCACTCGCTCCTGAGGTAGGGATATCAGTAACTTCTCCCGGTCCACTCACACTCTCACTCAGGATCATGACCCCACAAACACTGTTTCACCTCCCACAGATAACTGTAACCCTCCATACACTCTGTTTCAGTATGAGGGTGTAATGTTCCCATAAAATACAAACTTAATAGCAACTCTTATTTAACTCATCATCTCTTCAGTCACCTCACAGTCTCAACTGTCACTCCTCCACTTCCTGATTCCCACCCTTTCTCCTTAAAGGGAGAGAGATGCTTTGCTGTATGTTACAGAGGGCAAGCTTCAAACACCACTTTCTATTTGATACCTCAGCATATTGCTACATTGCCTCAGCTGAAGAGCCACCGTGTGTTATATTGCTATGTTAGCTCAACTTAACCCTTTGAGTGCCAGAGGGGTAAGCAACGCATTGCAAAGCACACATTCTGTCTCACACTCTCACACAGTCTCTCACACAGTCACAGCCTCACAGTCGCACACAGTCGCAGTCTCACAGTCGCACACACTCTCAGTCTCACAGTCGCACACACTCTCAGTCTCACAGTCGCACACACTCTCAGTCTCACAGTCGCACACAGTCTCACACTCTCAGTCTCACACAGTCTCACACTCTCAGTCTCACAGTCGCACACAGTCTCACACTCTCAGTCGCACACAGTCTCACACTCTCACACTCTCAGTCTCACACTCTCACACACTCTCACACAGTCTCACACTCTCAGTCTCACACTCTCAGTCTCACACTTTCACGCAGTCTCACACAGTCTCTCTCGCAGTCTCTCACAGTCCCTCACACTCTCACAGTCCCACACACTCTCACAGTCCCACACACTCTCACAGTCCCACACACTCTCAGTCTCACACACTCTCAGTCTCACACACTCTCAGTCTCACACTCTCACACAGTCCCTCACACTCTCACAGTCCCTCACACTCTCACAGTCCCACACACTCTCAGTCTCACACTCTCACAGTCTCACACAGTCTCTCTCGCAGTCTCACACAGTCTCTCTCGCAGTCTCACACAGTCTCTCTCGCAGTCTCACACAGTCCCTCACACTCTCACAGTTCCTCACACTCTCACAGTTCCTCACACTCTCTCAGTCCCTTACACTCTCACAGTCCCTCACACTCTGTCTCACACACTCTGTCTCACACACTCTGTCTCACACACTCTGTCTCACACACTCTGTCTCACACACTCTGTCTCACACACTCTGTCTCACACACTCTGTCTCACACACTCTGTCTCACACACTCTCAGTCTCACACTCTCACAGTCTCTCTCGCAGTCTCACACAGTCTCTCTCGCAGTCTCACACAGTCTCTCTCGCAGTCTCACACACTCTCACAGTCCCCCACACTCTCTCAGTCCCCCACACTCAGTCCCACACACTCTGTCTCTCTCGCAGTCTCTCACACTCTCACAGTCTCACACTCTCAGTCTCACACAGTCTCTCTCACAGTCTCTCTCACAGTCTCTCTCACAGTCTCACACTCACAGTCTTACACTCACAGTCTCACACTCAGTCTCACACTCACAGTCTCACAGTCACAGACTCACACTCACAGTCTCACACTCACAGTCTCACACTCACAGTCTCTCTCGCAGTCTCACACAGTCTCTCTCACAGTCTCTTACACTCACACTCTCTCACACACCGTCTCACACAGTCTCACACTCTCGCAGTCTCACACAGTCGCAGTCTCACAGTCTCTCTCGCAGTCTCACACAGTCTCTCTCGCAGTCTCACACAGTCTCTCTAGCAGTCTCTCACACTCTCACAGTCTCACACTCTCAGTCTCACACTCACAGTCTCACACTCACAGTCTCTCTCGCAGTCTCACACAGTCTCTCTCGCAGTCTCACACAGTCTCTCTCGCAGTCTCACACAGTCTCTCTAGCAGTCTCTCACACTCTCTCACACTCTCAGTCTCACACTCACAGTCTCTCTCGCAGTCTCACACAGTCTCTCTCGCAGTCTCACACAGTCCCTCACACTCTCACAGTCCCTCACACTCTCACAGTCCCTCACACTCTCACAGTCCCTCTCACACTCTCAGTCTCACACTCTCAGTCTCACACACTCTCAGTCTCACACACTCTCAGTCTCACACACTCTCAGTCTCACACAGTCTCTCTCGCAGTCTCACACTTTCACACAGTCTCACACTCAGTCTCACACTCAGTCTCTCTCGCAGTCTCACACAGTTTCTCTCGCAGTCTCTCACAGTCCCTCACACACTCTCAGTCCCTCACACTCTCAGTCCCTCACACTCTCAGTCCCACACACTCTCAGTCCCACACACTCTCAGTCCCACACACTCTCAGTCTCACACAGTCTCTCTCGCAGTCTCACACAGTCTCTCTTGCAGTCTCACACTTTCACACAGTCTCACACTCTCAGTCTCACAGTCTCACACAGTCTCTCTCGCAGTCTCACACAGTCTCTCTCGCAGTCTCACACACTCTCAGTCTCACACTCTCAGTCTCACACTCTCAGTCTCACACTCTCAGTCTCACACACTCTCAGTCTCACACACTCTCAGTCTCACACACTCTCAGTCTCACACTCTCAGTCTCACACTCTCAGTCTCACACAGTCTCTCTCGCAGTCTCACACAGTCTCTCTCGCATTCTCACAGTCCCTCACACTCTCTCAGTCTCACACACTCTCAGTCTCACACACTCTCAGTCTCACACACTCTCAGTCTCACACTCTCGCAGTCTAACACAGTCTCTCTCGCAGTCTCAGTCTCTCTCACTCTCACACAGTCTCACACTTTCACACAGTCTCACACTCTCACACAGTCTCACACTTTCACACAGTCTCACACTCTCAGTCTCACACTCTCACAATCTCACACAGTCTCTCTCGCAGTCTCACACAGTCTCTCTCGCAGTCTCACACAGTCTCTCTCGCAGTCTCACAGTCTCTTACACTCTCACACTCTCTCACACACCGTCTCACACAGTCTCTCACACAGTCACAGTCTCACACTCTTGCAGTCTCACACAGTCTCAGTCTCACACTCTCACAGTCTCTCACAGTCTCTCTCGCAGTCTCACACATTCTCTCTCGCAGTCTCACACAGTCTCTCTCGCAGTCTCACACAGTCCCTCACACTCTCACAGTCTCTTACACTCTCACACAATCTCACACACTGTCTCACAGTCTCATACAGTCTCTCACACAGTCACAGTCTCACAGTCATTCTCACAGTCACATTCTCACACAGTCTCACACAGTTTCACACTCTCAGTGTCTCTCAGTCTCTCTCAGTCTCACAGTCTCACACAGTCTCACACACTCTCTCACACTCTCTCACACATGCGGTCTCACACACACACACAGTCTCACACTCTCTCACTCTCTCACAGTCTCACACACAGTCTCACACTCTCTCTCACACTCTCTCTCACACTCTCTCACAGTCTCACACACAGTCTCACACTCTCACACAGTCTCACACTCTCACACAGTCTCACACTCTCACACAGTCACACTCTCACAGTCTCTTTCTCACACACAGTCTCACACACAGTCTCACAGTCTCTCTCACACTCTCAGTCACACTCTCACACACAGTCTCACACAGTCTCACACACAGTCTCACACTTTCACACAGTCTCACACTTTCACACAGTCTCTCTCGCAGTCTCACACAGTCTCTCTCGCAGTCTCACACAGTCTCTCTCGCAGTCTCACAGTCTTACACTCTCACACTCTCTCACACACCGTCTCACACAGTCTCTCACACAGTCACAGTCTCACACACAGTCTCACACACAGTCTCACACACAGTCTCACACTCTCTCAGTCTCACACTCTCTCACTCTCAGTCTCACTCTCAGTCTCACACACAGTCTCACACACAGTCTCACAGTCTCACACACAGTCTGTCTCTCTCACTCAGTCTCACAGTCTCTCTCACTCAGTCTCACACAGTCTCACACACAGTCTCACACACAGTCTCACACACAGTCTCACACACAGTCTCTCACACACGCAGTCTCACACTCACACACAGTCTCACACTCACACACAGTCTCACACTCACACACAGTCTCACACTCACACACAGTCTCACACTCACACACAGTCTCACACTCTCTCACTCTCACAGTCTCTCTCTCACAGTCTCTCACTCTCACACTCAGTCTCACACTCTCTCACAGTCTCACACACAGTCTCACACACAGTCTCACACTCTCTCTCACACTCTCTCAGTCTCACACTCTCACACAGTCTCACACTCTCACACAGTCACACTCTCACAGTCTCTCTCTCACACACAGTCTCACACACAGTCTCACAGTCTCTCTCACACTCTCAGTCCCACTCTCACACACAGTCTCACACACAGTCTCACACACAGTCTCACACTCTCTGTCTCACACTCTCTCTCACTCTCAGTCTCTCACTCTCACAGTCTCTCACTCTCAGTCTCTCACTCACACTCAGTCTCACACACAGTCTCACACTCTCTCTCACACTCTCTCAGTCTCACACTCTCACACAGTCTCACACTCTCACACAGTCACACTCTCACACAGTCTCTCTCTCACACACAGTCTCACACACAGTCTCACAGTCTCTCTCACACTCTCAGTCCCACTCTCACACACAGTCTCACACACAGTCTCACACTCTCACACACACTCTCACACACAGTCTCACACTCTCACACACACTCTCACACACACTCTCACACACAGTCTCACACACAGTCTCACACTCTCTCTCTCACACTCTCTCAGTCTCACACTCTCTCTCACACTCACAGTCTCTCACTCTCAGTCTCACACACAGTCTCACACTCACACAGTCTCACACTCACACAGTCTCTCTCTCTCACTCTCTCAAACAGTCTCACACAGTCTCTCACACAGTCTCACACACAGTCTCACACACAGTCTCACACACAGTCTCACACACAGTCTCACACACAGTCTCACACACAGTCTCACACACAGTCTCTCACTCTCAGACACAGTCTCACAGTCTCACTCTCACATAGTCTCACAGTCTCACACAGTCTCACACAGTCTCACACACAGTCTCTCACAGTCTCTCACAGTCTCTCACTCTCTCACACACAGTCTCACACACAGTCTCACACACAGTCTCACACACAGTCTCACACACAGTCTCACACACAGTCTCACAGTCTCACACACAGTCTCACACACAGTATCACACTCTCACAGTCTCACACTCTCACAGTCTCACACTCTCACAGTCTCACACTCTCACAGTCTCAGTCTCACACACAGTCTCACACTCTCTCTCTCACACTCTCTCTCACACAGTCTCACACAGTCTCACACTCACACACAGTCTCACACAGTCTCACACACAGTCTCACACACTCACACACTCTCACATACAGTTTCACTCTCACACACAGTCTCACTCTCAAACACAGTCTCACTCTCAAACACAGTCTCACTCTCACACAGTCTCACACTGTCTCCGTCTCTTACTCTCAGTCTCTCTCTCTCTCACACTCTCACAGTCTCTCTCTCTCACACACTCTCTCTCACTCTCACACACTCTCTCTCACTCTCACACACTCACACACACTCTCTCACACTCTCAGTCTCTCACACACTCTCAGTCTCTCACACACTCTCAGTCTCACACACACTCTCAGTCTCACACACACTCTCAGTCTCACACACTCTCAGTCTCACACTGTCTCACTCAGTCTTGCACTCACAGTCTTGCACTCACAGTCTCGCACTCACAGTCTCGCACTCACAGTCTCGCACTCACAGTCTCGCACAGTCTCACACTCACACACAGTCTCACACTCACACAGTCTCACGCAGTCTCACTCTCACAGTCTCACAGTCTCTCACTCTCACAGTCTCTCACTCTCACACTCTCACACACACTCTCACACACACTCTCACACACACTCTCACACACAGTCTCACACTCTCTCAGTCTCACTCTCACACAGTCTCACACTCTCTCAGTCTCACTCTCACACAGTCTCACACACTCACAGGCTCACACTCTCACACACAGTCTCACAGTCTCTCACTCTCACACACAGTCTCACAGTCTCTCACTCTCACGCACAGTCTCACACACAGTCTCAGTCTCTCAGTCTCACAGTCTCACACTCACAGTCTCACAGTCTCTTACTCTCACAGTCTCTCTCTCACACTCTCACAGTCTCTCTCTCACACTCAGTCTCTCACTCTCACATAGTCTCTCTCTCACTCTCACATAGTCTCTCTCTCTCACTCTCACACAGTCTCACAGTCTCTTACTCTCACAGTCTCTCTCTCTCTCACATAGTCTCTCTCTCTCACTCTCACATAGTCTCTCACTCTCACACAGTCTCACTCTCACACACTCACATACTCTCAGTCTCGCACTCTCTGTCTCACACTCACACAGTCTCACACAAGTCTCTCACACAGTCTCTCTCACACACAGTCTCTCTCACACACAGTCTCTCTCGCACACACACTCACACAGTCTCTCAGTCTCGCACGCTCTCAGTCTCGCACGCTCTCAGTCTCGCACGCTCTCAGTCTCGCAGTCTCTCACTCTCACAGTCTCTCTCTCTCACTCTCACACTGTCTCACTCATTCACACTCTCAGTCTCACACGCTCGCACTCTCTGTCTCACATGCTCTCAGTCTCACATGCTCTCACACGCTCTCACAGTCTCACACACACAGTCTCTCTCACACTCTCTCTCACACTCTCACAGTCTCACACTCTCTCAGTCTCACAGTCTCACCCTCTCACAGTCTCACCCTCTCTGTCTCACACTCTCTCACACTCTCTGTCTCACACTCTCTGTCTCACACTCTCTCAGTCTCACACTCTCTCAGTCTCACACTCTCTCAGTCTCACACTCTCTCAGTCTCACACAGTCTCACACTCTCTCAGTCTCACACTCTCTCAGTCTCACACAGTCTCACACTCTCTCAGTCTCACACTCTCTCAGTCTCACACAGTCTCACACTCTCTCAGTCTCACACTCTCTCAGTCTTACACTCTCTCAGTCTCACACTCTCTGTCTCACACTCTCTCAGTCTCACACTCTCTCACAGTCTCTCTCACAGTCTCAGTCTCACAGTCTCACACAGTCACAGTCTCTCACACTCTCAGTCTCACAGTCTCTCACACTCTCAGTCTCTCACAGTCTCTCAGTCTCACAGTCTCTCACACTCTCAGTCTCTCACACTCTCAGTCTCACAGTCTCAGTCTCTCACACTCTCAGTCTCAGTCTCTCACACTCTCAGTCTCAGTCTCTCACACTCTCAGTCTCAGTCTCTCACACTCTCTCTCAGTCTCTCACACTCTCTCTCACAGTCTCTCACAGTCTCACACACTCTCTCACACTCACATTCTCACAGTCTCAGTCTCACAGTCTCAGTCTCACAGTCTCACACTCACAGTCTCACACTCAGTCTCACACTCACAGTCTCTTACTCTCACAGTCTCTCTCTCACACTCTCACAGTCTCTCTCTCACACTCTCACAGTCTCTCTCTCACTCTCACACAGTCTCTCTCTCACACTCTCACACAGTCTCACTCTCTCACTCTCACACACTCACATACTCTCAGTCTCGCACTCTCTGTCTCACACTCACACAGTCTCTCACACAGTCTCTCACACAGTCTCTCTCACACAGTCTCTCTCACACACACACTCACACACACACTCACACACACAGTCTCTCAGTCTCGCATGCTCTCAGTCTCGCACTCTCACAGTCTCACTCTCACAGTCTCACTCTCACAGTCTCTCACTCATTCACACTCTCAGTGTCACACGCTCTCACACTCTCACAGTCTCACACTCTCACAGTCTCTCTCTCTCACTCTCACACTGTCTCACTCATCCACACTCTGTCTCACTCATTCACACTCTGTCTCGCACTCTCTCAGTCTCACATGCTCTCAGTCTCACATGCTCTCAGTCTCACATGCTCTCACACGCTCTCACATGCTCTCACATGCTCTCACACGCTCTCAGTCTCACACACACACAGTCTCTCTCACAGTCTCTCTCACACTCTCTCTCACACTCTCTCTCACAGTCTCTCTCACAGTCTCTCTCACAGTCTCACACTCTCTCACAGTCTCACACTCTCTCAGTCTCACACTCTCTCAGTCTCACACTCTGTCTCTCTCACAGTCTCTCTCACAGCCTCAGTCTCACAGTCTCACACAGTCTCAGTCTCTCACACTCTCAGTCTCACAGTCTCAGTCTCTCACACTCTCAGTCTCAGTCTCTCACACTCTCAGTCTCTCACACTCTCAGTCTCTCACACTCTCAGTCTCTCACACTCTCACAGTCTCACACACTCTCACAGTCTCACACACTCTCACACACTCTCTCACACTCACATTCTCACACTCTCAGTCTCACACAGTCTCTCTCACTCTCTGTCTCACACCCAATCACTCACACACTCAGTCACACTCACACAGTCTCACTCAATCACACTCTCACAGTCTCACTCAATCACACTCACACACTCTCACTCTCAATCACACTCTCAGTCTCACTCAATCACACTCACACTCTCACACAGTCTCACTCTCACACTCAATCACTCAATCACACTCTCACAGTCTCACACTCAATCACACTCTCACAGTCTCACTCAATCACACTCACACACTCTCACTCTCAATCACACTCTCACAGTCTCACTCAATCACACTCACACTCTCACACAGTCTCACACTCTCACACTTACAGTCTCGCAGTCACACTCAATCACAATCACATTCTCACCCTCAATCACACTCTCACCCTCAATCACACTCTCACCCTCAATCACTCACACCCTCAATCACTCACACCCTCTCACTATCATACACACTCTCACTCACACATTCTTACTCAATCACACACACACTCACTAACACTCACTCAATCACACACACTCACTAACACACTCACTCAATCACTCACACGCAATCACTCAATCTCGCACTCAAACGCAATCACTCACACGTAATCACACCCCGGGAGCCAGCATGATCCACCTTCCACCATAGTATGTGCAATTACCACATGCATTTCAATTACATGAATGAATGCCAGTCACTCACATCCCGGGAGCCAGCACGATCCACCTTCCACCATAGTATGTGCAATTACCACATGCATTTCAACTATATGAATGAATGCCACAGTGGAGGCATAAGTACAAACACAAACTCATTACAATGACACATAAGTCAACCCCTTATGACTCACTTCTGTGTGTGTGTGTCTCTGTGTGTGCCTGTGTGTTTCTCACTGTGTGTGTTGCATGTCTGTATCACACTGTATGTGTCTGCATGTATGTGTGTATGACTGTCGCTCTTTATGCATCTCAGTGCATGTGTGTGCATTTGCGTGTGTGTCTCTGTGTTTGTCTCGCATCCGTGTGTGTGCATTAATTCCCTATATATCCTGACGGGCAACGCCGTCCCACATTGCTAGTATATATATAAAAGAATAAGCCTCATTGCATAATTTATGGTACCCCACACACAGAACATAATTTATGTCTCCTCAGAAAAGAAACTCGCATTGAACAGAATGTCTAATTACATAATGTATGTCTCATTCGGAGACACAACTCCTATTGGGTGATTGAATGGGGACTTTACTGCTCTCATTGGGTGATTCGATGGGGGCGTGTTTATCATACAGGGAGTTGGCCCGCCCCCTCCAGCCCGCCCACCACTATCCAACTGACAAAAAAAATATATATATATATATATATAACTGCCACTCGCTCCTGAGGTAGGGATATCAGTAACTTCTCCCGGTCCACTCACACTCAGGATCATGACCCCACAAACACACTGTTTCCCCTCCCACAGATAACTGTAACCCTCCATACACTCTGTTTCAGTATGAGGGTGTAATGTTCCCATAAAATACAAACTTAATAGCAACTCTTATTTAACTCATCATCTCTTCAGTCACCTCACTGTCTCAACTGTCACTCCTCCACTTCCTGATTCCTGTCCTTTCTCCTTAAAGGAACAGAGATGCTTTGCTGTATGTTACAGAGGGCAAGCCTCAAACACCACTTTCTATTTGATACCTCAACATATTGCTACGTTGCCTCAACTGAAGAGCCACCATGTGTTATATTGCTATGTTAGCTCAACTTAACCCTTTGAGTGCCAGAGGGGTAAGCAACACATTGCAAAGCACACATTCTGTCTCACACTCACACACAGTCGCAGTCTCACAGTCGCACACACTCTGTCTCACAGTCGCATACACTCTGTCTCACAGTCGCACACACTCTGTACACACTGTCTCACAGTCGCACACACTCTGTCTCACAGTCGCACACACTCTGTCTCACAGTCGCACACACTCTGTCTCACAGTCGCACACACTCTGTCTCACAGTCGCACACACTGTCTCACAGTCGCACACACTCTGTCTCACAGTCGCACACACTCTGTCTCACAGTCGCACACACTCTGTCTCACAGTCGCACACACTCTGTCTCACAGTCGCACACACTCTGTCTCACAGTCGCACACACTCTGTCTCACAGTCGCACACACTCTGTCTCACAGTCGCACACACTCTGTCTCACAGTCGCACACACTCTGTCTCACAGTCGCACACACACTCTGTCTCACAGTCGCACACACACTCTGTCTCACAGTCGCACACACTCTGTCTCACAGTCGCACACACTCTGTCTCACAGTCGCACACACTCTGTCTCACAGTCGCACACACTCTGTCTCACAGTCGCACACACTCTGTCTCACAGTCGCACACACTCTGTCTCACAGTCGCACACACTCTGTCTCACAGTCGCACACACTCTGTCTCACAGTCGCACACACTCTGTCTCACAGTCGCACACACTCTGTCTCACAGTCGCACACACTCTGTCTCACAGTCGCACACACTCTGTCTCACAGTCGCACACACTCTGTCTCACAGTCGCACACACTCTGTCTCACAGTCGCACACACACTCTGTCTCACAGTCGCACACACTCTCAGTCTCACAGTCGCACACACTCTCACAATCTCACACTCTGTCTCACACTCTGTCTCACACTCTGTCTCACACTCTGTCTCACACTCTGTCTCACACTCTGTCTCACACTCTGTCTCACACTCTGTCTCACACTCTGTCTCACACTCTGTCTCTCTCGCAGTCTCTCTCGCAGTCTCTCTCGCAGTCTCTCTCGCAGTCTCTCTCGCAGTCTCTCTCGCAGTCTCACACAGTCTCTCTCGCAGTCTCACACAGTCTCTCTCGCAGTCTCACACAGTCTCTCTCGCAGTCTCACACAGTCTCTCTCGCAGTCTCACACAGTCTCTCTCGCAGTCTCACACAGTCTCTCTCGCAGTCTCACACAGTCTCTCTCGCAGTCTCACACAGTCTCTCTCGCAGTCTCTCACAGTCTCTCTTGCAGTCTCTGACAGTCTCTTACACTCTGACAGTCTCTTACACTCTGACAGTCTCTTACACTCTGACAGTCTCTTACACTCTCAGGGTCACACAGTCTCTCACACTCTCTCACAGTCTCACACTCTCAGTCTCACACTCTCAGTCTCACACTCTCAGTCTCACACTCTCAGTCTCACACTCTCACGCAGTCTCTCACGCAGTCTCTCACGCAGTCTCTCACGCAGTCTCTCACGCAGTCTCTCACGCAGTCTCTCACGCAGTCTCTCTCGCAGTCTCTCTCGCAGTCTCTCTCGCAGTCTCTCTCGCAGTCTCTCTCGCAGTCTCTCTCGCAGTCTCTCTCGCAGTCTCTCTCGCAGTCTCTCACACAGTCTCTCTCGCAGTCTCACACAGTCTCTCTCACACTCTCACAGTCCCTCACACTCTCACAGTCCCTCACACTCTCACAGTCCCTCACACTCTCACAGTCCCTCACACTCTCACAGTCCCTCACACTCTCACAGTCCCTCACACTCTCACAGTCCCTCACACTCTCACAGTCCCTCACACTCTCACAGTCTCACACACACTCTCAGTCTCACACAGTCTCTCTCGCAGTCTCACACAGTCTCTCTCGCAGTCTCACACAGTCTCTCTCGCAGTCTCACACAGTCTCTCTCGCAGTCTCACACAGTCTCTCTCGCAGTCTCACACAGTCTCTCTCGCAGTCTCACACAGTCTCTCTCGCAGTCTCACACAGTCTCTCTCGCAGTCTCACACTCTCTCAGTCTCACACTCTCTCAGTCTCACACTCTCTCTGTCTCACACTCTCTGTCTCACACTCTCTGTCTCACACTCTCTGTCTCACACTCTCTGTCTCACACTCTCTGTCTCACACTCTCTGTCTCACACTCTCTGTCTCACACTCTCTGTCTCACACTCACACAGTCTCACACTCACACAGTCTCACACTCACACAGTCTCACACTCACACAGTCTCACACTCACACAGTCTCACACTCACACAGTCTCAGTCTCTCTCTCACTCTCACATAGTCTCTCACTCTCACAGTCTCACTCTCACACAGTCTCACTCTCACACAGTCTCACTCTCACACAGTCTCACTCTCACACAGTCTCACTCTCACACAGTCTCACTCTCTCACACAGTCTCACTCTCTCACACAGTCTCACTCTCTCACACAGTCTCACTCTCTCACACAGTCTCACTCTCTCACACAGTCTCCCAGTCTCGCACTCTCTGTCTCACACACAGTCTCACACACAGTCTCTCACATTCACACTATCAGTCTCACATAGTCGCACGCTCTCAGTCTCGCACGCTCTCAGTCTCGCACGCTCTCAGTCTCGCACGCTCTCAGTCTCGCACGCTCTCAGTCTCGCACGCTCTCAGTCTCGCACGCTCTCAGTCTCGCACGCTCTCAGTCTCGCACGCTCTCAGTCTCGCACGCTCTCAGTCTCTCACTCTCACTCATTCACACTCTCACTCTCACTCATTCACACTCTCAGTCTCACTCATTCACACTCTCAGTCTCACTCATTCACACTCTCAGTCTCACTCATTCACACTCTCAGTCTCACTCATTCACACTCTCAGTCTCACTCATTCACACTCTCAGTCTCACTCATTCACACTCTCAGTCTCACTCATTCACACTCTGTCTCACACTCTCTCACGCTCTCTGTCTCACAGTCACACACACACACACACACACACACACAGTCTCACACACACGGTCTCTCTCACGGTCTCACACTCTCTCATGGTCTCACACTCTCTCACGGTCTCACTCTCTGTCTCACACTCTGTCTCACACTCTGTCTCACACTCTGTCTCACACTCTGTCTCACACTCTGTCTCACACTCTGTCTCACACTCTGTCTCACAGTCTCAGTCTCACAGTCTCAGTCTCACAGTCTCAGTCTCACAGTCTCAGTCTCACAGTCTCAGTCTCACAGTCTCAGTCTCACAGTCTCAGTCTCACAGTCTCAGTCTCACAGTCTCAGTCTCACAGTCTCAGTCTCACAGTCTCAGTCTCACAGTCTCAGTCTCACAGTCTCAGTCTCACAGTCTCAGTCTCACAGTCTCAGTCTCACAGTCTCAGTCTCACAGTCTCAGTCTCACAGTCTCTGTCTCACAGTCTCTGTCTCACAGTCTCTGTCTCACAGTCTCTGTCTCACAGTCTCTGTCTCACAGTCTCTGTCTCACAGTCTCTGTCTCACAGTCTCTGTCTCACAGTCTCTGTCTCACAGTCTCAGTCTCACAGTCTCAGTCTCACAGTCTCTGTCTCACAGTCTCTGTCTCACAGTCTCTGTCTCACAGTCTCTGTCTCACAGTCTCAGTCTCACAGTCTCAGTCTCACAGTCTCAGTCTCACAGTCTCAGTCTCAGTCTCACAGTCTCAGTCTCACAGTCTCAGTCTCACAGTCACAGTCTCAGTCTCACAGTCTCAGTCTCGCACACTCTCAGTCTCGCACACTCTCAGTCTCGCACACTCTCAGTCTCGCACACTCTCAGTCTCGCACACTCTCAGTCTCGCACACTCTCAGTCTCGCACACTCTCAGTCTCGCACACTCTCAGTCTCGCACACTCTCAGTCTCGCACACTCTCAGTCTCGCACACTCTCAGTCTCGCACACTCTCAGTCTCGCACACTCTCAGTCTCGCACACTCTCAGTCTCGCACACTCTCAGTCTCGCACACTCTCAGTCTCGCACACTCTCAGTCTCGCACACTCTCAGTCTCGCACACTCTCAGTCTCGCACACTCTCAGTCTCAGTCTCTCACACTCTCAGTCTCAGTCTCTCACACTCTCAGTCTCAGTCTCTCACACTCTCAGTCTCTCACTCTCAGTCTCAGTCTCTCACACTCTCAGTCTCAGTCTCTCACACTCTCAGTCTCAGTCTCTCACACTCTCAGTCTCAGTCTCTCACACTCTCAGTCTCAGTCTCACACACTCTCAGTCTCGCAGTCTCACACACTCTCAGTCTCGCAGTCTCACACACTCTCAGTCTCGCAGTCTCACACACTCTCAGTCTCACAGTCTCACACACTCACATTCTCACAGTCTCAGTCTCACACTCTCAGTCTCACACAGTCTCTCTCACTCTCTGTCTCACACCCAATCACTCACACCCTCAATCACTCACACCCTCTCACTATCATACACACTCTCACTCACACATTCTCACTCAATCACACACACTCACTAACACACTCACTCAATCACTCACACGCAATCACTCAATCTCGCACTCAAACGCAATCACTCACACGTAATCACACCCCGGGAGCCAGCACGATCCACCTTCCACCATAGTCTCACTGTCACTCACACCCCGGGAGCCAGCACGATCCACCTTCCACCATAGTATGTGCAGTTACCACACGCATTTCAATTACATGAATAAATGCCAGTCACTCACATCCCGGGAGCCAGCACGATCCACCTTCCACCATAGTATATGCAATTACCACATGCATTTCAACTATATGAATGAATGCCACAGTGGAGTCATAAGTACAAACACAAACTCATTACAATGACACATAAGTCAACCCCTTATGACTCACTTCTGTGTGTGTCTCTGTGTGTGCCTGTGTGTTTCTCACTGTGTGTGTTGCATGTCTGTATCACACTCTATGTGTCTGCATGTATGTGTGTATGACTGTTGCTCTTTAAGCATCTCAGTGCATGCGTGTGCATTTGCGTGTGTCTCTGTGTTTGTCTCGCATCCGTGTGTGTGCATTAATTCCCTATATATCCTGACGGGCAACGCCGTCCCACGTTGCTAGTTTTTATATATATATATATATATATATATATATATATATATATATATATATATATATATATATATATATACACATACATATACACATTTTTTTTTTTTTTTTTTTTTTTTTTTTTTTGCTCCCTTTGAACACCTCAAAAAATGTATAGATTGAAACATTTTGTTTGACTCCAGTTTGTGTCAAGCCTCAGTACAGTGGGATTTTCTGTACACCGTTCCAGGAGGAACCTCTAGTCCTGTCCAAAAGGCTTCTAAAGCTGATCTTTGACATGTGCTGAACATGCATTTTCCCAGTATTAAACATTCTTTGGTAGTAATCTGATTCACAGTTCAGGAATGCTGACAGAAGGGCATTCCACCTGCATTAAATATTTCTTTTTGGTCCTGTGGCTACATTTAATCCACTCTCTATAAGTACACAACTTTGTCTATTCTAGAGCACCATGCTGTATTTTGAATGTTATCTAGGGTCGCCCAAGGACTTTTCTAAGAAAAGTATAATTTTAGCTCTGCATTTTACATGTCTGGAACTCATCCAATGTAATTATGAGTGGGTGCTCTTTTTGCAAATCAAACTTGCTTTAACTTGTTTGATATAGTTTATCTTCCAAGCACCCTGAAGTACAGGCAAAGCATTTGTAATAACAATTATCCGCAGTGTCATTAGAACTTCAGCACTGGTTGTGGGGAAAAACTGTAATTCTGCTTAATTAGGCCAGTGGAGTATTTTGGAATGCTTTCTTTTTATTATAAGTCTTATTTGAGTGTTTACTTTTTAATGTAGCAGTAACACCAAACGGCTAATACACACACACACACACACGCTCTGCCTCGCGTTGCTCTCTCTCTCTCTGCCTCGCGTTGCTCTCTCTCTCTCTGCCTCGCGTTGCTCTCTCTCTCTCTGCCTCGTGTTGCTCTCTCTCTGCCTCGCGTTGCTCTCTCTCTGCCTCGCGTTGCTCTCTCTCTGCCTCGCGTTGCTCTCTCTCTGCCTCGCGTTGCTCTCTCTCTGCCTCGCGTTGTGGCCCTGGTTCAGTCACTTGTGCCTACAGAAAAGACTGAAATACAGCCTTTTGCTTGGGTCTTTTAGTGCTGCAAAAATAATCGTACCTGTCTCCATGGAAATAATATCCAGTACTTATTAACCCTTTGAGTGCCAGTGGTATGCAACGCATTAAGTTATTGCAGTATATTTATTTATTAGGAGGTGATGATGTTCCTTTAACCCTTCAAGGATCAGATTTGTCAACAAGGCATTGCTTGCAAAGTATTTATCGAAAACTTTTAGGGAAAATTACATTTTTAAAAGCCCTGAATACCAAATACTGTAAAATCCTGGGTGAAATACAAACAATTTTGCTCATTTTCACCTTATGTGGTGTGTGTTGGGGAGGGGTATTATACGTGAAAGTTAAAGGGATAGTAATACTTAAAATGTGTAAAAAAATTTTTTTTTTTTTTTTTTTTTTTTTACATTTTAAGTATTACTATCCCTTTAAACCAAAGCCCTGTTCTGATGTCTGCGCCCCCTCCTCCCTCACTCTGCTCACCCCCTCCGGACACAGCCAGGACATCTGTGCAGCGGAGGGCAAATGAAAGCATGGCGCCCGCTGCAGACATTTTTTGTCTGCCAGCAGAAGGGTTTAGTAGAAGTAAATATATATTTCCTGAAAGTAGATATCCCACGTCATCAAATAAAGGGCAACTTTCTAGCCAGGTGTGCACAAATGTCTCCTGCAGGTGGTGCTAAAGGGGAAAAATATCAGCAAATATACTGAAATATTTGAAAACTATGGAGTTTCCTGCTGCTCTTATGAGAAAAATGACACCCATTGGTATGAGTTGACTTACTGTAGGGGGGTACCAGAAGTGCAAAGCTGTTCCAGCTTCAAGCTCTTATTTTTGCTTACATTTTTTTCAAACATGACGTGTACTAAAATGGTTGTCAAATAAAACCATTGTATAAAAAAGACATCCCACTGCATCCAAAGGGTTCACAGTTTCCAAAGAGTTGGAGCTATAGAAAATATGCAATTTCCTGCTGTATTCAGTACTTTGTACTAGCCCAATGAAAATGGTACCTTGTTGGTAGGGGGTGACATACTGTAGTGGGGTGCTAGAAACACAAAACTAAACCTACCTGTTGCCTATTTTTGGTTTCATTAACCCTTTGAGTGCCAGAGTGGTACGCAACGCATTGCTTTGCAATGCGTTGCGTATCACTCTGGCACTCAAAGGGTTAAATGGCTGCCTGTACTTAAATGGTTATAACTACTAGAGATATGAAGGAAAGGTATGCAAGTTGTATCATTTTGGAAAGTAAGCATTTGCCTGCATCAAATGATGGGCCATTTGCCTTTTTACTCCTAGGCTGGTGTGTACAACTCTTTCCAGAATGATGCTATAAGAAATAAACACCTACTTCTTACACTTTAGTCTCTCGTCAAAGATAAAATCTTTCAACACCATGGGATTTCCTAGTCTATCCAGTAACTAGTGTTGGCACAAGAAATATGGCACCCCATTGGTATTTGATTGACCTACTGTAGTAGGTTCCAAGAGCATGGCTACTGGGAGAAGCAGGCAGAATACGTGCACTCTGTGACTTATGGTGGTCAGTGGAACTAGACTGCGGCTGAGTCAGACAGTGTATGTGTGGATCTGTGACTTCCAGTGGGCAGTAGAACCAGGTTTGAGGTTCTGACAGCGTATGTGGGGATCTGTAGTGGGACCAGGCAGAGGGTTGTCAGATAGTGTATGTGAGGGGGAGTGGACAGTTGATCAGATGGCTCGGGGGAGGGTATGTGACCGTTCCAATGGAGTGTCCAATGCATCGCAAAACAATGTGTTGGACACCCCTCTGACACACTTATTTATTAATATAATTTTATTCATTATCATGTATTTTTAACCATTTGAGTGCCAGAGAGGTATCCATTGCATTGAATATTTCCCTATCCATCAAATAATTCTGGTCTTGTGGAGGGCATCAGGGCCCCTCCTTTTGTCCCGCCAGCTTCTGATTCCCCCCCCCCCCCCCCCCAACCAACCAATATGACTGTGAGATCAATAGAGGCAACTCAGAGGAGCAGCATAGCTCCCACCTTGACGTAAGTCCTGATAGGAGCGGGTTGAATCAGGGAAAGCATTCTTCTTCACCTGTGACATGACGTGGGGAGACTTTCTCTGATCCTGCTCACTCCTACCCAGAAGTTTGAGTAGGTTGCAAGGCGAGAGCCATTCTGCTCCCCTGTGTTACGTTTATTATTGATTTCCCCAGCCAAATTGGCACGGAGACCAATAACTGGGGAGACATCAGGAGGGTCCTGACGCACCTCACAAGGTCTAGATTTTTTAAAATTATTATTATTTATTTATTTTTTTATAATGTGGCTACTGCATGCTGTTTTTACCGGCTTATGTATTGGCCACATTTCAGATGTACAACAAACGGGATTGTCGCAACGGGATCAGCTGGCCAAGCCCATACATTGTACCACTATGGTGATTAATGGATATCTTTGTTTCTTACCTGTATATTGAATGAATAATTAATTATCAGTATAATTCTGTCCATAGGTTGCAGTATGTTGCATTTGTTTCTTTGTAATACTTCCATTGAACCTGGTGGGAACAATTCTTGGCAGAAACTTAGCAGGACAGCCAAACTTCCCTTGTCGTGTAAATGCTGTACCTCGCCCCATCCCAGAGAAAAAGTGGTAAGTAAAACATGTAATTTCTTATATCCAGACTTAAAGGGATAGTAATACTTTAATATTACTATTCCCCATAGTGTAGCTATTTGAAAAAGAATTGAATTGCCCCCAGGTTCATCTCTCAAACCTATATGGTTTGAGAGATAACCGAATGCAAAGTTCCCCCCTCCCTCCCCCTTCCCTGAAATCAGCATTGTACTCATTGCAGGGGAAGTCTGTCGTACGACAGGCTTGCTGCTCTGCAGCTGAGCCGAGATCGCGTTAGTAAAAAATAATTATTTCACTGAAATGGTCTTCTTCATGTGCTTGGTTTGCAAGCACACAGGTAAGAACATTTCAGTGAAATAATTATTTTTTACTAGCGATTTCAGCTCTGCTGCAGAGCCGCCTGATGCAAATAAGACCGGATATCCCTGCAGTCAGTACAACGCTGACTTAAGGGAAGGGGGAGGTTGGGGGGAACTTTGCATTCAGTTATTTCTCAAACCATAAAGGTTTGAGAGATGAACCTGGGGTCAATTCAATTTTATTTTCAAATAGCTACAATATGGGGATTAGTAATATTAAAGTATTACTATCCCTTTAAGGAAGGTAAAATGGCCTGAATTCTGTTGTTGGTCATGTTTATTGCTGAATTTTATCTTAAGTATTGATTTTCTGTGTGTTTTAACCCTAAGAGTGACAGCGACATGTGCATCGCTTTTCCAAGAAATGTGTTGCACACCTCTCTTGCACTCAGTTAAATAGCCTGTTTAACTATAATTCAGATCCTCCAATCCTTTTATCAGTTTTGTTGCACATATGCACTTTTTCCAGTTCAATAATGTATTTTTTAATGACCAGTGCCCAAAACTGTACTCCATACTCTAGATGAGGCCGTACCAGTGATTTATATAGAGGTAGAATCATATTAGAATCCCATGCATCTGTGCCTCTTTTTATGCAGGATAGTACCCTATTTGCTCTTGCAGCAGCTGATAGACACTGCACACCGCTGTCTGTCATTTATCAGTACTCTTAAATCGTTAGTGTATATGTAGCATGTTTGTTTCTACAGCCCAAATGCATAACCTTACATTTATCTACATAAAATGTCATCTGCCACTTTTCTGTCCATTCAATCAAGTTATCTAAATTATTCTGCAGAGTCATAAACATCCTTCTCTGTGTATATTTCCTTTCATAGCTTAAGTGGGCTTTTTGTGAAACTTATTTTTATTGAAACAAGTTTTCTTACAGACAGTTTCACTTACAGTGTTTGAAACAGAGGCATAATAGGGTAGTAACAGCAAAGGTAGAGAAGGTAAAAAACAGACAATCTTCACCAACCAGTATAACAGTCTGCATTTAAGTGACATTAAACCTGTATGTATACAGGTACAAACACACCAGGGGAGGGTTCATAGTAAAGCCACAGGGAAGGAGGAAGGAAAGAGGAAAAAAAAGTGTGTGTGGGGGGAGGGGGGAAGGAGAAGAAGGAATAAGCCAGAAAAGAAGAGAGGAAATAGAATAAGTAAAAGGACAGAAGAAGAATCAATAATATGTGGCCCCAGTAGATGGGACCCAGCTGTTTTTTGTGAGATGGATACTGACAGGAGAAGAATCAATAATATGTGGCCCCAGTAGATGGGACCCAGCTGTTTTTTGTGAGCTGGATACTGACAGGAGAAGAATCAATAATATGTGGCCCCAGTAGATGGGACCCAGCTGTTTTTTGTGAGCTGGATACTGGGGGTGGGCCAACTCCTTGCATTGTTTTTCTCAGGAGTAGCAGGGGCCTAATCTGCCCAGGGGTGTGTGTGTGAATCTGGCACCTTGCTAGCCTTCTCCTTTTAGATATACAGATTTGGGCAAGCGAAGAAACCACAGAGGATTTCAAAAGTTGGGATACTAAACGTTGTACTGCGGTGAGGATATGTCTAACCAAAATTTGTAGAGGCCAGGGGGGTCTGGATATAGGGCACCCAGAACCAAAACCACAGGATCATGTGGACTTGAGACTGTGGTGACCTGACATATGAGAGTCTGAACATGTGTCCAAAACTCTTTATGATTGGACATGACCATAAAATGTGGTAAAGAGTCCCGGGGGAATCACATTCACTCAAAGAAGCAGTTGAAAGAGCGGGTTTATAAGAATGAAGTCTGGTCTGGGTTTAGTACAATCGGAGAATAATTTTATAAATATTCCCCCTAGCCGTACAAATGGATGTTCAGGAGGCAGGCTCCCAAATCTTTGCCTAGGTTTCGTCATCCAGCTCCCTCCCCAAGTGACTTTCCCATTGTTCAGCATATTTATAATTGGGGGTGACAAAGGACAGAGAAGCAAGTACAGTCTGGAAATGGATACCCTTGCAAAAGGAATATAGAGACATTAAGTGGGCTTTTTAACCCCTTGAATGCAAAATGTCTCCAAAACATTACTTCACAGTGCACTGGCATAATTTCTAACATTTAGTCGGCTAAGAGCCCACTTAAAATAAATGGAAATATGCTGCAATTGTTATGCTACAGATATTTGCTCATTTTAGGACTGGGTACGTTTTGATTACGTTACAGATACTTGTGAAATTGTTCCTGTAATGTAATTGTCTCAGTCAGGGCAAGAAAATAGCCACAAGCCTCCAGTTCTTGCCAAATTCATACAGAGAAGTGTGGACATAACATTGGGGAACAGATTTTTGAAATTGAATGCTGGAGCCATGTATTTCCTGTGCTTATGGATAGTGTGTGTTCTGGAACAGTTACTTGCATGTGATTCTGTATCTGTAAAATAGTCCCCTCCCTTCTTTTTTCCACTTCTGCGTAAAACTGGGCCCTCCAAGATTTTGGTCAGAATGGTACAGTCCTTCTCCTGTTCTCCTCGGGAGTTGGGTGGTGATGGTCTGCCGCATTGTAAAGATTAATCTAAAGTTTCTTTCTAGAGAAAGCAAAACCGTAAAAGTAAATTCTTCACAGATTCCTAACCCTAATGTCCAGTTATAGTGTGACTATCTTAAAAAACTAGTGCATAATGGATTTCTACTATGGCATCCTTTGGACATTATGGTTTAAAGGGATAGTAATACTTAAAATGTAAAAAAAAAATGTTATAGGGTTTATCCCCCTGATTTAGAACAAGGGTACTCTCTGAAAGGTGTTTTATGAAATAGTTATTACACCTCAAACTCAATTTTTTTTATGTGCAGTATCACAGTGGCCTGAAATTTACAGTGGTGCTGTTGATACACCATCCTATGGACATCTCTGGTCAGTTGACCATAAATCACCATAGTGTGGTGTAGCAACAGTGCCACTGTGCAATTTCAGGCAACTGTGATACTGCACTTAAAACTTACGTTTTAGCTGTAATAACTTGATTAAAACACCTTTCAGCAGTGGGAGTACATTGATTTACTCAGGAGTATAAACTCTACAATATATAATTTTTTTTTTTTTTTTTTTTTTTTTTACAGTATTACTTCCCTTTAAGAAGAAAATGATGATCATCTGTTACAGGTCTTTCATGCTGGTTATCCTTAAAAGTTCGCTGTCCAACCACTGGAGTCTCTTGGATTCCTTTGATGTTTTATCAGATTTTCGTTATGGTTTCATATACCTTTTCTGAACGTTTCCTGTTTACAGATTAAACTTTTAAAGCAGCATGAACACCTAAAATATCCGATTGATAAATAATGCACAAGCTTTATGGCAACTATAATTACAGCCTTGTGTATTTGCTCACCATGTTCAGTCAGTCATGTGGTAGATGCACTAAGGCTAGATTTAGTAGCAGATTTGTGTTGGTGAGAGTGGTGGTTTTGTTTTGGTGTTGGTGAGTGGTGGGGTCTGACTCATCCATTTGTGCATATAGAAAAGACTGTTTTACAGCCTTTCGTTTTATTCCAATTTTAATTTTTTTTTCTCCCCCTTAATTTAGCTGTGCAGCAAAGCACTGGGCTCTATGCACAATGAAAAGAGGAGCAATTCTTAGGAATACCAGGAAAACCAGATGCTCCAAAATACATTTCCATTGATTTATATAGGATTTTTAACCCCTTGAATGCTAGGTCTTAGATACATTGCATTTAGCTAATGTTTTAGGAGTTAAAGGAACAGTAACACATCTTAATAATCTACCACTTACCTTTATTTGACCCATAATTAATCTGTTTTGTGGGGTTAGTTGCCCCAATTTGAACTGGATATCATGTTTGTTTTGGCAGACATGATGATTTGTTGGTGAACTCAAAGATTCCAAACTTCTACAGATGAAGGCTTCAGTGGGAGGGGTTTGGGTTCACAAATATAGCAAAAATAATTTTCTTTCTGTGATTAACCCACTCTCTTTTCCCGTACCCTAACATCCTGTTATGGGGGGGGGGGGGGCTTTTATCCATTCCTACACCACTACATATCTTTCCTATACTTCTACTTCAATACTATTACCCCTCCCGTTTTTACAATACCTCATCTTACTCAATACTAATTTATATACTTCCACCTATATCTTTTATTAATTAAATCTTATAATGTACTATACTTATTTAACCATTCTTGCACCTTCCTAACATCATCAATTACATGCATGACAACTTCATATCTTACTGTCAATTTAAATGGGAAACCCCATCTGTACTTAATTTTACGTGCCCTCAATTGTGCAGTAAAGAACCCTAAAGTACTTCTTTTCTGTCTTGTCCAGGCAGACAAATCTTGGGGGAAAAAAGCAAATGTCTAAATCTTTCTTCTTCTGGCTTAAATCCAGATACCGCCATTAGTACCCTTTGGCGAACCTCAAAATCCACAAATCTCACAATCACATCTCTAGGCTTATTCTCCGCCACTGACACCGGCTTATATACCCGGTGGGCCCTCCGGACTATATCCCCAGTTGCTGCTTCCTGGATATCCATTTGTTTAAATAAGTCCTCCAAATATATCATCAATTGCTTCTGCTCCACTTGTTCAGGAATCCCACAAATTCTGAGATTTTCCCTCCATGACCAATCTTCCCAGTATGCCATTTTAAGATCCAACTTTCCAATTTGATCTTCCAAGGAAATAATATGCTCCTGCATTTTATTCATATAAAATTCTACTCCTTCCAATTTTTCTTCATTAGTCTTAACCCTTTCCATTAAGTTGTTAATTTTATTTATATTTTGTGAACTGAATTTCTAATTCACATTGCATTTAGCTAATGTTTTATGAGTTAAAGGAACAGTAACACATCTTAATAATTGGCACTTACCTTTAATTAACCCATAATTAATCTGTTTTGTGGGGTTGGTTGCCCCAGTTTAATCTGATTTGAACTGGATATCATGTTTGTTTTGGCAGACATGATGATTTGTTGGAGGACGCAAAGATCCCAAACTTTTGCAAATGAAGGCTTCAGTGGGAAGGGTTTGGGTTCACAAATCTAGCAAAAATAATGTTCTGCCTCCGTGGATATAAGTCCCAGTACTAAATAAAGGTTCATTTTGTGGAACCATTCCAGGCCAAATTGATTCATAATGGCCTTTTGGGTTTTCTGGACAAAATAAAATGAATGAGGTTACCATATTATTGCTCTTAAAAATTATCTGGAAAAAGAAGACTTGGTGTCTGGGAATGCTTTTGTTAACATTGTAAATAATAGTTTGTGATGTAGTCATGCGGTTGGTCTGATTGGCTGTTGGAATGATCACACGGTAATCTGTTTTTTGTTTTTTTTGGGGGGAGGGGGGTTGTGAGAGACAGAGACTGACAGTGCTGCTTTTTACCTGAATTTGGCAGCAAATAAGAACTTGTATTGACTTCTTGTGTTTAGACAATCCACATACAGTAGAGTTCTGAACACACTGTAAGATGGCCAGAAAATTGCATGATAAAGGCTGTGTGTTTGATGTAACCAACATCATGGACGGTGGCTGAAGTGGTATATGAGCTACTGCACAGCTGTTGATGAAATGCAATGATTGTAAACATAGATGAGGAAAACTGGGGCAGGTGGGTACCTTAGTGTTGATATAAAACACTGAAGAAAACTACAGTACTGTAGCTAATATGGATAAAGGCAAGTTTGTAATGGGGAGACCAAGCACTTGAAATGAAAGTGGTGCATAGGCCACCCTCCAATTCAGATTCACTCTCAGCTGCCCAATTAAGTTACTGTGCCTAATGCAAAGTCATTGTGTCACAAAATAATAGCAAATGGGTGCCTTGGCACACTGACTGGAAGTGGTGGGCCACACGTCTTAATTTAGATGGCATGTTAACCTGCAACTCCTCCACCTGTCATTTCAGTCATCCTTTTCTGTTTACTAATGTACATGCCTTGCATAAACAGCCTGGCTTTTCCTGGGGTGCTTGTTTGTCTCTGCCTCTCTCACATCACAAGTGAGAGCTGACTGACTTGCTGTTCCCTTTCTCTACATTGGGTAATAAAGCACTTTGTCAAATCAGACATTCTGATCTGAATATGTTTGTTGTTCAGTTGACATCATCAGGTCACCTGGAATGTACATCAATATATAAAGTAAGCTATACGTTATCATTCATACAGAATTTGTGTATACCAGACATTTAGTTTTAAAATAATCTATAGCTTTTTACTGGCACAGGAAATTGTTCAAAGTAAACAAATAGTTAAAAATATGATATGATTAATTCCATGTTTTGCTTCATAGTTTTGGTCATGTGTGTTTATTTTTAAAAACAAAAACACCCTATGGGTAAGGACAGATCTAATTTAATAGGTAAGTGTTTCAGTTGATCATTTTCATCCTGATGCAAATTACTACATGTATTTAAAATATTGACTGGTAAATTGGCTCTGCTTCAACTTAACTGTGCATGTGCCATGACTGCGTGAGTGCTGCCTGACACCCTCTTCTCTTTCTCAATAGAGAGCGAAACATATTTTGTATTATTGAGAAACTGTTTTTTGTGTTGAAAACATTATGTATACTTTGTATGAGAGCAGAAAGCATTAATCACAGTGCAGTGTGTGATCCTGAAAAAGGATAAGGGAAACTGCCATTTGAAATATAAATTCTACTTCTGTTTATTTTATAATGAAAAAAGTGACATTTTTGAGATGTATGAAGAAATGTTGTTTGTTCCAGGTTCATGGAGCCAGCAGTCATTGTTTGCTTAGGTGGAATTCTACCATTTGGATCAATTTTCATTGAAATGTAAGTCCGCATTTTTTATACCATTATTTATCTCTGGTTAGTTATTATGATTATTATTATTGTTATTCTTTATTTATATAGTGCCAATTTATTCTCCACCGCTGTACAGTGGGGAATAGACATACAGGGATATTATATAGTACAAATCAAATGTGGAGAACCGAAGGACCCTGCTCGTTGGAGCTTACATTCTAGAGGAATGTAGGTTGGACACAGGAGTAAGTGCTATTGGGTGTAAGTGCCTCCTGCCACATGAACTTCCAGTCAGTGGAGGTAGTTGATAGGCTTCCCTGAGGAGGTGAGTTTTCAGGGAGTGCCTGAAGGCTGGGGGATAGTGTGATGGGGCGGGAGAAGGAATTTCAGAGCTCAGGTGCAGCACGGGAGAAGTCCTGTAGGTATTAATGGGATGTTGTGTTGAGAGCTGCGGAGAGGAGAAGGTCATGTGCAGAGCGAAGATGGTGAGTGGGAGTGTATTTAGAAATTAGATATTAAATATAGGGGGGGTGCATTGTTAGTAAGGATTTTGAATTTAATTGTATATGGTAATGGGAGCCAGTGCTAGGAATTGGCAGAGGGAATTTGTGTTAGAGATGAGTGAGGTAAATTAGTCTTGTAGCAGAGTTCATTACGGACTGTAGTGGGGTTAGTCGGGTGAGAGAGAGGCCAATTAGTAGTGAGTTACAGTAGTCAAGATGAGACATGAGTGTTTGGATTAGAATTTTAGTAGTGTCTTGCATGAGAAAGGGTCAGATTCTAGAGATGTTACAGATGTGGAGGTGGGATGAGTTGGAGATTGACTGGATATGAGGAATGAAGGATAGGGCAGTGTCAAATGTGACCCCCCCCCCCCCCCGGCAGTGTGCTGTAGGGGTTGGGGTGTGACGGTAGTGTTGTTAACAGTGAGGAAAGCAAGCAGAAAAGGGAAGTATGAATGACCTGTTTAATAAAAATTGATGTAGGGAAATCTCAGGATCTGTTTGTTGCAGCTCAGTGCTGGATATGCTTATATAAGCAGTTTCCTTTTCACATGATATATTCCAGCATATTTTTGTAAAGCTAAGCATCATTGATTAAAGAAAATCTATAATGAATATCATCTAGGCCATGGGAAAGCCCACAAGTAGAATCCTGCAAGAGCAAAGCCTGGGCACCTTGTGGCCCTTCAGCTGTACAACTTGACCATTGGAGAATTATTAGTTGTCGTTCAGCAGCAGCTGCATGGTAGCCTGTTGCTCACAACTGTGCTAGTGAAATTGCTTTTATTGCAATCTATAGCAGTACTTTCCAAATGCCTTGAAGAACACAGTGAGCATTAGGTGATGTGTAAAGGCACCTAGGATGTAGCAAAAGAAGAGTAGATTTGAAGACTATTAGACTTTATCTGCCAAATTGGTGATTTTTCAAGGAGTAACAATGGGTACAAACAGTTAAATTTAGGTCTCACATTCACATTTTGTAAATAACAAGTTATATAACTAAGTGGATGTCTACAACCCATCAACATGTTCCTGGCACCCAGGTTGAGAACCACTGCATTGGAACATCTCTAATATCCAGTGGATTAAAAAAAAATCTCTACAGGATGAGATGAATTGCAGACAGGATAATGTAAGTCTTATAGCCAAGGCTGAAAGTGTAGACTAATCTTGCTAGTACACTATAATTATGTAGTATGTCCACAATGGGTGGGCTGGTAATTTTTGACCTTGGCTAGGTGACCTCGTTGATATTTTTCTAGTCCTATATAACCATATTAAACTCTTGAATGTGAGAGAGATGTCCGGTATGCTGCGAGACCTCTGTAGCATTCAGGGGCTTAACGGCTATATTCAGGAAGTTGCTGTTCTGTGGGACCTCTGATCAGTAGCTGGACAGTCAGTTATCATCATCATCATATATAATAATTCACTAGGATGTTTGTCAGAAGCCTTCATGCATAGTAGAGATTGCTGCCCGCACTGCAGTCATGCGCAGTAGAGACTGACTGCCTGAACACGCCACGGTTGGTACAGAGTGGGGTGCTCCGAATTCAGACCGTAGTCCTCTCTGCGCACCTTCCTGAGACCAAGCCCTGCGCCAAATTCAGATCATAGTCCTCTCTGCGCACCTTCCTGGGACCGTTTGGTCCCAGGAAGGTGCGCAGAGAGGACTGCGGTCTGAATACGGAGAGCCCATGTACATGGGCTTTTCAAATAGTATTTAATATTTAAATCTGCTATAAGGCTTTTCCTGCGGAATAAAAAAAGGGCACTCCCAGTTCTGGCAGTTGTTTTATTCAAAAATTCAAATGATTTAAAATTTTCAGGAAGTGAAGAAGCTACAGTATTACAGTCACATTCAGTGATGAACTGTTGACAGTGACTCAGGTTTACCAACATAATGCAATAGAACAGTGGTTCTCAACTCCGGTCCTCGGGACCCACTAACAGGCCAGGATTTGATGACTTCCTTGTTAGAGCACAGGTATGTTAATCAATATGAATGAGCCTCTGATCACCACACCTGTGCTCTAGCAGAGAAACCCCTAAGTCCTGGCCTGTTAGTGGGTCCCGAGGACTGGAGTTGAGAACCACTGCAATAGAATTAACTGTCAGAAAAACCAGGAGGCTATGTTCTAAGATGTGATAAAGAGGAGAGAACTTCTCCAGTGATATCACTTCTCCAATTGCGATGCTATTGTATGGAGTCTATGCACTTGGATCTCTCCCAATTAAAGCAGAACTACCACCTCCACTAAAGTGGCCCTGCAATACTTAGGCAGGTGGCAACTAGCTTACTAATCATTATTTTACCTCTCAAAAGTGCCCACGAATACAGTTATCCTTAAGCTTCCGAGACCGGAAGCCAGGCATCACCACGGACATCTTGAATGCAAGCCGTTGCTGTCAGTCCTCTTCACCCTTCACAGGCATTGCACTGGACCGGACAGCTCCAGAAGAGACTGATGGCGCAGGCGCACAGGCTGCAGTAACCTGGCCCTCAGTCTCGGAAGCTTAAGGATAACTTTATTTGTGGGCACTTTTGAGAGGTAAAATAATGATTAGTAAGCTAGTCGCCATCTGCCTAAGTATTACAGGGCGACTTTAGTGGAGGTGGTAGTTCCGCTTTAAGAAATATTAATGCACAGGCTCAATATAATAGCATAGAAGCTGGACACTTTATCTTCCTCCTCTTTATCACACCTTAGTTCATCTTCTCCAGGTGTATGACTTGTTAACTTTGTTATTAAAAAAAGAAAAAAAGTTTAAACTGTAGCAACTCTGAAAAGATGCATTTCCCTGCACTGGGAACTACCCTTGTTTTACTCAATACGAAAAACCCATAACGTTTCATTAAAACGGTTTACTCTTTCTTTAATAAAATTGGCTTATTTACTTCCTTTGGTTGTTGCCAACTGAGCTGCTGCACTGAGGCTGATATACATTGAAGATCCTGGAGTGAACAATCTGTACCAGAGGACAAGCAAAAGTTCCTATTAATTCAAATGGACTTCCACCCACATGAATGCTAGAGGCGCTCAATGAAGACACTGCTCTAGCTTTCAAGAGGTTTTAGCTCTTTGAGCTCCAGATGGGTACACAATATGTTGGGTACCCCTCTGGCACTTAAAGGGTTAAAGCCACATTTAAACCCATAGGAAGTTTGGGGTTTCCTCTGTGCTGCAGTTGGGCTCCCCTAGAATTGGATGACTACTATATCAGGCAGGCAACCTATGGGCTCCTCAGTTGTTGGGGACTACAGCATCCATCATCCCTGTTCATGCAATGGCTGGTTGGTAATGATGTAAGTTATAATCATCAGCAGCTGGGGAGTCTAAGACTGCCTGCTCCTGCACTACTGTGAAATATATGTGCAAAAGAAAAGTGAGGAGACTCTGGAGAAAACAAATTGAGCCTTGATAAAAAAAAAAAATAATAATAATAATAAAAAAGAAAAAAAGATTCACACACACCTACCTGCACTCTAATAGGAAACCATTTTCTCTGTCGTCCAATACAGGTTACTGGTAACTCTGGGTAGGCAGCCCGCCCCTTTAAGTATGCAAGAAGAATTCTAGAATTGTATGCAGGGGGTGGAGCCTACCTTCCCTCCTTGGCTGCAGCTAGCCAATCGGCTCCAGAAAGATTTGTTCCTTGGTGAAGATAACACAGGCAAGAAAACAGTTCTGCTATAGCTTTAGAAGTTTTTTATTTTTCTGTTAGAAATGGAATACCACCATTAGGCGAATTACCATAACTGACAATGCACTTAGATGTGGCTAGCTCAGTGATCAGGTGCTTTTTGTGGACCTTAAGCCCTGGGGGGGAAATCTTGGCTACAATTCTTTCCCCAGGAGTTGCCCACCGAGGCTGCATCTTTAAACATGGTAATCTGAAGACAGAAGATTTGCAGGAAAGGTGAGCAACCCTTTGAGTGCTTCAGGTCCACATGTGTCCCACAGTGCCCCTCCGCACAGGGGTTTTTCTTTAGGAGTTCCTGTTGCACACTCCTGCACTCATTGGGTCTATCTGTATGTCTGTTGGGTATTTGGAGCAGGTTTATGTGGTATTTAACTCTCTAACTGCTGGTTTGGCATTCATTTGGGGGGTTTCTGACACTTTTCCTACTGGTTCAGTGTTTTTTGGGTATCCTAACATGTTTTAGTGATGTTTCATGTCTTTTAATTTTACACCTTCAATTTTGTAAAATTTGAGTTCTAAAGAGCGCTTTACCGAATAGGTGCCATTGCTCCATTCACTCCTATGGGACTGTACAATTTGGGACATCTCTGCAACCATTTAACCTAGCGACCTCATAGATGGCTCATTTTACTTTTCTGCCCTGGCTCTATCATCCGGTTCATGTTTCTAGTGTGTTGGGGGGGCTCAGGGCGCTTCGTGCACTGTTTGGGGTACTTTTTCTGTGAAAACTACATTTCCCATGAGCACTTGCTTCGCACACTGGTTTCTGATTGGCTCTTGTCGCTGCAGCCATTTTGTGCTCTTTCCAGAACGAGTGTCCTACGCAGGGCTTGGACTCTCCTTCTCTCCTCTGCTGATTAACCCTTCGTCTGCCAGATAAGTATATTTTAGCGATTTCTGGGGTGAAACTTTAATCATACACACTGTAATTGGGTGATTTCTTATACAGTAAGGTTATTGACACTGTGAGAATGTCTATACTGTTGGAGCTTGGGGCCAGACCTAAGACTAAGGATGCTGGGGTCTCTGTATCCCCTATTGCACATTGCTCTTCCTGTCATTCAAGGTTACCTAGAGAATTCTCAGGTCCTTTATGCCCAACATGTTCTGATGTCCCTGAGAGTCTTCCAGGGACCTCTAGCCATGCATTAGTCAGTTTGGTTGCAAGAGTTCAAGGCTGCTACTAGGGACCTTAGGTCCACTTTGCAACTCTTTCCATCCCAGTTACACGGGGTCTTTCATTCTTGACAGGCCCCCCTCCTTCGTCAAGTGTTCCTTGCCTAAACCTCAGGGTGTACCTGACATGTCAGATTCCTCTGAGGAGGAACTGTTGGTGGATTCAGATGTTGAGGAATGTTCTGCGGTGGGCTCCTCTCAGTTTTTTGGGGACCCTTTTGAAGCTGATCCTGAGCCCTTGGCTGAGGGCCTGCTCGGGGCTGTTTTAAATACCCTAAACATTCCTTTAGTGCCAGAGGTTCCTTCTGACCCTTCTGATGTCTTTCAGGAGCCTAAAAAGCCCCTTACTTGCTTTCCACCTAACCCCACTCTTGACTGCCTTGTGTCCGAAGAGTGGAAGTCTCCGAACAGGAAACCTTCTGTCTCTAAGAAATGTGCTAAGCTTTATCCCTTATCTGAGGCTGCGCTTGCTCAGTGGGTTCATCCTCTGAAAGTGGATGCTCCTATCTCAAGGCTATCCAAATCTACTGCTTTGCCAGTGTCTGATGCGCCTGCTCTAAAGGACTGGACTGACAAAAAACTTGGTCTCCCTCAAGTCCATCTTTGCCACTGCTGGTTCTGCCATGCGTCCAGCATTCGCAGCAGCATGGGTGAACTGGGCATTTGTGGTCTGGACTGAACAGCTGTCCTTTAGGGTGCTCCTACTTCGGATACGTTGCACCTCCTTGACAACATTTCTGATGCACAGCACTATGTTTCTGCTGCCCTTTTTGATGCCATCCATTTGGTGGCTAGGGTTTTCACCATGTCTGTGGTTGCCAGACGGGCTCTTTGGCACAAGATTTGATCTGCTGACACTGCTTCTAAGAAAGAATTGCTCTCTTTGCCTTTTCAAGGCACTTCTTTGTTTGGGCCAGATCTTAAGGATCTGATCAGTGAGACTACAGGAGTTAAAAGTACACTTCTACCCTTAGTTCCTAGGAAGAAAACACAGCTTAAGCCTAACCGTTATTTTCGTTCCTTTCAGAATGAGATGTCCGGTGAACCAGACTGTTGTTTCAGCTCCACATACCTCCTGCAAGCCCAAACAGCAATGGAAGGCCAAGGTCTCCTCCAAGCTGCCTTCGGCATGACTCACCAAACCCGAGTCCACCCTCTGCTGTGGGTGGTCGTCTGCGTCACTATCACAGCATCTGGGAGGATTCAGTGACGGACCCATGGGTTTTGCAGGTAGTGACGGAAGGGTACATGATCCCTTTCGTCTCTCTTCCTCCCTTTCACTTTGTTCTTTCTAATACGCCTCAGGGTGCAGAGAAATGCCGTATGTTCGGCGATGTTCAGGCTCTTCTGGACAAGGACGTTCTAGAAGCTGGTTTCAGTTCAGGACAGAGGTATGGGTTTTTACTCAAACCTCTTTGTGGTCTCCAAGAAGGCCGGCGATTGTCGTGCCATTTTGGATTTAAAGGATTTTGTGCACACATTTACACCACGGACAACATACCAATTCCAAACACCCAGTTACACCATAAGATCAATGGTACCTTCACCTGTAAATCATCCAATGTAATATACCTTATCATGTGTGCAAAATGCCCAACAGCTCTGTATGTGGGAGAAACTGGACAAGCACTACATAGGAGATTTAATTCCCACAGATCCCGTGTTAATAACAAAAAGACAGAGACACCAGTGGGAGAACATTTTTGCCAAAATGGGCATAGTGTCAAGGGTATTAAGTTAGCTGTACTGATGGGACGGTTCCGCAGAGGTATGGGAGGTAAAATTAATGTTAAAATTTAATGCAATTTGTAGTGGTTTGAACAGGGATAAGGAATTTCTCTCAAAATATAATTTAGTTGATTGAACTTTCCAACATACCCAAGAGCATCGTAAATACCTCTAAAGCCTCAGAGGAAGAGTGCAATTTACCATTGACTGATCAAAGATATCTGGATCTGGACTGCATTCTGTTATCTGATTTCCATGCTAAACAATGTGATGTGTACTTGTATTTAAGAGAGATGTTTTCATATTTATCTGTATAACATGCCTGAGGAAGAGACCTAAGGTCTTGAAAGCTTGCATTTAAATCTGCTTAGTTAGCCAATAAAAGGTATCAAAAACTATATTTGCCTCCTGTATTTCTACGGCTAACACGGTACCAATTCTCATCTGTACTCTTAATGTGGAACTGAGTTTGTCCTGGTGGCTCGACCTCTCCAATCTGCTGAAGGGCGAGTCCTTCCTAGTTTCCTTTTGGACCATGGTGAGGACGGATGCCAGCCTCTCCGGATGGGGAGCGGTCCTGAATTGCCTGCGTACACAGGGTTGGTTGTCTCCAGAAGAATCTCTTAATGCCATCAACATTTTGGAGCTTCGGGTGATATTTCATGCCCTTCGTCATTGGACATCTCAGCTGGAAGACTGTCCAGTCCGGGTAGAGTCTGAAAACGCCACTGCCGTGGCTTACATCAACAAGCAGGGCGGAACAAGAAGTCTCACCGCTTGGTTAGAGGGGGAGCTGCACCCAGAGGTGCTCACCCTCATTGTTCAGAAATGAGGTCTTCCTTACATCGATCTGATGGCGACAAGACACAACAGGAAGGTTCCGAGGTTCTGCTCTCAATGCAGGGACCCTCTAGCTCTGGCAGTGGATGTAATGTCCATTCCTTTGTTATTCCCTATGGCCTACATCTTTCCTCCCCTCCCCATGTTGCACAGGGTTTTACGGAAATTATGACTGGAGCGTTGTCCATTCATTTTGATTGCTCCGTACTGGCCTCGCCAGGCTTGGTTTCCGGAGCTTTTGGATCTGTCAGTGGCTAAGCCATTCAGGCTCCCTTACCGTCTGGATCCACTGGGTTACCTGTTGAATGAGGATGTTCATCGTCTAGCCTTGACTGCTTGGAAATTGAATGCTCAATATTGAGGAAGAAAGGGTTTTCTTCTGGTGTGGTGGCTACTATTCTCAGTGCCCGCAAACCTGTTTCTTCCAATATCTATCATCACGTCTGGTAGACCTTTCTATCTTGGTGTGCTTATAGGGACCTGTCTCAGGAATTTGATCTGCCTACGGTCCTGGCCTTTTTGCAGGATGGTGTGGATAAGGGCCTCAGTTTGAGTTCCCTTAAAATTCAAACGTCTGCTCTCTGTATTCTTTCAGAGGCGCATTGCCATCCTTCCTGATGTCAAGGTTTTCTTCCAGGGCGTTGCTCATACTCAACCTGCCTTCAAGATTCTTGCTCCTCCGTGGGATTTTAACTTGGTTTTGGGCGTTCTTCAGCTCCCTCCATTTGAGTCTTTGGCTACTATTCCTCTACGCCTGTTGACGTGGAAAATGGCTTTTCTCCTGGCAATTGTGTCTGTCTGTCGTGTTGCAGATTTGCATGCTCTGTCCTGTAAACCACCCTATTTGGTGTTTCACAAGGACAAGGCGGTGCTTCGCACTTCTCAGGAATTTTCTTCCGAAGGTGGTTTCAGAGTTCCACATCAATCAGGAGATAGTGGTGTCTTCTTTCTGCTGTGACCCCACCTCTGACAAGGATAGGGATCTCCACTTGTTAGACGTGGTACGTTGTCTCAAGTTTTATGTACATTGCATTGAGTCAATCAGACACTTTGTTCATCATTCCTGAGGGTCCTAGGGCAGGCAGACCTGCATCCAAGGTGACTATTGCTTCTTGGATCAAGTCCACTATTCGTAAGGCTTTTGAGCTGAGGAAGAAGCCTGTCCCCTTCAGGATCACGGTTCATTCTACATGATCTGTTGGGGCCTCTTGGACTTACAAGAATCAAGCCTCCGCTGATCAGTTGTGCAAGGCTGCCACTTGGTAGTCTCTGCACACCTTTTCGAAGCACTACCGTGTTGATGTGCTGGCATCAGCTGATGCCAGCTTTGGGAGGAAGATCCTGGAGGCAGTCTTGCCTGTCTAGGATCATCTTCGGTTCTTGGTGCTTCCTTCACTTTTGAGCCCTGTTGGCACTAGTTCAGTGTGCTGTGTAACAGTTTGGGGTGTTGTTACCCTGTTTCGTGTCCTTTGACACTTCATTGTTTGTTGGGCTGTCTCTGATCTGATGATTCATATCTGCTCTGGTGACTTTGGGGACCTTGCGTCTGGTCCTTGCCTTACTTCCCGCCTCTGGGAAACTCAAGGGTTGGACATCCCAGAGTTACCAGTAACCTGTATTGGACAACAGAGAAAAGAGTATTTTAGTCTTACCTGTTAAATCCTTTTCACTTAGTCCATACAGGTTACCGGTCTCCCACCCTGTCAAGGGACCATGCTTGGCTCCTTTGGCAGACAGTGGGGGTTCTTCGGGGTCATGCTCACAGGAGTCTTCTTTCCCTTCACTATCTAGTCAGTAGTGTCTCAAATCTTTCTGGAGCTGGTTGGCTAGCTGCAGCCAAGGAGGGAAGGTAGGCTCCACCCCCTGCATTCAATTCTAGAATTGTTCCTGCCTACTTAAAGGGGTGGATCGTCTACCCAGAGTTACCAGTAACCTAAATGGACTAAGAGGAAAGGATTTAACAGGTAAGACTAAAATACTCTTTTGGTAAAATGTGCAGTGTTTTGGGCCCCCAGTAGAGGACAAAAATGTTGAACCTTTTAGAGTGAAACTCCAGTGTGCAGTTTTGTTTATATCTAATGTTGAATGTCTGTACACTAGCTTGTGGACCTATGACCTTGTGTGTGTTTAATATAGCGTGTGTAAGAAAACAAAATGTTGTCATTTCTGCCTAGGTATTTCATTTTCACCTCATTCTGGGCATACAAGATCTACTATGTCTATGGATTCATGATGCTGGTGCTGGTGATCCTCTGCATTGTGACTGTGTGTGTAACCATAGTATGTACATACTTCCTATTAAATGCGGAGGACTACAGGTGGTAAGTATCTTTTTTTTAAATTGCATAGGAAATACAGTAAGATAATATTTGCAATGTTCTCTTTCCCCAAGTCAGTATCTACAGTATTTTTCGTGTTTACTTTTTTCTTTTCCCACAACCTTTATTCTTCACTCTAACACACACATTGGCAAAATATGATTGATTTTCCCATGCCATCAGGTCTGCTTGGTTTTGCGCAGCTTTAGTTGTAGGCATAAGAATTTCACTTCCGACTTTCTCTGCAAATGAAGTGATACATTTCATTATTAAGTACATCAGTTATGCAGTGTTTCACTCCCCTAGTGCAATGAGATGGTAATTACTATTTACATGTGGGTGTCAGTTCACAGTTTACGATCAGACAGCCCGGCATAATGGTTATTTTCCCCTGGTTGCGGGCTATGATAATATGATGTGGAGGCCATTTTATTGGGCCAGAGTTTAGTGGTCTAAATGATTACCGAAATACTGACCAAATATTGTCTGTTCTTTTCATAGATGAAAAAGCTTCACTGTGAGAGCATGTGCAGACCAAAAACTTAACCCCTTAACGACCCTTGACAGTCATAGTACGTCATGGGTAAATCTGACTGAACGACCCATGACATACTATGACCGTCGTGGAATTCCAGCCTCCCCCGCAGCTGCACGGCGTTTGGGGAGTGCGGAAACGAAAGGAGCAAAAAAAAAAAAAAAATGCTCCGTGGTCCTTAACTGGCCACGCCACGCCGGTCGTTAAGGGGTTAATGTATATAACAGTGTGTGTTACTGGTGACCAGCAAAGTATTAAAAACATTGCACTGATATTGCCAGCATTAAAGGACCAATAATTAAAAATTGGGTAATTAGGTTGTGTTTTGGCATGTTACATAGGCCCCAAGAGTATGTGCGAAATGGTCACCTTAGCGGCTACGCCTGAGCATAAAAATATAAATGTCTGCCTATTATTTCTATGATAACACAGAAGCATACTGGAGCCTCCGAAAAAATTTGAAAGACCACCTCTCCCCCTGCGAAGGGGGTGGGGAGGCATGTAGTAAGGATGCACAGCTCCTTATGGAAGCACAGCCATAGAGACAGGTCATGTACAAACAGATCATGTGGATGGAAAGCCCAAAAGCCCGTCAAACAAGGGAAATGGCTGCTGCTTTTGATTTGCACTCAGGATGCTACAACTGTATAGCGGTAAAAACGACATATTTCTATATTGGTGGTGTTGTCCCTTTAATAGTACAAAAAATAAATGTAATAAAATAAAAATGACTAAAAGGTAACCAACACCTCCTAATAACCACCGTCTTACCGTATTATGTATTGTTAGTGTCCCTTTAATGGTCTAAATAGTATTACAAGGTAAACAAACACCTCTTAATAACCATTGACTTTCCTTATTAATGGCCAAAATGAATTTTGCCCTTTGTGCCTTTGCTCAGAACAGAAGATCTTCAGTCATTCCTGGATCACATGTCCATGGACATGGACATGACAGTTGCTGACAGGACCTCAAACTGCTCACTGCGCATGTAATTGTAATCCTTTAACCCCTTAAGGACCGGTGCACACGCGGCCGGCACTTGAGGACCACGGAGCTTTTTTTTTTTTTTTTTTTTTTTGCGGGATCCGATTCCAGACTCCCCGAACGGTGTGCAGCTGCGCAGGGAGTCCGGAATTCCATGACGGTCCAGGACTGTCATGGGTCCTTAAGGGGTTAATGTTTGTTTAAACTTCAGTAGATGTGTTTATAAATTAGCCTGTGTAGTAGAATACACTGGTCTTACTCCAATTCATAAAAAAAACAGCTTGCTGGTGGTAGGTTATAAAGGAACCTACATTTATCCAGCCCCCAGGACCAGCACTGAAGGGGTTAACACCCCCAACTATTTGTTTTTGTTTTTTTCCTATTCTCTGCTTCTCTCCCTTACACTCATAGTAAGGAATAGAGAGGCAGAGAACAGTGACAAAGGCAACTGATAAAGCACATTGCCTTTTTGTCAACGAAAAAAGCCGGTACACACGACCGTTATAGTAGCAATCACATGTACCAGCAAAATGGAGAATAACTGAAACTTATCCTTAGGGGAAGTTTATCTATGATGTTCCTGGCATGTCATGGGTCCTTATTGGGTTGAAGGATTACAATTACATGTGCAATGAGCAGAGATGGGCTTTGTAGTTCGTATTGTAGGGTTCTTCAGACTACTTCAGTCTGAAAAAAAAAAAGAACTACAGCTGTCATGATCTCCATGTTTTTTCTATAGTAAGTGAAATGTGTGATTGTGGGGAGGGGAGTTGGAGTTATTAAAAAGTGCAAGTTCTCCTTTAACATTTTCATAGTAGTTTTTAGATTCTAGTCTTTTCTTCTTTATAGGAAAGAAATGTGAAATGCTTTTCTACTTAGTGTGGAAAGTTTTGCGAACAGTGTGAAATTAGATACTGAGTCTTACAGATGAAAACCAATCGTTCCTCTCAAGTCTGCCCATTTTCCTGCCTAAATTACTTCAATTACTACTGCTAGTTGTAATTAAATGGAGAATTTGATTAAAAAATTGTTTTTGCAGCTCAATATTTGTTTTGCTTTCCAAACCATATTTGCTTTTTTGTTCTTATAGGCAATGGACAAGCTTCCTTTCTGCTGCTTCAACTGCAATCTATGTTTACATGTATTCTTTTTACTACTATTTCTTCAAAACAAAGTAAGTGCCTGTTTACTGTGCATTCTCCTGGATATTTCCTTTGAACTACAATCTAGTGCAGGGGTTCTCAACCCGTGCCCTCAGTGGCCACTAACAGGCCAGGACTTAGGAATTCCCCCGCTAGAGCACAAATGTGTTGGTCAGAGGCTTATTCACACTGATTAACTCACCTGTGCTTTCACAAGGAAATCCTCAAATCCTGGTCTGTTAGTGGCCACTGAGGGCACGGGTTGAGAATCACTGATCTAGTGGTTGTACTAATGAGGCTATTTTTGTTCACCCTGTGTTGAAGATAGTCATGGTAGCTTGAACGTGGTATTGCATTGTTGGTGCATGAGTATAACACAAATAACGACTGTGTGCAGAAAGCAAAAGATGAACACTTCTGAGCAAAGTAATAGAACCATAGCCAGATATAAACGCTCGTTACTTTAAAAGAATGCCAACACTTCTTAACGTGCAGAAATGCACAAAAACTGACTTGTTTACTATATAGTATCAGTACATAACAATGACTGTTCTAGTCCACCTTCCATAAGCCTACATCTCCTACCCACAAATGTGTTAAAACAATTAAAAAGTGATTTCAAAAGATTTGGACTCTCCAAAAAAGTAACAGTATAGTCATTATATACTTACATTTTTGTCTCCATATTTGAAATCCATACTTATATGTTGGTAGAAAGCGGCCAATTCCAGGACACCATAGATGGCAAATAAAAATGTAGAACATTACCACTGATCTAAATTGGTGCTTTTACCGTCTTTGACTAGCTAGAGAGGTCTGCATCCCATGTCTTCATAGTACATTGGCGAACCTCTTCCATTCTAAGGGTTAAAAGCCATTCCCTGTGGCAATTCAATGTAGATATATGTGTGTGGGGGTTGGGGGGGTCTCCTTTCAGATCCCAGTTCTGCTACCGTGTTAGTGCAATGGGCTCACATTGCAGACTCTGCTTAAAGTAGAACTTTCAGCTCTATTAAACTTGTCTTCTTCTTAATGTTCCCTTACATTGAATTTGTGATCCATGTTTTTTAATTTTATATAATGCTTTATTGCCTGAGGTACTGGCTTTCAAAAGTTAAGACAGTGACGTCCATTCTGTCTTGGCTGTGGTACAGCTCTGTACCGTAGCCTGTCAATCTTCCTCTGTTCCCCTCCCCGAGTATTGACTACTTCCCACCTCCTCCGATGACGGAGGATTCCGGCATATGACCTGGCTTGCACCCTTGCGAATGCATGTCCAGGTCATTGTACAGGCACAGACTGAGTGTGTTCATACGTTCAGTCCTTTATAAAAAGTGGCAGTCCACTTGCCTCTGTGGCTATTTTTAGTTCTGACTGCCACTTTTTAATACTGAATGAGAGCATGAACTCGCTCAGTCTGTACCTGTACGATGACCTGGATGCACATTTGCAAGAGAGCGCGCCGGGTCACATGCAGGAATCCTATCATTGGAGGAGGTGGGAAGAAGTCCATACTCTGGGAGGGGAACAGAGGAGAAGAGAAGATTGATAGGATTAAGACGAAACTGACGTCATAGGTTTAACTTTACAAGCCAGTATCTCGGGCAAAAAGCATTATATTGAGGGGAAAAAAACAGGATTACAGATTGACTCCAAGGGAACATTAGGTAGAAGACAAGTTTAATAGAGGTGAGAGTTCCCTTTTCAATGGCATATAGGTTCACAAAGGATCAGATCTGCCAATGGGGCAATGATCCTGGAGTTGCCCTTTTAAATGGGGCTTTAAACTTGAATGCCAGGTATGTTCCCAAAGCAAACATGTCTCCTTTCTAGCAATTCAAGAGGTTCTGTTTGTTGGCTCCAGTACTGCCTCTAAGGTGTGCAGTATCCGTAAAATAGACTCAAAATGTACTGCGTTTGCCAGAATATCATCATAGGAACCCAGGAGCCTGGCATTTTTCCACTCCTGGTTTAAAGAGAGAGTGATGTCATAATATAAATATACATGATATGATTCAATGCAGTTTTATTTAATGCACAGTATATTTTGCAATGTCTGTACCTTTTGTGTTTTGTAAATAGCATCTAAAGTTTCCCTCTTCCATTCCTTTCCATCATGCCATTCACAGTTCACTGAGATCTGAAAGCCGTTTGCTTGACCGGATGATTGCAATGAGGGACAATATTGATTGTATCAGTATAAGGAACACCCGGCTCCCCTTGATGAAGGGGGGCAGTGTTTTCCTTATACTGATGCAATATTGCCCCTTATTGAGATCTGTCCGGACCAGCTTTCAGATCTCAGGAGCAATTCTGGATCAAACAAGCTAATCTGTATGGGAGAATCAAAATGCCAAAATTCTCAAAGCAATATGTTAAAGCCTTTTTAGCATCCACAGGGTTAAAGGCACCATTGATTTTTTTTTTTTATTATTTTTTTTTTATTATTCTCCCTGTGCTGCATCTGGGTTGTTCCATAATTGCATAACTTTTTTTTATGCAAAATGGCCAATGTAACAACTCTGCTTTGAACATCCAAAGGAAGTGTATGAGCTGCTTATTAAGGGGGATGTTTACCCCTTCACAATTTTGGCTAAATCGTTTCATTACCAATAATTAATGAAAAGTGTTTTGTTTTGTGTTTTTTTGGTTTGTTTTTCTTTTTTAAACACTTTTCATTAGTTATTATTGGTAATGAAACGATTTAGCCAAAGTTGTGAAGGGGGTAAACAACCCCTTTAAGTATATAGCTATTGACTAATCCATCTACTATCCTTAAGGGCTGCTCACATGCTAGGATTTATGAAAATGCTCACTTCAGCAGTATGAGAAGTGACACAAAGCCATACTTTTCTGGCATGTCAGTGGCCCATGAGATATTGGTTTGACAGCCCTGAAATGTTAATTGGTTTGGCCTTCAATGTTGTCACTTTATTTGGACAGGTTATATATTACACTGACACCTGGAGAAATGCGGCTAAAGCATTTAACATTTTATTAATGTGTTTTGATTTGTAAATTACTTATGTAACCTGGCAATCTGACATCCTCAGAATTCCAGCATATTCATAACAATTTAGCAGTGTAATTTCTGAATATGTGCTTCACAGTCTGTTTCCTTTAAAGGAGCAGTAACCTGTTTTATGAAAACCTATGTTACAGGGATTGTTCAGCTGATTAAAACAAGTGTAATACTGTTAGTTATTTTTATTTAAAATAAGTATATATATATATATATATATATATATATATATATATATATATATATATATATATATATATATATAGATAGATTTCAAATAGCAGAAAGTGAGAGAAAGCACCATTACTTCCTGAAAGTCAAAACTGACATGAATTGACTCCGTTTCTATTCCATTCTATTGAGAACTGTAAGTAACTAATCTCTCCCATAGAATGCAGCAGTATAACTAATTGAAATCGGACAACTAGAGGGCACTATTAATGTAAAGTCAACAATTTAAACCAGTTATTTTCAGCCAGGGTGCCTTAGCACTTTGGTGTGCCTTGAAAACCACCTCAAAGTGTCTTTCTTTTTCCATGAAGATTTTAACAAAATTGTTAATGCTGTGTTTCTAATGTGTATTGAGGGAAACTGTTTTTCACAGTATGCCCTTTACTGTCATTCTGACTGTGAGACCTAAGAATGTACTGTTGCCTTCAATAAACCCTTGAATAATTGCCTATGTGAGGGCTGCTATGAAATTTCCAGATTGCATGTTAGGGGTGCCTTCAGCAAAAAAAAATTGAGAACCACTGGTTTAAATTATAACAGATGAAAAGGTGCATTTCACAACAGTAGTAGTATCCCTTTTTATTCGGCACAAACATCCCTTCAGTATTTGTGTTTTCATAAAGAAAAAAGATAACTGCTCCTACTAAGTAATACAGCGGGTTCCACAGAACAGGACTGGGAAAGCAGACGGTGATTGTGAGGTTCTATGACAATTGGTGAATGTATGGATTAAAGCCAAATAAGCACTATAATCTAGGCTGTAATTTAGAAAAATATAATTATCAGATACAGTGACCTAATGACACTTTTCCAAAAGATCCATATGCACAAAAAAAAGCAGATACATTTTTTGGGAAACAATACAAATTTCAACTGATTTAAAGGGGCTTTTAACCCATTCGGTGTTAGAGGTCTCTCATTGCTTTGCAATGCTTTGAAGAACTTTCTAACATTCAACGAGTTAAAAGCTCATTTTAACCCTTTGAGTGCCAGAGGGGCACGGAATGCATTGCAAAGCAATGCATTCTGTAACCCCTCTGGCACTCAAAGGCTTAATACATTTGACTTTTCTTTACCTCTTTGGTGCCAAAGTTGTTGCGATGTGTTGCATACCCCTTTGGCACTCAAAGGGTTAAAGGTTTTGAATTTGAGACGAGTGAGGGTTTAGCCTGATGAAAGGACAGACAAACACTGCTGTTAAGTGATACCTCCATTTTAGATCTGGTATTTGTCACCAGCTGTAATTCATTTTAAAACTAGGCTTCTTGGTACTTTGTAACTAATCCCGCTCTTTCCTTTTCGTGTCCTTGCATCAGGATGTATGGATTGTTTCAGACGTCATTTTACTTTGGATATATGGCAGTATTTAGCACAGCTTTGGGAATTATGTGTGGTAAGTATTTTTTGATATGTGAACGTCTTTTAACCATTTAGGTTTCAGAGTGGCGCGCGGCACATTGCAGAGTTATGTGTTGCAAATCCCCCTGGCTCTGATAGTGCAAAACGAACACACTGAGTCTTGTTTATCCCTTTGAGTGCCGGAGGGGTACACAACGCATTTCAAGGCAATGTGTTGCTTACCCCTCTGGCACAAAAAGGGTTACAAGACCTCTTGAATGCTAGAGAGGTCTCCAATGCATTGTTTTACAATGTATTGGAGAACGTTCTAGCATTCTTGGGGTTAAAAACCCAATTTAAAGGGATAGCATTGTCACATTTTAATAAAACGGAATCTTGTAGCTATTAAAAAAACTAAATGACCCCAGTCCTGTCTCTCAAATTTTTATGGTTTGAGAGATGAGCCTCCGACTGTCCTGGGACCGGATTTCCCTGCAGTCAGCTAGAGCGCTGACGTCAGGGAAAGGGGAGGGAGGGGAAACTTTCACTGAGATTATCTCTCAAACCCTATGGTACAACAGATTTGCCCTAGATGGTTTGTGAATAAGGACTTTAGTTTTAAGATTCCACAACTCAAACACTTTTGATGCTGTTAACCCTTTGAGTGCTAGATGGGTAAAAAGAAAAAAGAGGGGAAGAAAGAGAAATAAATTCTCAATCCTGTCCACCAAAACTAGATATCTAATGGTGCAATTGACAACACAACTTATTATACCCCCTGGGTTCATATGAAATCGTTGGTGATGGTAATGGTATTAAAACTAATTCTTTATTTAACACACATAGACTTGTATAAAACCATGGTGTGTTCTCCTGGGACCTAGTCGGCTAAGTTCTAGCTCATACTCATAATTAAGTACTATATAATATTTACTCTCCGCATAATGCAACCATCATCCATCTTTCATCCCCCCCCAACAATATGGAGGCTGATGAAATAAAATGGTGAGATTCGACCTGTACTTCAAGTGTTTTATCATAAAGAATAACTCCAACTTCAGAAAGACCCAAATCTCACCATTTTATTTCATCAGCGCCTCCATATTGTTGGGGGGATGCAGGATAGATGGTTATATAGTACTTGATGTACACCTTTGAGAAGTATACCCATATATTTTGTAGTATTCACAAGAAGAGCAATTTAGGAATCCACTCTGGACAAATAGGAGTATGAGTGACAACTTAGACGACTAGGTCCCAGGAGAACACACCATGGTATTATATAAGTCTATGTGTTAAAGGGATAGTAAACCTTGAAAATACGTTCCTTATATATTGTAGCCCTTAAAAAAACATGAACATTTATATAAGTCTTATCTCCCAAACCTTTATGGTTTGGGAGATATTCAGAAGTAAAATAAAGTTCCCTTTTCCTGGCTGTTTCAGCCAAGTCTGCCATCTAGTGGACAGATTTGGAATTCTGTCCACAGATCAACCGGCAGTTCTTTAGCAGTGCCGAGATCACAATCTTTAAAAAGAACTACTTAATTGGAACTGTGTACAAAGTGTGCCTGGCTTGCAAGCACACTTTGTAGACCATTCCAATTAAGAAATTCTTTTTAAAGATCGTGATCTCGGCACTGCTGAAGAGCCGCGGCCAGTCTGCGGACTGGATTCCAAATCTGAGAGCTAGAACAGTGACGTCACTCATGGGGAACTTTGCTTCTGAATATCTCCCAAACCATAAAGGTTTGGGAGATTAACTTTTATATCCTTTTTCATGTTTTTTTAAGGGCTACAATATAAAATAAACTTATTTTTAAGGTTTACTATCCCTTTAAATAAAGAATTCATTTTTAATACTCTCACCAACGATTTCATATGAACCCAGGGGCTATAATAAGTTGTGTTGTCAATTGCCCCATTAGATATCTAATTTTTGGAGGAGAGGATTGAGAATGTATTTCTCTTTCTTCCCCTTTTTTTTTTTCCTTTTTTTTTTTTTTTTTTTTGGCAAAAGTTTATATAAGGGTGCATGACCATGAGGGTATACATTAATCCTGAATAACATGACCTAGACAACAGTTGTATATATATTTTCAGTGCTCTAGTTCTGTTTTTTGTTGTATCTAAAACAGTGCTAGAGGGGTACACAACACATTGCTCAACAATGCATTGCATTGGCACTCAAAGGGTTGCAAGGTCTCCAGCTTATTACGTCAGAATGCATTGACCTTGCTAATGATTTAATGCCAGTGGTTTAACTTGGGATTTTTAGCCACTTGAATATTTAGAGAGGTTTTGCAGTGTGTTGGGAGTCATTTCTAGCATTCAAGGGTTAAAAAGTCCCATAATTATCAAAAGGAATTTTTATTTGTTCCCTAAGGTGCAGTCGGGTTTCCCCAGAATTTGAAGCACTTTAGTTTTGTAGATAAAAGCCCATTAAGCTCAATGTGTTGTAGACATATATCACTCAAGAAGCAAAAAAAAAAAATACCCTATTTAAGTCAAGGGATATGTTTATACATATATTCCAGTATGCTTTGAAAAAAAGCTACTGCTAATGCATAGAAACTCATACATACTACAGCAGAACGACACCTGCTTGCTTTGCAGGAGCAGTCAAAATGTTTCTGGAACAGTGTTGCAGGGCTTTTTCTGTAGAGTAAAGCTAGAGTACTCCCACTACTGGGATATTTTTCATCTCAAAGGTATTAAAGCGCAAACATTTTAGAAGTCAAACAACATTGAGAATTGGTGTCTAAAAGGCAATATTTTTATAATGTAGAGAGAGCTTGGGTAAGACTGTGTGTGTGTGTGTGTGTGTGTGTGTGTGTGTGTGTGTGTGTGTGTGTGTGTGTGTGTGTGTGTGTGTGTGTGTGTGTGTGTTTGTAGATAAATATATTAAAATAAATCAAAAATGCAGAAGCTCCTTTACAATGTATGTTTTAGTCTGCATCTTCCACTTCTGCCAAATGCTATAATCGGAGGTATGACCAGCAGTCTGCTCTCCAAATTTAGAGTGACTAGTGCATTCTGAAACAGCAACAGAATATATAAGGGGTAGCCAACCCTGGTCCTCAAGAGCTTTCCAACAGCGCATGGTTTTGGTATATCCTAGCTTGGAGCACAGGTGGGCTAGTTCATGGCTCGGTCACTTTCATTTCTTTACCTTTGTTCACTGATGGATATCGCAAAAATATGCACTGTTGGTTTTTGAGAACCAGGTTTGGCTACTCCTGGACTGTGTGTGTTATAGTGCTTTTCAAGTAAAATGGAGTCACTAGAGCACTTCTTTATGTAGTCAAATGTTTAATTCAGTGTTTGTCAGTGATTCAGCTGTCCCATAAAATGCAACAGAATAACTATTTGAAATATTTAAATCTGACCTCTAGAGGGCATAGTTAACGTAAAGAAAAAAAAAACCTTTAATAACTCTGGAAATATGCATATCTCTCCAGTGTGAGTATTAAAGCCTTGTGCTTTGTAATTATTGTTTGTGGGATTAAATCTAATTCATGTATTTGCCTTACAGGTGCAATCGGTTACATGGGAACAAGTGCCTTTGTTCGGAAAATTTACACGAATGTGAAAATCGACTGAGGAGTCCAACAGGGATGGGAACTGTGGATCAGTTACTACTTTTTCTGGGAGGGGGGGTGAAATTATGCACATTAGTGCCAGAAGAGATTGGGTTTTAACACTGGGTACTGTGTTGGTCTCCGTTTTGTGGATGGCTTAAAATGACATCTATTTCATTGATCCTATGTTCTTACTGACTGCTCTCTCCAATCGTTCACAGCAAATGCTTGGATTATATGCAGTAAGCATTACTACAGTACATGGCTAATCTTCCCAAAAAAAACTAGCTCATTAAAGATGAATAGACTAGCTCTCTTCAGTGAAGAGGACAAACAGTTTATTTAAAGCATTTGTTCCATTAAATAAAAAGAGGGAAACTTGGCTGCTCAGACTAGTTGATTAGTAGTCTTCTTGGTACCTTGTAAATGCTCTAGGAATACAGGGCCGTATTCAGAAAGTTAAAGACGAGCAATTCTGGGGCAAACCAACGACACCATAGGGGACAGCTGACATATAAATTGAGGTTTTAACCGTTTAACTGCTAGAGCATTCTCCAACGCATTTAGCAATGTGTTGGAGACCTTTCTAGCATCTAAGGGGGTTAAACTCCCTATTTAAGGCAGCAGTAAACTTTTTATTTCTTTTTCATAAAAAAAAAAAAATATATAGGACTTTTCTTGCCAAGTAAAACAAAGGTAGGAATTCTCACTCCTGGGACATTTTTCATTCAAACTTGTAGTTTTTACATGTTTCACACCCTTCCGGTGCTTAATGTTGTTGTGGACACCAGGTGGTGCTGTTGCCATAACGCGTTATTGAGCTCTGCCTTTCCCAAATAACTTTTGAAATAAAAATCTGCTTTCAATTGTAGTACTGCTCTTTATCACAACAGGAAAAAAATATGATTTTTCATTAAAAACAAATAAAATGGTAAGTTGGGGAGTTTTAGTTTGTCCCTTATGGTTGTTGGATTGCCTCTACATTGCACCTCCTGCTTGTTTGCAGACACCCCACCTTTGCAAGAAAGTTTCTTTAATCTAGTTTTTGTTGCCACTGTAAAAATATGTATGTTTATATTTTGCTGTGGGTGTCGAATTGTTGGCAGTGTCAAATACCCCTGCACCCATTTCTTTAACAAAAGAAAAGCAGAAAAAAATGGCATGTAATATAACCGCTTTCCATATAATTGAACCAATCTCCCACTTATTTATCTCTGAAACAAGAAAAAAATGAAACAGCATTTTAAGAATCCATCCAAAGAAGGCTGAAAACAGGTGTGTTCTCGGCACTGCAATTTACTGTATAGTTAAGTGAAAAGAAAAATGTTAAATTACTAGATTTTGTTTTTATGGCCATTTTGCGGTCTAGATAAAAAAAAACAAAAAACATTTTAACTGAATTCCTATAGTTAAGACTTTCTTTCCCAATTTAATCACATTTTTCCATAATTTGAAATACGATTTTTCTTTTGTTTTGTTTTTTTTTTGTTTGTTTTTTTGTTGGGGGTTTCAATGAAGACTTTGCATAAAATATAAAGGGGAAATAAGTGTATATAACATTAAATAATGTAGGTTTAGATCCCAAATGTATTTGGATGTACAGGTTTATTACGGAGTACTTTTCTTTCTTTCTTTTTTTTTTTTTTTTTCTTTTTTTTTTCTGATGATTCGATGTACAAAATCTGTGGAGTCAGGTGGCTTCTTACATCTTGCCTGCCATTTGCATGAAACATTGCTTTTTTCCATGATGTGTGTGTCAGGGTTTTATTTTTATTTTTTTTTTTATGTTTTTGTTTTTTTTTTTAAATTTGTTTTGTTTGTTTTTTTTCTAATTCCTTCGGAAGCTCTTTCACAAAGGTCAGATTTGTAATTTAGAACATTTAATTTTTGTTAATCCTGCCTGGACACTTGTACAATAACATCTGAAGCACTGTGGCTTTAGAGTGTTCAGAGAACTGAAATAAAATTTTCAGACAAAATGGTACTTGACTAAATTATTTTTCTTTTTTTAATAGTCTACAAGCCTTGAAGGCAAGTAGCTGCTTCACAGCAGGAGCACTTGCTATTCAAATAAACAAAAATGCATTCAAAGAAGGTCTAGTCATATCATGTTGTTTGATTGCCATTCTTTTTATTACTGTAAAATGTGCGCATTCTTGTCTTTCAAAAAAAAAAAAAAAATCTGCTAAAATGTCTGTCTTGCTGTACCTTTTTTTTCTATTAGTAATAATGATTACTTTTCTATATAGATGAATGTGCACAAATTAATCGATTAAACTACAAGGCACATATTCCAAAAAAGTTCTTACTACAGATGGTTGCATTTCGATCGCTTGACTTTGATCCTTTGAGTGCACTCAAAGTATTGTGCTAGTGGGTCTGAAACATATAGACACCTGCTTAGTGTACAGTGTTTTCATGACTGTGACATTTGCTTTCCTACAGACATTTGCAAGGATCATGTTCAGAACATCTCCCCTGAGGACTTTATTTTTTTTTATTATTATACAGATCCTGTGTTGAATCACTGTATAGTAATGCTAATGGGTGCACACATTCCCAAATAGCACATTGTTTCTAATGCAAATTATGTTTTGGTTTTTTTTCTTGATGGTTTTTTTATGCACTATAACCACGTTTTGTTTTTTTTTTGTTATTATTTTGGCACCTAGGAGTAGATATCTCTTCTTCATTATGGTAGTGGCAAATTTCACTTTAGTTAAATCCCACTGGAAAAATCAAATTACAGTTATGGGTGCTTTTTTTTTTTTTAATGTAGGAGGTTTTGCCAGAGTTAACTCTTTCTAATATTCACACATGTGAAAACGGAGATAATGAGAAGATTAAACATGGAATCTATTCCTTACATTCTGGTGTTTATTTAGATTGGGGGGGGTCTCTTATGGTACCTGTAATCAACTGTTTCAGTTTGTGTATGAAATGCCACTATTGAAAAGCATTTGCTTGCACTACTAACTTATTGGTGAGTGGGAATTGTTTCCTGAGCAAGAGGATGATGGCTGTTCTTTGGTCAACATGAATAGCAGAGCTGCTCTTCACTAAAGAGGAAATAGTGCAATCCAAGTCAACACCAGTTACTACCTTTCTGAATCAGAGAACCAGTCAAGACAAATGTGTAAAGGAAAGTAGAGTTAGGCCATGTGGCAAAGTGTAATTCTGGACCAAGCCATCCATACCGTAGGGGAAAAAACCATACCCATGTATTTAAATCAGGGTTATAAACCCTTGAACGCTAACAAGGTCTTCAATGTATTGATTCGCAATGCACTGGAGACCATAATTATTAAAGGGTTAAAAGCTGTATTGAAATAATTTGTCCTGTATTGTGCGGTTTGTTTTCTGCAGAGCTTCCTGAATACAACCACTTGTTTTTCGTGGCTCTTTGCCTAATTGTGAATTCGGAGAGAACAACTGAACAATGCAAAAGCAATTTTAGATTTTAATCTCCTTGTATTAAAATGGTTCAACTGTATCATCTTAACTTAGAAGTGTGCAACTTGCAGCCCTCCAGCCATTGCTGAACTAATATGCCCAACATTCTCAGCGTTGTGTAATAGCTAGTGCGTTGCAACACTCACGTGTGCCCAAAGCGCACATTTATTGGGCAAGGAAATTAATTTATTTTAGAGCCAGCTGAGTGTTCAAGACGTTACAATGTTCTCACCACAAATGTGTAGTGAACACTTGGAGCATATAAGTATCCTGTAGAATGTGGTTCACTTTTGAAATGTCACCTGAAAAATATTGTGTGGCTTGAAGCCACATTAACCATGTTGCCTTGTTTAAAATGGAGACATGACAACCTTGCTCTGCATAAAAGCGTGAGGTTGTCATGTCGCCTTTTTAAACGTTGCTATTTACTGTGTATTTACAGTAGAGAAAAAAAATGTTCCTGACATGAAGAAATACCAGGCCTAAAGAGTGCATTAAACCGCAACTCCCAGCATCCTTACCTTGCAGAGCGCTGCCTGGTTCTCTCTCTCGCAGTGATTAAGACATGTCCGGTAACGTCATACCCAGAAAGATCCTTCCTTTTGCCTTGTTTGCTGCCTCCTAGCTGCCACCCTACTGTGAGAGATAGTCACCATGTGTTATTGATAGAGTTCCACCTGGCATGAGAGGTGCCCACCAACCAGCCTGTCTCTCATGTAGGAACCAAATAGAAGAGCTAGGAGGCAGCAAGCAAGGCCAAAGGCAAGGATCATTCCGGGTATGACGTTACTGGACGTGTCTTAATCATTGTGAGAGAGAGAGAGCCGGGCAGCACCCTTCAAGGTAAGGATGCTGGGAGTTTTGGTTTAATACACTCGTTCTGCCTGATATTTCTTCATGTCAGGAACACTTTTTTTCTCCACTGTAAATACAGTAAATAGCGACATTTAAGGAGGCGACATGAAAACCTGGTGCTTTTATGCAGAGAGAGATTCTCATGTCGTCATAGGGCGACATAGTTAATGTGGCTTCTAGCAGGATGATATTTTTAATTAGAGTTTTCAAAAGGATACTGTAGAATGTTCTGCTTTGTTTATTACTATTTATTACTTATAATCTGGAGCTTATGCAGGCAGAGAGATGGAAGCTCAAATGGCATAAAAGCTATAGTAACTAGTGAGATTTATAAAAAGCAGAAACCTTTCTAAAATAAAAATATATAGAATTATAAGCCACCAGTTGATATTTTTATTTTATAAAGGTTTCTGCTTTTTATAAATCTCACTAGTTACTGCAGCTTTTATGCCATTTGAGCTTCCATCTCTTTGCCTGCATAAGCTCCAGATTATCAGTAATAAATAGTAATAAACAAAACAGAACATTGTACGGTAGCCGCATTATATATATATATATATATATATATATATATATATATATATATATATATATATATATATATATATATATATATATATATATATATACACCACCAATTGATTTATATGTATGAAAATGGAAATCTTGTGACATTTTCCTGCGTTCCTGGCCGATCACACCCATGGACTGTAGTTGAGTGGCATAATGCATGCAGGGGTATAGAACCAGCTGATTACAAAGACATTACTGCAGGACCCTTCACACACAAACCCTTCCCTGTGCCCATGCACTTAAATACACAATGGGATCACCTGCCCTTCCTCCAGTTTCATAGAAATAATACAATTGTCATCCATAAAGTAGCTTGAGCACTGTTCATCTGCTGCTGTATCTGCAGGGAATCCCAAATGAGAAATCTGCCGCTTGCCAACTCACTCCAAGAATTTGAGTTCCCCCATGGAACATTTACACGCGCAACATCCAGTCCACACAACAACAGAGTGTAGAGCTGAGTGGGCAATACTTATGAAACACGCACAACATTTTGTTAACACATTCAGAGCTGGAAGGGGTCCACTGGTGAGCCATCTGGAGGGTTAATAAACAGTTCAATTGGATCACTTGTAGTGCATACCCTTTCCATCTCCCTGGGTCCTCAGAGCATGGAAAGTTTATTTAATAGGTGTCTTCAGGTGCCTGAGTTGATAAAAACAAAAGTGCCTTGCTATATTTTAAAGGGACACCATGTTTGGTGAGTTTGAAAGACCTTTCCAAATCACCTATATTGTATTACCCAATTATTTAGAAAAAATTAGTTTGAATTATTTAGATTTCTGCAGTATGGAACACAGGAACCATGGGTCTCTGATGTGGAGACTCCGTTCCAGCACCTTGCTTCCCAGATTCAAGTGGCCTTTCAAGCAAGAGGAACAAGCCAGCACTGCTCTTAGATTTCATGTCTACTTTTTATTTTTACCTTTGATATGTGGCTGTATAATACCCCATTATGTAGGCTCCCATTACTGTGAAGACTTTATTACAAGTCTGTTCATCATGGCTGAACGTTTTACTTCCATTGTAAATTACAAAATACTGGTAAGTTAACCATTTGACTGCCATTTTTCTATCTATATATGTCACACATCTTTTGGCACCCACTTTCAGTGGAATTATTGCTTGTATTGCACTCGATTCCTTATAGTGTTATTCACTTACATTATACTATGTCATAACTGTGGCTGCTGCTTTTTCTTATAAAATTTAAACCTTTCAGTGTTAGGTTCTACCATTAAAGGCTTATTTGTGCTTTAATCTTTCTTCTACACTTATCTTTATTTCTAAGTGTTTTTAAGCTTTGTTTTTGGGACATTTGTACTTCACTTAGTTTCATTTTGATTTTAGAACATAGCTATACATGGGAACAATTGTGTGGGGCATATCTCTGCACCCTCTTATGGCTCAGGGGGCAGAGTGGGCTCTGTAGTCACTACTGAAAATGCTCTACCACATGGTTTATGTTCAGAGAACTTTTCACCACATTTCTTGGCCGAGAAGCCACCATTTGATTAGTATGGGCAATACACTGGGGAAACTACATATCCCAGAATTCCCCTGTCCTCTGGCTTTTTCTGACTGATGGACTGCAATTTGGCTGTCCTCTTACTCCTCCTTTGCTTATGCTACACACAAGTTTACTCTCATCGCTTTACTCCAATTTAACCCCTTGCAGTGAGATAAGTACCTTTGGCATATTTTCTGTGTTTTTATTATAGCTTTATTACTGCTTTGTCCTAGTTTGAGGAGGTTTCCTACAGACATGTATGATCCCAAGATAAACACCAACCAAAAAATTCTGGGGGCCCCTTAACTCCACTAGCTTACTGTTACTCATGTCATACTGGCCCTCCATGGGAATATTCTGGCACCCTATCTCACTCCTGTACTGTGGCCCCCCATACTACCCCTCCAGAGCCCTACAGTACTTATCAAGAGTCAGCTTGGGTTAGAACACAGATGTCATCTGCTGCATCCATTTCTTCGTCCATTCAAGGGAGTCCTCCACTCGTATTCCATTCCTCACCACCCGACACATTGATCTACTCTCAGGGGCCACTGTCATCTAGTTGGGGACTCCTCAAATAAAGAGATGGACATAGAAGAAGAATATATGTATCTGATACCCCTCTGGCACTCAAAAGGTTAAAGTTTGGCTGCTTGCACTCTATAGGTCTTTCTGTATCTGGGCTGTTTTTTTTTTGTTTTTTTTTTGACTGATAAAACTGGACTTCTCCTTTCTTCATAGCAGATATCTTCATTCTATTGACTTTTTCTACTATTGTGTGTGTGTGTACATATATTCAGTTTTCAGCCTTATTAATCTGTTTTCTTAGTACTTTTGCTTTATTTGATATGGCCATTTTAAGACCTGGTGCCCTCAAGGCTGCCATCTTTATTGCATACCATTCCATACCATTCTTCTCCAGCACATATCTCAGCCACCGTATGCCTCTCTGGGGCCAGAGAAGCTCAAAATAAATTGGATGACCTCCCCATCACGTTCTGTTCAGAAAAGAAAAAATGGACTTAAATAGCTGGAGAACAACCATTTGATGTGCAAAAATATTGAGACATTACATTTCCCAGAAATCCCACATTTTTCGGTCTTTCAGGATTGGCAGCCATCGTATTGCTGTAGAAAAAGAAGAAAAGGAGAACATTAAGGGGGTGCCCCTGTGTATATCATTTAGAATAACACTGGGCCAACACCCTAATTGTGCATACCCACAGAATTCTAGGTTGCACAATGGCTTATGCCAAGACCTACAGCTAAGCTACAGCAAAAGTCTCTTGGTATCGATGCCATAACTCTCAGCGGCTGCTCTCTCAACAAACCTGCAATCCCAGGTGGTCAGAAAGAAGCAGAAGGTGCCAAATAGTGCAACAATGTCACAAGGTTAAATTGTTTCAGAGTAAGCAAGTATATACTCACATACTCATGTGGTTAGACCACTGCTATCAGTCGGTCTAACACAAGCATACGGAGATCACTATCCTGTCTCCGTTGGGGCACAACTCCCGGTGTGGATGTTGTACAAGTTGGCGTTCCAGATAAATTCAGACAGATGCTCTTAATGTTCTGTCTGTCAATTCTTTGGATCTCGCTGATTTTGCTTGGAGGGACTCGTATAATTGTTCAGTGCATTCATATGATGGGAAAGGAGGTTTGGCTACACATGGCAGAAAACATGGACTTTAAAAACTCTCCTGCAATGATCACCAATTTTGCAAAAAAAAAAAACCTGGAGCAAAACAACTGCACCATAGGGGAAAGATCCAAAGTCCAATTAATTACTCTCATTGCACATACTATGCAACCACAAGGGTTTTTTTTTTTGTTTTTTTTTTTATTCGGGTGGGAGCCCTGTGTTTCACGTGTACTAAAAGAAAAGGATTTAACAATAATTTCACTAAAATCCTCTTCTTTTTTACATCCAATGTGGAACACAGGAACCATGAGGATTCCTGGGTTGGAAAAAGAAGCAGCCCTCTACTGTAAACCAGTATTCTTCTGGACGAATTGGTACAGTATAAATCTCGGGGTCCTCTTGGGGTTTCTGTTAAGAGGGTTTAGTTCAATCCTCTTGCATTTTCTTTCTTTTCACTTTGCTGTATGTTAAAATGGGAATAGGAGGGGGTAAAGTGGAGGGAAGAGGTTAGTCATCCATCTCAGAGGCCCTACCTTCTTTAACTGCCCTTGTCTTGGCTGAAGGGAACTTTACCCCCATGGTTCCTGCGTTCCACATGGACTAAGATAAAAGGATATAACGATAAGTTCTCTTAAATACTATGTACTAAGTAGAAATGGCTAATGCAACAGACATTATTTTGAAAGCCCTACATTGTTTCATTGATTACCTTTAAGATATCCTCTCCAGTGTGCTCTGCCTGAGTGTGAGAGTGACTTTGACCAGTACAGGCAGAGTAGCGCCAAGTGTAAAGACAGTAAACAGAGGAACTTCATTAATACAGTCATGCACTAAGCACCTGTGAGGTAGACTGAGGACCCAGCTTTCTCTTTGCTGGGTGTAGGGGAAGAGGAATGGATCAAGTGGGGAATGGAGGCTCCTTCTCGTGTGTGTCAGGGCATGTGACTGTATGTGTCTGCGATTTTCATTGTGGGGTTGCAGACCTGTATGCTCTCATTGAGTAACTTTTTCTTTACACCGGTGAGCTTTATCACGCTTTCATTATTTTACATATATTATGTATTTTTTGTTGAAATTGGTTGTGGCCCCTTAAAGACCAAGTGGCAGCCATTTTGGATTAATGCACCAATCTCCTCTGAGACATATCTCACCTCCAGTTGCACATAGGAGGCAATGGGTGTGCTCATAGTGCTTTGGGTGAACCATACTAGTGACAACTCTTGAGACTCCTACTTTTCTTTTCGATCGGCTTAAGAACCACACTTCCATTTCTTGAGGGGAATCTTTTGCTTCCTGTGTTTTCTGGCATGTATAAGAGGTGGTCGTTGAGTACTCCTCTTCCTATGTGTATTATGCATACTGCACAGAGGCTGTTGTCTACCTCCTACTTCGCAAAGAAATGCTTTTGCATACTTTTTAATTACTTTTCATGTTTGTTCTACTCTTGACTGTTTGTTTTGCTCTACTTTGTAGGATCTTTTGACTATGCCCTTGTCCCTTGGTTTCTAAAAAGTCCAAGGGTAACTATTCTGGGGTTCCCCTGACTCCTTTAACACACTGCTTCTCATCTTTGTGTCTCAAATAATTTCTGCTGACCACATAGTTCAAAATGGAGTCTTTGCAATTTGTCATTGCATATGTGTGTAGAGGGGAGTTTATTGCTTCCCTGAACATGAGCACTTTCTGCACTTAGTGTTTCAGTGCAGGCATTTTCAGTTCACTGCCCTTCCATTTTCTCTGTTGTCCACTCTGTGGATCTTCACTAAGGTCATGTCCACCTTGGTGGCTCACATCGGCTCGCAGGGGATATCTTTGACCTCCTACCTAGATAACCTTTTACTCGAGGCTCCTTCAGGTGCTTATTTTACAAACTCAGATTCAGAAGTGCATCTCCGTTCTGGAACATCATGGTTGGGGACTGTTTCAAAAAATCTCCTCTGGTTCCTTCCCTGGTCATTAATTTTCTGGGCATTTATTTTAACAAGATATTCTGGCCATCTGCGATTTTGCAGGAGTTCATGAAGGTGTTAAGTTACCTGGTGTCTGCCCTGTAGGCAGTTTCCTTTTCACAATTACATATGAGGGAATTACAACTGGACATTCTCTGGAATTGGGGAAGACATCCGTCTCATCTGTCTCATGTCATGTCTCTCTGAATGAAAGAGGCTTTTAAAGTTTTGGTATTCCCTTTAACCCATTGCTTCTCATGCCAGATTTCTGTTCCTGGGGAATTTTCTGGTAATTTGTCCCTCTTGGTCTGTGCCTCCACTCAGTCTCCAGGGTCTTCATCTGTTGCATCTCAGCTAGCATGTGTTAAAGCCTTAATTTCCTCAGTAAGTTCTATTCATGGTATTCTAGCATCTTGGTCTTTGGGCCATCCCGACCCCATCATTGGGGTCCTCTATTGAGAAAGAGGAAATTGACACGGATGAACTTCTTTATTAGGGATTCATATACCTGAGGCCATATATTCTATTTTCTCTTCCCCCAATATTTTCAAGATACACAAAGAGTTTGACATTGTGTGCAGGTTATAAAAAGCCTGTACAGAAGCCCAAAACTGCAAATCACACCTCTGCATCCCTCAAGGGTCCGCCTCAAGTAATAGGAAATCATCTTCAATTTTTCCATGGCACATGGACTGTTTCCATGACAGAGCAGTGGATTTATCAGGTAATTTCAGAAGGGTAACACACAGACTTTAAGTCCCTTTCCCGACATCACTTTTTAATGTCCATAGTTCCTCATGATCCTGAGCAAAGTAATCTGTTTTTAGATGCATTTTCTTCTCTGCTAGATATGCAAATTCTGTTACCAGTTCCTTTTTAGGTAAGGTTCATCGGATTCTACTCCATCCTTTACATTGTTCTTATTCTACACTTAAAGCTTCTTAACTGTTTGGTTCTTGCTTAGCGAATTAAGATGGAATCCTTAAACATCATTTTTGCTGACGTGTGTCCAGATGATTTAGTTTAGTTAGTGCTATAATGTGCCCTGTGCTAAGAATCTATAATAACTCTATATAAATAAAATTGAGGATTTAGTTATGTTTTGGCCAAAAGATACAAGCTCACCAACCCCATCACGGTACCTCAATATAGGGTGAGTACCTACACTAATATACTAAATAAACCTATCTAAAATTAAAAGTGGAATTAAAAACAAACCCTGAAGAAGTATCACGAAACACGTTGGAGTGGACCCTTTAAGTATGATCTGTATTTGTCTTGTAAGGGTCCTTAAACATATAAGAAATGTACACAATATATGCAATTAAAAACAAGTATAAAGTGGGACTCACCTACTGTGTAAAAAGCTTGTTCCAGGCCTGGGATGTGGGTGCCCACCCAAAAGGACTGTGTATACTCCAGCCCTCCTATATAGGCAAATTGTTCCCACCCCCAGGCCTGTAGAGGAATTAATATTCATAAGTAGACAGGGAAATGTGAGTTAAAAAAAAAATCAAATTAACCCCAGCTTAAACGGATATGTATTTAAAGGTAATGTGATACAGAATATGTGAAGATATATAACTAAGGGGTTCATAATAAGGTAGAGAGGTCAGAAGCTGCTATAAAGAGCTGTGGAGAAAGAAGAAACAAAACCAAGAAAAAAAGCTCCAAGCGCTAACTGACCTTCTCCACACAATAGTACTATAATGTGCCCTGTGCTTAGAATCTGTAATAACTCTATATAAATAAGATTGAGGATTTAGTTTAGTTAGTGCTATAATGTGCCCTGTGCTAAGAATCTATAATAACTCTATATAAATAAAATTGAGCATTTAGTTATGTTTTGGCCAAAAGATATAAGCTTGCCAACCCTGTCACGGTACCTCAATATATGGGGAGTACCTACACTAATAGCCTCGACTTAAATTCTTGGGGGGCAGGAGAACCCCCCTAGTCCTTGCAGCCTTCTACACACTAGTTATTAATTATTTGCACTATATTAATCACATGGATATATTAAGGTCAGCTAGCGCTTGGAGCTTTTTTCTTGGTTGTGTGTCCAGATGAGTTTTTGGCTTTCCTAGACATAAAGGACTCATATGTATATTCCCATCCAACACAGATCAGCATTTCCTACAGTTTGTATTTCAAAACCTTAATTTCTGTTTATTACCTTTCATTTTTGGCTGGCTTCCACTCTACGGGCTTTTTATAAAGGGGAGGGATTTCTCGGATTCCCTATGTGCAAAACCTTTTGCTAAAGGCTCCTTCAGAGGAGACTTCAGATTCAGATTTGCGTGTCTATTCCAGAACATAATGGTGGACTCTCAATTTCAAGAAATCTTCTCTGGTTCCATCCCTGGTCCTTCACTTTTTGGCATGAGACTCAACACACTTCTGGTGCAGTTGTATCTTCAAGAAGACAAGATTCTGTCATTGCACCAGATGCCTCCGAATACTGTGACCATCCTCAACGGTGCGGGAGTACATGAAGATGCTGGGCTACCTGGTTTCTGCTCTGGAGGCAGTCCAGTTTGCTCAATTCCATACACCTGAGTTGCAACTGCAAATTTGACCAAAGCATCCGTGTCCTGTACCTGTCTGGAAGAAGCTGCACCTTCTTTGGTGGCTTCAGAGGCCTCATCTGTCTCTGGGACGACCATTCTGCTTTTCTTCCTACAACACCAGCACCTTGTCCAAAAACATTGACAAAAAAAGATTTATCTTTTGTTCCCCGGGACACAGGAACTGTGGGGTAAAGTGTCTTTACTCTAGGAGGCAGTGTACTTGTATACGTAGTTCTCTGGAGGTGGATATTACCTCCCAGTTCCAATTTACTATTGCCTAGTAGGCTCTGTATTTATAAAACACAGCAGAGTTAAGAAGCTTAGTTTATCTTATTTTTGAAATTTACATTGGGTTGTTCAGTTACTTATTAGACAGGCTCCTATACCTCGTTCCTCCAGGTTAGATATGGAACGAGAGCAGACTTTCCCAGGACCTGAAGTTTGCTTGGGGATGTTTTTCAGAAGCTTATTAGCCAGCTTCCATTATTTTCTCTTTACCATAGGAATCTGAAGAGGATTACACCTTCAGAGTGCACAGGTTCTGAACGTATGTCCTGTCTTTCTGTCTGGCAAATGCAATCTGAGGTCTGTTGCTATATTTGGCACTGGCTCCTTTTATCTTGTCTAGGTTGTGGCATTGGCAGAGCCAGGTGGGCTATGGTACAAGGGAATGGACTGGCAGAACATACCAAGGGCATATTTCAGCCCCGAAGAGGACCTCCCTTGGCATGTGGATGGAGAGTTGCAGTTCCATGTTTCCCTTTTTGGAGGGATGTTCTTTTTTTAACCCTCTACTCCATTAGGCCCTTTTTTTCTCCTGGGCCTAAGGAAGGAAGAGGAGAATCTATTACTTCTATTCTTTCTTTGTCACTCTGCAGAGCAACCAGTGAGGCACCTCTTCTACAGGTTGTCTCTCAGGCTTGCCGAAGCTACCTCCTGGCACCTTATTCTTATTATCTGCTCGACCTTTCTTTAGGGGTTTGCTTGCTATGTTTGAGCACTAGGGAGATATGGCAAAGATTAAGACCACCAAGGCTTCAGGGGTTACAGGCTTCAGGGGTTTCTCCTGTAACCCTTTCTTCTGCCAGGCTAGTCTCCCCCATGGATCATACTGGTGCATTATGGCTCTCTTGTCATGTGGCCTTTGTGCAACCAACTCCTGACCATTCTTCTTCTGAAAAGAAGCCTCCATGGGTCATTTCCACCATGGCTACTATTCCTACACCTTTTAAGGGTGTCTTCGAGTCTTGGTAGAGGATTTTTCTATGGTAGTTGGGGAAACTGGGGAAGAGGATGTTTACTCCTCCTTTACTCCTGGGGATCAATTTTGAAAGACCCTGAGTCCTCTGTGGAGGGCCGTATTTTTTTTTTTTTTTAGACTCTTAAGGTTTTTGAGGCCTCAGATTCTGGTTTCTCACCTCTGGATATTTTTAAAAAGCACAAAAGGGATATGGTACATTCCCGCCATATATTTCCCTTTACCAAGTAGTGCTTGAGAAGTGGAAGTCACCTGATAGGAAATTTATCCCCAGGCACTTTTCTTTTATATCCTTTTTCTCCTGCTGTGGTGCTCCCCCCACCACCAAAAGTTGACTGTCCTATTTCTTGCCTTTCTAAGCATACACTAGATGCAGCTGCTCTAAAAAGTCAGAAGGATAAGCACCTGCTTATGGGGCTGCCTTATGCCCAGCCTTTGCTACAGCAGAAGCTCCAGAAGGGGATATTTTCCTGACATCTCTAATATTTTTGAGGCCCATACATATCATACTGAATTAGCCTTTGACACTGGCAGCATGTTTGTCACAGCACACTGTATTGTTGGTTGAAGATTTGATCTGCTGATCAATCTTCTAAGAAGTTTCAAGTAAATGTTTGGTCCCACACTAGAGAAAATCATTAGTCATGACAATGGGGAAAGAGTGTTTCAGGCTACTCACAATCATCCTTCCTTTCCACAGAAATATTGTGGTTCTTCGCCACCCCTACCAGTACAGGTATACACCCGAAGTTCCTATTCACTCTGTGAGCCAGGCACATCCTACTCCTAAATCCAACTAAGCATCTACCTCTGCATGACTCACAGAGGTCTATTCTCCTTCAGGTTATCGAAGGATGTGTACGTTTTTCATGGTATGTGGATGCTCTGTGGTGGATCTATAGGTTTTAAGAGTGATATTGGAAGATTATTGAATAGATTTAAAATCCCCCTCCTGGTACTTATCTGTTTTTCATGTCCAGGCTCCCCCACAACCGAGTGTGGGCCCTTTTATTCATATAGATGGTTTAATCCCTGATGGATATGCAGGTCTTTGTTCCAGTTCCACCACAGGAGAGATTCATGGGATGTTATTTCAAACTCTTCATGGTTCCCAAAAATTATAGAGACTATTGTCCTGTCTTGGACCTGATGTCTCAATTGCTTCATTCAAATGCCTCGTTTGAAGATGGCGTGTTTATTGAACTTGCCAGTGAGTTTTTTTGGCTTCCCTGGGCATAAGATACATATTCCTGTTCATGCAGATTTATCAGTGTTTCCTATGATTTGCGTTTCAAGATGATCCGTTTCAGTTCATCACTCACTTTTGGACTGGTCTCTGCTCCACCGGTTTTCACAAAGGTTATAATGGCTTTATCTGTCCACATTCATTCACTTGGGATCTCCCTTCCTCTCTATCTGGAAGACCCTTCAACTGGACCTTTTGTCTTCATGTTCACATATGCATGTCCATACTGGAGCAGCACGTCTGGGTGAACAATTTCCAGAAATCTGTGGGTCATCTGAGGTTCTAGTCAGTCTTGACATTCTTCAAGGATGGCTATTTCTTCCTGAACACAAAGTTCAGATATTGTTATGCCAGGTGTTTGAGATACCAATAGCAATGGCGTGGGAATACTGAGGGTGTTGGGATGTCTGTTCTGTACCCTGGAGCCATTTCCATTTGCCCAGTTTCACACTTTGGAACTTCAGCTGAATATTCTCAGCTGATGCCTATTTTTGGCCAGACAAGGATAGATTTTCGCTGGTGGCTTTCAGGACTAGCTTCACACCGGGTCGTCCATTAGCACTACTGGATTGATTCATAGTAATGGATGCCAATCTGAAGTGCCTTGTTCAGCGCTCATATAGCACAGGGCCATTGGTCTGATGGAATCTTCTGACCATCAGTGTATTCAAATTTAGAACGTCTAGTTCTCCTGCATTGGTCCCAGTTACACCATGATCTACTAGTGCATATTCAGTACAATAATGCAACAGCAGTAGCTTGTGCCACGAAGGGACCAGAAGCACAACCGAGATCAGAAGTTTGTCTGATTCTCACTTGGAAGGAAGCTCATGATCTGGCTCTATCATCCACATTCTGGGAGTGGACAACAGGATAGCTTTTCTGAGCCTTTAACTTCTGTATCTGGGGTATTGGAAACCTAACCACACAGTGTTGTTCTCCATAGTTCAGGTATAGTGTCTTTTGGTTGTGACTCTGGTGGCATAGTAGAACTGCAGAGTAGCCCTCTGTTTTGTTTCAGTATTGAGGACCCTCACACACTCTCAGTAGATGCAATGGGTATTCCATGGCGGTTTCCCCTAGAGTGCGTTTTTCCTCTGATTTCCAGAGTACTTGGGAAGGTAAGGACGGAGAGGGCACGTGTAATCCTGATTGTTCCTTACTAGTCTCAGTGGCTGTCTGATCGACTCAATCAATTGCCAAATTGTTTTGTCTTTCTCTTCTTCTAGACCTCTTGACAGCAGTTCCTCTGTGTTACCCATAGGTGGAGAGGCTAGCTTTGATGACTTGGCTCTTAAAGCCAGCCTTCTGAGGAACAATGTTTTTTTCTGAACATAGATGAGAGTTGATACCGTGTTAGCCGTAGAAATACAGGAGGCAAATATAGTTTTTGATACCTTTTATTGGCTAACTAAGCAGATTCAAATGCAAGCTTTCAAGACCTTAGGTCTCTTCCTCAGGCATGTTATACAGATAAATATGAAAACATCTCTCTTGAATACAAGTACACATCACATTGTTTAGCGTGGAAATCGGATAACAGAATGCAGTCCAGATCCAGATATCTTTGATCAGTCAATGGTAAATTGCACTCTTCCTCTGAGGCTTTAGAGGTATTTACAATGCTCTTGGGTCTGTTGGAAAGTTCAATCAACTAAATTATATTTTGACAGAAATTCCTTATCCCTGTTCAAACCACTACAAATTGCATTAAATTTTAACATTAATTTTACCTCCCATACCTTTCTGTCCCTCTGAGTGCGGAACAGTCCCATCAATACAGTTAACTTAATATCCTTGACACTGTGCCCATTTTGGCAAAAATGTTCTCCCACTGGTGTCTCTGTCTTTTTGTTATTAACACTGGATCTGTGGGAATTAAATCTCCTATGTAGTGCTTGTCCAGTTTCTCCCACATACAGAGCTGTTGGGCATTTTGCACACATGATAAGGTATATTACATTGGATGATTTATAGGTGAAGGTACCATTGATCTTATGGTGTAACTGGGTGTTTGGAATTGGTATGTTGTCCGTGGTATAAATGTGTGCACAAGTTTCACATCTCTTTTGTAGGCAGGGAGATGTGCCATTTTTTGTATTTTTATTCAGGGCACTTCTCACCATCAGTTGTTTCAAATTTGGAGGCTGTCTGAAGGAGAGTAAGGGAGGCTGTGGGAATATGTTCTTGAGTCTTTCATCTGTATGTAATTTCTTTTGAAGTTCTCTTGAAATTTTGCATAGCACTTCAACCTGGGGGTGGTAAGTGACCACCAGTGGCACCCGGTTTCCCTTATGATGTTCTTTGTAGTGCAACAGATTTTTTCTTGGTATTTGGGTAGCCTTCTGTATCTGACTGTCAATAGTAGTTGCGCTGTAACCATGTTTTATAAAGTCTCCTCTGAGTTTCTGGAGGTGCTTGTCACGGTCCATCCTGTCAGAACAGATGTGGTGGTATCTGATGGCCTGGCTGTATATGATATTGCTTTTCAGGTATGTTGGTCTGTCTGTTGGTTTGTGGTATAGGGATGTGTGGATGGAATTGTTCTGAATACTGATACTTGTGTCAAGGAAGTTAATGCTTGTGCATGAGTGACTGAGTGTTAGGCTGATATTGGGGTGGAATGTATTGTAATTCTCATGGAATGAGTGACTGAGTGTTAGGTTGATATTGGGGTGGAATGTATTGTAATTCTCATGGAATTCCCACACTGGACAGATACATAGAGAGTTTCAGGAACAGAGTCACTACAGAAATACTGGAAAGACAATGTGAACCAGCACCCAACCTAACCCAAAAGGAACAAAAAGCCATACAGTCACTTAAGAATAACCAGGACATTATTATTAAGCCTGCAGACAAGGGAGGAGCTGTTGTTATAATGAACACTGTGGATTACATTCAAGAAGCAAATAGGCAACTCTCTGATGAAAGATATTATGCAAAATTACAAGAAGATCCCACAAAAAATTATACAAAACAACTTAACAGGATCATAAAAGAACTACCCTCCAACACTGAAGAACAGATAAGGCCCCTAATACCAGCAGATCCAAAAATAGGCTCCTTCTACATGCTACCAAAAATACACAAGGAAGGAAACCCAGGAAGACCCATAATTTCAGGGATTGGTACACTCACAGAGAATATATCTGGCTGGGTAGAAAATACCCTGAAACCCCTGGTAAAACAAACACCCAGCTTCCTTCAGGACACCACGGATCTTTTAAACAAATTAGCTGACTTGGGGCCAATTCCAGCGAGCACCATCCTGGCCACTATGGATGTAGAATACCTTTACACCAACATTCCACACACAGATGGCATAGCAGCTTGCCAGGGATATCTGGAACAAAATAACACACCCATGGAACCGGTAACAAAACTCATACAGTTTATTCTCACCCACAATTACTTCAAGTTTGGACAGGACCTCTACCTTCAGAAAATGGGGACTGCAATTGGTACCCGAATGGCACCACAATATGCCAACCTGTTTATGGCAAAATTGGAAGAGGAATTCCTGTCCACCTGCCAGATAAAACCCCTGGTCTACCTCCGCTACATAGATGATATTCTTATCATCTGGACCGCCAGTGAGGAGGAACTTCTCAAATTCCATGAGAATTACAATACATTCCACCCCAATATCAACCTAACACTCAGTCACTCACGCACAAGCATTAACTTCCTTGACACAACTATCAGTATTCAGAACAACTCCATCCACACATCCCTATACCGCAAACCAACAGACAGACCAACATACCTGAAAAGCAATAGCTTCCATCCAAAACACACAAAGAACTCCATCATATACAGCCAGGCCATCAGATACCACCGCATCTGTTCTGACAGGATGGACCGTGACAAGCACCTCCAGAAACTCAGAGGAGACTTTATAAAACATGGTTACAGCGCAACTACTATTGACAGTCAGATACAGAAGGCTACCCAAATACCAAGAAAAAATCTGTTGCACTACAAAGAACAACATAAGGGAAACCGGGTGCCACTGGTGGTCACTTACCACCCCCAGGTTGAAGTGTTACGCAAAATTTCAAGAGAACTTCAAAAGAAATTACATACAGACGAAAGACTCAAGAACATATTCCCACAGCCTCTCTTACTCTCCTTCAGACAGCCTCCAAATCTGAAACAACTGATGGCGAGGAGTGCCCTGAATAAAAATACAAAAAATGGCACATCTCCCTGCCTACAAAAGAGATGTGAAACTTGTGCACACATTTACACCACGGACAACATACCAATTCCAAACACCCAGTTACACCATAAGATCAATGGTACCTTCACCTGTAAATCATCCAATGTAATATATATAGCACTACATAGGAGATTTAATTCCCACAGATCCAGTGTTAATAACAAAAAGACAGAGACACCAGTGGGAGAACATTTTTGCCAAAATGGGCACAGTGTCAAGGATATTAAGTTAACTGTATTGATGGGACTGTTCCGCACTCAGAGGGACAGAAAGGTATGGGAGGTAAAATTAATGTTGTTAAAATTTAATGCAATTTGTAGTGGTTTGAACAGGGATAAGGAATTTCTGTCAAAATATAATTTAGTTGATTGAACTTTCCAACAGACCCAAGAGCATTGTAAATACCTCTAAAGCCTCAGAGGAAGAGTGCAATTTACCATTGACTGATCAAAGATATCTGGATCTGGACTGCATTCTGTTATCTGATTTCCATGCTAAACAATGTGATGTGTACTTGTATTTAAGAGAGATGTTTTCATATTTATCTGTATAACATGCCTGAGGAAGAGACCTAAGGTCTTGAAAGCTTGCATTTGAATCTGCTTAGTTAGCCAATAAAAGGTATCAAAAACTATATTTGCCTCCTGTTTTTCTGCACATGTCACTGCAACCATGATGAAGGCATACAATACTGTTTCATCAAAGGTGTATCATAGGGTCTGGTCATTTGTTTTTCAAGTGGTGTGAAGACCAGTGGTCGCAACTGCATCCCTGGCCTCTGGAGCTGCTGTGTCAGGCAGCACATGGTTGTTGTTTCACACATTTCATGTTCTGTCTAAAGCCAGTTTTGGATGGAAAGTCCTACAGGCCATAGTGCCTTGGTAACATTTTTTTACTTGGTTGGGTGTGTTGGCATCAGATGACACCTGATGTTCTTATATTTTCTGGTTTGTCTTTGTTGACTGATATGCATTTTGAGAGTTTTTCTCTCCTTTCCTGGAATCCTTGTAGAATAGCTTTGGAATTTCCCTATGCTTCCTTTGTTCCACAGTGGATGAATGAGAAAAATTGATGTTTGTGTACTTACAAATAAATGTTTTTCACTTTGTCCTTTTATGATATTAGGGGTATGATATTAACCCTTACAATCACAATATCATCTGTCTCTCTGCACCCCTGCTAACATCTAAACTCCTGTTTACTGGGTATGATATTAACCCTTACCATCACAATATCATCTGTCTCTCTGCACCCCTGCTAACATCTAAACTCCTGTTTACTGGGTATGATATTAACCCTTACCATCACAATATCATCTGTCTCTCTGCACCCCTGCTAACATCTAAACTCCTGTTTACTGGGTATGATATTAACCCTTACCATCCCACATCTGTTTGTCTGCAACTATTGTTATTAATCTCATTTCTGTTTGATCAACCCCCTTCCCCTTTCATCCTGTGTTCCTACTGAGGTCTGATTTTGGTCATTTCTTTCACATGGGTGTGAAATAACTTGCTTATCAGCTCTGATAGTCATTTGGTCAGCCTTTGATTGGTAATTAAGCCAAATAAGCCCCATGTGTATAAGACTGCTATATAATACCTCCAGTATAGGGTGACAGCCCTCCAGGGTGACACTAAGGGCTCCCCATCTGAAGTGACCCATCTTAAGTGATGATAAGAAGACTTAAGCAGGACTTGAGCAGGAGTGGAGCAAGAGACAGAACTGATTACACTGGAAAAAGAACACCCCCTAAACAAAGCTACAAAGGACGTGAATCAAACACCTAAATGAAAGTTCTCCAATTCTACTAAACTTCAAGATTCTCTGTACAACACCAGCTTGTGGACAAAAGAAACTCTTCCATCATGAGAAGGTGCACTCGGCCCATTTGGACTGTTTCAACACTATGCCCTCTGCAAACAGTATCTAAATACCTAATATTCCTTCTCTCCATAGCTGCAGTTCTCACTAAAATATCTGGTTCCTTCTACCCTCCACCATCTCCTCCACCCTATATTTATATCTCTCCTTCACTTCTACCATCCACACTCACCTCTACACACCAACTCATTACTCTTCTCCGCTCCAACACTCCTCCACACCACACAATCCATAAACCAAATACACACAAATCACTCTCTCATCTCCTGTCTCTCTCTCTTCTTCTTTTATTGGCAGCTGGAGATATCTCTCCAAATCCTGGCCCCATCTCCATTCACAAACACTCTACCTCCAGTCAGCATAGGAACAATTCAAATCTAATCACCATTCCCTGCCTTCAACCTCAGTTTCTTCCCTTTTCCTGTGCTTTGTGGAATGCTCGCTCCATTACTAACAAATATAACACTGTGCATGATCTCTTTTTCTCTCGCTCCCTCAGTTTACTTGCTATTACTGAAACTTGGCTCTCTCAATCTGACACTGCTTTAGAGGCAGCAATCTCCTATGGTGGTCTCTCCTTCTCTCACACTCCACGCCCAGCTGGACGTGGGGGAGGAGTGGGTTTGCTGCTCTCCGAACATTGTCATTACAAACCAATTTCTCCCCCATCTTCACTCCGCTTCTCCTTTGAACTGCATGCTGTCCGTATCTTTGCTCCAGTCTCTCTACAAGTTGCAGTCATCTATCGCCCACCTACCACTACACCTTCAGACTTCCTTTCTGACTTTGAATCATGGCTCTCCTTCTTCCTCTCATCAGACACACCTTCACTTCTTCTGGGGGACTTCAACTGTCATGTGGACGATCCCTCCATCTCCTGGGCATCCCGTTTTCTCTCTTTAACATCTGCATTTGGACTAACCCAGTGGACGAATGCTAGTACTCACAAGGACGGTCACTTCTTAGACCTTGTGTTTACTAGAAGCTGTGCACTCTCGGATTTTAGTATCTCTCCTCTTCCAATATCAGATCACCATCTTCTAACTTTCAGCACTACATATACACCTTCCGCAATCCCTGCTTCCTCTCCCCGCTTCACGCGTAACCTCAAATCCCTTAATCTAACGGCTCTCCAGTCCTCCCTGGCTAATGGACTTTCATCTATTCCCATTAATTCTGACACTAACAGCCTTGTCAAAATATACAACTCAGTCCTATCCTCCTCTTTGAACCTGCATGCGCCTCTGTCTCTCCGATCGGCTCGCAGAACTAACCCGCGGCCATGGCTTAATAAAGACACCAGCTTCCTCCGCTCCTGTACTCGTTCAGCTGAACGACTGTGGAGAAAGTCTGGTTCTCTAGCAGACTTTCTCCACTACAGGTTCCTCCTTTCCTGCTTTAACTCTGTTCTGTCCCTTGCAAAAAAACATTACTTCTCACAACTAATCAACAATCATAAATCCAACCCCCGACGACTTTTCTCTTCCTTTGACTCCCTCCTTCACCCTCCATCTGCTTCCCCCGCTAACTCCATACAACCACAAGACTTTGCTGACTACTTCAAAACCAAGGTGGACTCCATCCGGGATAATATACCACCTTGTATATCTCCTCCTAGCCTCCCTCGTTCCCCTCCTGGCACTCTGGACTCTTTTTCACTAGTCACGGAGGAGGAACTGACTAACCTACTATCCTCCGCTCCGTCCACTACATGCGCACTTGATCCGCTCCCCTCTCACCTCATCCAATCCCTCTCCCCCACACTAATCCCTATCCTGTTACAAATTTTCAACTCCTCCTTTGCCACCGCTACCTTTCCTTATGACTTCAAACATGCCTTAGTAAAACCTATCCTTAAGAACAACTCTTCTGACAGTAACACACCCTCTAGCTATCGACCAGTTTCTCTTCTGCCTTTTGCCTCTAAACTCCTGGAACGCTTAGCCTACTCACGCCTGCTTGACTTCCTCAATGCATACAACCTGCTTGACCCTTTACAATCTGGATTTCGTAATGCCCACTCCACTGAAACTGCTCTTACAAGAGTTGTCAATGATCTTCACATTGCCAAATCTCAAGGTCACTATTCAATTCTTATCTTGCTTGATCTCTCAGCAGCTTTCGATACTGTTGATCATGCACTCCTCCTCCGCATTCTTCACTCCTTAGGAATCCGCAACACAGCACTGGACTGGCTCTCCTCTTATCTATCTAACAGATCCTTCAGTGTCTCCTCTGCCACCTCTTCATCCTCTCCCATCCAACTCTCTGTTGGGGTTCCTCAAGGTTCTGTTCTAGGACCGCTTCTGTTTTCTCTTTACACAATAACACTTGGCGATCTTATTAACTCATTTGGTCTCAAATATCACCTCTATGCAGATGACACCCAGATTTACTTATCTGTACCTCAACTCACTTCTGATATCCAGGCTAAAGTCACAGATTGCCTCTCGGCTATCTCAGACTGGATGGCTCATAGACACCTCAAACTCAATATGTCCAAAACTGAACTGCTCCTCATTCCACCTAGACCTGGCCCTGTAGCGCCCTTCCAGGTGACTGTAAATGGCACTACCATAAATCCAGTATCAGAAGCACGGTGTCTAGGGGTGATAATTGACAACTCTCTCTCATTTTCCTCTCATATTAATGCCATTACTAAATCCTGTCGCTTTCTTTTGCGTAACATTGCAAAAATCCGTCCCTTCCTCTGTTCCTCCACAGCCAAAATTCTTATACATGCAATCATCCTCTCCCGCATGGACTATTGCAACATTCTTCTGTCTGGCATTCCTGCTTCCCATCTCCAACCACTTCAATCTATACAGAATGCGGCAGCACGAATTACTCTTCTGTCACCTAGGTTTGTCCCTGCCCCACTCCTCCTCAAAACTCTCCATTGGCTGCCTATCAAACTCCGGATATCATACAAAATCTTACTTCTCTCTTTCAAGACACTTCTCTCCTTTACTCCTTCTTACATTTCCACTCTCATCTCCCGTTATACCCCATCCCGACACTTACGGTCAGCCAATGACTGTCTTCTCTCAGCTCCTTTTGTCTCTACAGCCCTGTCACGGATCAAACCTTTTTCTCTCATTGCTCCGTATCTATGGAATGCTCTACCATCCAACCTGCGCCACTGCACCTCTCTGACAACCTTCAAATCTCACTTGAAAATGCACCTCTTGGATAAAATCTCAACATGCTAGAAGGCACTGATGTTGTACAATGAATGCTCTTATAAATTATTTACATTACTGATGTCCTCTATTATCATGAAAACTAGCACTGTATTCAGCACTTGACCCTAATGTACTCTGTATGTCTCCCATTACCACTTTAGATTGTAAGCTTTCGGGCAGGGACCTCGCACCCAATGTTTCACTCTACAAAAAGCACCTGTAACCCTGTATTGTTTAAACTCTGAGATTGTAAAGCGCTGCGTACACTTGTGGCGCTATATAAATAAACATATTCATTCATTCTCTTGGTTTCTCTGGTGTGGTGGCCACCTTCCTGCCCTACTTCTATTTTTCTTCTATCTTTGGCTATAAGTTGTAAGTGAACTGACTTCAGGGCGAGGGGTCATAAAGTGGAGCTGAGAAGGATTCCTCTTAGAGGAAGATATTTTACTCCATGGTTCCTGTATTCCACAAGGAATAAGAGAAAAGGATGTATCGGTAAGTACACAAAAATCCCCTTAAAATGTAATTCAGAATAGAGAGTATCTTTCTCCTACATACCTGGAAAGATTCTTGTGTATGTTGGATAGATTACTGTTCCCATTGTCAAAAAGTACTTGGACAATGTACTGATATTGTGGGATAGAAATACATTAAATACATGTGGAAAGTAGATGGGGACACACATTAATGAAAATGGTTTTTAATGACGGAATATATTTCTATCCTTTATGTGAGATATTTGTCGATGTGTCATGGTATACTTGGTCCAATAAACAGTTGAGACATCATGTAAGGGGAAGTCTATGTGGTATTAAAACTCAGAAGAAAACTAAACTATGTTATATAAAATGTCTGCCAAAAAGCAAATATACATACATACAAATTGCTACTGATACAATGCCTAAGGACCCGTGCACTCTTGATATGTACAACTGTAAAGGCATTTTCTGTTATTTTTAGTTTAATAAATGAAGAATCAGGTGGTATTTTATAAACTATGGATTGCTTCACTGATATTTTTAGTACTTTCCATTGACTTTGATATAACTCTTGTAATCATGAATAAGGAAACAAATTAAAAATAAAAAAGCATGATTGACCCATAAGTCCATCCTTCCTTTTTCCTTGCATAACCTCATGTACTTTATGGAACTATGATATGAAGTGTAACATTTTTAAAGCTGTTTAAAGATCAACATAGAAGGTTACTGCTTGATAAATCTAAGCTTTTTAAATGTTGCGCATATATTATTCAGGGACTTGACTAGAACCTATTGGGCACTGGGATGAAATATAAGGCTGTGAACCCCCCCCCCCCAGGTCTGGAGAAAGTTTGAATATCATGCCATCAAACACAAAGAAAAATAAATAAATTATAAATAACTGTAATTGATAAATTCATATACTGTTTGTGTAAAAACTAATAATAGCTACTGACTTCTATACCTACTACAAAATGTGCTTGTAAAAAAACAAAAAAAACCCACTAACCTGGGGGGGTAAATGAGACAATTATTTTTGTTTTGTTTTTAGTAGTGGTTAACATCTTACAACAGCTAGTCATTTACAGTGGATATAAAAAGTCTACACACCCCTGTTAAAATGCCAGGTTATTGTGATGTTAAAGAAATGAGACAAAGATAAATCACGTCAGAAATTTTTTCACCTTTAATGTGACCTATAACTTGAACAATTCAATTGCAAAACAAACTGAAATCGTTGAGGGGGGGAAATAAAAAACTCACAATAACCTGGTTGCATAGGTGTGCACTCCCTTAAACTAATACTTTGATGAAGCACCTTTTGATTTTATTACAGCAATCAGTCTTTTTGGGTAGGAGTTTATTAGCATGGCACATCTTGACGTGGCAATATTTGCCCACTCTTTGCAAAAGCGCTCCAAATATGTCAGATTGCAAGGACATCTCCTGTGCACAGGATGTTTTTCTTTGTAAGAAAAGGCTTCCGTCTTGCCAGACTACCCCATAGCCCATTCATATGAAGAATACGGGAGATTGTTGTCACATGTAGCTCACAGCCAGTACTTGCCATAAATTCCTGCATTCCTTTAATGTTGCAGTAGGCCTCTTGGAACCTTATCTGACCAGTTTTCTTCTCGTCTTCTCATCAATTTTGGAGAGACGTCCAGTTCTTGGTAATGTCTCTGTTGTGCCATATTTTCTCCACTTGATGATGACTGTCTTCACTGTGTTCCATTGTATATCTAATGCTTTGGAAATTCTTTTGTACCCTTCTCCTGACTGATATCTTTCAACAATGAGATCCCTCTGATGCTTTGAAAGCTCGTTGCAGACCATGGCTTTTGCTCTGAGATGCAACTAAGCAAATGTCAGGAAAATCCTACTAGAACGGCTGAACTTTATTTGTGATTAATCAGAGTCACTTTAAATGATGGCAGGTGTGTAATGACTTCTATTTAACATGCGATTGAATGTGATTGGTTAATTCTGAACACAGCCACATCCCCAGTTATAAGATGGTGTTCACACCTATGCAACCAGGTTATTGTGAGTTTTTTATTTTTCCCCCTCAACGATTTCAGTTTGTTTTGCAACTGATTTGTTCATGTTATAGGTCACATTAAAGGTTCTGACAATTTATCTTTATCTCATTCCTTAACATCACAAGAACCTGGCATTTTAACAGGGGTGTGTAGACTTTTTATATCCACTGTAAGTTAATTAGATTACCTCAATATTTAGGATATAGTTTATTAGATTTCCATTATATATCACAAACATGTGGGTACTCTTTTTTATTATATTTCAGACATGATTTAGGATTTCATACTGGGGTAATTTTGGGGTTACAATCTGTTTAGGGGTCTGATGTGCATTATATATGTGAGTCCTCATCAAATGTAGGAGCATTAGTACCTGTTTATTTTGTTTCATATGTAGGGGAATTTTATATTGGTGGTTTTCTTTATAAGTTTTTCCTTCTTTATAACCTACTAGTTGAACAGCCCGTTACACGGGCCACATTGCCACTGCCACCCGGTCACAGGGCAGTCACGCACAGCAGAGACTGCCCACGCCACGGCTAATACAGAGCTGGATGCGGCGTTACACACGTTTTAGCGAATTATTATATAGGATTATATTCTTTGCAGTATTATTAACATTTGTATGTTCCCCCTTGTTTGAGTGTCAGGGAAGCTTGTTTGAATAAACGCTAGTTGATTCCTTGGACACTCAAAAGTTGTTAAAGGGGATGTTTCACCCCTTTACAACTTCGCCTAACTTGATTTGTCTGTAAGCTGAAGCACTCTCATTGTCCATAAACCGATCTCTGCCAAAGCTTACAGAAAGACAGCATCGGTCATCGGAGGAGGCTGGATAGAAGCGTCAGACTGAGGTACAAATCAGTTAAACACAGTCTGGCCGGAATTGGTACAGACAGAATTTCTCCAAATAAGCTTTTTAAATGTTTACACTTTTCAGAATTTATAATATATAACAGAACGATTTAGGCAGAGTTGTAAAGGGGTGAAACATCCCCTTTAAATATGGTGATTTAGGTGCTCTTTTTCCTTTATTATTATTGTTATTCTGTATCATACTAGTTTTAAACACTGGCATGCGCAGTACTGACTGCCCGCGCCAAGGCTGATACGGAGCGGGGAGCTCCGAATTCAGACTGTAGTCCTCTCTGCGCACCGTCTTGGGACCAAGCAGTACTGACTGCCTGCGCCACGGCTGATACGCAGCGGGTGTTCCGAATGCAGACCGTAGTCCTCTCTGCGCACCTTCCTGGGGCCAAGTGGTCCCAGGAAGGTGCTTAGGGAGGACTCCGGTCTGAATTCGGAGAGCCCCACTCTGTACCGGCCACAGCGTGGACAGTCTTGTACTGTGCATGACTACAGTGCATGCAGCCGTCTCTACTGCGCATGACGGTTTCAGACAAACATCCTTAGCGAATTATAGGATTAGGGTTTATTGAGGATACTATTGATATTTAGTTTTATATATTTTTAGGTGCTGTGTCTTCTGTTTCTCTCTTGAGAGGTTAAAATGAGGGCTTATCCCTTTGTTTACTTTATTTGGAGGAATTTGTTGGTCATTTTTTATTTGTTTTTGCACATATCCGGTGACAGAGGTTTATGCAACAGCACCGTTATATGTGACAAACTTCATTCTATATTGCTCAAGGGGTTAAATGTGGATATTTAGGCCTCAATCCAAATGCTGGAGTTAAAACCAACATTCTGAAAAAAAAAAAAGTCAGTTGCAAGTTAACCAAGACTGGGTAATGAGAGATTCAAATCTCCGTTACCCAGAAAGTCTAACGGGTGACGGCCTACAAAACACATGGAAACTACAAAACCTGCTTTGCCTAAAATCTGACATCGCCATCGCAAAAGACACGCTAAATAACATGCAATATGTCCCAATCAAAGAAAGAAGCAAACGTCCGACGTTACCTAGTGCCCCAGCCAATCACAGCACCCCAAAGTATCAAGTTCTTTCGAATAAACTATATATAGACCCAAAATAACCGATGCACCTTTTTCTGTGTATCGCGTTCCTTGAGCTAGAGCACAGGACCCAGGATGGAGGCCAGTAAAAAAGAGTGAGGTAGAGAGGAGCAGAGCACATCAGTTGGAAGGAGTTGGAGAGTTTCACACCATAAAGCTACACATAAAACACTTTTGCACATACCCATAACACACATACAAACACACACACAGCTATTTTTTTTTGTGTGTATCACACATACACTTTAATATTTTTTTTTGACAGTGTGAGTCTGTGAGTGCAAGTGAGTGACTGAGTGAGTGTGTGTAAGGGCCTGAGTGAGTGCCTGTGTGTGAGGGAAATGGAGAGGAGGAAGATGAGCATGTGGGCATCCCCGGTCAGGGGAGGGGAGGGAGATCCCTGGGGAGGAGAGGGAGCCATGCCAGACAAGGCACATATAGTTCAGGGACAGAGGAGAGAGTGGAACAAGGGGTACATCTGAGGGAGCACCCAACACAGGCAGGGCCTTCACAGACAGGGCTGGAGAGCCAAAGCCAAGGCTCCCAAAGAACCACTGGGAGGAGGACAGGGCAAGAGACCCCACATTCATGGAGGAGGAGAACCTTGTCCTGTTGGAAGCCGCCATCGTGAGGGAGAGGACCCTGTTCCCCAGGGGAAAGGTCGTTGGCATGGGGGCCCAAGAAGAAAGCAGCATGGAGGGATCTCCCTCCATGCTGCTTTCTTCTTGGGCCCCCATGCCAACGACCTTTCCCCTGGGGAACAGGGTCCTCTCCCTCACGATGGCGGCTTCCAACAGGACAAGGTTCTCCTCCTCCATCCAGCTGCAGCCGTTCACTGGAATCCATAAAAAAGAGGTTGACGGACTGCAATGCTAAAGTCAAGGGGAAGATGGGACAGGAGGCCCTGCATGCTGTCGGCACAGGGGGTGGTTCACACCTGCACATGCACTACACTGAGTGGAAGGAGGCAGTGCGCAGGACCATATCTACAACAGCAGTGCAGGGGATCACCGGATGTAGCAACACTGGGGAGTAAAGGAGCCTCCAGACCACCTGTAAGTGCATCAAGGCCTACATACATATCACACAGAACTTGACACCTACCATACATAGGCCAACACAGTGACACCTGAGCACATGGACAGCATTCCACACCACAAATTCAGCAACACAGCTTGGAAGGACTTTAAACAACGATGGAATACTTGACAAACCCAGCCTGAATGGTAATGGTCAAGTCCCTGTTGAACTCCCTTCATGCTGTCTACAACAACATCATGCACAGCACAAAAACAATGCACACTATCATGTGTCAGTCAATGTCATACATATAGTGACAAAGAAGTCAGCACAAAACCCCTTGAGTGCCACAGCGATAAGCAATTCATTGTTTGACAATATATTGGCTAGTTCCCTGGCAATCAAAGGGTTATAGAAGATAGCAAGGAGGGGAAATGATGTGTGTTCTGGAGTATTGTTACTGCATGTCAGGGGTAGGCGTTGTACATGTAGGCGGTTAGTCCAAGTGGAATAGTCAAGGTTCAGCTTTCCACATCATATGTACCCTGCAGAGTATGGATGGCCAGGGGGCATTCCCTGCCATCACCACTCTGCAGGACATATGTGATTCACAAGGCTCAACCATGACGGGGGATATTCACTAGGGTGTCAGAAAGAGGTGACAATGTGTACATGACAACGGCAGTGTCATCACACCTGCAATCCCTGTGTTATTCTGTGGAGCCAATGCACTGAGATCTAAACAACTTGTGACATATCAGTGCTTAGGCTCCATAGCATAACTTAGCAAAAGGCAGAAGTAATTGCCAATAGTACTGAATAACCATGCACATGTTTGCTGTATGTTAGAATTCTAGCTATCCTGGAGTGTGTTTGTGTGTCCTCCAGCTGATTGGGTTGTCTGGTTCTACATATCATGTTTGTTGGTGTGTCTGTTACTGTTGCTGACATCATTGGTTGGGCTCTGTAGTCATTGGTCATCACTGGTGCATTGCTGTGTTTAGAGGTCATAGCGTGTTTGCTGTTGAGGCCTAAGTGTATGGGTTTATGTCATTCAAGGTGTGATGGTTCAGTTTTGGTCACCACATGGATCCTGATGAATGGGGATAGCAAGCAATTATACCTTGCCATCCATACTGCTCAGGATACACATGATGACCAAAGCTACACCACTGTAGGTTGGTAAAATCATTGTATGGGATTATGTGAAGCTTAGCAATGTGTGTTAGTATAGTAACCAATGCATTGCAAAGCAATGCAATGGATTCCATCCTGCCACCCAACAGTTCACATGTCAATGTAACAGTCTTGCAGCATGCCTGTCATAGCTCACATCACTAATTACATCATGTCATTTGCCCACACAGCATGCCATCCCATGCAGAGGACTCCAGAGGAACCTCCTCTGAGGAGGTCACAACCTCCAGGGCGCTGCCACCACCACAGCAGCAGCAGCAGTGGCCCCACCATGGCCTCCCAGGGTCCCCCCGCCTCTACAGCAGCAGTGGCCCCACCATGGCCCCCCAGGGTTCACCTCCACTACAGCAGCAGTGGCCCCACCATGGCCCCCAGAGTCCACCTCCACTACAGCAGTAGCAGTGGCCCCCCCAGGGTCCACCTCCACTACAGCAGCAGTGACCCCACCATGGCCCCCAGGGTCCACCACCACCACAACAACAGCAGCAGCAGCAGTGGCCTCGCCATGGCCCCCAGGGGGGTCCACTGCAACAACAGCAGTACACCGTACTCCAGACGATACCACCAGCCATGGGGAGACACAGGATGCCCGACACTGCGGAGATGATATACCATGGGCCAGTGCAGGCAGCCACAAGACCACAGCCACAGTATAGTAGCCTGTGGCCATTAGAGTATGAACACCTTGGCCTAAATGGCCAGCCACAACGCCCTCGGGCCCTGGAGGTGTTCGCCCAGCTATCACCACCCCAACCCACAACAACACCCCCACCATCCATGCCAGCCACCCAGTCAGATGGTGTGACATCCCCAGGGGGTGGTTCATATGGGGATGAAGCATTAATGTCCCCATGCTCCCTCCACAGTGGTGCACATGGCTCAACACGATCTCCCCCACTGCCTGAGGTGGAGCCACAGGACATCCAGAGGGCATCCCCACCACTGTCCCCTCCTCCCTCCACACCACACACTCCTGGAAACACAGTGGTCCTGGTGGTCCTCTGCTCATACCCACATACACTGCCTAACCCCTCACCTTCCCACACACTTTGTTACACTAGTAGTCACAGGTACGCACGTACACCGGCTGACACCCTAGCTTCTTTCATCTGTTAGCCATAAAATCACACATACACTGTTTGCTTTCCCATCCCTGTTTCACTGGTAGCTACGCTCCTGTCACCCAAATTGGTATGTCAACCCACAGCAATAGGGTACCATTTTTCTTTTGCTGGTAAGAGGTCCTCCTAGGAAATCCCACGCCGTTGAACCATTTTAGTATCTTTGAAATGACTGATGTGTAAAAATAAAAAAAAAATTGTTTTTTCCTGTAGCACTGCATTCTGGAAATACTTGTGCACACTAACTTAGGGGTAAAAAGCCATTTGACCCCTCATTCAATGCGGCAGGTTATCTTCTTTCCAATATGGTATGGGTTGTCTACACTTTCTTCACTTCTGTAGCTGTCATAACCATTTTTGCACAGGCACGTCCTGATTGAGAAAATGTTACAAAAACCAGATATTGTAGTAGGTATTGTTTTGCGCTTCTAGCACAGCTGAAGGTATGTCAACTCATACCAATGGGGTATCATTTGACTCTTAAGAACACTAGCTAAGGAATACAGTTGAATATTCTGTGGTTTTCACAGATTTCCATACATTTGAAGGGGCAGAAATGTAAGAAAATGCCATTTTTTTCTTTCAGCACAAACCTCTGGAAACATTTGTGCACATCAAGCTTGGGGTAAGAAGGCAAGTGACCCCTCATTAGATGCGGCAGGTTATCTTCTTTCTAAAACGGTATGGTTTATCTACCTTTTCTTCACTTCTGTAGGTGTTAAAGCCATTTTTGTACAGGCGAGTCAGGTTAGAGAAAATGTTAGAAAAATCAGAGGTTGTAGCAGGAGTAGTTTTGTACTTCTAGCATCTCCTACGTTATGTCAACTCATACCAATGGGGAGCCATTCTTCTCCTAAGAGCATTAGCTAACAAATACAGTTGGAAATCCCATACTTTTCATAGATTTCACTACATCTGAGGGGAAAGAAATGTAAAAAAATGCAATATTTTTCCTATATCGCTTCATTCTGGAAACATTTATGCACACCAGTATTGGGGTAAGAAGGCAAGTGACCCTTCATTAGATGCGACAGGTTATCTTCTTTCTAAAATGGTATGGTTTATCTACCTTTTCTTCACTTCTGAAGGTTTTATAGCCTTTTTTGTGAAGGCAAGTCAGGTTTGAGAAAATGTTAGAAACATCAGAGGTTTTAGTAGGTGTAGCTTTCTACTTCTAGCGCCCCCTAAGCTTGGTCAACTCTTACCAATGGGGTGTCATTTGACTCCTAAGAACACTAGCTAATGAACACAGTTGAAAATTCTATGGTACACATTTCAATACATTTGAAGGGGCAAACATTTAAGAAAATGCCTTTTTTTCATTAGCACTACCTTCTGGAAGCATTTGTGCACACCAGCCTTTGGGTAAGAAGGCAAGTGACCCCTCATGAGATGTGGCAGATTGTTTTCTTTCCAAAATAGTATTGTTTCTCTACCTTATATTCATATCTGTGGTTATAACCATTTTAGTGCTGGCAGATAATTTCAAAAACAAGTGTCAGGTTTAGGTAAGTGTTCCTAGCACCCACATATTGTATGTTAATCCACACAAATGGACCACCATTTTTCTCATGTTGGTAGCAGGTACTGAATACAGCAGGAAATGTTATGGTTTTCAAAGATTTTAGTATCTTTGAAGTGGTGGAAAGGTAAAATAACATGTATTTATTCCTATAGTGCCATTTTTTGGAAATACCTGTGTACTTCAGCCCAGGGATAGAAAGGCAAGTGAACCCTCATTTGATGCGGGAGAATGTCTATTTTCCAAAATGGTATACCTTTTATACCTTTCCTTCATGTCTCTAACAGTTATAAACATTTTATTACAAGCAGCCATGTTCAAAGAAGCAAACAGGTAGGTGCAGTTATGTGCTTCTGGCACCCCCTAAGGTAGGTCAGCTCATTCCAATGGGGTGTCATTTGTCTCCTAAGAGCACTAGCTAATGAATACAGTTAGAAATTCCATGGTTTTCACATATTTCAGTACATTTGAAGGGGCAGAAATGTAAGAAAATGCCATTTCTCCTCTACTGCCACATTATGGAAACATTTGGGCACAACAGGCTTGGGGTAAGAACACAAGTCACCCCGCATTAGATGCGGCAGGTTTTCTTCTTTCCAAAATGGTATGGTTTGTGTAGCTTTTCTTCACTTCTGTAGTTGTTATAACCAGGGCTCAAAATTTCAAGTCCTGAGCTACTAGCCAGGCCTGAAAAGTTACTCGCCACCAGTTTCCACTCCTAGCCCCACACATATCCCCGCCTTTAAACCCACCCATCTCATGGTCTAACAATAGCGCCACTGTAAAAGATCAGGCTATAGAGGTAGAGAAATGCATGTTCCAGCTGCAATAAAACATCTATCAACAGTTGTAATTTCCATGTTTTAATCAGTAGGATAAACTCTGAATTATATTTTTTCAATATTAAGCTTTAAAATAATTTTAAAGCACTGGGCAACTAATGATTTAACCTGATGAGATCAGCCTCGTGGAGTCAAGTTAGAAAGGAAGGTTAAGTGAATCAAAAAGATGCTTTGCACAACAGAAGCATGTCATGCCCTGCTTTCACTGGCTGTGTAACACAACACAGCATGTGGGTCCCAAAGTACTAGGATGGTTACGCTCTCCAGATGCGTAAATTCAACTACAGCATCAGTTCCTTGCGCATTTTTTCTGCAGTAAGCATACACGGTTGCGTGATGCCTTGATGGCACCGGGACCCATGTAAGGGCCGGCTCTGCAGTCAATGTTTCATCCCTAATTCCGAAACATGTTCACATACATAGGATTATACTCCTCAACATTTCAACATTACTTAGTATTTTCAAGCTACTTCAGAAGAGCTATTTGTGTAAATGACTATATGATTCAGAATAGGACCAAATTATTTTATCTGCACAGATTAATTTATAAACACATATACTGAAGGTTAAACAAACATAAATGTGAGTTTTATTTTTGTTAAGCAATGTGATGCACTTATATACACACACTGCACCTTCTGATCTCCTAAACACAGGGACACCAGGGTGGGAAAGTGGGACAGAGCTATTTGAGTCTCAAAGTGGGACTGTCCCTCCTAAACAGGGACACTTGGAGGTATGTATCATTTTATTTCTGTGACATGAAAATGCCATCTTGATGTTTATAGTATTTTGCCTTACATAAGTTAAAGTATGAATTTTAAACCCTGCAAAGAAAAATTGCAAGTAGGGTTTTCTGAACAATAAAAATACTCCAAATGTTTTTTCTGTTTTCACTGACCAAAGTCAGCTTGCAAAAGGACAGCAGGCAAGCAGAGACTGAAATCTTGAACTGTTTGGAAGGGTATCCATTTGAAAGGTGTGGCTACACAACACATTAAGCATGTCATTGGGCTGAAAAGGACGACATGAGAATCTCACCTGCCTCAAAACATTGAGATTCTCATGTTGCGGCCTTAAATAGTGTTTTAACCCAACAACCCACATCCATAATATGGTTTTAGTGGCCACATACCTTAAACATTGCACTGACACTGAACAGCAGATGGCAGTCATAGGAGCCACTCTGTATTCTGATTCAAGTACTTGTCGGAGGGACTGGTATGCAACTGCCAATGTGCTGAGGTTGCCAACAAAATAACCAGCAATTAGCTGTAAAAAGACGTGTGTCTTCTGTGTGCTTATTCTGTTCACAATATCATGCTTCCACATTAAATGAAGAAAATCTGATAACACAGAAAGGATGGGCAGAGCAGTAAAACGGGTAATTTCTGAAAGAGAATGTATTTGTATCCCTGTCTCATTCCCACTATCCTTCAATGACAACAGTTAGAAAACGGATGCTTATTCTCTAGTCTGCTTGAAACTGCAGTCCATATGTGATCCTCCAAACTGCTTTGTTTGCCAATGCATGTCATTAAGATGCTTTATTCGTTTGTACTATGTGTACTGGCAAGCTATTCTACGAATCCAAGTAGCCCCAGGACAGACTGATAGATCTCCTTCTCACACTGGTTTAGGGACTTGCGCTGCGTCATTTGCGAATCCAATGCAACATTTATTTTCTTTCTTTTTTTTTTTTAAACTGATGTTAAATGTTTTTACACTATTATGGCCCACCACTGGATGGCAATGAAGGGAGTTAATATTCTCCGATGAAGCAGCATAAGTCCCTGTGACACTTCAAAATAATCCCTCCTCGGCTCTTATTTTTTTAATATGGTGACAATATTTATGGTGTTCTTTGGCAGCCAGGGGGTTAAATCCTGGACTGCCGCTGCATGGGTATTTTACAATGCTTGTGAAGGCTCTGGGATTCTCAATAAATGTACAACCCAACACTGAACACCTGTAATGGAACCAGTTCTCATCTTTTTCAATTCAAAAACAGATAAGAACAGGTTCTGTACTTAAAGTTTAGCAGCCAGGGGGTTAAATCTGGCTGTCTGGCAAGGTAAGCATGACACATATTGGCAATAATTAACAGCTTTGACTCCTTTCTTTTTTCTGCAGTACCACACTGTAATTAGCTAAGATGTTTGTTTATACGTTATTTAAACCTTCCAGGATCAGAAGGCTGTGCAAAGCAATGCATTGCGCAAACCTCTGATCCTTAAAGGAGCAGTAAACTTTTTTTATAAAAAAATATATTTTGTAGGGATTTTCCTATTGAGTAAAATAAGGGTACTCCCACTGCCAAGAGATTTATATTTCCAGAGTTATTACAGTTTAAACCCATGTTTTTTTTACATTAGCAGTGCCCTCTAGTGGTAAAATTCTAATTAGTTTTTCCTGTTACATTCTAATGGAGAGGAAAGTCAGAAAAGTCAGAGACATACAGTTCTCCATAGAATGTGATAGAAACTGCCTGTCACTTCCTGTCAGTTAGAACTATCAGGAAGTACAGTAAATTCACTTCCTGGTTACGTGAACTGCTATACATTTTGAATAGAACATCTGGCAGCGATGGGAGTGACCTTGTTTTATTCAGCAGAAAAAGATCAATAAAATGTGTTTTCATAAAAAAAAAGTTTACTGCTACTTTAAAGGGTTAAAGACAGCTCGGCCAAGTTACTCAACACAGCACTTCATTGGTTAAGAGTGAGGCATGAAAAAAGTACCATATAATGATAATAGGAGCACTGTACCGCTGGAGGTGTTCCCAGCAGCCTGAGAGTGACACCAGTAGAGCCCCCACCTCAGACCCTGCAGCTCATGGCCTCTCTCTTTGTCTTCTTTCAACTCAAGTACACTGGACGCTCTGATCCCATGCTAGGAGCGCGGCACTACTTGTCAGTAAACAAAGAGGAGGTGGGAGCAAAGGATGCTATGCATACAGTGCTTCAATTTTCACTCGCCCTCACTCAATTTCTCCTCGCCAAATAAGGCGACCACATATCCCTTTAAATCAGGGACACTTATAAAATACACATATTGCAGGGTTGCTTTGATTCCTGTGCTGTCCTGCAATGTGTGTATTTTATAAGTGTCCCTGATTTAAAGGGATATGTGGTCACCTTTTTGCCAAATACGACGGGGCGAGTGGAAATTTTGAGCACTGGTTATAACCATTTATGTATAGACAAGTAATGTTTGAGAAAACGTTAGAAAAAATAAAAGTTGTAGTAGGTGTAGTTTTGTACTTGTAGCACCCCCTAAGGTAGGTGAACTCATACCAATGAGGTGTCATTTTTCTCCTCAGAGAACTAGCTAATGAATACAGTTAGAAATTCAATGGTTTTCACAGATTTCGGTATATTTGAAGGGGCAAAAATGTAAGAAAATGCCTTTTTTTCATTAGCGCCACCTTCTGATGCAGCAGGTTGTCTTCTTTCCAAAATGGTATGGTTTGTGTAACCTTTCTTCACTTCTGTAGTTGTTATAACCATTTATGTATAGACAAGTAATATTTGAGAAAATGTTAGATAAATTAGAGGTTGTAGTAGGTGTAGTTTTGTACTTGTAGCTCCCCCTAAGGTAGGTGAACTCATACCAATGAGGTGTCATTTTTCTACTAAGAGCACTAGCTAATGAATACAGTTGGAAATTCAATGGTTTTCACAGATTTCAGTATATTTGAAGGAGCAAAAATTTAAGAAAATGCCTTTTTTTTTCATTAGAGCCACTTCTGGAGGCATTTGTGCACACTAGGCTTGGGGTAAGAACGCAATTCACTCCTCATTAGATGTGGCAGTTGTCTACTTTCCAGAAATATATAGTTTTATATAGTTATTCCACTGTTTTAGGGTAGCTTTACCACAAAAACCCTAGAACGTACTTATTAGTTCATAAAGTTGAAAATGCCATTTTGCGCTCCTGGTGATTAGGGCTCAACGCTAGCCATGGACATAGGTAAAACTATACAAATTTGGTATTTTTTTTACTCTGAGGACTCAAATAATTCAAATAATTGAATGTTTCTCAATCAAGGTAAATGTTTTTGATACATAGTATGTGATTTTAGCAAAATAAGTAACTTTTCACTTTTTTTATTATGACATGATAGCTTTTTGCACGATGCAAAATTCTCTTCATGTAAGGTACCACGAGAAAGCTCAATTCATTCTGAAAAAAAAACAATATATAGTTTCCTCTGTGTCCGATCCACGGCATACTGTGGGGGGGGCTTTGGCTCCGCCTCTCAGCTGGGTAGGACCAATCAATTTTTCTTTAAATACTGCCTGCTACCTCTCCTCTGCAGTTATTTTTGGTCCTACCCAGCTGGAGGACGGAGGCTAAGCCTCACTCTGTAAAAAACCGGACCGAACACAAAGGCATTAATGTGTCCTGCCTAACCGCGGACACATGTTTATTTTAAACGTACCGGATGAAGACATGGGCCTGCAAGACAGACGCGGGCATGGGAAGCTGGCGGGCCATACAAAGAAACGCCACTTCCATTGCGGTTTGCAGCAGACTTGGGGAAACAGGAAACCGCCGGCTGATCAGCGCGCGCATGCGCCCGCTCACAGCTTTACTCAGCAGGAACTGGAAATGACGTGCACGGAGCGTGCCACTGCTGGAACACACGCGGGGGAACACACATCCGCCCGGGACATTTAAAAGAGGAAGCTGCTCAATGGAGCTCAGGTATGTGAATTTATATTTCTCTATTCAAAGTATACCTAGTAGCATTGTTTATAGATACAGGTATTTACATACAACAACCTGGTATCCTGCTGAGATAGTTATGTCAACTGTTAAAGAGACCAAGTCTGACAAAACTAAAACTGCTGAACCACCAAGGGAAGATAAATCTGGAGCCAAAGATAAGATATGTGCAGGATGTCAGAACACTTTACCTGCCACAGACCCTGCTAAATTATGTGCAGCATGTCTGCAACAAGCAGCTGGAGGGAATGTGCCTGTCCAATTCCAAGATTTCTTGTCCTGGATGAAGACATCCATGCAGGAAACCTTCACGTCAATGCAAGAGTCAGTACGTAAACGTCCCAGACAATCAGACCCAGAGGAAGGACCTTCAGGAATCCAAGATGACTATGATGATACCTATATTGATATGGAATCGGCGGCTTCATCAGCAGAAGAAGGAGAATTGGTGGAAGAAACAGGCAGCTTCAGTATAGACAAAATAGATCAATTGGTAAAATCCATGAGGAAGACACTGGGTTTATCTGATGTACAAAAAGACCTAAATGTCATGGACACGGCATTTGTTGGCTATAAAAAAGAGCCCCCTCAATTTCCGGTCCATAACTCAATACAGGAGATCATTCAAGGTGAATGGAAATAACCAGAGAAACGAGGAGCCGTCTCTAAGAGATTCCACCGGATGTATCCATTCACAGAAAACGACACATCCAATTGGTACACGCCACCTAAAGTTGATGCCGCCATAGCACAGACCTCGAGACGTACAACAATTCTCCTTGAGGATGCTACAACACTAAAAGATCCAATGGAAAAAAGGGCGGATAGTGTATTAAAGAAACAATTCGCCACAATAGGCCAGAATCTGAAAACAGCAACGGCTATGGCATCTATCTTCAGAACTCTACGCATATGGCTTACAGAGTTAGAAGAGAAAATAGAATCCTCGGTTTCCAGGGCACGACTTCTCAAGGACCTGTCCATTATTAAAGACGCCATTAATTATTCCTGTGATGCTTCAATGGATAACATCCGTTTTTTAGCAAGAGCATCATCACTCTCGGTAACAGCCAGAAGAGCCATGTGGATCAAGGCATGGGTGGCAGATCCATCTTCCAAGAACAAACTGGTCTCTCTCCCATTTGCAGGATCCAAGTTATTTGGAGATCAACTTGAGGAAATAATAAAAAGATCTTCAGGGGGGAAAAGCCAATTCCTACCCCAGGATAAGAAAATAAGAAAGTCACCTGGAAGATCAGGACAATATAGAAGACAATCCTTTCGAGAATCTCGCAGTTACAAGCCTGGCAAAGGAAATGACCAAAGGAGAAGAGGTGCCCAAATATCTCAAAGGGCAGGGAATCGTAAGGATTTCCAGCGACGCGGCCAATTCTCCCAATGAAGCCAGCCAAACCCCTTCTCCAGTGGGAGGCAGACTGGAGGAATTCCATTTGGCCTGGACAGTCATACATCCAGACAAATGGACATGGGAGATCATTCAAAAGGGGTACTCGCTGGAATTCAAAACTGCCTTCCTGCCCCGTCGGTTTCTCGCTTCCAAATTGAGACAGAGAGCAAAGGCCCAACAGATGAAGCAGGCCTTAAAGTCCCTTTTAACCAACAGAGTAATAGAGGAGGTCCCTCTACAGCAGAGATTTCGGGGCTTCTATTCGATTCTTTTTTACACTATAAAGCCTACTGGGGAACTCCGTCTCATTTTGGATTTGAAAGATCTCAACACTTGTCTCAGACTACGCCATTTCAAGATGGAAACAGTATCATCCACACTCAAGCTGATACAACCAGAGGAATATTTGACACGAATAGACCTGCGCGATGCATACTATCATGTACCGATCCATCAGCCACATCGCAAGTACCTCAGGTTTCACATATTTGGAAAACACTACCAATATCGAGTAATGCCATTCGGCCTAGCCTCAGCGCCCCGAATATTTACAAAGATCATGGCCAACGTCATGGCATTCCTCAGACAACAGTATCTGCTGAAGATCATTCCTTATCTGGACGACATACTAATAATAGAATCATCACACCAGAAATCTCAAGCCAGCACAAACATATGTGTAGCGCAACTACAAAACTTAGGATGGCTCATAAATTTCAACAAAAGCGCTCTAATTCCTTCCAAGACACTGGTATTCTTGGGGATCCAGATCAATACAGAAATAAGCAAGGCATTTCTATCGTCAGATCGTCAACAACGGATCATCAGTCATGTCAATCACTTCCTTCAGAGAAGTCAACAGACAGCAAAATCCTTCTCCAGAATCCTAGGTCATCTGGCATCAACATATCAAATCATCCCATGGGCAAAGATTCATGCCCGCAGAACTCAACTACATTATCTAACCTATTACAAAAAACATCCAAAGAATTTTCATCAGTTGATCCCAGTCTCCAAACTGATCAGACAGGAATTAAACTGGTGGACCCATCCAACACACCTTATGACAGGAAGATCTCTACTGGAGCCAGTTTGGCAGATCATTCATACAGACGCCAGCAAGATAGGATGGGGAGGAATTTGGAACAACCAAACGATTCAGGGAACATGGACACTACAAGAGACAAGGTTACATATCAACATCCTAGAGCTACGGGCAGTGTGGAACACATTAAGACACTTCAAACAGGATCTTCAGCAACAATCAGTCCTGATCAGATCGGACAACTCCACTACAGTCCAGTACATCCTAAACCAAGGGGGTACTCGAAGCTTCCAGTTAAACAATCTGGCGCTCAAGATTCTCCTTTGGGCAGAAAGCAACCTGCACTCAATTACAGCGTCATTCCTGTCAGGACAGAAAAATGTACAAGCAGACTTTCTGAGTCGACATCAAGTGGATCCAGGGGAATGGGAACTAAACCCAAAAATATTCCAACAGGTAGTAGCCAATCTGGGACTACCAGACATAGACCTAATGGCCATGAACCAGAACAAAAAGTGCGCCAAGTACATGTCCAGATGGAAGGAGTCACAAGCCCTAGGGCAGGATGCCCTAAGGATTCCATGGAAGTTCAGACTGGCTTACGTATTTCCTCCTATACCTCTAGTATTCGAGGTCATCAGGAAAATCAGAAGAGACAAAGCAGAGGTAATTCTAATTGCCCCAAAGTGGCCAAGGAAACCATGGTTCCCAGAAATACTTTGAATGTCAGTCAGACCTCCATTTCAGCTTCCAATAATCCCAGATCTCCTGCTACAGGGCCCTCTACAACATCCAGAACCAACATTCTTCCAGCTCTGGGCCTGGAGGCTGAGCGGCAGTCTTTAAGGCTACAGGGAACTTCAGAATCTGTCATCGACACTATTCTTAAAGGAAGAAAAGCATCATCCTCAAAGATTTACTATAGAGTATGGTCCATATTTTATAAATGGTGTTCCTCTCATAACCTGGACAGAGCAACTATTTCACCAACCAAGATTCTGGACTTTCTACAGGAAGGTTTCCAGAAAGGGCTAAAACCAGCATCATTAAAAGTTCAGTTATCTGCATTATCAGCTATACTGGCTACGCCCTTCGCAGACAACTATCTAGTCAGACGCTATCTAACATCTATATCAAAAATCAAACCGACCATTAGAGAAACCATTCCTCCTTGGGATTTGAATCTGGTCTTGCAACAGTTGGCCTCTCATCCATATTTTGAGCCACTTCAGCAGATTTCATTAAAATACCTAACTCTGAAAACTGCATTCCTCATTGCTGTCACATCAGCCAGGAGAGTCAGTGAACTTCAGGCCCTGGTAGCGGTTCCTCCTTTTATTTCATTTCATCAAGATAAGGTGGTATTACGCCCAAAACCCTCCTTTCGGGCAAAAGTGATTTCCCAGTTTCATCTCAACCAGGAAATAGTTCTGCCATCATTCTGTCCAAATCCACAACATGATCTAGAACGACGTTTGCACAACCTAGACTTAGTCAGAGGGCTGCAAACATATTTACTGAGAACAAAGGACTTTAGAAAATCAGATTCCCTCCTAGTCCACTTTGGAGGAAAATTTAAGGGAACAGCAGCTTCAAAGGCATCAATTGCCAGATGGATTCGTGACTGCATTTCCCTAGCATATGAAACTGTGGATCAAGAACCTCCTCCAGGTCTAAAAGCACATTCAACTCGTGCCATGGCCACTTCCTGGGCTCTCAAAGCAGAGGCCTCCCCAGAGGACATATGCAAAGCAGCTACTTGGGCTTCAGTCTCCACGTTTATCAAACACTATAGACTGGACCTGCAAGCATCTTCAGACGCCAAGTTTGGAAGGAAGGTGCTTGAAGCAGCTATCCAGACTTAATCCAATCCTACTGCCCCATCCCTCTCTGGGGTACTGCTCTGGTAAGTCCCACAGTATGCCGTGGATCGAACACAGAGGAAAGGTGAAATTTACTCACCGATATTTGTGTTTCCTCTGTGTCCTTCCACGGCAACCCACCCTAGGGTATGACGGTATAGGTATCTGTTTCGCTTCAACGTATTTATCTGCTACCGTATTACAACATAAAATTTGGTCTGGTTATCTCTAACCTCTCATATCTTTCAGCTTGGTCAACTAGATAACTGCAGAGGAGAGGTAGCAGGCAGTATTTAAAGAAAAATTGATTGGTCCTACCCAGCTGAGAGGCGGAGCCAAAGCCCCCCCCACAGTATGCCGTGGAAGGACACAGAGGAAACACAAATATCGGTGAGTAAATTTCACCTTTTCCATATGTAACTAGAAAATTCCCAGAGGAAATCAAGCCTAAACAGGAGGATAGCAAAAATGCTGAAAATGTGTCTGGCCTACAGGGTACAGGAAATGGCCCAAGCCTCTGGCACTGAAGGGGTTAAAGGGATAGTACTACTTAAAATGTTGAAAAAAATATGTAGTAGGATTTATACCCCTGAGTAAAACAAGGGAACTCCCACTGCTTAAAAGTGTTTTATTAAAAAGTTATTTCAGCTCAAAGTTGAATTTTTTAGATGAAATATCTCAGTGGCCTGAAATTGTACAGTGACGCTGTTGCTACACCATCCTATGGAGATTAATGGTTCCAGGACCAGAGCTGTCCATAGGATGGTGTAGCAACAGCACCACTGTACAATTTCTGGACACTGTGATACTGCATCTAAAAAATTCAACTTTGAGCAGTAATAACTTTTGAATGAAGCCCCTTTCAGCAGTGGGAGTTCCCTTGTTTCATTCAGGGGGATCAACCCTACTACATATATTTTTAAAACCTTTTTTAAGTATTTCTATCCCTTTAAAACCCTGATAAGGAAGAGGTACTCAATGCCACAAGATAGTCATATCTGCTCATATGTTTAATTGACATCGACACTAACAGGTGATCCTCATGGACGTGGATTCAACGTGTGACTGGGACAAACATCTGGCCCATGATGGGTCATTATTGTATGGAAAGGAGTTAAGCACTCAAAATATATATCATAAAACCACTTCTTTAATAAGACATAGTTAAAAACATTGACGTTTCAGTCCACCATTGGGACTTTCATCAGGAACAACAGAGTTACAGACCGGCTTCCCAATCTGCCCTAAATACTCTCTATTGTTTGATTTGGCGCCGTCATGACGTGTATCATGTTGTCAAAGCAACAGAAAAACATCAGCCGGGCATCCAACGTGTCCTCACATAACCTCTCTCAACATGTAAATTATAGATTTAAATAAAACTATACATTGTATCCCTATATCGTCCATACTCTACATATAATGTATCAGACTGAACTGTTCGTTCAGTCCAATTGGTGACAGGGTCCTCAGCTTATAAATCCAGTACATTTCTCGCTTAGCTAGCTGAGTGACCCTGTCACCTCCCCGTGATGTCTGCTTGACTTGTTCAAAAGGGAAACATTGAAGATCGGTCACTTTGTGTTTAAACTGAATAAAGTGTCTAGCAACTGGAGAACGCTTGAGCTGTGTGTCACTTAAAGGGATAGTAATACTTCGTTTTAACTTTATTTTATTTTGTAGGCATTAAAAAAACATGAAGAATGATATAAGTCTTATCTCTCAAACCTTTATGGTTTATGAGATATTCACAAGCAAAGTTCCCCTCCCCGCCCCTTTTACCTAGTGTAAACAATCTCTTCTCAGATGTGAGTCTGGTTGTATGACAGTACAGATAACAGAAGGGGACAATTTTCTTTGTATGAAAACAATGAAAGCCCTTCCCCCCTTGACAAGTTTTTCAGCTTTTTCCATTATCTTAATTGAAGATTGTCCCTCTCTGCAGTCTACCTGGGCATCTCCCTTTTGATCTGGTTGAACAGTGGGGGATGCTTTGTTTGTGAATATCTCTTAAACCATAAAGGTTTCAGAGATAAGACTTATATCATTCTTCATGTTTTTTTAATGCCTACAAAATAAAATAAAGTTAAAATGAAGTATTACTATCCCTTTAATGTGTGATTCAGACCTCTAATAATAGTGGATCTATGCTCACGCATTCGCTCTTTAAATGCTCTGGTTGTTTTACCGACATAGCATTTTACACAAGGACAAATTAACAAATACACCACAAACGCTGTGGTGCATGTAATATTTTGCTTCATCTTGATCTCATAATTAATGGTGGGCATATTAAAACAAGTCCCAATCACTATATGTGCACACGTAACACAACCTGAGCATTTGAATACCCCCTTACAGTTCTCTTTTGTACCTATTGTGTATTTCTTCCTAGGATCAGAGCTGACTAAATCATCCCTTAAACTCCGACCCCTCTTGAAGCAATGCATTGGTGGCCGATGAAACAAATGTCCCACCTCGGGATCTGTGCTTAAGATGCTCCAGTTGCTGGCTACACTAGCCCTTACATCACCACTAATATCAGAAAAAGTAGTTGTCATAATGAACCGATCCAGATCATTAACCTCCCTTTGTGATCCCTTCAGCAGTGTACCCCTATCCATCCTTGCTACAGTGCCAATATCCTGCTCAATGTCCGATATTTTATAACCCCTCTCTATAAACTTCATTCCCATTTCTTTCAATCTTATCTCGCTCTCCACTGGATCAGACACAATACGTTTCACCCTCATTAATTGAGACTTGGTAAGACCTCTCTTCAGTGACTTGGGATGTTGGCTCTGAGCACATAATAGGGTGTTACGGTCCGTGGGTTTCACAAATAATGTCGTTGTCAATTTCTTATCACATTTCCGAATCAACACATCCAGATAGCTGAGTTCCCTGTCACTAAAATTGACAGTTAATCTGATTGAGGTACTCAAATTGTTCAGCTGTTGTGTAAATTCTAGGAGTTGCTGTTCACCACCTGACCATAACATAAACAGATTGTCTATGAAACGAACATAAAATTTTATGTGTTTCCAATATTGTGAACCAATAATGTGCTGTTGCTCATAGTCCCACATAAATGCATTAGCATACATTGGGGCCATAGGGGACCCCATCGCAGTCCCTGTCAATTGTACAAAAATGTCATCCTCAAATTTGAAGTAGTTATGGGAGAGTATCAGATAAATCATTCCAATCAAGTAGTCAATCTCCTCCATAGTGTAATCTCCACTTTCCTCTAACAATCGCCAAGCAGCTGTTTTCCCCGCTTCATGTGGGATACATGTTTAGAGACTAGTGATGTCCATAGTCACTAATATAAGATTCTCCACGTCACCTGTAATCTCATCCAACCTATTAAGGGATGAATTAGTCAGCTCTGATCCTAGGAAGAAATACACAGTACGTACAAAAGAGATCTGTAAGGGGGTATTCAAATGCTCAGGTTGTGTTACGTGTGCACATATGTGATTGGGACTTGTTTTAAGATGCCCACCATTAATTATGAGATCAAGGTGAAGCAAAATATTACATGCACCACAGCATTTGTGGTGTATTTGTTAATTTGTCCTTGTGTAAAATGCTATGTCGGTAAAACAACCAGAGCATTTAAAGAGCGAATGCGTGAGCATAGATCTGCTATTATTAGAGGTCTGAATCACACATTAAGTGACACACAGCTCAAGCGTTCTCCAGTTGCTAGACACTTTATTCAGTTTAAACACAAAGTGACCGATCTTCAATGTTTCCCTTTTGAACAAGTCAAGCAGACATCACGGGGAGGTGACAGGGTCACTCAGCTAGCGAAGCGAGAAATGTACTGGATTTATAAGCTGAGGACCCTGTCACCGATTGGATTGAATGAACAGTTCAGTCTGATACATTATATGTAGAGTATGGACGATATAGGGATACAATGTATAGTTTTATTTAAATCGATATATCACATGTTGAGAGAGGTTATGTGAGGACACGTTGGATGCCCGGCTGATGTTTTTCTGTTGCTTTGACAACATGATACACGTCATGATGGCGCCAAATCAAACAATAGAGAGTATTTATGGCAGATTGGGGAGCAGGTCTGTAACTCTGTTGTTCCTGATGAAAGTCCCAATGGTGGACTGAAACGTCTATGTTTTTAAATATGTCTTATTAAAGATGTGGTTTTATGATATATATTTTGAGTGCTCAACTCCTTTCCATACAATATTGATCAACTACTTGAGTTTGGGAGCACCGACCTTTATTGCAGAATTTGGAAGTGTGTGCGGGAGTCCATACAAATTTGTCCATGATGGGTCATGCCATGGATGCCTTCAGGAAGTGAAAAGAAGATTGTAAACTGCACTGTGAAAACAACAGTCATGCTATTGCTAAACCATCATCATACCCTTGAGAGCCAGAGGGGTACACAACACATTGCTCAGCAATGCTTTGAAGACCTTCCTCCACGGGTTAACCTTTGTTATTTGACATGGAGTAGACAATCCATTTCTTGTCAATGTGTTGTCTAGGCTTCATGACCAAATGATTTTTGGATCAAGGTGATGGTAAGCAGACATATGTATCTATTTAATGGATCTCAATTTACATACTGATGAGGTGTGTGCTCTGGGTCCATGTGACACACATACATATGTCTGCTTGTCATCCCCTTGATCAAAACCTCATATGGTCATGACACCTAGACAACATATTGACAAGCAATGGTGTGGCATATTCACTATGCTACACACACACTAACAGGTCAGCATGGTGGACCTTGCAACCTGACTCACAGATCATTATTCTGATACCGTAGCCAACACCACACACCATAACCATGCCTATTCTGCTCCATTAGGCATTGCCCAACCATTGCTCACATGCAAGGTATGTCCATTATCCCCTAAACCCTTTGAGTGCAAAAGGGGTACACAACTGATTGCCTTGCAATTTATTGTGTACACCTCTAGCACTCAAAGGGTTAACACATGGAATTCCAGAGTTGTATCAAATGCATTGCATGTCATTGCACTGGATATCCCTCTGTGGCTCAAAGGGTTCTACAAGTGTCATGGCTATGTTCAGATTGGTAGATGTAGTTTTCCATCAGTACAACGTAGTATGTGATGTACATGGCCAATTTGGTGTACCTTTGATCCCAGGTTGAAGGATGATGTCTTTGACATGCTAGGGCTGTGTCGATGCATGCATTCCACAAACACAACCATGCTCACACATGCATGTTACTCACAGATGAGGTGGCCCCTGATGAGCCTGGTTCACATCTGTGTCCCGCTCAACATCTCCTCTCCATCCTTGGGAACAGAGACCTCCATGGGCTGTTGTGGCGCAACATCCTCCACGAGACGTGTGTCCACAGCAATGTTATTTAATAGGGCACATATCAGAGTCTCTCTCACATTACATCTGAGGAGGGTGAACTATCAGTTTTAAACAGCAGTAAGGTGTTGTCTATATGCAGTCATGTGGTCCTGATAGACCAATGGTAAGTTGTGTGTTATGCAGGTAATTGTTTGATGGTGTGTCTGTGGTTGTTGGTGTGATTAGTTGTAATTGGTATGTACCTGTCAGGAATGTGTTTTGTCTCCATTGGCTGCTGAGGTTACAAAAGTGAGCTTGATCTGTTTTTTGAGTGACAGGTGTGCATGTTGTGTTGTGTGTTAACCCCTGTTGTTCCAGGGTGTGTTGTGATGGCTTATGTTGTGCTGATTTGTGTTCCCCCTGTCCCTGTGTGGTTAATGGATTCTTGTTTGTCTGTGACTTGTTTGTATGGTGTAGGCCATACATCATTGCATGTTGGTGTGCCATGTGCACCAGCTCAGGGTGCCTCACTTTTCCCCTGATGCTATATTCTGCATTGGTAATAATCATGTTACACATTTTTTGGGAATCTGTGTTTCTGGGACATATTATGCACTATATTCTCTTCATTGTCATTGACACTGTGAGACCTAATGTTAAGCATATGTTAATATCTTGTTGGGAATTTCCTTGTGACTTCAAGGGGTGCCCTGGAACATCCAGATTGCATGTTAGGGATGTCTTAGATGGAAGGATTCTGAACCACTGGTCTAGGCCCTGTTGGTGTATTTGCTTGGATTTGCAGGGGTTAATATTTGACCTCTGAATGCTTGGGTTATGTACTTGTCTGAACTGCTCCTCTGTTTTATTTCCTCCGATGGTGATTTTTACCTTGAGTTGTGTGGTGTGTGGCTGGAAAAAATGGGTCTTAACTTTCTGCCGGTAAATGTTGCAAGTTATCGCTCGTTGTCCCTACCAAAAAATTTGCATCGCTCTGGGGTTAGTTTTTACATTGTTCTCAATGGGCAATATTTTGACGAGCTTCGTGTTTTTAAAACTGCCGTTAGTTCTTAGTTGTGGGAACATTTGCATCGCTTACTTGGCTTTCAAAACCACCGTCACCATTTTTTTCTGCCGATGCCAACTTTTGGATCGAGCCCTTAGTCCCATTGATTTTAGTCTTATCCAGGGTTCACTAATTACCTTTTTGAGAGGTTTCACTAGTAATGGAGCGTTAAGTTTAACATAAATCTGTTTTGTGTCATAGATATATTTCCTTATTTTAATTTACAGTAGATACTGTACTATGATAGCTGCTCTGTTATGGCTGGAGTGTCTTCTATGTTTTTATACACTTCAGAATTGTTTAAAGTTGAATATCGAGCACATTTAACCCTTTAATCACTTTGTGAATATCAAGCACGTTTAACCCTTTAATCACTTTGTGTTACCTCTGCCACCATATAATATACAAATTTGTACTCATGACAACTCCAATCACAGCATAACAGGGAAGTGTTAATTGTTAATTGAATGCTGTTTCCTCTTTTTGTTATTTTTATACTATGCTTGATAAAGCAGCAATGTATGCTGTGAAACGCGTTGCATATTTTTAATGTTTGAAATGTTTTAACTCAATAAAACGTATATTCATCGAATGTAGGAACAGCTGGTCATTTCAGGATACTACAGACGGGATTGCATGAGCAGTGACGAGCTTGATTTTTCTGCATGCCTGAATGTTATGAGAATAGCACATATGTTCCCCACAACCATTTACATATGTGAGTGCATATACCTATTAGCCAACGAACTGTGCCAGAATACCTCCACTCAGAGCAGGGATGTAGAAATACTGCTATGTCCTGATGGTTCCAGCCTTAGCATCAATAGTCTTTCCTCCAATGTCCCAAATGTATAGAATATGAAATATAAAATTGGAACAAGGAAGACTAAAGTCTATAGCTTGAAGGAATACTGTCAGCATGGAGGGCCAACGCAATCAGCAGCTGTTGGTGGGCTCTACCGGGAGTGTGGGCATGGGAGGGACTGATACAAAGTCAGTGCTGACAAGTATCATTGGGATCTGACTCTACTTCTTCAGCTTGTTTCCCTACTCCATTTTTATATTTCATATTCTATATATTCAGGACATTGAAAGAAAGACTATTGATGCTGAGGCTGGAACCCTTAGGACATCATGGTATTTCTACATCACCAGTCTGAGTGGGGACAGTTTGTTGGCTAATGGGATAGGGACCCCTTATATGCTTTCTACACAAGATGGGTACCATGTGAGTATAACCATTGATCTATATTTTTTATATTAAACTACTAAGCTTAGATATTGTTATTTGTCTTGTTTTTGTCTTGTCTGATTTGTGCTGCATGATACCTATTGTATTTATCAACCAAATAGACAAGGCCACAACATGTATAATGCTGCATCAGACAATTCAACAATACTTTATTTAAAGAGATAGTAATAATTAATATGTAAAAAAGTATATATTGTAGGGATTACCTCCTGGGCAAACTTGATTTTTTTAGGTGCAGTATCAAAGTGGCCTGAAATTGCACAGTGGCGCTGTTGCTACACCATTCTATGGAAATTTATGGTCAACTGACCAGAGCTGTCCATAGGATGATGTAGCAACAGCGCCACAGTACAATATCAGGCCACTGTGATACTGCACCTGCAGAGTGCAAGTTTGATCTGCAATAACTTTTGAATAAAACACATTTCAGCGGTGGGAGTACCTTTGTTTTACTCAGGGGGATAAACCCTACAGTATATATTTTTTATTTTTTAAGTATTACTATCCCTTTAAGCTTCATATGACTCTGCTTTATTAGTCCATTCATCTATCCACCCATCAAGTCATCTGCATCTTTTTCATCTTTCATCACTGTATCAGATCATTTTGAGGTCATCTCTCATTCTCCTGACATTGTATACATTCAGGTACTGCTCTTCTATCTTACTATCCTATATTGGACTGATTTATTTATTCTTTTTGGACTATTGTTCTCACATTTATTTGTGCTAGTGTATTTTTTTCTTTAGTTCTATTCCTAATCTAACTACTCTTTAGTTAAAGGGATAGTAATACTTCATTTTATCTTTATTTTGTAGGCATTAAAAAAAACATGAAGAACGATATAAGTCTTATGGTTTGAGAGATATTCACAAGCAAAGTTTCCCCTCCCGCCCCTTTTACCTAGTGTAAGCCATCTCTTCTCAGATGTTGAATCCAGTCAATACACCAGACAGATAACAACAGGGGACAATCTTCTTCCTATGGGAACAATGAAAGCCCTGCCCTCCTTGACAAGTTTTTCAGGTTTTTCCCTTATCTTAATTGAACATTGTCCCTCTCTGCAATCTACCTGGGCACCTCCCTTCTGCTCTGGCTGAACAGTGTTACATCAGTAAAAGGGGTGGGAGGGGGATACTTTGTCATTGAATTACTCTTGAACTACAACTCTGACAGAATTGATATAACACTCTCCAAAGTCCAAACACTATGATGATTAATTAGAGCTGCTTTTATTATGAAACATTACTATCCCTTTAATTAATTGCCAGTGAGGAGTAGGTAGGAAAGGGGTGTAATGTGTGTGTGCGTGAGGGGGAACACATGCACTTTGTTGGGCTTAGAGCAGCAAAAAGCCTAAATATATCCCTGTATGTTAGCTGCCCATTAAATAGTCACTGTTCTTCTTGCAGTGTCTCCAGTTTTTCAAGGAGAATACACTATAGAGTACATTTTGCTAATAAGTTGTCAAACAGTAGATAATTCTGCCTATCTAGTCACCCAAATTGACTTATAAGTGAGAATAGATCATGGCTGTGGCCCTACAGCTATTATCGGACTATATCTTCTATTACAGAAACATATAATTTTGCAGCTGATAAGAACCATTTGGTCCATCTAATCTGCCCATTCTCCCTACTGTAAAAACCTCAAATCTTATTTGGTCCTTGGTTTTGTGTTATGTTCAGAATAGCCTTATGCCTATCCCATGCATGCTTAAATTTCCTCATTGTATTAACCTGTACTCCACTTAGGTTATGGTAGGCTGTTCCACTTATCTACCACCCTCTCAGTGAAGTAAAACTTTCTTACATTACATCTTAGCCTTTGTCCCTCTATTTTTGGACTACAGCTTCATGTCCAAAACACAAGGATTATACTAACAGTATAGGTACAGCAGATACATATTAGTTTTAGGGGTTGCCCAGCTCCACCTGGTGGTTGCTGTAAGTTTGGAGGTGATAGGAGACAGTTACAGGAAGGAGTCTGGGAGATGGATTTCATGCAGTCAGGACATGAGCCTGTGACAAGAGGCGGAAGTCGCGGCAGTGAAGGACAAATAGAACGGAGACAGAGTTCATAGACTAAAGGTTGGGTACTCTGATCTTTATATTCATTCTTTATTTATTTTAGGTTGTCAGTGGACAGGTTCATTGTTCATGTCACGCGGCAATGCCAATGGGCCGATGTGTGGGATCAATGCATTTTATTTACCTTTTGGACTGCACAGAGGAGGGCACTGAGGGGGTTAATTCAAGATTATACATTTGAGGAGTACACTGAAGAGCGCACTCAAGGGGTTAATTCAGCATTATACATTAAACTGTCGCCATGTATATGGCTACCATTAAACGTGCAATATCAGAATGTCACTCTATTGATTGGGGTGACATTCTGATCTCGCCCTTTTGTTGGTCGCGCAATAGATAGCAACATTTCAATAGGATACCATTTAAGATGAAACAAGACCAAACCACTGACCTATCAAAATATATTTTTGCCTTTGAAAAAAAAACAAAAAAAATGTGTGTGTCAGAAGCTATCATGCGCAGTAGAGACGGCTGCGGTCATGCACACTACAAACTGCCCGCGTCATGGCAGACAACAGAGCGGGGCTTCCGAATTAAGACCGTAGGCCTCTCTGCGCACTACGGTCTGAATTCCATATCAGCCGCGGCGTGGGCAGTCTCTACTGTGCATGACTGCACCGCGGCCGTTGCTGGGTGGCACTGTGGCCCATGTACACTGGCTCTTCAACTATTATGTGTTTGTGTGTGTGTATATATATATATATATATATATATATATATATATATATATAAACGTAATATCATAGAAGAGATGATTAATAGAATAAGCCTGTACAGTGTACCAGGCTTGTGTGTTTTTAGGCTAGGTCAGTGTATCTGATGTCTCTTTTTGTTTGTGTTAAAAGCAGCACTCTAAATCACACTACATTATACTGAGTGAACATTTTTATAGTTGTAACAATGTTGATGCATTTAACAACATTACAACAGGAAACAGCTTAACTTCGGCAATAAGAAAAAGATAATAAATGTTTTATTGGGCTATATTTAAGCATACCTTGTTAAATTCCAGGGCCAATTGACTCTGACCACCTGAGGACTATTAAGATGAGTCAATAAAACATGCTCTGGAATGTTTTACAACAATTATGAGAATTCTTATTTGTTTCATCAGCAAACCTGGTTTTTCCCTTTGGTTTTTGCTACTCCTAATGTGATTTGGTTGAAAGATCTCTATTATTAATACTTCTGATAAGCTGTAATTAACATTGTATTAAATTGGACATTTATAATTGACAGATCTACTGGATATAGAGGTAAAATAGAACAATTCTAGAATAAACCAGCTGTGAATCTTAGTAAACCAGCAAGTATTCCCCATATTCCCATAATTTAATGGGCTTTTCACCCCTTGGATGAATTGGAGACCTCTCTAGCATTCAGGGGTTAAAAGCTATATTTAAATCCGTGGGGATTTTTATTTGTTCTCTATGGTGCAGTTTGTTTGAGCGCTTTACTTTACATCAGCCTCTGCAAATTGATAAGTCCCAATTGGAGTTGCACTTTCAGTGAGACTCACTCACTGTCAGGCTGGCAGCAAGCGCTTCAGAGATTGTGCCTCTTCCTCTTATCTGCTCATGTCTATGTGACCATTTGGTCTGCACAGCATGCGCCTGATGTCATCACGGCCTCCTGGGGTGCGTGATGATGGCGGGGGCAGAGTGGGAGTCTGTGGAACATCAGGTGACACACAAAGCCCACCAAGGAGGACATGTGACTAACAGAGGTGATGTTGATGTCATGAGGGGGCTACTGGATGGCCTGGAGGGGGTTACTTGATAGCCTGGGTGGGTAATGGATGTCTTGGGGGGGTCATGGATGGCCTGTGGGGTACTGAATGGCCTGGGGGTGCTGGATGTCCTGGCCTAAGTAGGTAATGGATGGTCTGAGGGGGTAATGGCTGGCCTAGGGGGGTACTGGATGGCCTGAGGTTGTACTGGATGGCCTAGGGCAGTACTGGATGGCCTGAGAGAGTAATGGATGACCTGGGGGGTACTGGATGGCCTTAGGGGGTAATGGGTGGCCTGGGGCAGTACTGGATGTCCTGAGGGGGTACTGGATGACCTATGGGGTAATGGATGGCTTGGGGGGAACTGGATGGCCTACAGGGGTACTGGATGGCCTGAGGGGGTAATGGATGCCCTTTGGGAGTAATGGATGGCCTAGCAGTGTACTGGATGGCTTGAGGGCAGGGTAATGGACGGCCTGGGGGGGTACTGAATGGCTTGGGGGTACTGGATGGCCTGGGGGGTACTGAACCTGGTCCAGTGCCCCTGCAGGCTATTCAGTACCCCCCAGGCCATCCAGTACCCCAGGCCACCACACTTTTGCAAATTATATGTGAAACGTACTTTCTACAGGCAAAGCCACAAGGCCAGACATCCAGCACACCCTCAAGCTATCCAGTCAGTTGCCAAGTAGCCTCCAGCCAACAGGCAAGAAGCTAGCCAGCAGTGTAAGGTTAGTTTTATTAATTTATTTTTTAAAGATTTAACTATGCTTTAACCCTTCGAGTGCCAGAGTAGTACACAACACATTGCAAAGCAATGTGTTGCATACCTCTTTGGCACTCAAAGGGTTAATACCCTCTTCTGCAAATTATTATTATTTATGTAATGTGAAACTTCTGGATGAGAGGAGAGAGAGAGTGTGTGTGTGTGTGTGTCAGGGAGGGTATGTGTGCGGAGCTGAGAATGTAATGGGGGTGCTGAGGATGTAGTGGGAGGTGGGGCATATGATGTCATGGGGTGGGGCCACTGATGTCATTGGGCAGTGACATATGTCATCACTGGGCAGGGGGCCCAGACCTCTTTCCTGTGTGTGTCCTGTCAGTCTTCCCCTGAGGAGCAATTTCCTAACATTGTTCGCTGCTATGTCAGGAGTCTGTGCTCTTCTCCCTAAAATGCAGTAAAGGAAAAAATTAGCACATATAATATCATGTACCTGAATAAAGAAGCACTGTACAATCATGGGTGTCCTCGGGGGTGGCCAAACAGGGTGCTTGCCCCTCCCTCTGCACTTGCCTGCCCTGGATACACATAGGCCTGGTTGAGTTGACCTGTGGGGGGCATATTTTGGCTTTGCCCGCCTCCCTGGAAAAATTTCTGAGGACACCCATGGGCACAATTGCGACTGAATGAAATTTCAATGGAATGTCCCAATCAGTGATGATATTTCAATCACAATAGATTTTTATTAAGCTTTGGTTTGATAAAGAGCAGTTGTGACTGAAAGATCATCAATGGCCCCAATCGCAATAAAACTTAAAGTAATTGCTTTGTGCTGTAACCCCTTCTTCTGTGTTGACAGGCCCTGCCCCATGCACCTGCATTAACACATTGAGTGCCAGAGGGGTGCACAATGCATTGCATTACCCCTCTGCCATTCAAAGGGTTATATTAGGGATAGGCAGCCTTTGGAACTTGTTTTGATGATTATAAGTCTCATCATCTCCAACCAGCCATTGGCTATTTGGGAATGATGGAATTTGAAGGAGCAGCCAAAGAACAAGTTTGCCTACCCATGTGGTAAAACTAGCTTGAGCTTTAATACCTCCTTTTTCACTTTTATGAACTGTCATGTATGCCAACCTTTTAATATATATATGTACATGTTATAACATGATATCAAGTAGCATTTTATCACTTTTGTGCTTTAACTACAGTTGAGTGAGGAAGGGGGTACACAAGCAGATTCAGGGTGCAGTAAATAGCCCCTCTACTTTATTCAGTAAGCATGTATGCAAAGGATTCTGGGGGTGCTCACTACATGGGGCACGTGTACTAAGAAGAACAGGGACAGACCAACATCCACATTAGGGACAACTAAAAATTGAGTTAAATGGGACTTTTAACCACTTGAATGCTAGCTATGTGGAGCATTCGAGGGGTTCAAAGCCATATTTAACCATTTAAAGACACAACACATTGATTTGCAAAACAGTATGTTGAACACCTTTCTGATCCTTAAAGGGTTAAATAAGTGAAGGATTTAGGGGATTATTTGTCTCGTTTTTAGTACTTAGCTTTGCTGTGTTAGATTATCCTCCACTGATGAAGAGGGAGTCCTGACATATTTGCAATTGTACCACTGGTGCTACAGATCATGTTGCTAAAACAATGCTATTGTGAATAAGATTCTTCTGCTGCTGTTTGATAAAAACACACATCAACCTCAGCCAGCCTATGGCTGTAGAATTGTAAGTTCCCCACTCCTGTGTGTTAAGAAGGGAGACAGCCAATCAGAAATAGAAATCTGGTTAACAGCTTAAAGGAAACAATCACCTTTGGGAGGTCTGAAATCATGCAGAACTGGGCTCCATTATGTAGCTCCACTGATCTCACAGCCTGCTAATTCTGGGTGCAGACACTGAACCGAATGGTGTATTTATGTCCTGCAATGGAATTAAGTTTAAGGACTTAGAAGTTTCAATGTTCATGTACACAGCCTCTGTAGGTGGTAACAGGGATTGCTGAGTCTTGACAGTTGCAGTTTATAGGGATGTCAGTGCAAATGAATTTAACGTGAAGCCGATACCTTCTGTCCTCGCACATTCCAGCTGATAAAAGCCATTTTGGGGAGCTCAACTTTACCTCATCAACTCCTCTAAACTCCTTTCATATTGTACATTTCAATAAACTCAGATGAACCTAGTTATTTTGAAGTCAGTGCAACCTTTTATTTTCAATTTACTTATTCCACAAGTGCAAAATATTGCGCTCACTATTTCTTTTAATTTTTATCTATTCTAACACTTTTAAGTCCCATACAGTATGTGTCCTGGATCTGTTTCCAGGGAGCTTTCAGTTTAAAAAAAAGGAAAAACTATTGTGATACAATGTAGAAAAGACTTATACCCAATTAAATAGAGCTTACAGAGCACAGTGCTGCAGGGATTGTGTTAGATTGTATCACTCTCCCTGCTTTCGATATCACAGACCATAAAGCTCTTTGAAAACAGAGATCTAGGGCGCTCACAATTCTGGGTATAAAGTGTAGAAAAAATAGATGAAGAAAAAAAATAAGAAAAGGTGATATGAGTTATATATTATGCGTTTGGAGAATACATTACGTAAAGTCAAAGTAAAAAGTTGCTATCACTTTAAAGTACAGCAGGAAATAGCTCAGTCATCATCTCCTAGTTTAGAGCCTTATGATTTTAGAAAGAAATTAGTATTATTGAACATAATTATATTCAAGATGAATCTAAAGCATACCTCCCAAGTGTCCCTCTTAAGGAGGGACAGCATACCTCCCAACATTTCAAATGGCCAAAGAGGGACACTTGTGTTTTAGGTGGTGTTTCTGGGGGTGTGGCTGGTGGGCGTGAAATTTTTAGGTTACTTTGTGACCTACTGACACCTCTTTGCGTAACTGAATAAAGGATTTAGAACAAGACCAAAGTATTTTATTTACACATATTAATTTACAAACACATATACTGAAGATTATCTAAACATTTATGTGAATTTCATTGCTGTGGAGCATTGTGGTAGACTAATGTAAACACCACTCACTCTGATGTCCTGAAAAGAGGGACATCAGTGTAGAAAAGAGGGACAGGGGGATTTGGGTCTCAAAGAGGGACTGTCCCTCCTAAAGAGGGACACTTGGGAGGTATGGGACAGTCCCTCTTTGAGACCCAAATCCCTCTGTCCCTCTTTCCCACTCTGATGTCCTTCTTTTTAGGAGATCAGTCTGTGTGGTCAATATATGTGTATCACATTGCTCCACAGCAATAAAACTCACATTAATGTTTGTATACATTTCAGTATAATACATATAAATGTAAACAAAATAATTTTGGTCTTGTTCTAAATTATTTATTCAATTACACAAAGAGGTGTCAGTAGGTCATGAAATAACCTAAAATTCTCAGTAATGGCCCCGCCCACCAGCCATGACCCCGGCAACACTTCCTGAAACAAAAACGTCCCACTTTGGCCATTTGGAAGGTATGTCTGAAGCAATCTGATTGCAAAGAGATGTTTGAATCTATTATTTTAACATTTTATATGCTAAAGAATAACAAACAAAAATGCAGTAAAATGTTAGCAGTGATAGCATTCAACATACAATTAAGCTATTGAATTAGTGCCAAATGTGTTGAAATATCTTTGTAAACTGTGTATGTGCACCTTTTGATAACTTAAGGCAATTATTCATACACATGTGCAGTCACCAAGGAAACCACTATCTATAAATGGCACCCATAGTTAAAACACACAAAGCTTTCTTTTGGCTGGAACAGCAAGTGTTTTTTGGATCAAGGCTCTTTGTCTCTGCTTCTGTTCACACCATCTTGTTAAATAGTGTCCTGATAAACAGAGCAGTGGAGTGCCTGATGTATCCCATCCTGGTGTGTGGTTTAGTTAAAAGAGGACTAACACCTTCCAGTAATATGCACTTACCTTCCTATTGCCCCCTATGAATTTTGTCTTTGTGCTTTTGTACAAGAGGTAACCTTTTCAATCAGTCCTGGATGTCATGTCCATGGAGGAGGATGTGATAATTGCTGGAAGTTTTACAAATGAAGCAGACAGACAGCATGATCTTTCTTAAAGGGACAGTAACACTTATTATTTAAATATAGATACTGATAATATTGCAAGGTTTATGCTACTGAGTAAAAAAGGGCACTCCCTGTGCTGAGAGATGTTTTATTCAAAAGTTATCACAGCTCAAACTTGCATTTGTGGATGCAGTACCTCCATGGCCTGAAATTTTACATTGGTGCTGTTGCTACAGCATTTTATTAAGGTTTATGGTCAACTAACTATAGCTATCCATAGTCTGATGTAGCAACAGCGCATTCATAACATGGACTTGCTGCTGAGCGATAGTTTATTCAAAAGCTGTAATAGCTTCTGAATAAACCATCGCTCAGCAGCAGGAGTACATTATATATATATATATATATATATATATATATATATATATATGAGAGAGAGAATCTTCATAGTATTTGAGCCACAGAGAGTGTTATTTCAGTACTGTCAGAGTTGTAGTTCAAGAGTAATTGAATGATAAAATATCCCCCAAGGGACAATCTTCTTACTGTGAGCATAAGGAAAACCCTGCCCCCCTTGATATGTTTTTTAGGTTTTTCCCTTATGATATTTGAAGATTGTCCCTCTCTGAAATCCATCCGGACAGTCTTGCTGCTCTGAGGGGAGCAGTGTTACATTAGTAAAATGGGCATGAGGGGGATACTTTATCATTCAATTACCCTTGAACTACAAGATTAATTGGAGCTGCTGTTTTTGTGAAACATTACAAGCCCTTTATATTGATGTACTTGTATATATTAATAACTTCAGCTGTTTTAACAATTCTAAGAATTTATGCATCATATAATCAGGGGATGAGTATAACATCTGCTGTTGTGCTGGTACACAATACAGTTATATAGGATATCTAGCTACTGAATAATTCCATAGCTCTTTCTCATTAGCTAATTGATCGCCCATATGTTTCCCAAGTTGTTCTTTTCATATTTCTTTCCAATTCATTGCTCTCTGTGGCAGTGGGATGAATCTGTCAACTTGACAGAGTGATTAGTGTTATCTAATCTTTAGTCTCCTTTTGTCCATAACTTCCAGCTCCTATATCCATCAAAATTACAATGTACGAGCCCTCTCTTTATTGACGCTCAAACTGTAAGGAACACTTCCATGCCTTGCTGAATTCCTCTAACTTATAAGAGCTTATTTTTTCACTTGTATGCTTCAGTTTAATTTGTAGTGTATGTTAAGACAAGCAAATATGTCATGATGCAATTTTTACCCTTCTGATGTGAATGAATATAAGTAGAGCCCACACACTAAGAGTATTTCTAATAGCATCGCAAAAAAAATTTGGCTTCAAACTGAACTAATTATCATATTGTGTAAGGAATTAGCACAATGTGCCACACTGTTCCACCAAAACATAAGGATAATTTAATTACGTCCAATAGAGAACACAGGTACTATGGGGTTGAGCCCCTCTTCTGTAGGGGAGGGCACATCACAAAAGACAGGATCTTTGTGGTGAAGACTCCCTACTCCTCATCAGCTCAACCCCCCACCTACAATCTCCCAGAATTCATGTGTCTTGTGAAGCAGCTGGAGGTGCAGTGGCCATCCTGTTAGTTTTTCTTATATTTTTATTATTTTTCCTTTAGATATGAATCCATATAGTTCCCCATTAGGCAGCTACCATCACTGGGCTTCCCTGGAGTTGGATTGCCCAGTCCACAGGTGCTTTGTGTATCCTTCTTGCCCTGTGGAGGTTGGATTTATGACAAGTCTGTTCCTCATGGCTGAGTCTCTCAGAGATTCTGCCCTTTCCTTTGATGGTAGCCTGAAGACAGAAGATTGAAAATAACCCATTGAGTGCCTCCGTGGTTAAATGTCCCATTCAGAGATTCCTCTCATACAGAAGCTGGCAAGCACTTTGCTCTGTTTTGGGCACTCATTATAGGTCCATTGTCTCTAAAAGGGCTTTGGTCAGGGGAATCTGCAGAAATTTTTCTGGGGAGGGGGGCATAACATGATCCTCAGGCCAGCCCACCCAGCCCCTATGTTTATATGAAGGAGGCACGTGTGTGTGTGTGTGTGGGGGGGTGAGTGCCCCCTCTTGCCCCCCACCTTCAGAAGCCCATGGCTTTGGTAGTTCAGATGGCTGCTATTCTTTGCCTAAAGAGGACATATTGATTTTGGTAGCCAATATTATGAAAGATAATGCCTATACTAACAAAGCTTGGTTTGATGCTGCTAGGTTTCCACCAAGTCCTTAGCCTTTTCTGTTTCTACGAGCCGCACTTTGTGGCTCAAAATTTGGTCTGCAGACCAATTTTCCAAGAATTCATTGGTGTTCTTGACCTTTCAGGTTAAGGCTTTGTTTGGGTCTGACCTGACACAGATTATTAGTGACTCTACTGGTGGAAATAGCACATTGTTGCCTCAACTCTCCTCAAAACATCCCTTTCTTGTAAGGAAAGCAAGTGGATTTCATCCCCTCCGCCAAACCGGGGATCAGCCCATAGTGTAATACAGTTACAAGTAGTGTAAACAATACATCAGATGAAATGACACATTTGAATATGGTAAGTCAATTCCTTATACCAAAGCTAATAAACAAAGCTTGTGAGGAAATTGTACCGTCTCCACTCGGTGTTGCCTCCCAGACTTCAGGTCTCAGTCTTCTAATGTTGTGTGCATGAATAGATTCCCCAGCTCTCCAAAAGATAAATTTAGAAATGCTACAAAAATTGTGAGTAAGTAACAAATATATATTGTTTAATAAAAAAAATTATATTAATGTCACCACGTGCAGGGTGAGGACTCGTGTGGTGCCGGTGCTGGTTCAGTAGCTAAGGAGAGCTGCTGGGGAGGGAGGCTAGGGATCGGTGATGGCGTGCCAGGTACTCCCTTGCTAAAGCTGGGCAAAGGTGCTGGTCGTGAAACCAGATTGTTCAGATATGCCCTGGTCAGAAGGAGTAGCCAAAGGTCAAAGCCAGGAGTTCAGATATGCCGTGGTCAAAAGGAGTAGCCAAAGGTCAAAGCCAGGAGTTCAGGTATAAAGTAGCAGAATCACTGTAGCAAAACGTAAACAAGCTTGTGGAACGGGCACCCATAGACTGGGCTTGCCTGTTTAAATACTCAAAAAGGCCAAAAGGGAGCTAGCCAGAAAGGGGATCGACTGGGAGCCAAATTCAATAGGCAGATCCTGCCCAATTTGAAAGTGCACTGGCACAAGCGCAGACGCCGAGCAAGAAGCAGTGGCAATCCTGTGCGTGCACAGCCAACGATACACCGCACAGGCACCCAAAAGAGAGACCAGCTGGAAGGGAACTGGGAGAAAACAGAGAGGCGGCCACAAAGTAAGTGAGAAAATTAAAAACTTACAGTTTGTCACAGTATGATACTTAAAGGGATAGTAATGTTTCACAACCGCTCCAATTAATCTTCATAATATTTTGGCCATGGAGAGTTTTATTTTAATACTGTCGGAGTTGTAATTCAAAAGTAATTGAATGAAAAAGTATCCCCCTCCCGCCCCTTTTACCTAGTGTAAGCCACCCCCCCTCAGATGTAGAATCTGGTCCTGGGAGTATACAGCTCACAGCAGGTAAGAACACTAAAATCCTATTTTCTGAAAAATTGTTTATTTAAAAGGAAAATGGCTAGTACAAAATAAAGGAAAGATTTTAGGGCTCGATCCAAACGTTGGAGAAGGCTATTTTTTCTGCCAACGGCATTTTTCCAGCACAGTAAGCTATGCAAATGTCTGTGCTGTGAAAAAATACCGGCAAAAAAAGAGCCTTTGTGTGTTAAAGTTAAGAGGTGTTTACATTCATTTAAAATGATGAAAACACAGTAAATAGCAATTCAAATGTCTGAATTAGCCAAGAACATGCGATAAGGAGCTCAAGTTAGCGCAGGAAAGTTAACACCTATTTTTTTTTTTTTTTTAACTTGAGTCCCTTATTGCCTGTTTAAACAGCTGACACAGAAACTTGAAGTTAAAAAAAACCCTAAGCTCTAAGCCCCATATCAATACACCCTAAGTATAAAAAAATGTGTCAGACGTTAGTAGAATTAACCCTATGAGTGCCAGTGGGGCATAATTACCCTGCCAGCATTCATAGGGTTAACCCGACAAAGTTAAAAAAACATCACATTACAAGGGATCTTGTAAGACCGATTCACAATGAAATCATTCCAGTTCATGACCCATAATTCCAGTCTTTTTCCTGAGTGACTCAATGGGAGAGATTCACAAAGAAGATGACTTCTCCAATTTATATGTTATTCTATGTAGCCAAAGCACTAAGATTTCTTCAGCTTTGGAGATCTTAATGAATAGGCTCCACAGAATAACACAGGAACTGGAGACACGATAAACTGGAGAAGTTGTCTCCACTTTATCACCTCTTAGTGAATCTCCCCACTTATGTATTGACCCGGCTTCTCCTTTTACTTCCCTCCTGCTCTATGATTTGGTACAGTGCTCTTTGATATTTTGTTGCCAACTTTGGCTCAGTTTATTTGACTTCTCTTCTATCTGCCGTTTTGTACTGCTTTGCCCGATTAGTTCCGACCTTGGCTCCTTTATTCAACCATTCTTCTGTCTGCTGTTTGGTACTGCATCGCCCGCCCATTACTGACCAGACATGTCTTGCTTCCTATCTTCTTCATCAGCGGGTACTGCTGGTAGTCTGTCTGTTCTGTTATATACTCTGACCCCAGTGGGTAGCAGCTTTTCTCTGGATTTTCACCTGGGGATGCAGGCCAGCTCCTCCGGTCACCACTAATCTGGCATTTTGGCCAGCGTTTCTAACCCATCATAGGCCACAGCAAGGCAACCTAGAGGGCAGTAACCACCAGCTAGCCTCGAATCCCCAGTCATCGTTCTCTAGCATCTGGCCCACTGACTACCTTGCAGCAGTCTACGCCTGTATTGTTTGTTGTTGTACTCTCTTGTTTTATTTATATAAAATAGCTGTCTGATACAGCCATTCTCTGGAGGCCATTCTCAACATATCCACTTTCTCTGTCATCCAATATAGTAGGTGTCCTACCGGGAGCCAGGTATTGCTATTTTTGTATAGTAGCTGCAATACCCCTGCATTTGCTGTGCATCAGTTTAGTTCTGTAATTAATTAGTTCACACATATTCACAATAAACAATATGCAGTACTTTATCAGACTGAATAAGATTGGCCATAAAGAGAGAGAGAGACCCAATCATGATTCTAATGGGACCTGATTATCTTTCAAAGGTGCACGGTGTTCAAAAAAGTAATTGTAATGAAAAAAATGTCAGATCATGGATTAATGGTAAAACGTGGATGTATTTTCCAAAGTAAATCCATCACTTTTGAAAATGTGTAATAAAGAATGAAAAATGATGAAAACTGGCAAATTCTATTGTACGGGGGGGGGATGGGGGAATGTGCGCTGCAATAAACCACACTCAGAGCAGGAGAGTATATGCAAGCAGCTCAGGTATATTTTGTAGTACAAGAACACAACTCCCTGAAGGAGAATAATAGGCTGGGAACCTAGTTCAGGAAACCAGGCCAACAATATAAAATTAAATTAAATAAATAAATAAATAAATATATGTATATATATATATATATATATATATATATATACATACATAGGAAGGTACCTGAAATCCACAGGGAGTCGAGCACAGTCCAAGCTAAGGAGAGGGTCAAAAGGCCCAAGGCACTGAATCAGGTCCAGGCAGAGGTCAGGACAGACAGATCAAGGTCCAGTATCAGGTCCAGGGAGAGGTCAGGGCAGGCAGCTCAAGTTGCAGGTCCAATCAGAGGTCAGGGCAAGCGGCACAAGAATCAGAGTCAAAGACGAAGCCAGAAAGTCAGGACAAGGAGGAGATAACAATAAAAGATACTAGGGCAAGGAAAGACTCGAGACAACTGAGAACTGGCTCAGCTGCTCCTCCCTGTTATATAGAAGCAGCAGCTGACGGTGCAATGGCACTATGAGGAGGAATGTGCCGACAGAGTTGCTCAGAAGTGCCCCGATGCTGCCCGATCAGACCTTGCCAACGCCGACAAAAACATGAGAAGTTACTTTTTTTTTATTTTTTAATTTATTTTTGCTAGCAGTTTTTAAACTGTTTTTTTTTTCTGCAAGTTGTCCATAAATAGACCATTTTTAATTTTGTTGGAAAAAAATGACTGAAATAAGACTAAAAAAATGACTAGTAGAAGATAATTTTTTGAAAATACAATACAATATTCCAGTAGATTAAACCATGCCCACTTTCAAAACTTTTTTCACTTCAACAGAGATATCAGCCTTAAATGCAAAAAATGACAGTAATACATCTGAGAACTGACAGACCATTGTGTCAGAACTTTTCAGACTAAACAGACAATTTCTGTTACCACATCTTTTTGAACATTGCACCCCTATAGGTAGTAAACCCTACAGAGGGGCGCCTGCCACTGCAATTGATTTATTATTTTTTTTTTTACGTGGCGCGGCTTGCCATGCTGCGCTGAGCCGCCCGCCGCCGCATTGTAAGCTGTGCCTTTAGCTGCTGAGCTCTCCCGGCTCTTTAGCAATGCAGAGAGCTGAGAGATGAAATCTCCCAGCTCTCTGCATTACTAAAGGGAAGACCGCGCGGGAGCTCCAGCAGCTGCAGGTCTGTGCATAAGCAGACATCTCTCCTGCCGCTTGACCACCAGGGAGGTAGGAAACGGATGTGGGGGAGAGAATGAGTATTAATTTGGAGATAATGGGGGCAATGTGAGGTCAATATGGGGATGATGGGGGGCAAGAGATGTGGAGCTGATGGGGGGCAATGTGAGGGCAATGTGGAGCTGATGGGGGGCAATGTGAGGGCAATATGGAGTTGAATGGGGCAATGTTGAGATGATGGGGCAATATGAGGGCAATGTGGAGCTGATGTGGTCAATCTGGAGCTGATGGGGGTAATGTGAGGGCAATGTTGAGATGATGGGGCAATATGAGGGCAATGTGGAGCTGATGGGGTCAAGGTGGAGCTGATGGGGGGCAATGTGAGGGCAATGTTGAGATGATGGGGAAATATGAGGTCAATGTGGAGCTGATGGGGTCAATGTGAGGGCAACGTTGAGATGATGGGACAATATGAGGGCAATGTGGAGCTGATGGGGTGCAATGTGAAGGTGATGGGGGGCAATGTGAAGGTGATGGGGGCAATGTGAGGGCAATATGGAGACTTGGAGCATTGTGGAGATGGCCAAGGGGGGGGGCGCTTCAGATTTCTGTGCCTACAGGCCCTGCCCCTGTTCAGTTACAATAAGGGTGTCTACGTTTTTTCAGTCATAGGCCATATGATCAGAAAGTCATGAATGTGAAGGCTGTATTAAATTTTAATGATCACAGTAGTGAATTATAGCTGTCGGTTATTAAAAAAATATGGATTTATTTATTGATCAAGTCCTTGACAGCACAGATATTTAACATCCATCTATACCTGTACTGTACGATACTGGCAGCCAGGGTTTTAGGTCTTACTGGACTACTAGTTCATGTGTGCTAGTTAGGTAGAAAATTGTTTGTTATAAATCTTAGGTGGGCTGCACGTTGCGGTCAGGTGGGCCACACTTTGGGCACCCAAAAGTTGCAGACTACCGAAGCATAGAAATGTAAAAAAACAGTAAATAGTTATAACTTACTGCTGTATGGAGGACAAATTCATTAACAAGCCATTTTGTTAAACTAACTAATAGCTACATATTTCAAAGTAAATTTTCCCCTTTAATTCGAGATAAGACAAAATTTCAGTTGTTCTCTGTACTAATTATTAACTAACCTTATTTAATTGCTGAGATTTTGTAACCTATTTACTGCGAGAATTAAAAAGAGGTTTCAAAAAAATACAAACCTGCATATCAATGAAGAAAATGCAAAACGATGTAAAAAGATATATAACATGCCTGGCCTCTCACCTTATTTGAACTGAGTTTTAGCTGTGGGCATTGCAGCTATATAACTCGTTTTTTTCTATAGAACAATTGTCCCTTTGTTGTTTTATGGTCCATTACTCGAATCCATCCGAAAGAAACCACATGAAATGAATGTGCTGGCTCCAAGCCAGGAAGATAAAACATGGCAGAACAGCACACTGCCTGGGGCAGGGAGGGGGAATCATCATGCCCCATCACACTGCATCTCTGGCATGTAATAGCAAAGTATACAGAAGAGAGGATAGTTGCTATATAGGCAGTGACTGCCAAACATTTTCACAACACCTTTGGTTTTCATCAAACCCTGATTCCCGCCAATTTTTTATTGAAATACATGTAACCCGCTGCATATGTATTTACATTGTTATTAATTTGTATTTTATTTATATGTAATGTATTTTTAACTGCTTCTTTGCCAAAAACATCTCTACATACCAGTATACTGTATATTGGCTCCCTTCCAAACACACACCTGTTAGAAGTACAAACGTGCTGGATTATGCGTTTCACAACCATTTGGTGTTTAAAGGGATGCATTGGCTCCATAGAATAATATAGGAATTGGAGAAGTGATATGACTGGAGAAATTATCTCCACTTTATCACATTTTAATCACACCTTAGTGCATCTCCTCCTTCTTTAAAGGGATAGTAATATTTAAGGATTACTAATCTCTATAGTAAAGTCCTATTAAACATAAATGTATTGCCCCCAGTGTCACCTCTCAAACCTTTCTGGTTTGAGAGATGATCCTTCCTAAAGTTGCCCTCTCCCTCCCCCTTCCCCGAAGTCAGCATTGTAGCTGACTGAAGGGAAATCCAGTCAGAGGTCATCAGGCGGCTCTGCAGCAGAGCCTCGATCATGTTAATAAAAAAAAAAAATATTTCACTAAAACGGTTTTGAAAACCAAGCACGCGTAGAATACCATTTCAGTGAAAGTTTTCTTTTTTATTAATGCAATCGTGGCTGTGCTGCAGAGCCGCCTGAAAGTCGTACAACTGGCTTCTCTGCAGTCAGCTAGAACGCTAACTACGGGGAAGGGCAACTTTAGGAGCGATTATCTCTCAAACCATAAAGGCTTGAGAGATGACACTGGGGTCAATACATTTATTTTTAATAGGACTTTAATATAGGGATTAGTAATACTTAAGTATTACTATCCCTTTCTCCCTTTAAAGAAGGGGGAGATGCACTAAGGTGTGATTAAAATGTGATAAAGTGGAGATAATTTCTCCAGTGATATCACTTCTCCGGTTCCTATATTATTCTATGCATATTCTATGCACTAAGATTTCTCAAACTTCCGAGATCTTAGTCAGTGCATAAGCTCTATATAATAACCTAGGAACTGGAAAAGTGATGTCACTATAGAAGTCATCTTATCACCTCTTTATCACACCTCAGTGCATAACCCCCCAAGGACTTTCACCACACCTGAAATTTCCTCATGCCTCCCCAGTTTGGGAACCAACTGCTATATAGGGTTTGTGATGGGATGGGAACTAGATGGGGCCAGATTTGTGTTTGGGGGCCATATGCATGAAAGTACTGAAGATCTGATGACAAATAAAGTTCCATTGATTTAAATGGGACTTTTCACCCTGTGAATGCTAGATAGGTCTCCAACATATTGCAAAGCATTTAAACCAGTAGAAAATTGTACTGGTCCCCTATGGTGCAGTTGGTTTGCCCACATATTGCAACTGTTTTACTTTATGCAACATAGTGAATAATACTTTCCATTGAATTAAATGCAGAGAGGTCTTCAGCTCATTACGAGACCTCCCTAGCAGTTATGGGGTTAAAATCTCTGTTTAAATCAATGGGAAATTTAATTTCCTGCTACGATGCATTTGTTTCCTCCCAGAACTGCACCTGTTTGGTTTGATGAATACGTTTTACTGTTGTGCAATACAATGTCTGGTTCCAGAATTCATGGATGCTGTTTAAAAAAATAAAAATATCCATGTCATGGATACTGCACTCACCTGTATCTCTGGTTATATTGTTGTGTCATGCATATAAGAGAATATGTGATGTCTTTTGCTTGTCACTTGTTATTTTTTTAAAATCTCAATAAAAATTATTGATCAAAATAAAAAAAAAAATGAACACATAATCATCATCATCCTCATCTTCAGCCTTTGCAGATCCACTGCGGGATAAAGGACTCCTCAGCAAAGCTCCAGTCCTGCGCTTTATGTTGAACAAATTTGGTAATTTCATCTACCCATTTTGACTTTGTTCTTCTTCTTGGCCGCTTAGTAACATGGACCAAAATTAGGGTGACCACATTTCCAATCTGCTATTCCGGGATATATGGTCACCCTAGTGAGTCTCGCGGCTGAGGCTCCGTCCGGCGCTGACCATCTTTCTGAGATTGGCACAGAGTAAGGGTTCCCCAGTCTGAACTCTTACTCTGTATCAGCCTCAGAAAGATGGTCAGTGCTGGCGGGAGCCTCAGCCGCAAGACTCACTCACAGCACCAGCATACTTGCACCATCCCAGCTGTCTTGCATGCACCAGTTCAGCCAGCCAATGAAATGTATTTGCTAGATATAGTCCTCATTGGCAGGCTGAGACAGCCAATGAGGACCATATAGGAAATACATTTAATTGGCTGGCGGGTGCTGTGCTATGTAGGTAGGCTGTGGGTGCCGGTTTTGTTGCTCCATTCTGGGACTCAGGACGCGGGACACAGACCTACAATAAGGGACAGTCCCGGGCATTCCGGGACGTGTGGTCACCCTAACCAAAATTAATTTGGTTCATCTCTCATCAGGTTTTCCCAATTCCATTTCAGGAGCTTTACTCAATCAATATCAAGACCTTTGTTTGCCAATGAATCCATGTATCAGTTTTTCATTCTCTTTTGTTATATTCAGAATTAGACACTCCATTCTTATTTGTGTAACCTTACGTTTTTATAGATGCTAACAAAGCTCGGCATTGCCCATGTATTAAATTTTGTATTAATTTAGCAACTTTATTGTTTGTTAAAATTGTTTTTATTTTAAATACATAGTGGCAATTGGCAAAGTATAATACAGTTGGTAATAAGAGGTGGAGTGGTGTAAGTTAAGATGCGAGGGGACATATGAGTAGGTGCTCAGGAGGAGGGTCTGCCATCCTTCCTTTCTCAATTCAGTGTTTGTGAAATGCAATGACATTGGTAGGTCTGCTAAAGATGAATGTGTGCACACAACAATGATGCAGAGGGTGTGAAGAAGTGTACTGCACACCCCTGTGGGTCTGCAAAGGTTAGGTAGGGGTTTTGAACAACATAGGTGTGTGTGGCTTGTCAAATGACCAAAGAGGTGTGTATTTTTTTTACTGTAAAATCTCACGTATAATACTCACAATTTTGCTCCTTTACACCTTATGTAAAGTGGGGGAGTGCGTACTATGCACAAGAAAAAAAAAAATATATATATATCCACTATCCACATGTCTGCTTCGCTTCCTCCACCCACCTCAATAAAATGCTGCCACCATCCCCTCCTTCTACTCACTCCCTTCCAGAGACATATGGGATGTCTGCGAAGCAGGAGGTGTGCTTGCATATGCAACCCTCCTCCTGTATCCCAATGTGAGGACCTGTGTTAATTCAAGATAAAGGTAGTGCCCTTTGAGGACCTGAAGGTCCTCTCAAGGAATTACTGTGTTAAGGTTGGCAAGCAAAACCAGGAGTCAGACGGTATAGTAAATAGAACCTTTATTACGAGAATAATGACAGTAATGAAATATACACACAGTGGGTGATTGAAACGGCGAGCACTGTATCAGGAATAGCAGTCTCCCAATCTCTGCGAGACTAGGCCTCAGCCCACTGGAGTCTCATGGTAAGGTAACACCCAAGAGATACTGACTGCAGTCAGTAGCTAGGAGTCTGGTAGAGCCCCAGGTCAGTACTAGGAAGGATGTCTGAATAACAGAACAAACAAACTGAGTGAACAGACAGAGCCTTCTAGTAGGCACCAGATAGGATAGTCAGACAAGCCTAGTTCATACACGGAGCGGATAGTCAGCCAGAGCCACAGGTTTGCACCAGAAAGGATATCTGAGCCAAATCGGAACGCCAAGGAGAATAGTCAGACAGAGCCACAGGTCAACACCAGAATGGATGGACAGACAAGCTAGATCATACACAGGAATCAGGAATACTAGAAAATGAACTGCTCAGAACAACAACGTAAGAGTGACTGAGTCAGGACTCAGTCTGCCCTTTAAACCCCTCCACAGGAAGTAGGTAGGAGGAGCAGCTTAGAGGGAGGAAGTAGATAGGAGGAGACTACAGGAAACAAACACACATAAAACAGAGGCCTGCAGCATGCTTGAAGCCTCGCGCCTGCAGATGACGCATCGGCATTGATGCGTCCAACCGCTCGTGGAAATGACGCCGGAGCGTCATAGTAAGCATCGTCAGAAGTGACGGCACTACAAGGTACTGTGACATACTGTAATTTCAATGCACAGAGGTCTATGCACTGGATCTTCTAATATTTTTTGGGTGGGTAGAGGGAGGGAAAACAAAAGTGCGTATTATACATAGGCACTTTTGTTTTCCCCTTAAATCTTGTGTTAAATTTACACCTGCGTATTATACACTGGTGCATATTATACCTGAGATATTACTGTAAGTGTTTAGATATCATCCTTTGTGTGTGTGTTTCTAAAGCTGCTCTTTGATCTGTGCGAAAGCTGCTCCTACAACTGTAACTATTATTATGGTCCAAACTGCTCCTTCAGCTGCATCTTTGGGACTAATGGCTCCATAACCACAGCAGAACGTAAGTGTAACAAACCCCACCCAATGCATCACGTTCTCTGGCTGCTCACAGTAAGCCCACCCAGGGGTATGACTACCACCAATACAGAAACCTGCTTTATCTGTACTGCTACCTCCCATCTTCCTCTAGAATTTCCTTTTAATCTGTGAAAGTTTACTTGACATGACTCTTTCTTTATTTTTTACTCCTGTATTATGTCCCAACTTTAAAGTATTTAAAGCGGAACGAACACCTCTTAATACTAACCTCCCTTTACCGTACTATGGCCTGAAAATCACAATGGCTTCTCTAACCACCCTTCCCAGATTTTGTAGCGTTTAACTTGTGCACCTCTTAATATTGATGTTCATTTCTACATCTCACAGTTGTCTCAAATGACCATATTCACAAAAAAGTGGAATCATTTGGGGACAAATCAAGAGCACCCAAGGGAACTAACAAACAATTACAAAACTTCAATTGGTTTAACCCTTTGAGTGCCAGAGAGGCATCCAACACTTTGTTGTATACCTCTCTGGCACCCACAGGGTTATTAAATGGTGCTTTTAATCCATTGAATGCTAATGAGGTCTCAAATGCATTGCATAGAAATGCATTGGAGACCTCAAGGGTTCAAAGTAAAATTTACATCTATGGGACCTTTTTTCCAAGAAGCTTGTGGTATAGCAAAACCTAAGGAGTAGCTAATTGTTGGTGAAATGTTGACGTCACTTCACAGAATCTCTTGACTGCTTAATGAAGAGCTCCCCACAGAGCGAAAGCCCTTTTCCCACCCAAGAAAGAGCCATGACCACTGCTTGGGAAGGAAAAAGGCCACAGAGTTTATTAAAACATAACAACAAACAGTATGCCAGCCTCTCGGCACGTGCCGGAGGGACACAATAACTAACACAACTCCCAAGGGTCTCCGCCCACACTCACGCTATTAGCCCGCGAGTGGAAGAATAACTCTCCAAACCCGATGACCCACACTGCCTCCTAAAAACAAACATGCTGTGACTAAAACTGGGGAGGGAGGAAGGGGGACAATTAGGGTAAACTTACTTACATAGTTTTTGTGCTGCGCTATTTCTTCCTTTCCTCTCTAAGCCTTCAACCACCGCACAAAATGGTGACAGCTCAGACCCTGGGAGGAAACATGTATAGCCCAGAAAGAAAACAAAATTGCCTGCTGAGCCAGAGAACCAATTCCCGGCCACTGAAGTCAAAATGTTTTTGAACTCATGCGCTCCCAGCCGCAGTAATGCCCTCCCCGTCTCACATTTGTTCATAGGAAGGTTGCTTTTCCATCTTCTGTGGCTAGTGATTTACTTAGATTTCTTCTTTTCTCAGAGTCAACTATATATAAAAAACATTCCCTGCTTTATGCATATTGCACTGATACTAAAGTTTGAGGATGGAATACACTGGCATAACAAAACGGGTTGCAGGGTTCACACCTGTGACCGGGCCTGTCACTCTAGGGGCCCGACCTCCCCCTGAGACCCCTTCGCCTGCAGCAAGTAGGTCTGTGCCTTCTTCGACACAGACCTCTAACAGCTGAGCTCCCTCTCCAGCTCTCTAGTAATGCAGAACGTTGGGAGATGACATCATGCGGGAGCTCCAGCTCTATAGAGGTCTGTGCCTAAGGAGGCATAGACCTCTCATGCCACGGCACTAGACCACTCAGCAGGTAGGAAATGGACATGGGGTAGGTCAATAGGGGCAATGTGGAGGTGGAAATTGGGGGGCAATGTGGTGGCAATGTGGAAATTGGGGGGCAATGTGGAGATGGGGGGCAATGGGGGGACAATGTGGTTGGGGGGAGCCCATGGCAATTTTTGCACCAGGGCCCGGTGGCTCCTAGTTATACCACTAACTAGAGCAATTTGTATAAGTAATAGTTTACAGAAAGAGTGAGAGTCTCATGGAACAATTGGCGCGATGCAGGAAACGTGCGCAATCGCTATTTCCCGTGTGAAAACCACTAGGGAATAAGTTTGCACATGATTTTGTTGAATTGCGCATGAAAATTCAAGATTAACGAACGGCTGCGTATATTTATTTTTTTATGGGCGTGGCTAAGATTAACGAATCTGTGTGAGTGGAATAGCGAATGCGCCTAATGCAAGAACTGCTGTTGCAAAATAATTTATACGTCTGTGTACTGTTGTCGTAAAATGGAAATTTTTAAGCACAATTCAAGAAGCGTTCGGTATTTAGCTTCCTGGATTAGAACACAAAAATTCCTTTATCCAATGCGAACGTTTCTTGCATCGCACCAAATGTCCCAGGAAAGGTGGTTGGGATAAGTAAAGTACTTTTAGGGAATTTAAAAATGCCTTGGATTAGATAGTCATAAATCTATTCTGGGAAGTATGTAAGACTGCATATTTTAGTAGATAGGGAAACGGGCAGACAGGATGGGCCAGATGGTTCTTTTCTGCCATTAAATCTTTTCTTTATGAAAGTATTTTATTAGGAATTATACAATGAGATTGTCTCTTGTTTTCAAGTATGTCCTGGGTACTCATTTTATCTACCCCTGAAGGGTGAAAGGCAGAGTTGACCTTGCTGGGACTAGAAGCTGACACACTTGGGGCTGAACAGATTCTACAGCTGCTGCATTAACCCTTTGAGTGCAGACAGTGTTGCATACCCCTCTGGCACTCAACCGAGCTATCTCACTGGCAACATTTATGCTTCTATAATTTCCGTGATTAACTTGTATCATGATCAATAAAGAGGTGATAATGTGGAGATGATTTCTCCAGTTTATCACTTCTCCAGTTCCTATGTTATTCTATGGAGCCTATTCACTAAGATCTCCAAAGTTGAAAAAATCTTAGTGCATTGGCTCCATAGAAAAGCATAGGAAATGGAGAAGTGATAAACTGGAGAAGTCATCTCCACTTTATCACCTCTTTATCACCGCCTAGTGAATCTCCCCCAATGCTTCAGATTAACCCTTAACGACGGGCCGCGCACGCACCTTGCGGTCCGTTAAGGACCACGGTGCATTTTTTTTTTTTTGCGGCCGAGTTCCGGACTCCCCGAACGGCGTGCAGCCGCGAGGGGAGCCCGGAATTCCATGACGGTCCACTTCCGTCATGGGTCGTTAAGTGTATAACAACCCATGACGGAACAGGGTCCTTAAGGTGTTAAGCTTTTAGAAAAAGTGATATAAAAGAAATATTTTTTCAAAATAAGAATGCTTTTGATTTTATGTAGCTATGTCGAACTCAACATATTTGTGGTGATAGACGCTTATATTTTTAATAGCATCAAAGTACATTTTTGTCATCAAGATGTAGGTACGTGTATGTAGTAAGTATGACTTTATTATGACAGCACAGCGGCATAGCCAAAATTGAAGGAAAATTCTTTTAAATGCATTAAAACACATACATGGGCTCAGTCCCACAAATCTATTTTGTGTCACCTCAAGAAAGATAGTCACCTTTTCAGTCTTACAAATTGATTTCCTCTGTTTGACCCTTTAAGGACCCACGGGTGTATAATGCACAGCACACCCCTCTGGTCCTTTATGTGTTAACACCATTCATATACATAGGATAGTGGTTCTCAACTAGGGAGCTGTGGCATTTTGCTGTGCCAAGGACAAGTTTAGGGTGCCCCATTTTTCTGTGATGATTATGAGAAAAACGTAAACACTTAGTTTTCAATGTATAGTTCAGGAAATTATTATGCTTCATATGCTTGCTTTTGTTATTCTGATTGTGAAACCTAAGAGTAACTATATATTTATGCATTTGTATGTTCAATAAGATTCCCTGTACCTCAAAAATGTAATAAGTACTGTATTTCAATGAGTAACTGGACAATAGCACACATACTTATGTATATACAGAGACACATTTACACCTTCACTATCCTAAATTACCTTATATTTTAGTACTGTATGTTCTAACTATACTGTCTTAAAGGGATAGTAATACTTTGTTTTATCTTTATTTTATTTTGTAGGCAATAAATAAACATGAAGAACGATATAAGTCTTATCTCTCAAACCTTTATGGTTTGAGAGATATTCACAAGCAACGTTTCCCCCTCCTGCCCCTTTTACCTAGTGTAAGCCATCTCTTCTCAGATGTGGAATCTGGTTGTAAGACAACAGATAAAAGCAGGGGACAATCTTCTTCCTATGAAAACAATGAAAGCCCTGCCCACCCTTGACAAGTTTTTCAGTTTTTTTTCCCCTTATCTTAATTGAAGATTGTCCCTCTCTGCAATCTACCTGGGCACCTCCCTTCTGCTCTGGCTGAACAGTGTTACATCAGTAAAAGGGGCGGGAGGGGGATATTTTGTCATTGAATTACTCTTGAACTACAAGTCTGACAGAATTGAAATAACACTCTCCAAGGTCCAAATGCTATGATGATTAATTAGAGCTGCTTTTATTATGAAACATTACTATCTCTTTAAGTTATGGTAAATCTAATGCATGTTGTACAGGGTTGCAGAATCAGTTGATGGTTTATGAATAAAGGATGTTAATATATATTTAGGTAAAATATCAGGGTTGGACTATGTGAAGTTGAGAGATTGTGGAACATTTATGACGCATTTCTCAGAAGGTCCTTTGAGGTTGGAAGACTGCTGCATAAAACAATGGGTGTAGGAGGATTTGTATGAAGACTTGTGGAAAAGTTCAGGCACATGAACATTATTATAGACTCAATGATCAGGGTAAATAGAATAATTAATATAGAACATAATCCTCATTGTGCAGCACTGAACTACTCACTAGCGGAGAGACAAATATAATACTTAATTTAAGTAGCGTTTAGAGATATCAAGTTTAGTATACACCACAGGCAAAATCACAAATCATCCTTCTCTGTTAAAACTGTGGATCACATGCGTCTGTTTATTAATTTTTATGACTGCCTCCTGCTCCTGGATATCATCATGATCGCTTATAATGAAAGGCCAGATATATGTTCGTCCAATGCAGTCATGCGCAATAGAGACTTCCCGAACGCAGGATGCAGTCATGCTCAGTAGAGACTGCCCGAACATTGTATGTTTGTCCAATGCAGTTATGCACATTAGACACTGCCCAAACGCACAGAATGCTGGGAGGTGTTTTTCTGCAGCCTTACACCTGCCGTTACATAGCTGATTAATTAGCCATTGGTACCTGCCGTGACGCACTTTGACCCGTGTACACGGGCTTTTACACTAGTATAATTATAATGGGAAAATGATTTAGACTATAAGATGGTGGAATGCATTTCTCAGATCCTTTGACAGCGAAAGACTGTTGCATAAAACAATGGGTGTTGATAGGTTTGCATGAATGCTTGTGGCATAGTTCAGGCACATGGATTTGATTACAGATTTAATGCTCAGGGTACCAGGACCTCTCATTCAATGCATTTATGGCAAAATTTGGGTTCCGTCTAATCCATAGCCTAGACTTCAGGAAGGTGTTTGGCTTAGCTCAAATTTCTCTGGGTTCCTGCTAAGAGCCAGTACACCCATGTACATGCATTTATATACAGCTGCATCAATTCAAAGCCTATTTGAACAAATCTTTTTTCTTCTATCAGAAATGAACAGGGCTTTTGCACTTCAAAAATGATTTAAGCAAAGAAGATAACATAAACAGCTTTGAAAGGTGCTAATCAGTACAATAATATATTATACAGAATTTGCATTTCTGTTACTTCTAATATATTATCTGTAGAGATACCCAGTAATAAGTACACTTTAGACAGTGTCAGTCTTTTTAATCTATACATCTACTTTTATACACTGAAATATATTTTCAGTCATAAAAGCTAAGAAATCAATTAATTGAAGCAAATTACTGTGCTGTGGCAATGAAAGAATACCAGTCACACTTTACTTTTTTAAAGTAAAACACAGTCATTGAGAAGCAGTTAACAGGTGAATTAGTGAGTTTGGACACAGAACTTTTTGAATGTTGAAAATCCGTGTTAAAGGGATAGTAATACTTCGTTTTATCTTTATTTTATTTTGTAGGCATTAAAAAAACATGAAGAACGATATAAGTCTTATCTCTCAAACCTTTATGGTTTATGAGATATTCACAAGCAAAGTTCCCCTCCCCGCCCCTTTTACCTAGTGTAAGCCATCTCTTCTCAGATGTGAATCTAGTTGTAAGACCAGACAGATAACAGCAGGGGACAATCTTCTTTGTATGAAAACAATGAAAGCCCTTCCCCCCTTGACAAGTTTTTCAGCTTTTTCCCTTATCTTAATTGAAGATTGTCCCTCTGTGCAGTCTACCTGGGCACCTCCCTTCTGATCTGGCTGAACGGGGGGGATACTTTGCTTGTGAATATCTCTTAAACCATAAAGGTTTGAGATATAAGACTTATATCGTTCTTCATGTTTTTTTAATGCCTACAAAATAAAATAAAGCTAAAACGAAGTATTACTATCCCTTTAAAGTCAGATACAGTTTATAGCTGAAAAAAACGTGAACACTGCAGTGTAAACTCCTCTGATGATCTCCTCAGATACTGAAGGATGCAATCATTCCACATAGCTCTGCTTTAACAACTGCCACTTCCTTCCAGGAAGTACTAGATGTATACACTGACACATAAATAAAGTCAATTATCTCAGAAGCACTTGTTTACAATGAAAACAACTAAGCTAAATATGTGTGAATTTGGATGCTCTTTTAAAGTGGAACTTTCACCTCTATATGTTGTTGACTTCATCCCTTCCTTTTTATCCTATTTGTGTATTTTTTTATTTTTTTAATGTAAAAATTGGTCTAAGTTCAGCAATATAGAAATCAGTTCTTTACCTGATGACATAACGTTCTGTTAGTGCTGCACCGCCGTGCACCATATGGTGCAGAAGACACTCCCACGGGGCTTGTCACTGAATCCTCTGTCCAGCCCCTTGAATGGTACGTCAAGACTTTCTAAACCACCCTGGAGTACAGGAAACTGCGAGCGCGCACCATGGAGGACCTGGCCGCATGCACGAGCACGCGTCATGCTCAATAGGTTAAAAAAAAAAATATAGGGGCCATCTCTTCCTCTGTGACTGAGAAGACACAGGGAGAGTTGGCGCATGCTCTGTGTTACTTTTTGGCAGGATGGCGTCGCTCTCCCTGGTCTTGTAGCGAACTCAGCAGGTAATTTTACTTAACGTTAGGGGATCGCAGGGGACTCTTATATATGCAAAGAGGATCATGCTAGGTATATCTTCTCACCTACAGATAGTTAGATGTAGGTGAAAGTTCCGCTTTAAAAATCACCTATTGCTACAAAGTCACAATTGCACTTGTACTTGAAAAATTAAACATTACTATCCCTTAGCAGGTGTGGGTAGCTGAATGTATCAAGGTTCTTTGAGTGAACAATATGCAGGACCCATGGAGCTTTACCATATATACTATGTTTGTTTTTATTTTACATAGTTTTTTTGTTACATCTTCATTTTACTGAGCTCAGGTATAATGTGTGTACTGATTGTCTTTGAGAGTACCAACATTTATCACACTCAGCCTCTGATATTTAAGCCATCCATTGTGTTTCTTATGTAGAATATCATCCGTATTCTTTTTTTGCAGTTGTGTGTGTGACATGTCTGACAAGACACATATCATTAGTCACAACATCAAAGTTCCTTGTAAGGCTTTTCCCCTTATTGATACAGAGCTTATCTTCTCTATCAGTCTGCTCAATGTAAACAAGATGACAAAGGCAGTTAAGTAAATGTCTACCACTATCGGGAATCCCAAGAATTAAAGTTTTGTAATATATTCTACATTTATGTGTAAAACTGAATCCCCTTTGATAATATTATTACAACTAGAATAGTGCATGTATGCAATGTGCTTTATCCCTGGTTGTTTTCTGACCCTGATATAAACATGTTTCTTTATACTACCTAGGCCCTGCCGTGCAATCTGCTCGTTCAACACATCTCTATAAGCTTTCTTCTGGTTACCAAGAAAGTTTGCTTTTGAAGAACAGGGGTCAAATCAAACAAAGATCAATAAGTTGTTTTGCAAATAGTTTCCTTCCTATATGAGAAGGGTACCATTGATGTTCAGAGTAGATATGTAGAGACAAAGGTAATTTTGTCTATATTGGTGGCTTTGATTATAGGTTTCAACCTTCTTTGTTGTCAGGCAAATCTATAATACTTTACTATGTTTGCAATGCATTGGTAGTATCTCAAGTACAAAAGGTTAAGACAAATAGCTAGTTCCTGAGATTCAATTTAACCCCTTAACCCTTTGAGTGCCAGAGAGGTAGGCAACTCACTGAAAAACAATGTGTTGCGTGCCTCTGTGGCACTCAAAAGTTTAATGGGTTTCAGTTATGACCGTCCCTGTTATAGTTTAGTGAGCTGGAATTGATTTTTAACCCCATAATCCATGGATGTTAGCCTTGTAATTTCACATGGTTAGCAAAGTGCGTCCGTAGGGCCAACCTTGTGAAAATTAAAAGTTCCCCATTTAGAAGCTTCTAACTGCACTCCTGGTACAGGGAAAAGCTTCAGACTTGACTTGCATGGAGGAAAGGGGTTGTCCTACATTGCAGGGCAAATTTTGCTCTATGAGCAAAACACGATGGTGCCATGAGCATGGGAGCAATTGTGTATAGAAAAAACAACATACTGTGAGATCTCAGGATTCTGCATTGTTGTGTTGGTATAAAAAAATCTGACATTGTGGGGAGCATTGGAACCCATCCTGATACCCCCCACACTGGTATTGATCACCTATCTGATTGAATCAGCGATAAATGCAGTGACAAGGAAGGTGACCAACTCCTTCCCTTCAACTCCTCAGCCTGGTGTTCCAAGACCTTCTGGGTTGAGGACCTTCTTGGCCTCCACACATCATAACATGCAAATGGGCCTTGAAAGCCCTTCTGCTTGACCCGGACATTAATAGAGTGCCAGGATGAGTAGGATCAGGGCATGGGAAGGTGGTGGTCGCCTTTTTGGTCACTGCATTGATAGTCTATACTAACTGATAGGCATCTGATGCCAGGGGGAACATAAGGAGGTGTACTGATGCCCCACCCCACAGGGTCTGAAACAAAATAAAAAAATGTCAACCCCCCTCCCCAAGCCTCGTTCTACTGGTTGTCACAGAACCCCAAATACACTGTCTAACCCCCACACTGGTTCCACTGCCCCATGGTAGCCTCCAATAACCCACATACACTGTCTGACTCTCCCAGCCTGGTTTCACTGGTAATCACAGAGCCCAACATACCCTGGCTGACCCTCTAACCTGGCTGCACTGCCCCTTGTAGCCACAGATCCCCATAGTCATTCTTACCCCCTAGCCTGGTTCTGCTGGTACATCCCCACATACACTGGCAATGCCCAGTTTGGTTCCACTGCCCCATGGTAATCACATATTCCCAATTACACTGCCTAACACCCAGGCCTTGTTCCACTGTCCCACTGGTAGCCATAGAATCATACATACACTGCCTGATTCCTCATCCTTGTCCCACTTGTAGCAACAGAACCACACATACACATTTTAACATGCCAGACTTGTTCCACTGATATCTACAGAACCACATATTTCTCTGTCTGACACACCAGCTTTGGTCCATTGGTAGCAATACTCCTGGAACCCACTATGGGGTGCCATTTTCTTAGGCTGGTGGTAGTAGGTACTGGATGAACTAGGAAGTTCCATGGTATTGAAAGACTTTAGTATCATTAAAGTTACTGAAATGCAGAAAATATATTTATTTATTTTTTTACATTCCAATTACTTCAAATGTACTAAAATCTTTGAAAACCATGGATTTTCCTACTGCATTCAGTACCTACTTCCAGCCTGACATACTAAATGATGTGCCAGGAGCACTAACCTATAGCCACCCTTTTTATTGAATGACCTTCCTGCACTAAAAGTGACATAACCATCAACTATATTTAATGAGAGGTCTCTTGCCTTTTTACTCCTAGGCTAATGTACACAACTATTTTCAAAAACTGGTGCTATAGGAAAATGACTTGAGTTTTCTATAGGGCCAAATTATGGAGAAATCTGTGCACACCAGCCTAGGGATAGAAAGGCATACAACTCCTCATTTGATACGTATGAATGACAACTTTCCAAAATTATATCTCTTATGACTATTTCAGTGCAGGCAAGCAATTAAAAAACAGAAAACAAATAGGTGTAGTTTTGTGCTTCTGAAAACCCCTGTGATATGTCAAACAATACCAATGGGTACCATTATTCATACCATATAAACAGTAGAAAATGAATACAGTAGGACTTTGCTAACTTCTTCCACAGAAGCAGACTTAGTTTTAGGCGATAATTACCACGTACCGCTTTAAATGCTAGGGATGTATCCAATATATTGCTTTGCAATGCATGGGGCCCCCACCCCTCTGGCCAGGGCTGGATTTACAGCTCATGCACCTGTAGGCAAGGCACAGTGGGCTCCTCCCATGTCTACTCCCCCCATTCCTCACATAAATCCACCTCCTATCCTCTACTACCAGGACATAACCTTAAGCAAACAATGTCATAACCCTTGTCTGTTGAGAGGTCTCCAATGCATTTATTCACTATGTAGTGAATAGCTCTCTAGCATCCAAAGATTAAATAAGGCCCAGAAAAAAATGAACTTTTTATGAAATAATATATATATTTCATACCTCCCAACAGTTCAAGTTGCCAAAGAGGGACATTTTTGTTTTAGTTGGTGTTTCTAGGGGCGTTGCTGGTAGGTGGGGCATTACTGAGAATTTTTAGGTTATTTCATGGCTAACTGACACTTCCTTGTGCAGCTGAATAAATTATTTAGAACAAGACCAAATAATTTTATTTATACAGACTAATTTATAAACACATTTACTGATGTTTATACAAACATTAATGTGAGTTTTAATGCTGTGAAGCAGTGTGATCCACTTATATACACACCACACCAGGGTGGGAAAGAAGGATTTGAGTTTCAAAGAGGGATTGTCCAGTCTAAAGAGGGGACACTTGGGAATAGGGTGACCACGCATCCCAGAATGCCCGGGACTGTCCCTTATTGGAGGTCTGTGTCCCACTTCCCAGGTCACCCCCCACCGGAACAACAAAGAGTCCTGGAATGGAGCAACAAAGTGGGCACCCACAGCCTACCTACATTAGCGCAGCACCACCTCCACCAGCCAATGAAATTAATTTGCTATATGGCTCAGCCAGCCAATGAGGACCATATAGCAAACACATTTCATTGGCTGGTGCGTGCGAGACAGCTGGGATGGCACCGGTATGCTGGCTCTGCGAGTGAGATTGAGTCCCGCGGCTGAAGCATCCGCCGGTGCTGACCATCTGAGGCCAACACAGTAAGAGTTCCCAGTAGATTCCATAGCCAGTGATGACATTATGCCTGAAACTGTGGCCTCAGCTACAGTTCTTTCTGCTTACCCTAGGCTAGATTCACACTGGTGCTTTATTTGGTACCTGCTATTTTGAGTTGCTTTTCATGCATGAAAAGTATATGTGATAACATGATTACATGTATTTTTACATAAAAAATAATAATAATAAAATATATCGCACTTTCACAGAGGTTTAAATCCCAGTGTGCATTTCAGTGGGTGAAGTAATTATTTTTCCCATCATACCCACATTAGGGTGACCACATGTCCTGGAATGGCAAATTGGAAATGTGGTCACCCTACTCGAGAGGTGTCAATAAGGATTTTCCTACAGGGTAAAACAAGGGTATTCCTACTGCTGTAAAATACATCTTTCCAAAGTTATTACAGTTTAAACAGCTTAAAGGGGTATTGGGATTGCCATGTGGCCACACATAAAACTCAGAATGTGGGAGTGGTCAGCACAGCTGTGGCACTCCTCAAAACTTGGTGCTTTGTATAGTTTCCTGTACTGTCTAATGTGAAATCCAGTCCAGCCTTTGGCTCTCAAAGGGTCAGTACCTCAAAGTGAATCATAGTCATACCTGGGAACTCTCCAGCTCTGCCCCGGAGACACCAGTTGTCAGATTGTATTAATGGGCCTGCAGGGACAGAGGCTGATTCTCCCACGTCTCCTCTTGCTCACCCTGTTCTGTCCACTTTCCAACCACTTTAACAGGCAGACAATCAAGCCCCACCCAATTAAGCTTCGCCCCTTTTATGACACAAATCCTATCACTGAGGTACCCTGTCCGGCAGCACGTGAGCCACCTTAGGAGCTCAATGAGAAGTTCCCAGTTATGATCATAGCTGATTATTGTGGTGTCCTGTGTGTGTAGAAGTGTTGTTTGTTTAGATGTCAGTTATGTCATTGCTTTAAGATGTAAACGTAAGAAAAGTTTATATGAGAAAACAATTGCATACAGTAACACACCTCACAAAAATATATGGCCTAGTTCACAGGGGTGTTTTAATGCACAATTTAACAGACCAAACCCCTTCCTGGATGAAACTGAGTGCATTGGCTCATATGAGGCTGTTCAGACGAATGTTATTCTCAATGTATCACTAAGGCAAACAAAGCTTGCAGAAAATTTTGTGTGTTGATGCCTTAACTCCCTGTTGGAAACATACAATGTATTTCAATTAAAGAGTATTGCTGAACAAAGCTTTCTGAAAATGTTCTGCATTGATGTACAATGGATTTAAATGGAAAAGCATTAGCATCAAACGTTTTCCACTTTACGTGCGTAGTTGGAGCTGCCTTGTGTTATCATTTACATTTCCTGCCTCAACAACAAGAAGATAAATAACAGTCCAAAAAAAACCAAAAAAAACACAACTGTATAAAAAATATAAGTATTATAAATGTGTGTCAAACCCATCTTTTACATGAGATTGTCATTCTACAAAAACAGTTGCAAAGAACCATGTGAATTATTTTGACAATGGGAATGCTACAGCCACATTATATCGATATAATAATATCAAATGAAACTCTCCAAACAGTATTCGAGGCACGGGTCCGGAGCACTCCCCACAGCCCCAGCCAGGTGCTCCGGCAAACAAGACGACAACAGGAGGGGAGCGCATACACGGACCCACTCAGTATTCAACAGCCAAATGTGATCTTTAAAGGGGAACTACCACCCCGCAATAACTTAAAATGCATTCATTCTTCATCTGGCGACTAGCTGCTTAGTAGCGCTAGTCGCCAGAAATATTACCTGGCTCCAAAGATTTTGCCGGTTTACCGATGCTCACAGGAGAAGGAAGCACGGACATCTCGTCACAGTGACGTCCGTGCGCCTGCGCTGTGGCTCCAAAAGGGACTGACAGCGCAGGCGCACGGACGTCACTGTGACGAGATGTCCGTGCTTCCTGCTCCTGTGAGCATCGGTAAAACGGCAAAATCTTTGGAGCCAGGTAATATTTCTGGCGACTAGCGCTACTAAGCAGCTAGTCGCCAGATGAAGAATGAATGCATGTTAAGTTATTGCGGGGTGGTAGTTCCCCTTTAAGTCAATGGTAAAAATGTCTCTTTATTAAACAAATATCAAGGCTAAAAACATCATGAAACTCAATTACAGAGAATCATCCAAATGACACAGACAGCCATTTAAGAATAAAAAACAGAGCAATTTGATCACCTAACACGTTTCGTACTTAGAGTACTTAATCATAGGAATGTGACCTAAGCCATGTGGAAAAAGTGCACGCATAACACACTTTATGCACTACATGCTTCAAACACAGTTGTGTAAAATATATTAATTCTCACTGAAACCTCATAAAAGTTGCAATTTATCAGATAAATGCACCTTAAATTCTGAAAGGATGGCCAATCCTCACTATGTGGAAATAAAAAGAAAAACGGAGGGACAAGTGCAAAACACTTATAAAGTAGTATAAAAATAGTATAGCTAACGAAGATATAATAGTAATGATGTACTCACAGTGATTGGATATTGGACCTCCTGGGGGAGATGCACTAAGATGTGATCATACCTGGACCTAGTGTCAGGGGCCTCATGCTGAGGGGGGACCTCATCAATTGCCTTGTGTTGTAAATGTGATAATTAATTTGCAGCATCCATGGGCCTACGATCTTTCCCCACACCATGCTGCAGACTGATCCTGTCTGTCTGCCACACAGATATTCAGTGTGGCTGGCAAAGAGTAAGACACACGACTACAGACCGAGGAGTGGGCTGGTAGGTGTGCCATGGCCAATCCTGGCCTTGCAAACACTGTGCATGAATGTACTTTGCCTTGGCTCTTGGCCACCCCACTTCCCGTGGACTTCACTGGGGTGGTCAGAGCTATAATTTCATCTCACTCACCTGCCACCTCCCCCTTATATGAGTGCAGTAGTGCACCCCAAACTTCACTACACAGCTGCACCGATGTCATGTGCTCCTGCTCTCACTCAAATCCTACTAGCACCATTGCTGTTCTGCTCTGGGTACTCTACAGCATACTCATACCTTCCAACATTTCAAACGGCCAAAGAGGGACACTTGTGTTTTAGGTGGTGTTTTTGGGGGACAGTGCATTAACCAGAATTTGTAGGTTAATTCATGACCTATTGACACCTCTTTGTGTAACTGAATAAATTATATAGAACAAGACCACATTCTTTTATTTACACAAAGTAATGTATAAGCATATTTAATGAAGTTCATACAAACATTAATATAAGTTGTACTGCTGTGGAGCTATGTGATACACTGATATACACATGTATCCCAAGTGCCCCTCTTTAGGAGGGACAGTCCCTCTTTGAGACCCAAATCCTTCTGTCCCTCTTTCCCACCCTGTTGTCCCTCCTTTTAAGAGATTATACTGTGTGGTGTGTATATAAGTGTATCACATTGCTTCACAGCAATAAACCTCACATTAATGTTTGTGCAAACTTCAGTATATGTGTTTATAAATTAGTCTGTGTAAATAAAATACTTTGGTCTTTCTCTAAAACATTTATTCAGTTACACAAAGAGGTGTCAACAGGTCATGAAATAGCCTAAAATTCTAGGTAATGCCCTGCCCACCAGCCATGCCCCCAGCAACAGCCCCTAAAACAAAAGTGCCCCTCTTTGGCCATTTAAAGAGATAGTAGTGTTTCATAATAAAAGCAGCTCTAATTAATCATCATAGTATTTGGACTTTGGAGAGTGTTATTTCAATTCTGTCAGAGTTGTAGTTCAAGAGTAATTCAATGACAAAGTATCCCCCTCCCGACCCTTTTACTGATGTAACACTGCTCAGCCAGAGCAGAAGGCATGTGCCCAGGTAGATTGCAGAGATGGACAATCTTCAGTTAAGATAAGGGAAAAACCTGAAAAACTGTGAAGGGGGGCAGGGCTTTCATTGTTCTCACAGTTAGAAGATTGTCCCCTGCTGTTATCTGTCTGGTCTATGGACTGCATTCTACATCTGAGAAGAGATGGCTTACACCAGGTAAAAGGGGCAGGAGGGAAAACTTTGCTTGTGAATATCTCTCAAACCATAAAGGTTTGAGAGATAAGACTTATATCGTTCTTCATGTTTTTTTAATGACTACAAAATAAAATAAAGATAAAACGAAGTGTTACTATCCATTTAAAATATTGGGAGGCATGTATACACACCACACAGTCTAATCTCCTAAAAAGAGGGGCAGAGGGATTTGGGTCTCAAAAAGTGACTATCCCTCCTAAAGAGAGAGACTTGGGAGGGATGCATAGTCAATACCAGATTGATTAACCAGCATCAGATGTTTTTTCATCAAATATAAAAAAGAAATGTACATTTCTTTGTGTGGTATGTGAGCAGCTGCTATAAAAGTAGTATATGACGCCGATGTACTAAGTACCAATAGTGCAGTTCTAGTGCAAACCAAGTGCACCACAGGGAATTAATACAAACTCCATTTGAATGCCAGAGGGGCACGTAACGCATTGCTCATCCATCTGGCAATCAAAGGGCTAGATCGTTTTAACCCCATTAAATGCTAGGGATGTCTCCAACGATCACAGTCAAGGGATTAAAAATCCGATTTAAATCAATTGGGGCGTTTATTTATCTTGGTTTATGCCCGAATTGCATCACTTTATTTAGTACAGTATCACTGTATGTAGAATCAATGCATGTCACTATTACTTTGCATGTGTAAGACTGTAAGCGCAGGAGAGCTGTTAGCAGTAGGTCGGTTAATGAGCGGTGTTTTCAGCCGGGACCGGCCCTGAGAGCTAGAGGACAGCTGATTGGATAAAGCGGTCAGTGTGGAACACCCAGGGGAGAAAGAAAGTGTGTGTGAGAGCGGGCCACAGAGTAACGAGACCATTTCTCAGTGCACAGCACCGAGTCCCTCACACCCCCAAACACCGCCTGTGGACCGCGCCCCAAAAACCATCATCTCCAAACACAGCCCCCATAAACTCCACTTGCTGCACAGAAACCCATAAAATACTGCTTCCACCTTCTAACACTCTTCAGATAACCCCTCCTTACCCACAAACGCCATCTACTGCACTGGCACCTCTACTTCAACATAAAGCTCCCGCATCACCCTCTCCTAACATACTATTTTTCATCACTTCTTCCCAAAACCTCCCCTTTCCTCTCCTACAATGAGTTGCGCGGAGTCCCATGTGCGGACTTTCTGGACATTGACATCTGTGGGATTCACTCTGCTCTGGGCTATCCGCCTGAGTTTGGGGCTGGATTATGATTTGGGCTTTGATTACTTGCTGGAAGACAATACCGATGATCTGGACTACAAGGATCCCTGCAAGGCTGGTATGTGGTTGTAGAACGTTTGTTTTTCACTTCAGATCTCATATCCCAATCATGTGGGACAAGTAGGAAGGATTTTGCTTTGGCTTCATTCAGTTATTACCATTAACATGCAAATCGATCAGAGCAGAATATTCATCTTTAGAAATCTCAGCCTGTCAGTTGTTATGTGTTTCCATTAGTTGGGAATTCACGCAGGTTCTAGATTTGTATCAAATTAATTATCATGATTAAAAAAAAAAAACAAGCCTTCTTAACCTTTTGAATGCCAAGACGTGTGTAGTGCATTTGTAGCACCCCTAGGGTTGAGCATGGTGTATGCAAACATCAGCTGCCAGGACAATTGTGTTTTGCATTTTAAGGTGTTTTTTTATGTGTATGTGTGTGTGTCAGATCGGCGTGCAACACAATTTAGAGCACCCCAATTGTCACTCAGCTGGACTTGGCTGCGTGGACAGAGACTAAAATAGACTTCTGTTTTATCTTTTCCTTTAATTTCTCCTGTGGGGGTATAGTCTCTCATCCTTCCACACCATACCTTATGAAGTCCCCATCTTGTCTGGGTCATCCTGTTAATTTAATCAGTGCTGGTTTTATTTACGATACTCATTACTAAATGTTTGCTTGTAATAGGCACATAAATCATAGCTGGATTTAATTTGATATATGCAGTTGCCACTTGTAAAATGTGCATGCTATATTTTTTTGCTGGTATTGGTGCAATATAGAACTTATCATGCTTCCACTACCCTAACCCTTGGTTATTTATTTGGAAAAAGTGGAATGCAAGACAATGTTAAATAACTAAATACAGAGTGATTAAAATGCAGCCGGCTCTCATATGAAAGTGCTTGTAATATTCAGATAGTGAGTGTAAATATGTCCATACATATATGATGGATATTGTATTGCATATGCTATAAAGCAGTTTACTTTTGTGTCCATCTTGCCCTTCTCTATTTTTCACCATGCATTAAAGCAGTGGTTCTCAACCTTTTTTTTGCCCAAGGCACCCCTAACACGCAATCTGGAACTATCAGGGCACCCCTAACATGTTGAATGTAATTTATCAAGGGCATAATAAAGGGTACAATTCATAAATATATACAGATATTATCAGATCATACAATTATACTAATAAAAATAAACATATTGTACATAACAATTTCCATATGCCTACATTTAAAAGGACATTATTCACATTTTTGTTAATCTTCATAGAAAACATGGGGCACCCTAATGTAATGTCTGTGGAACACCTAAGTGCGACGGCACCCTGGTTGAGAATCACTGCATTAACCCCTTAGGGACCCTTGACGTACCAGGACCGTCAAGGGTAAACTTGCTCGAAAGACCCTTGACGGTCCTGGTACGTCACATACTTTTTACTTACAGCGCTCTACCGGGAGCGCTGTAAGTAAAAATAGGGCATGAAATAGACCGCTCCAAGATCGGAGCGATCTGTTTCAAGCCCCATAGTGATGCGCCGATACACGTGACAGGTCACGTGTACCGGCTCGTCAAAGTGCCCCTATGCGGACGTTATGGGACGGAAATGTCCCATAATCTCCGGTCCTTAAGGGGTTAAAGCTTCTTGATCAGGAACTAAGGCATGCAGAGAGAAACTGCAAATCTAGGCTGGTAATAAAGAGCACCTGCAACACCATTTAGTTAAAAATCAATAAAGGTATGTACATATTTAAGTCCAGTTTATCTGTGACTGTTAGTTCATTCATCTCTTCTGATCAAAAATAATGTTTTTAAATTAACCCTTTATGAACTGGTGAGGGATGCGAGTGGAGTCAAGTTGATGAGAAAGTTCTAGTAATTCAGATTCAGTTTTTCTACGCAGACCAGGCCTCCCCTTTAATGCATGGGGCTTATATATATATATATATATATATATATATATATATATATATATATATATATATATACTGCAGAGTTGCAATGGTTCCTATGCTGCCCTGCAGAATTTTCATATGCATCCTGCATTAAAGTCACATAGGCCAGTTTTTAAGCTTCAAACTTATATATTTATCGAGTATGATATGCAGACAAAGCATTCACAGTTGGCCTTGTAGATAAAAAAAAATCTAGAAGACATAAGAGGAAATATGCATATTTGTATTGGAAATTATACAACTGTAAGACCTAATAATGCTGTATATTTATGTATTGTACCCTTCATTATGTCCTTGATAAAGTACATTAAATATGTTAGGGGTGCTCCGAATGTTCAAGATTATGTGTTAGGGGTGCCCGAGCAAAATGAGGTTGAGAACCACTGCCCTGGATGATAGAAAGGTCTCTAGCACCAAAGGGTCTACTACTTTCAAATGCATTCAGTGGTTTAAGAATGCAGAAGGGAAACATTTTGAGATAGACTAGAAGAATAATGCACCTAAGTACTACTTTACAAGAACTATGGTAATGTCTAAGGCAGTGATTCCCTGCCAGGGTGCCATGGCACTTTAGTTGTGCCACGGACATCCACTTAGGGTGCCCTCCTTTTTCTATGAAGAATTTGACAAGAAATTTTAACGGTGAGTTTTAAGTCTATAATTATGGAAACTGTTATGCACAAAATGTCTCTTTTGGTCATACTGATTGTAGAATATAATAATCTTTTATAAATAAGAATAATCATCATGTGACTTTATCTATGTCTCCCACAGGTGACTAACACAGTCAAGGGCAGCAGTAAGGATGAGTTATGCAAAACTCCTCTACACTGCCTGTCCCATTGGTACAGTATGGGCTGTGATTTTCACAGGAGTGGGCAGGGGGACATAGCCCCCCTATCCACTCATATGAAAACCTCTGGAAGGACTTCACCCTACACCACAGTACACATCTCCTCCCTCCCATTTGCCACCTACACAACTTCACTCTCCAATACAATACACACCTCTTCACTCTACACCCTCTTTCATCTTCGCCTGATCAACTCACACTCCCCTTTGACATTTCAACTCGCATCCCCCTTAACCTCCACATCGCCTCACATTCACCTTCCACTGTTTCACTCGCATACATCATGTCTCTACTATTCACAGTTTTCTGACTACAATCTCTCTCCCCTTCGCCAGCTTCTCTCCTGTCTCCCATTATCACATTCTCCTCTCTTTGCACTCACTTGGATTCACACTGGTTTCTCCTGTATCTGCCGTCATGATCGCCATCATCCCTTTTCGCACTGCCTGCCATTATGCCTTTTCCCCTCAACGCTCTCCGTTCTACCATGTTCACCATGTCTCTTTCCCCCCATCACAGTTTGCAACATCCTCCTTTTTGTCCTCTTCTCCGTTTCCATGCTTTGGCCTGTTGTCCCTCTCACCTTCAGTTTTGCCATGGACATAGAACTTTGATTCATATTGTACCAACACAATGCTCTGTGTCCTTAGCTAAATTGAACATGTCTCTCTCAAGAACCCCTCTTTTCATGACTCTGTGTGCATGTGCGACTATCTTATGGGCAACACCATATTCATTTTGCTAGTAACCATATATTTGTGCCCATTATTACACCCTTTACAAATGCTGTGTTAAATCTTAGGGGTGCCTTGAAAATACCAGACTCTGTATTAGTGATGTATTGCTTCACAGTTAGTTGGACACAGTTCTGGCACTCACAGGGTTAAAACATTTTTTCCATGAAAACTAGATTTCTTGGGGTTTATAAGGCAACACATGGTGGTTGTAGCAATTCCCATATTAACTATTTTATTGCCAAACAAAAAAAACACTGAGAAGTGGTTCTAAAGGTATTCATGAAACACATAACCACAGGTCTGGAAGCCAGCATCTGAGACTGTTACTATGATCAGAATACATATGTAACACTGATCGTAACTCCAGCCTGACTTGTAATTTCTACCATTTGTCACAAAGCAATTTTAATGCATCCCCTTTAGTTCAACACTTTAAACTAATTTATTAACATAGGTTAGAGCATGGGTGTCCGCAGACATTTTTCCCAGGGTGGGCGGGCAAAGCCATAATATGCCCCCAGGCCAGCCTGCGTGTTTATTCGGGGGGGTGGGGGAGAGGGCAAGTGCCCCCTTTTGCCCCACCTCCTGTGAACACCCATGGGGGAGGGTTGTATTTTCTGATAATTTCATTAAAATGTATAATTTTATTGGATAAAAGACTGGATTGCCCCTAAACATTAGCATTGAAGCAGATCCAAACAAATTTATACAGATGTGTTTTACTGCACCTTTTATGGTGCAGATATGAATTGATACTATAAATTCTGAGCCTTCCACTCATTGCACATGATATCAAATTCATAGTTTTTTGAAGGTTGAGAGTAGCTATGTATACGCTTGTACTTGTGCGCACAGCTATGTTTTACATAAACTTTTCTGAATGTAATTGCTTTTATTTATTTTACCTACTGGATTTCGGTTTCTTTAAAGGGATAGTAATACTTAAAATGTAAAAAAAAATATGTTGTAGGGTTTATCCCCCTGAGTAAAACAAGAGTACTCCCACTGCTGAGAGGTGTTTTATTCAAAAGTTATTAATTTTCAAAGTTGAATTTTTTAGGTGCAATATCACAGTGGCCTGAAATTGTACAGTGGCGCTGTTGCCACACGATCCTATGGACAACTCTGGTCAGTTGACCATAAATCTCCATAGGATGGTGTAGCAACAGCGCCACTGTACAATTTCAGGCCACTGTGATATTGCACCTAAAAAATTCAACTTTGAAAATGAATAACTTTTGAATAAAACACCTCTCAGCAGTGGGAGTACTCTTGTTTTACTCAGGGGGATAAACCCTACAACATATTTTTTTTTACATTTTAAGTATTACTATCCCTTTAATCCTATGTAAATACTTTTAAATTAGTTATTTTCTTCAGAAAACGTTTAGTGATGTGAGCACTGCCTATCAGCAATTTATGTAGAGTCTGTGACTCAGCTGTGTCTGTCAATTACCTTAACCCTTTAAGGACCACAGGTGTCTGCAACACAGTGCTTTGAAATGCATTACACACCCCTCTGGCCCTTAAAGGGATAGTAATATTTCACTTTAAATGCAGCTCTGATTGTTCAACATTATGAATATTACAGCTGCCTGATACTCTTACTCTTCAAAACTGTTTAGTTACAATGTAATTATATGCTGAAGTTGATCCCTTATGTCCCTTTTGCCGACTTTAAAGTGGAACTACCACCATAGGTAAAGTCGCCCTGCAATAATTTGGCAGGTGGCGACTAGCTTAATAATAGTTATATTACCTCTCACAATGACACAATTCTACAGAAATCCTTAATCTTCCGAGACTGAGTGTCTGGTTAGTGCAGACTGTGCTCCTGTACCTTCAGTCCCTGCTGGTGCCTTTCGGGACAGTGCAATGCTTCTTAATAGAGACCGGGACTGACAGCGCAAACGCGCTGTAGAATTGTGTATTTGTGAGAGGTAATATAACTATTATAAGTTAGTCTTCACCTGCCAAATTATTGCAGGACGACTTTACCTCTGGTGGTAGTTTCGTTTTAAAGGAGCATTAAACTTTTTTTTATGAAAACGCATATTTTATAGAGCATTTCCTGCTAAATAAAACAAGGTCACTCCCATCGCTGTCAGATGTTTTATTCAAAATTTATAGCAGTTTAAATAATCAGGAAGTGAATTTACTGTGTTTACTTTCTGATAGTTCTAACTGACAGGAAGTGACAGGCAGTTTCTATCACATTCTATGGAGAACTGTATGTCTCTGACTTTCCTCTCCATTAGAATCTAACAGGAAATCTAATTAGAATTTGACCACTAGAGGGCACTGCTAATGTAAAAAAAACATAGGTTTAAACTGTAATAACTCTGGAAATATTAATCTCTCGGCAGTGGGAATACCCTTATTTTACTCAATAGGAAAATCCCTACAATATGTATTTTTTCATAAAAAAGTTTACTGCTCCTTTTAAGCATTTCCATCTGAAATCTTGCAGCGGATCACAATGAGGGGTAGTCTTCAGTTAGTTTTAGGAAAAATCTGCCCTCCTTTGATAAGGAAGACAGGTTTTTACTTATACTGACTGAGGGAAGATTGTCCCTCGTGTAGTCAAGCGACCAGACTTCAGATCTGAGGGCCGGTGTCTTCAGATCAGTGAAAGGGGCATGAGGGATCAGCTTCAGCATATAATTACTTTGTAACTAAACAGTTTTGAGTAAGAGCATCAGGCAGCAGTACTATTCATTATGTTGAACGATCAGAGCTGGGTTTAAAGTGAAATATTACTATCCCTTTAAAGTGTTAAGAAATGTGTATTATCTCGCACTTCAATCTAGTTTTCCAGCAGTTCAGCTTAGAGTAAAAGCAACTCCCCCATCCAATCCTTAACTAACTAAAATGTTTGTCATATGTCCATGACAACGCGCTTGAGTAGCTCAGGGGTTGATACTTACCGAGTTGCATGGCCAATCCTGTGTTGCTTCCCTAAAACTAGGGTGAAGGAGGCTCCGCTTCCTTCTGTGATTATAGACTGACGTTTCAAAGCCCCATAGAACTAGTCACTGTGAACAGCTGAAATCTGGTGGGATTTCAGCTGTGCAGAAGAGCACTGGCTCTAAGGGATTTAAAATCTCAGTCCCAGCTCCAATAGCACAGGCAGAAAGTGGAGCCTTCTATTCCCTATTTTTAGGGAAGTGGTGCCAGATTGGCCATACAGCTTGATAACTGTTAATCCCTGACCTACTGGAGTAATTTAGAAATAGTCAGGGACAAATGGCCAAATTTTGTTAGTATAGGATTGGAGGGGGGATTAATTGAAAGAAGCAGTAAACATTGTTTATGAAAACCCTGTTTTATAGAGCTTTTCCTGCTGAGTAAAACAAGTATACCCCCACTGCGGTCCGTTGTTTTATTCAAACTTTATGATGGTTCAAATTATCAGGAAGTGAAGTAGTGTGTTTACATCCTGAAAGTTGTGATAGTACATGATCATCAATTTCTATCACATTCTAAGGAGAACTGTCAGTGACTCACCTCTCCTAGAGAATGCAACAGAGTAACTCATTAGAATCTGACCACTAGAGGGAAATGTTAATGTAAAATGCAAGAGGCATAGGACTGCTGTTTTATGGTTACAGTAACATTCCCTTAATGTGTTCTATAATATACATCAATGTGCATAGACGCATCTGTTTGAATATACTAAGATGTATAGCAGCAGGATGAGGCCAATTTTATTTTTCAACTAAAGCAAGAAAAAATGAACACTGTCAATGAAATATTTCCATCTGAAACAGCTGCTGGAAAATCCTATTATTGGTAGACTTTCCATACACCTACAGGTGGCTTCTGCCTGTTACTAGTATGAATAAAACAGAGCTTGACAAATTTGGTTGGACAGTCAGAGTAAAGTGTGATTCTGTGACTACCAGTGGAACCAGGCTTGGGTGGGGAGTCAGTGTATATGGGGGAGCAGTGGAGCCAGGCTAGGGAGTCACTCAGTGTATGTGGGGATCTATGGGTACCAGTGGGCAGAGGAACAAGGCTGGGGTGTCAGTCAGCCTCCATGGGGATCTTTGGCTAGCAGTGGTTAAGGGAACAAGGCTGGCAGATCAGACATTGCAAGTGGGACTTTGTGACACCAGTTTGTGAGCACCCCCAAATCAGACCTTGGGGGGGGGGGGGCTACAGGACCTGGCTCCAGTGACGTGAGGAAACTTTTCCAATCCTGCATACTGCTACCTGGAAGTTCGGGTAGAAGTGGAAAGCAGGGGAAAGTCTTTCTCCTTGTAGTCGCCTATATTAATTTCCCAGCGTTACTGGCTGGGATATCAATGGCTGGGGGAGGGGTCCTGAAGCCCCCAACAAGGTCAGAATTTTTTTTTATTATTATTATTTAAAAATGAATGTGTGAAACCCTATGCTCCAGGAAGCAATTACTAGTCGCCTGATGATTGCCCCGAAATAAGAAACTGCATCAGACCGCGGAACCTAAGAGATGCAGAGCCTTATATGTAAGTGAAAAGTGAAAATACTTAACCGACAACTATTCTGGATAACTTAGGTATTTAGACCACACATTGGACACTCGTGCTCTAAGTAATGATGCTATTATTATTACATTCATTGAGAACTATTGTCACTGACTCGTCTCTCCCTTGGAATGTAACAGAATAACGGTCTGAAGAGTTTAAACTGTAATAACTTTGTAATAACATATTTGCTAGCAGTGGAAATACCTTTTGTTTAGTCAGAAATAAATTGTCCATAGAAAAAGTTTTTTAATTTAAGCATGTTCATAACACACATGATGCTACGTGGACATTTATTTATTTATTTTTCATCACACGAAGGGTCAGTTTTTATGGTTTATCAGTGGGAACCATAAGGAACAAATACAAGTTTTCAAAATTCCTGTTGATTTTAAACGGCAGGTGACTTGAATGCTAGCGCTCTCCAATGCAGTGGAGGACTCAAATGTAGCATTAAGCAGAGTAGGCATCCACTTTAAGACATCTGATTTTTATGGGTGCCTTAGCTGTTCTGGTTACTGCCACATTGCCTAGTTGTGAGGGTGCTTTTCAGTGCATGGAAAAGTGGACATGTCCTGCTTACAAGGGATTTTTTCTTTTGCTTGTTTCCTATTTTTGTGAATTAGAATAAACTTTGTCATGCAAATAGCTCCCTTTGTATACTGCAACGTATATTACAACGTAGGTGTTTAATTGTGGGTTGGTGTTCAATGCTGTGTGTCTGTACATGGAGCTGTATTCAGGAATTAAAGAGCAATTTTGGGGCAGTCCAGCTGTTCTTTTGAGGGTATTATAAAAAATCCTCAAAGTCCCATTGATTTAAATGGTATTTTAACACCTTGAGTGATGTAGAGGTCCCCAAAGTATTGCTTCACAATGCATTAGAGACTTCTTTAGCATTCAATGAGTTAAACCCCTATTTAAACCAATGGGAATTTTCTTTTGTTCCGAATGACAGTTAAAATGGCCCAGAATTGTTCTTTAACTTCTTGAATACAGCCTATGGTGTGTCCAGATTTTAGAGGCACCTTGGGGGCAGGAAGAGGAAGGTGAGTCATAATATCAACTCTTTTGTTATCAATTCTCCAGTAATGATAGTGTTTTAGCACCTGTATACGTGTTAAAGAAGAAGATGGCACCTGCAGGCTATTCCTTATTGTTACAGACATCTTAAGGTGCCTGTCAGCTTTTATTGCCACCATTCAGGAATGATCAGTTCACTGTGAAATTATGTGGAGAGTTGAAAGGATACATAATGTCTGCAAGGCAGGCTACAGAAACCATTATGATGTGTTGTCTGTCTCTCTTAAATTTTTATGATTTTTTTGGAACATAACATTTTGTATAACCTCACATGAATAGCCCTATCTCTTATTCTTAACACTTTGAGTGTCAGATACTCTTTCCAGAGCTGTTAAACTCCCCTCTAGCAGGAAATGTTTGACATACTGGGCCTTATGTGTAAAAGCAAAATGGTGGAACAAAAAATATCCCCATATTCCATGTATTTGTTATTTCTGTTGCAGCTAATTTTGCCTCAGAATTGGTCATTTTTGCCTTTATTATACATAAGGTCTTTTGCTGGAAAACAATCGGCTTTAAAATCAGTAAAAATCACAAATTAAACTCTATTCACACATTTTAGTATCCTAGAAATTCAAAAAAATATAATAATCCAAATATATTTATTAAACATAAGTGTGTGTTTTCCATTATTTCTTATTGATGAATATCATATTGTCAGCATTTATGTAACCGCACATAACCATACTTTAAATCAGTAGGTTAGTTGCTTAAGTGGCAACTAATAAGAAAAAATAATGAATTCCTTTGATAATAATTTCTTTCATCAACTGTGGAATACAGGAACCATGGGGTAAAGGAGCTGCCTATAGGAGGTAGAGCACTAGCATAACAGAGTTCTCTAGAGACAGAAACTCCTTCCCAGCTACAGTATACCTCCAACTATCAGCCTAGGTTTCAAAGTGCTCTGCATAGGAGGCACAGCAGTGAACTTACATGGGGTGGTCCCCCCCCATATAAGGTGGGCTCCTATTCCCCTTTTCTCTGTGATGGATATGATACAGACTTTTCCAGGACTTTGAGCCTCCTTGGGGATGGCAGTGAGGATTTTACTAGCCTCTGTCTCTTTTCACTATTAGGAGCCTAAAGATTGAAGAGTCTGCAGTATCAGATTGTACAGGCCCTGTGAGTATGTCCTATCTGTCTGTCTGCCACAATCTGAGGTCTCTGGTACTCTGGCACTTTAATTTTTACATTTATTTATGTTTCATTACTTTTCCCTTGTCCTTTTGGATGGGTCAGGGGGCTCTACTGTTTGGGGATTATACATACAAATACATACATATATATATATATATATATATATATATATATATATATATAATTAGTGCTATGAACCTGAAATAAGTACACTCACAGGTCTTGTATGAAGAACTGAGTTTAGTGTCAATGTTTTGGCCTCCTAAAGGGCCTTTATGGGGACGAAACATTGATAAAGGCCCTTTATGGGGTACCAGTGAGCTCCAGACAGCAGGAGAGGGATGAAGGGGCAGAGGCTTTGTGCCTGATGTTGGAGATCCCCATGAAGCAATCAACAACATTTGGGTGAGGATGAGGGTGGCTGGAGCCACCGTACTATTTTGCTCAATGGAGGTATTTTTTTATTGGAGCCATGTTATCTTCCCCTTCTCCGGGACCATTTGATACAGGGTCCTCTGTGTCACCCAGATGTGAAGGGGTTTGCTTTGATGGGTTGATTTATGAATGCAGTGTTTTGTGGAAGAAAGGTCAGAAAATCTGTCATTGAGACCATGCTGAAGGCCCATAACCCAGTTTTCATCAAAGGAGTGACTGTGTCTGGTCATTGTTTTCCAAGTGTTGGAAAAGCAATTTTGGCTTCTCCTGAGGACCGTTTTCATAAGAGACTTATGCTTAGCCCTATCAGGTTCTAGATTTCAGTTTTATCTGTTCTTCAGAGGTGCCTTGCTGCTGGATGTAAGAAAAGAAAAAAGCAGGAGGCACTCCTAGTGTAAAATCCTCAATTTTTGGGAACACCCACCATCACCGTTGAAAATTAGCTCTCAAGTTCAATGGCTGAACTAAAAACATATATGTTGTTCAGCAGAAAAACATAGGGTATATGATTCTCACCGCCCCCCTCTAGCAGTATCTTTAGGCAGCTCCACTCAACGAGAATCATCCATGAATGGAGAAGTATATATATGGGAAAAGAATAAAGAGTCACAGAGGGGTGCCAATAGTGTATTATCCGCTAAACAGTGTAACAAATAAAACTATATTGAATACACTCACATTCAAAAGTAATTGATTGTCATATGCATATGCAAGCAACCAACTATATCACGTACAGGGTACTTTACCCATCCTTGCTTGGGTGTAGATGGTATATTCCTTTGTAGTCCTACAGTGGTATCTGAATATATGTGTATATGGATATAATAATAAAATGTAAAACAAATTAACAAAGTAGCCGTTCCAATCAAGTACAAAACGATTTATTAAAAAACAATACAGGCACAATGGGACGCTTATGTTATTCTTATACCGATCTTTGAAGTGCCATTACCGAAGATACTTATCCCCTAAGTGGGGTTACCGGAGATAATGGCTAAATTATATATCCTATGTTGGATGTATGATGGAGAGGCTTCCTGTATTTGTTGTTTGTTGCAGATTGGTATGGAATTTATGTCGGACAAGATAGGGCATTGTGTAGGCAGTAGACCAGCTAGATAGGATGATATTATCTTGGGTATCTAATAATTATTTTATTTGATGATACACTTGGATAATTTGACAAGTGGCTTGGCTTGTATTTATATTGCGTATATTATATTTATCATTTTGATTATTTTGATCTATAAAATAATTTGTATACACATTGTATGTGATACATTGTAGCTATTTTTGATTACTTTGGTCTGTGACGGATCTGATGCTCTGAGAGACGCTATTTGGTTTTCATTCTCTATCCCCTTCACTGCAGGTTGAACCAATCGGAAGACATAATAGCTTTTAAATTGTGAATGTTTGTAACCTTTTCCTTTTTTTTTTTTTTTTTGGATAGCACATTGCTATATTCCATATTGGTTGATAAAGCAGCCACTACGCTCTAAAACACATCCCATTGTGCCTGTATTGTTTTTTAATGACTATTTTTGTACTTGATTGTAACGGCTACTTTGTTTGTTTTTATTTTTTATCCATGTACCTACGTATATTCAGATAGCATCGGAAGACTACAGAGGAACATCCATGGATGCCATACCATCTATACCCAAGCAGAGAACGGGTAAAGTTCCCTGCACGTGATATATGTTGGATGCTAGCATATGCTTGATGATCAACTACCTTTGAATGTGATGTATTCTATATAGTTTTATTTGTTACATTGTTTACTGGATAATACACTACTGGCACCCCTTTGTGTGTCTTTGTTCTTTTCCCTATATATATATTGCTGCTGGATGTGCAGACTTTTGTGTAAGGATTGGCTCATGCCTTTCCTGTCGTTCAGGATTCCACTTTTCCATGGAACTTGAACCTGATCATTGGAGTGCCTCAGGAGAATCCTTGTGAGCCTTTGGCTTCCGTATCTATTCATCAGTTACTTTCTAGCAACTCTCTGTCTGACTGGCAAGGGACCGAACTACAGGCTTTCTGATTTTTTTTTTTTTATATAATGTACGTAGGGTACTTCTTTGTTCTCCCTTTTTTCTTCCCATGGTGGCTTCTAAGTTTCATATTAATCAGGAAATTGTTCTTCCTATGCTTTGTCCAGCTCTAACAGATGGGAGCAGGAGCTTCACTGCCTGGATTTTAGGTGTATACAATACTACATTCATTGCATGGAATCATTCCACAAATCGGACTTGCTTTTCGTTATTCCTGAGAGCCCATGTGCTTGCCATATGGTGTCTAAAGGGATGGTGGCTTCTTGAATTAAGGTGACTATTTGCCAGGACTATGTTTTTTTTAGGGAAAAAGCCTGTGCCCCTTAGGGTCACTGCTTATTCCATGAGACATACGAGAGGTGGGTGCATCCTAGGCCTATGAGAACCAGGCTTCTGCTGAGCAGTTGTGCAAGACGCAACATGGTTGTTGCTTTACATGTTTGCTAACAATTACAGAGGCAGTGTCTTGGCCTTGGCTGAAGCCAGTTTTGGACAGAAGGTCTTAAAGTCCACAGTGCCAGCATAGGACCCTTTCTTTCCTTCCTGCTCTACTTATCTTTCTTCCTTCTATACTGTATGTTGAAACTGAAGTTACTGGTGTAGGGGGGGTGGGTAAATGGGAACTGAGAGGCAGTCTCCACCTCTAGAGACTTGTCATGAAATTGCCCTGCCTTCTAGAGGAAGTTACTTTTACTTTATGATTTCTGTGTTCCATAATGACTAAGCTAAATAAGACTTCTTAGTAAATACACAAACATCCCCTGTTTATACTTCTGGTAGTAGCAGGATAATAAAGAGACAGTGTTTATTGTACAAGTCCAGCCCAAGCTTCTTGTTCTTACTCATGTAAATCCGAAGCTGCCTGTTGCAGCCTTGTTCCTATTGGTTGAGCTGGATGTTATTGCACCAGCCAATAGAAGTCACCTGCTCCTTTTATAGAGCTCACAAGTCTAGGGATCTTGAGGCAGGGGTGAACAAAAAATATAAACCTTGGAGCCAGACATAATTTTAAGTGACTGCTTGGAGTTACAGGAGCAAGTGAATGGTTGTGAGCATATTATCTATCTATCTGAAAGCCCCACAGAAATTTAAGAACCAGAGTAAAATGTTATAATCCCTGGCTACCAGGCTCCTGGGTTTTTTTTTTCCTTCATTGAAGACCTGTCAACTGATGGCTATAGATAATTTATTTAAATACTGCTGCTCCTAAGGGTAGAAATGAAAATAATTAACAAACTTAGCATTAATTATTTTTATATATTTGGCAACTGGGTTATAGGTGCTTTAAATGACAGGGAGTGTGTCAGTCCTAACATTGTATCACGGTGCCCGTGATTGCTGCAGTTCCTTGTCTGTCACCAGTAGGGGGCTGCTATTGGCTGTCTGCAGATAGCCCACCTTTCATTGCCTATTTAAACCTGGATTGGGCACCCTTTAGTTGCCCTTTCGTGTTGTTTCTGACCTTCTTGCTATCACTATGCCAGTGATAGCTGGGCCTCTGTTCCAGTGTTCCTGAGTTCCTGATCTCATGTGTTCCTGAGTTCCTGATCTCTACTGTTCCAGTGTTTCCTGCATGCTGAAGTACTTCCAGTCCTGGTTCCGGCCTAGTCTCTGGTGTTGCAGTTCCTGCTGAACTTCTTCTCTGCGGTTTCCTGACCTGACTGATCGTTGCTGGTTCCTGTCATCGCATCGCCTGTCTCCTGTATCCTGGCAACCTCCTGCCTGGTCGCGTCGGCGACATTGCTTGTTACTCCAGTGTGCGGTCACTGGTTTGCTCCACAGCCTGTCGGCTATACAATTCTGTGTTGGTCCCAGCGTGCGGACGCTGGTTTGCTCCTAAGCCTTGCGGCTAGACAAACTCGCTTGTTACACCAGTGTGCGGTCACTGGTTTGCTCCAAAGCCTATCGGCTATACAATCCTGTGTTGGTCCCAGCGTGCGGACACTGGTTTGCTCCTAAGCCTTGCGGCTAGACAAACTCGCTTGTTACACCAGTGTGCGGTCACTGGTTTGCTCCAAAGCCTATCGGCTATACAATCCTGTGTTGGTCCCAGCGTACGGATTAGACAAACTCGCTTGTTACACCAGTGTGCGGTTACTGGTTTGCTCCAAAGCCTATCGGCTATACAATCCTGTGTTGGTCCCAGCGTGCGGACGCTGGTTTGCTCCAAAGCCTTGCGGCTATACAAACTTGCTTGTTACACCAGTGTGCGGTCACTGGTTTGCTCCAAAGCCTTGCGGCTATACAAACTCGCTTGTTACACCAGTGTGCGGTCACTGGTTTGCTCCAAAGCCTATCAGCCATACAATTCTGTGTTGGTCCCAGCGTGCGGACGCTGGTTTGCTCCAAAGCCTTGCGGCTATACAAACTCGCTTTTTACACCAGTGTGCGGTCACTGGTTTGCTCCAAAGCCTATCAGCTATACAATTCTGTGTTGGCCCCAGCGTGCGGACGCTGGTTTGCTCCTAAGCCTTACAGCTATACTAACTCGCTTGTTACACCAGTGTGCGGTCACTGGTTTGCTCCTAAGCCTATCGGCTATACAATTCAGTGTTGGTCCCAGCGTGCGGACGCTGGTTTGCTCCAAAGCCTTGCGGCTTTACAATTCCCCTGTTAATCTCAGTGTGTGTACACTGGGTTGCTTACGATCCTGTCAATTTGCCATTACCATCTGACTGCTGCTTCTATCTCTGGGCTGCCCTGCCTGGTATTGGTAAGGCCGGTAGAACCTTTTGCCACATTCCATCTGAGGTTGCCTTACCCGGTATTGGCAGGGCCGGTAGAGCCTACATTATGAATCTATTGAGGCTGCCTTGCCCGGTAATTTGGTAAGGCCGGTAGAACCGTTATGCGATTCCATCTGCAGGTTGCCTTACCCGGTATTGGCAAGGCCGGTAGAGCCTAACATTCTGCTACTTCAGACTGTCCTGTCCGGTATATTGACAGGACCGGTAGAGTCTGCCTTCTGTCTTGTTATATTCTGTATATATCTGTATGTATGTGTATGCCATCCTACGTTATCAATTTATTATTTCAATAAAATTGATTTTTACCTAAAACTTGTGTCTGAGAGTCATAATAAACCGTGACAGTACGAAAGGGCCATGACCTCAGACAGCAAAGGTGAAGGTAATGCACAGAATATCCATTGGAGGATGGATGTGCACAAGCAACGTTTGGATCAGTTGGCAGTTGCAATTCAAACGATCCTTGAACGCACGATACTTGCTGACAAATCTAGCTCTAGCCCGGTGGTCTCGCCAAGTCAGACACCGGAGAGTGATACCAGACCCCAAGGGGGCACTGTTAAAGGGTTAACGGCTTCTGCACCCTTGCCGCTAAGATACGATGGTGACCCTAGTCTCTGCAGAGGGTTCATCAACCAACTCGAGATTTTAATGGAATTGACGGCACATGCATTTCCCAATGATCGTAGTAAGGTGGGGTTTACAATATCTTTGCTCACTGGCAGAGCTTTGGCTTGGGCTAACCCCTTGTGGGAGAATGCTAAACCTTGTACTAAAAACTTTAGAGAATTTGTGCAATCCTTTCGAAGAGTGTTTGAGCCTCCTGGTAGAACAACCTCTGCTGCCAAACGCCTTATGGAGATACATCAGGCCAGGCGTACAGTAGGCGACTACGCCATCGAATTCCGGAAATTGGCAGCAGAGGTAGGTTGGAATAACGAGGCATTATTGGCAGCTTTTTCTCAAGGCCTGAATGACCACATTAAGGACGAAATCGCTGCTAAAGATCTACCTATTGATCTAGATGACTACATTGAATATGTTATGATAATTGACTCCAGAATACGTGAGAGATCAATTGCCAGAGATCGTAAGTTACGGTCAAAGAATAATGAGCCTAGTGGCATGTTTTGCCCACCCATCCCTCCCCTGGCATTGAAGTCTAGTGAACCTGTACGGGAGACAAGTGAACCTATGCAAATAGGCTTCACTAGACTAACCAAGGCTGAGAGACTTTATCGCAGAAGACAAGGGTTGTGTTTATACTGCGGTAAAAAAGGGCATTTGCTAAATTCCTGTCCGGTACGTCCGGGAAACGCACACACCTAGGGTACCTTGGGGGACAGGCCCTAGGTGGTGTACAATCGTCCCCAGTGTCGGGCACAATGAAACCCACCATACAGGTGGTATTATCTTGGGCACAACGCTCCGTGGAGGTTTTGGCCTTGGTTGACTCTGGTGCAGCAGGGTATTTTATGGATAATACCTTTGCTGAATTGCACGGAGTTCCACGCATTGAAAGAGAAAATCCCTTAACTATTGAAGCGATTGATGGCAGACCCTTAGAACCGCCTCAGGTTATGTTTGAAACTATGCCACTGTCTATGACTATTGGGGCACTTCACAGAGAAGAGCAGCAGTTTCAACTGATTAATTCTCCGCACCATGCGGTAATATTGGGCTTTCCGTGGTTACAGTTACATAACCCACAATTTGATTGGAAAAAGTGTGAAATTGCTGCTTGGTCCCAGTTTTGTATGGACAAGTGCGTCATCCAGCCTGTTAAGGTCCTGTGCACCTCCTCGGCTATACCGGATGTGTACCAACAGTTTGGCAATGTTTTTAGCAAAGGAGAGGCCAGTTTGCTACCTCAGCATAGACCTTATGATTGTTGCATCGAATTGCAGCCTGGGGCAGTACCTCCGAAAGGACGCACTTATCCATTATCTTGTGAGGAAAATAAGGCTATGGAGGATTACATTTCTGATGCCCTTGCTAGAGGGATCATACGAAAATCTACCTCTCCAGCTGGGGCTGGGTTCTTTTTTGTAAAAAAGAAAAATGGCGAATTAAGACCATGCATTGACTACCGGGGCTTGAATAAACTAATGGCAAAAAACGCATACCCAATACCACTCATCACCGAGCTTTTTGACAGGCTTAAGGGCGCTCCGATTTTTACCAAATTGGACCTACGGGCCGCTTACAATCTGGTGCGCATTCGAGCAGGTGATGAGTGGAAAACTGCCTTTAATACTCGAGCTGGGCACTACGAGTATCTTGTAATGCCATTTGGGCTATGTATTGCCCCCGCAGTTTTCCAGGAACTGATAAACGATGTTCTGAGAGATATGTTACAGACATGTGTTGTTGTTTATCTGGACAATATATTGATTTACTCTCAAGACATGGCACATCACATCAAAGATGTATCCGCAGTATTGCTACGACTCAGTGAGAACAAATTATTTTGTAAACTGGAAAAATGTGACTTTCATAGAACCAGTGTGCCATTCTTGGGGTTCATAATTGGCAATGATGGCATTGCCATGGACAAGGATAAGTTGTCAGCTGTCTTACAATGGCCAAAACCCAAGGGGCTTAAAGCCATACAGCGTTTCCTGGGTTTCACTAATTATTATAGGCGGTTTATTAAGAACTTTTCTTCCATTGTTAAACCTTTGTCCGATCTTACGCACAAGGGCGCTAATCCTTCTTGTTGGCCGGTATCTGCTGAGAATGCCTTTGAGAATTTGAAGCTGGCATTTGCTGCGGCTCCTGTGTTATCCCACCCCAATCCTCTACTTCCATTTACGTTAGAGGTGGATGCCTCAGACATTGGGGTTGGGGCAGTACTTTCGCAACGACACGAGAAAGGTGGTACTCTCAGACCTTGTGGGTTTTTCTCTAAGAAGTTGACTGTCACTCAAGGCCACTATGAGATAGGTGACAAAGAATTATTGGCCATTATCCTCGTTCTTAAGGAGTGGCGTCATTTGCTTGAAGGTACCAAGACTCCCATATTAATCCTAACAGATCATAAAAATCTGACTTATCTCTCGGAGGCCAAGAGATTGTCCTCCCGTCAGGCCAGGTGGGCACTGTTCCTGTCTCGATTTAATTTCATTGTATCATATTTACCGGGGTCAAAGAATATCAGGGCGGATGCACTGTCAAGACAATTTGAGGCCGACAGTGACAGAGTGGAAGCACCAGCACCCATCATCCAACCTGATAGAATACTGGCTACTATACGCACGAGTATCACTTCTCCTTTAGGGGAGGAGATCCTGGCCTCCCAGGGGTCCGCTCCCCATGAAACTCCAGTGGGCAAATGTTTTGTCGATGAACCATTTCGTACTAGGCTGCTTGAAACCTACCATTCCTCTAAGGCTGTGGGACATATTGGTAGAGACCAATTGTTATGGTCCCTTTCTCAGTTATTTTGGTGGCCCTCCATGAGAAACGATTGTGCCGAATTTACGAATGCCTGTGCCACCTGTGCCCGCGCTAAGACCCCGAGACATCTCCCTGTGGGCTTGCTTCAACCGGTGCCTAATGGCGAACGCCCCTGGTCTCATGTTTCCATTGATTTTATGGGAGAGTTGCCTATGTCCAAGGGGTACTCCTTTATATTCATGGTGGTGGACAGGTTTTCTAAAATAGCTCATTTCGTGCCCCTCCGTGGTCTTCCGTCAGCGAAGGAATTGGCAATGGTGTTCGCCAGAGAAGTATTCCGGTTGCATGGAGTGCCTAGGGTACTGGTGTCTGACAGGGGGAGCCAGTTTGTGTCTAGATTTTGGAGGGCATTTTGCCAACAGATGGGCATACAGCTGTCCTTCTCCTCTGCCTACCATCCCCAGACCAATGGAGCCGCTGAACGAGCTAATCAGGGCTTGGAACAATTTCTCCGTTGTTTTGTTACTGACCATCATGATAATTGGTCCGACTTGTTGCCTTGGGCAGAGTTCGCCAGGAACTGTGCGGTCAATTCTTCATCTGGGAGCTCTCCATTTCTGATTAATTATGGGTTCCAGCCCTGTTTGCTTCCAGACTCATTTCAGACGCAACAGATTCCAGCTCTGGATGAGCATATCGAGCAACTCCGTTCCACATGGGCACAAGTTCAGAGGGCACTTGGTCAGTCATTTCAGCGTCATCAGCGCCATGCTAATCGCAGAAGGCTTCCAGCGGTTTCCTTTCAGGTTGGGGATAGAGTATGGCTTTCCTCCAGAAATCTCAAGCTGCAGGTTCCGTCTAATAAGTTGGCTCCCCGGTTTATTGGTCCATACAGAGTTATTCGCAAAATTAACCCTGTCTCCTATGCACTAGACCTACCTGCATCCATGCGTATCCATAATGTGTTCCATGTGTCCCTTCTTAAGCCTCTGGTTTGCAATCGCTATACTACCACACCTGTGGTGCCAGGACCTGTTGAGGTCGAGGGCCAGAAGGAGTACGAGGTTCAGAGCAATATTGATTCCCGTAGGCTTAGAGGAAGGGTACAGTACCTGGTACATTGGAAAGGGTATGGTCCTGAGGATCGATCATGGGTGGATAGTACGGACCTTCATGCACCTAGGCTAACTAGGGCCTTTCATGCCAATTACCCACAGAAACCTAGACCCTATTCTAGGAGAGGGGGTCTTTGAAGGGGGGGTACTATCACGGTGCCCGTGATTGCTGCAGTTCCTTGTCTGTCACCAGTAGGGGGCTGCTATTGGCTGTCTGCAGATAGCCCGCCTTTCATTGCCTATTTAAACCTGGATTGGGCACCCTTTAGTTGCCCTTTCGTGTTGTTTCTGACCTTCTTGCTATCACTATGCCAGTGATAGCTGGGCCTCTGTTCCAGTGTTCCTGAGTTCCTGATCTCATGTGTTCCTGAGTTCCTGATCTCTACTGTTCCAGTGTTTCCTGCATGCTGAAGTACTTCCAGTCCTGGTTCCGGCCTAGTCTCTGGTGTTGCAGTTCCTGCTGAACTTCTTCTCTGCGGTTTCCTGACTTGACTGATCGTTGCTGGTTCCTGTCATCGCATCGCCTGTCTCCTGTATCCTGGCGACCTCCTGCCTGGTCGCGTCGGCGACATTGCTTGTTACTCCAGTGTGCGGTCACTGGTTTGCTCCACAGCCTGTCGGCTATACAATTCTGTGTTGGTCCCAGCGTGCGGACGCTGGTTTGCTCCTAAGCCTTGCGGCTAGACAAACTCGCTTGTTACACCAGTGTGCGGTCACTGGTTTGCTCCAAAGCCTATCGGCTATACAATCCTGTGTTGGTCCCAGCGTGCGGACGCTGGTTTGCTCCTAAGCCTTGCGGCTAGAGAAACTCGCTTGTTACACCAGTGTGCGGTCACTGGTTTGCTCCAAAGCCTATCGGCTATACAATCCTGTGTTGGTCCCAGCGTGCGGACGCTGGTTTGCTCCTAAGCCTTGCGGCTAGACAAACTCGCTTGTTACACCAGTGTGCGGTCACTGGTTTGCTCCAAAGCCTATCGGCTATACAATCCTGTGTTGGTCCCAGCGTGCGGACGCTGGTTTGCTCCAAAGCCTTGCGGCTATACAAACTTGCTTGTTACACCATTGTGCGGTCACTGGTTTGCTCCAAAGCCTTGCGGCTATACAAACTCGCTTTTTACACCAGTGTGCGGTCACTGGTTTGCTCCAAAGCCTATCAGCTATACAATTCTGTGTTGGCCCCAGCGTGCGGTCGCTGGTTTGCTCCTAAGCCTTACAGCTATACTAACTCGCTTGTTACACCAGTGTGCGGTCACTGGTTTGCTCCTAAGCCTATCGGCTATACAATTCAGTGTTGGTCCCAGCGTGCGGACACTGGTTTGCTCCAAAGCCTTGCGGCTTTACGATTCCCCTGTTAATCTCAGTGTGTGTACACTGGGTTGCTTACGATCCTGTCAATTTGCCATTACCATCTGACTGCTGCTACTATCTCTGGGCTGCCCTGCCCGGTATTGGTAAGGCCGGTAGAACCTTTTGCCACATTCCATCTGAGGTTGCCTTACCCGGTATTGGCAGGGCCGGTAGAGCCTACATTATGAATTTATTGAGGCTGCCTTGCCCGGTAATTTGGTAAGGCCGGTAGAACCGTTATGCGATTCCATCTGCAGGTTGCCTTACCCGGTATTGGCAAGGCCGGTAGAGCCTAACATTCTGCTACTTCAGACTGTCCTGTCCGGTATATTGACAGGACCGGTAGAGTCTGCCTTCTGTCTTGTTATATTCTGTATATATCTGTATGTATGTGTATGGCATCCTATGTTATCAATTTATTATTTCAATAAAATTGATTTTTACCTAAAACTTGTGTCTGAGAGTCATAATAAACCATTGCTCCCTCTCAGCCATCTAATGACAGCCCCGAGTATCCTGACGTTCAGGGAATGTGATTTGCTTCCGGCCGGCCTGAATTATAAATGATTTAAAGCATTTTTATAAATATGGCTTCACTACTCTGATGTTAAAGCCTGGATTGCTTAAGCACAGCATATACCTGGAGTTAAGATTCTGGCGAAAATTCTGCCCTAAAATTGTCACAAATAGCAACATTTGTTTACAGATTCGCAGTGCAACTTTTTTTTTTTTGTTTGTTTTTTTAACAAACGCTGTTACTCCATTAAAAAAAAAGAAAAAAAACCTTACTATACGGAGTAAAGGCGTTATTAATTGCATAACTATAGAAGACCCTGTTACAACCATTTTAACGCTTCTTTTTTTGTTTAACTCCGCTTTTATAAATCACCCTCATAGTGTACTTCTGTGAACTCAGTTCTGCATGTAACAGTGGGGAAAGCCAGACTATCAGAGATACAGCTTATTGCTGGGAATGTGGTCCCAGTAGAAGGAAGTGACCTAAGGTGAACCCTGTGAAATTAGTGGGTTCGCCATTTTGAAGGGCCAGGAGCATGCCTCAAACTCAGGTGGCAAATAAATGTATTTTATGTATGTAAAATATGAGCACCTTATGCTTATAAACATCTAATTGACAAACTACACCCCAGATCTATACAAATTGGGTTGTGTTTTTTTTTTTTAATAAAGTAAATGGGAGAACTACCTGAATTTATTTTGTGGTATTTTATAACAAACACACTAATTACATGCAAACATTTGAGTAAAAATCATGACATTTGTTTAGTATTAATATATTTATCTATGTAAAAATTGGGGCTATATGGTACCAAAGTAAAGCTTATTCTATTCAGAGAAAAACGATGTTTAGTTTGTATGGGTATAATAAATTATAAACAAGTAACATTTAATTTAATACCCTAAACCCCCCCCCCCCCCACACACACGCCAAGAAACATTACATTTCACTCTGTCCTTAAAACCTAAGGGTTAATGATGGTTTATCGCAAGCTCTGACATACACCTGCAATAGCAGAGCTTTCCAAACTGTGTGTCGGGACAAGTTAGTGTGTCGGCTGCAGTGTGTAGGTGTGTCGCGAAAACTTAACAGGAAACCTCTGAATCTATGTGAGCTTGCATGCATTTTTATGCAGCAAAGGTGCCGATTACTATGGTGCTCTAGTATATTCCCCTTCTGTTGTATCCGTGTGTGCACACCACGGTCAAGGGATCATATAGGTAGTGCACATGCACAGTATGCGTAATCGGGTCGAAACAGCGGAAGTTACGTGGACTCACCTGAAGTGACGTGTTCTAGAAATTCCATGGGTCCAGTTTTTTGATAGAACACTGTCTTGACCGCTGCTCGATCACCGCTTGACAAAATTTGTTCAATGTGAAAAGTTACACGCGGCCGATCAACGAAAAACAGCCTAGTCTGCACTATCTGTAGGTGTGTGCTGATTGTTCTCTCACTTTATCACTGTGGGAGTAAAGTGCTGGTGCTGTTATTTTCTTTAGCTAATATTCCACCAAATATTCCAAACCTGTGTTCATCCCATCAACTTCATACATCTCATTAAATGGTAAGAAGTAGTTATTGGTGGTGGTCAGATTTTTTAAATTCTTGCACATATTTATATATTTTTACTCATAAATGACAACAATCTTGGAAATGTATGTTATTATCTTACAAACCATATATTTTTAAAAATATAAATGAAAGGTTTTCATGAGATATGTTGTGTCCCCATACATTTCGTTATTACAATTTATGTATGTGTCCGTATCTCTTATAAGGGGTTAGTTTAACCTCTGGTTTGCTAGTAAAAATGAATTACTGTGTCGCGAAATGATGCATGTCTAAAAAGTGTGTCACCAACATGAAAAGTTTGGAAAGCTCTGTGCTATAGAATTGATCGTATAATTTCCAAATGCCACAGTCACATAGCTGTACAATGTAGCTGCAGTGCAATACAACATAAAGTATTACTTTGAAAGTCAGAAAGCATGAAATGGCAACTGTAAACAGTAGGCATAAAAGTTTACTTTTTATGTTATAAAAACATTTACAATATCCTTATAATGTATACTATAGGTGGTATGCAGAAAGAGAGAGGAACCGCTCTAGAACAAGTCAACTGCACCACAGGAGAGAGGTCTCCAAAGCATTTCTTAACAATGTGTTGAAGACTCATTCAAGGAGGTTAAAATCCCCATTTAACCCCTTCGGGTCCTGATAGGTGTGCTACGTTTTGAAAGTAATTGCTTTGCTGTGCTCTGGAGACTTAACATTCAAGGGTTTAAAATAGGGCTGCAACTCACGATTAGTTTGATAATCGATTAGTTGGCCGATTATTTTTTCGATTAATCAGATAAAAAAAAAAAAATGCTACATTTTCACTATTTAAATTGATTTAATGAACAAATAGTGTTAAAAACAAACAGCAGAATAAAAAACTTTACACATTGAAGTGTTAGTAATGTCTAAAAAAACTTTTTTGCATTTAGAAGAGCTTAAAAAGCTGATCTAAATGCAAAAAACCATATCTCTCAAACCGCTATGGTTTAAGAGCTACGGGCGCTTGAGAAGTGCCGGGATCTCGTTACTTACACGGAATCCCTTCATTGGAATGGTCTAAAACGTGTGCCTAGTGTTGAATGAAATAGAGTTAATGACCCTTTACATGTTGGTGAGGTCTTCAGTACATATTGAAGCAAGGCTTTGGCGACCTCTCTAGCAGTTAAAGGGGAACTACCACCCCGCAAAAACTGTATGTTAATTAAGTCTTCATCTGGCGATTAGCTGCTTAGTAGCGCTAGTCACCAGAAATATTACCTGGTTTCAAAGATTTTCTTCTTATTCGGAGGCTGACAGCAGCAGGAAGCACGGATATATCTTGCCATAGTGACGTCCGTGCGCCTGCGGTGTCAGTCCCTTTTGGAGTCAGACGACAGGTCAGATTTATCACTACTTATAGCCCCCAGTATCGGCGGATTTGCAATATTATACGCAAATTTCTGCCAATGCTGCAGGCTGATTCAAGATTGGCTGATGTGACTAGGAAAGGTTGTAGGTTTGTAGCTAAGAGAGGCATTAATATAGGGAATATAGTATCACCCAGCCTTTACATATCGAATCCTACCAGACCCACCTGGTTAAATCACAAAGGTAATTATAAGTGTGGTATATTACGTTGCAAAAGTTGTCAATATATGCAACTAGTCAAACAATTTTCAAGCACAGCCACTGGAACGAAATATGACATAAAGAGTTACATCAGTTGTGGCACTAGAAATGTCATATATTTGTTTACGTGTCAACTGTGCTTGATACAATATGTTGGACGCACAGGCAGGCCTCTAAGGCAAAGGATTAGAGAGCATATCTACCAAGCAGAAAAGGGTTTGTTAGACTCAGCAGTTGCCAGGCATATTAATGATGCCCATGGGGGTGACCGGACAGGAATGGCTTTTGTTGGCATTGAGAGGGTTTTTTTGTCTTGGCGAGGTAGAGATATGTCCAGGTTGCTGGACGAGCGCGAGGTGTTCTGGATTCTCCAGTTTGAAACCAGGACTCCTGCTGGCCTCAATGCCGAATGGGACATTAGCCATCTATTTGTTTATTTTACTGTCCAGTGTCTGGTTTTATTGATATAGGGTTGGCTAGTCTACCAAGGGGGTTGTAGTGACCCTCTCCTCTCTTTTCAATATTAACCTGTGATGGTTGGGGGATGAGACGTTAGTTTATTTATCGTTGTTTGAGTCAAATAAAGGGAATGTGATTAGCAGCATTTAGCATTTCTCAGTTCCATTTATTTATTGATGACAATCAGTAACAATCTCCCCTTATTTTGGGGTTTCCGTTAAAGACTAATATAATATATCAAGTTTATTATGTCCATTATGTCACATTGTATACAGAGGTGTATTGTCTTCACCCTTTGTGTTGTTAAACTACTGGTTCAGGTTGCGGTACAACAACAGGTTAAATTTTGAATTTGGATGAGTAGTACCTGCACCTGTTCCGACCTCGAGCCGTATATTTCTAGCTATGTACAGAATCGATTGCCTGTTGGTGGTATAAGATGTTTAATTTGGTGTATTATCCAATCAAGTTGAAACTGAAGGTTTTTAAATGAGTGTTTAGTTATACATTGTATCTTTGATGAAGCGCTTTTGAAGCGCGAAATGCGTCAGATGTTCTGCATCTTATCAAGCTGTATGTGCGAATAATATCTCCGCTCTTATCACACTGATCTTTTGAAATTTTTAAAGATATTAATAAATAATTCAAGTTTTATATTGAGTGAGTCACAGTTGATTTTATAATCACGAAGAAGCGGCCTGGAGGGTGCTCCTGGATCTTTTGTTAAGGCGGGAAGTGCCTGCACAGCATGCCTTACTTAGCATAATGGTTCTCTAAATAAAAGAAACACGTTTTTTTAAATAAACCCCTTAACAACTGTGTGACGTGCAAGGACTGCTATCATTTTTTCCCCTAAGCTCCAGTGATGGTCCCACTTCTGTGGGAGTGCTGTAAGTAAAAACAGGGTCAAAAATTGACAATTCAAAGACAGGATGGGTATCTCTAAAATCCACCACTCGGCGTTTGTCAGTACACGTAACAGGTCACGTGCCAGCGCATCAGCAAGGATCTAAGTGGTCCTTAAGGGGTTAAAATATAGCTAATACAACAAATTAGTGATTTTAAAATGTCTTTCAGGTGGACGTGTCCCTTTAACACTTTGTGGAGCAATGTGTTGCGTACCCCTCTGGCACTCAAAGGGTTAAAGAGAGAAAAAAGCTGTCTATATGTTAGCCATTTGTTTGAGAAATTTCTTGCTAGTTACTCATTTCACAGACCGTAAGATTCACTGTAAGACATACAACGATTTTAAAGGTGAAAGGTAGGAATAAAAGCAGTTCATTAGATTGGCAGGGGAATGTCAGACTACCTTTCTCTTATATTCAAGCAAAATACTGTAATATATATGTGCTGTGCTGCACCAAAATTACCACACACTGTTTTATGAATGAATCTAGGCAGAATCCACACACTGGGGTGCATTTCTAATAGCACAACAAGTAATTAGTTTGGTCTCAAACAGAACTAATTAGCATGTTGTGCTGTTATCATCACATACGATGGAGAACTGCAGCCAATCCGTGATTTGCGCATGGAGTGCGATATATAATAGAAAAAAGAACTGCCTTTTGCACACCAGTTAGAGGTGTTGCTGAATAACTAAACTATTAGTGTGAGCTATATCATTTGAATAAAAATCTCTCACTAGAAGGGTTTACCCATACCTCCCAACATTTCAAACTGCCAACGAGGGACACATGGTTTGGGGGGGGGGCTAGGGGTGTGTCTGGTGGGCTGGGCATTAAAGAGAATTTTTAGGCTATTTCATGACCTATTGACACCTTCTTGTGTAACCTAATAAATGACTTATAACAAGGCCAAAGTATCTTATTTACACAGACTAATTTATAAACACATCTACTGATGTTTACACAAACAATGTGAGTTTTATTGCTGTAGAACAGTATGATACACTTATATACACACCACACAGTCTGATTTCCTAAAAAGAGGGACATAAGGGTGGGAAAGAGGGACAGAAGGATTTGGGTCTAAAAGAGGGACTGTCCCTCCTAAAGAGGGACACTTGGGAGATATGGTTTACCCTCGATTTATTGAGCAGATAAAGTTATATAAGAGGGATGCTGAAACCTGTACTCGGCCCCCACCACCAACAGTGCAGGTTTCCAGGATTACACATGGACTCTGGCGAATCGGTTAGTGGTTCATTCATTCTGAAGGATCTGCCAGGGTTGATGACCGCTGCTTTGCTGAAGGAGATCCTGAAAACCTGCACTTTTTGTGTGTGTGTGTGTGGGGGGGGGGGGGGCTTGAGGACATGTTTGTGCGCCCCTGCACTATGACATACATATATGTATATCTGTTTCTCATTTAAAAAGCAAACGCAAAAAAATCCTTTACGACTGTACCTTAATTTACATCTAAAAAGGGCATCATTCAGAGGCAGGAACCAAAAAAGGGCACAATAAGGGTTCACTTGTTTTTACTTACCTCTGTTGTCCTGTATTGCCTTCTTGTCATAATTCATAGTTTAGCGGGGGGTATTATGAGGGTGTAATGAAGGCTGGCCCATAATAGTGTCAGCCAGGTATGATGATATCTCATGTTTTGAACAGTAACTGGAAGTTGAGAAAAAGAATTGGAATAAGGATTCGGAAGGCGCTTAAATCAGGAAAGTCTCTTATGGAAATATACAGTACATTCCACTTCACCAGGCTCTATGATTGGTCCATCCTGCAGCCTTTACTTCACACAAAGTCCAACCACTTTACTACTACATTGGAATTTGTCATTCTTTTTCTCAAACAGATAAAGACAACATGGGCGTCCGCAGGGGGGGGGGCAAGGGGGGGGCACTTGCCCCCCCCTGGATTTTAATCTCTTGCGGGGTCTGTAGCTCTCGCTCGCACTCTGCAGCACCGCTCCTTCTGCTGCCAGCGGCGATCACCTCTCCTCTCCCCTCCGCGATGCGATGCCCGTCATGCACAGTTGGCAGCCAATGAGAGAGGGGAATCCACCTCTCCTCTCTCATTGGCTGCAATGCGGTGTGCACTGCAGCCAATAAGAGAGGAGAGTTGGATACCCCTCTCTCACTGGCTGCCAACTGTGCGTGACGGGCGTCGCGGAGGGGAGAGGTGATCGCCGCGGGCAGGTGAAGGAGCGGTGCTGCAGAGGGCAAATTAGAAGCTGATGTGGCAAGTTATAAGCTGATGGGGGCAATGTGAGAGCAAGCTGGAGCTGATGGGGGCAAGTTGGAACAAGCTGAAGCTGATAGGGGCAAGCTGGAGCTGATGGGGGCAATGTGAGGGCAAGTTGGAGCTGATGGAGCAATGTGAGGGCAAGTTGGAGCTGATGGGGGCAAGTTGGAGCAAGTTGAAGCTGATGGGGGCAAGTTAGAGCTGATGGGGGCAAGTTGGAGTAAGTTGAAGCTGATGGGGGCAAGTTGGAGCTGATGGGGCAATGTGAGGGCAAGTTTGAACTGATGGGGGCAGGTTAGAGCTGATGGGGGCAAGTTGGAGCAAGTTGAAGCTGATGGGGGCAAGTTGGAGCTGATGGGGCAATGTGAGGGCAAGTTGGAGCTGATGGAGCAATGTGAGGGCAAGTTGGAACTGATGGGGCAAGTTGGAGCTGATGGGGGCAAGTTGGAGCACGTTGAAGCTGATGGGGGCAATTTTTTATAATTCAGTTATAGTGCCTTGATCATGGGTGTATGACTAGTGTGGTGCATTGAATAGTGTTAACATTAAAAAAAGATTAGAAATTACAACACTTAAATCAGACAATGGCAACTTGATTCTTCTATTAAAGGGGAACTACCACCCCACAATAACTTTACATTAATTAATTCTTCATCCGGCTCCAAAAGGGACTGACAGCGCAGGCGCACGGACGTCACTATGATGAGATGTCCGTGCTTCCTGCTACTGTGAGCCTCCGAAAAACTGGAAAATCTTTGAAACTAGGTAATATTTCTGGCGACTAGCACTACTAAGCAGCTAGTCACCAGATGAAAAATTAATTAAAGGTATTGCGGGGTGGTAGTTCCCCTTTAAGCTTTTGTATTAGGTTTCTCAACCCTTTGCATGCCTGAGCTTTATGTGATGACTATTCCCCTCCCCTTCATGACATTGTGAAAAAAGGACAGAGTATGGATGTCATTAAAATTATGCCCCCCCCCTGGAAAAATTTCTGCGGACGCCCATGAAAGACAATCAGAAGTAGATGCTGACCTAAGGACCACCACTTAAGCACTGTAAAATCCTATAAGGGAGGACACACGATTTCTTGTTGAGATTTTTTTGTTTTTTTAACTTAATATTTGCATATAAATCAAATCACTAACTCAGAACATCTATAGGGGAAATAAACATACTCAGAGGAATAGTGTTCTAGGGAGGAATTACTTAAATCTTTTGACAGAGATACACATCCCTTAAAAATATGGGCATCCATCCCTTTAAATTATTCCAATGTGACTACAATGTTATAGCAAAATGTATTTATTCAAAATAATTAGTATAACTACACAGTTATAACAATTAGTCAATATGACTGCAGTTTTACAATAAAATATGTTTGTTAAAATAGTAATGAAAAACAATTGAACCAATAATCATGTATAGATCAAAATCATGAACTCAAAACATCTGTGTGGGTAATAGACATAATACAGAGCAGTTGTGTTTTAAGAAGGAACAAATTAAAACCTTATAGATGCACATCCCTTTAAATTTGGGCGCTCATCCCTTAAATTTCAATATGACTGCAATAATGCAACAAAATTTGTTGATTCAAGATAATTGTATCTACAATGTTATAACAATAGACAATATGATTACAATGTTACAACAAAATGTATTTGGTAAAATAGTAAAAAAAACCACACTAAGGAACAAAATAACAACCAATACTGATAACATTATATAGAAATCAGTAGTGCATCTCCGCTTCACCATAAAAACATCCCCATTACGACAAGTGAATCGCACTAAAAGGTACACCATTTTAGCAAATTGGAGAAGCAGCAACCTCACACAGGGGTTCTGTGGTATGCTTTAGAACTCCCCATAAACAGGGATCTCAAGACACGCCGTACCACCAAATAAAAATATATCACAATAACAAAAAAAAATCATTCTAGATAAAGGAACACTTGTTTCACATAAAAAACTTACATAAAGGTAGTGTCACTGTGATCCACAAATAATAATCCTGGCCATGATTCAATGATATAGTGACCACGCAACGCATTTCACACCTAACTGTGCTTTCACAAACAGATGACTGAAAACTACCAGATATTTAAATGGCCACATTCCCATTTCATTGGTTAATTGTTTAATGAGCACTATGTAACCCAATATGTCTCAAACATCAAGTCCTTCCTGGTATCCTTCTGGACCACGGTGACAGTGAATGCCAGCCTCTCTGGCTGGGGAGTGGTCCTGGGTCGCCTGAGTGCTCAGGGTCGGTGGTCTCAGGAGGAGTCTCTCCTTCCCATCAACGTGTTGGAGCTTCGGGCGATATTTCATGCCCTTTGTCTTTGGACATCTCAGCTGGAAGACTGTCCAGTCCGGGTCCAGTCTGACAGTGCCCCTGTGTGTTGCTGTTTCTCCATGTACTTTTTAGTTTGATTCACTTGTCAGCGGTGGGGATTCTTTTGTGGTGAAGCACAAATAATTTTCATATATTCTTAATGTCTGCTGGTTGTTATTTTGTTGTTTAGTGTGTTTTTTACTAATTATTTTACCAAATAAATTTTGCTGCAACATTGCAGTCACATTGACTGTTGTTATAACATTGTATTTACATTTATAATTGTAGTTACAATTATCTTGAATAAACTAATTTTGTTGTATGAATGCAGTCATATCGCAATTTAAAGGGTTGACCTCCTGTATTTAAAGGGATGTGTATCTGTTATCCTATATTATAATTCGCAAAGGATGTTTGTCAGAAGCTGTCATGCACAGTAGAGACGACTGCGCGTGCTGCAGTCATACGCAGTACAGACTGCCCGCGCCGCGGCCGATACGGAGAGGGTGGGGTGCCGATTTCAGACCAGAGTCCTCTATGCGCACCTTCCTTAGACCGCTTGGTCCCAGGAAGGTGCGCAGAGAGGACTACAGTCTGAATTCAGATTGCTCCTCTCAGTATCAGCCGCGGCGCGGGCAGTCTGTACTGCACATGACTGCAGCGCCTCCAGTGTTGGCCCGTGTACACGGGCTTTAAAACTAGTAAGGTTTTAATTAAGGGGAATTATAACCCCTATACAAGTTTACCTCCTTTCCATCCTCCAATAGCGATAAGTTTAATCTTTTTTTTTTTTTTTTTTAAATGCATGCTCTTGTTAAATTTACATTATTATAAATGAGCCGTGGACTTACTGCTGAACATACTGCAGTTACAGCTGTGCACTGCAGTGCGTCAATCTTCTTCTGTTCCTCCCCAAGTATAGTTGTGTTTCAACCTCTTCCAGTGATGGAGGATTTCTCCATTTAAGCTATTTGGAATGTGACAATACTTGGGGAAAGAACAGAAGAAGATCAACAGACAAAAAAAAGATTAAAGCTCATCGCTATATGAGGAAGGCAATGAGGTAGACTGGTATAGGGGTGATAATTCCCCTTTAATTCCTTAGTAAGACACAACTCCTATGTAGTATGTCTATTTCTCCCAAAGATGCTTTGAGTTAATGATTTTGATCTATATATGATTATTGGTTCAAGTGTTTTTTTTTGTTTTTTTTTTATTACAATTTTAACAAATATATTTTGTTGTAACACCACAGCTGTATTGACTGTTATAACCGTTATACTAATTATTTTGAATAAATACATTTTCTTATAACATTGCAGTCACATTGGAATCATTTTAACTCCTTAAGGACCAGTGGACCCGGGGTATGTGGTCCTTTAAGGACCACATAGGAAATTTTGACGTGCCGTCCCACGTGACTGATCATGAGTGCGACACTGAATGGGGGACTGAAAGAGATCGCTCTGGTCTTGGAGCGATCATTTTCAGTCCTTGCTATTACTCACAGCACTCCTGCAGGAGCGCTGAGAGTATAAAGTACGTGATGTGCCAGTACCATCACTGGTCCTTAAGTGCTGAACAGCCGTGATGGTCCTGACACGTTGCTGGACGCAAAGGGGTTAAAGGAATGAGTGTCCATATTTTAAAGGTTTTGTGTATGTGTGTCATAAGAAGATTTTAACACCTTATCGACCCTTGACGGTCATAGCACGTCATGGGTTATACCCTTAACGACCCATGACGTACTATGACCATCATGGAATTCCGGGCTCCCTCCAAGGCTGCACGCCGTTTGGGGAGTCCGGAATCCGAATTTAAAACAAAAAAAAATGCCCCGTGGTCCTTTAGTGACAGCAACGCGTCTGCGCGGCCAGTCATTAAGGGGTTAAGTAATTTCCCCCAGAACACTATTCCTCCAAGTATGTTTGTTTATTTCCCCACAGATGTTTTGAGTTAGCGATTTGATTTATATGCGAATATTTACTTTGAAAAAATGTTTTTCAGCAAGAAACTGTGCCCTCTCTTATATTTTATAGGTCTTATGTGGTGGTCCTTTGGTCAGTGCCTACTTTTGATTGTCTTTATCTGGTTGAGAAAAAGAATGACAACCTCCAATGGAGTCTATGTAAAAATCTTATGTGGTGGCCCTGAGTGCCAGATTGATATCTAGTACACTGCAGCACAATGCATTTGGTGCATTTCTGGCACTTAAAGGGATAGTAATACTTTGTTTTAACTTTATTTTATTTGGAGGCATTAAAAAAACATGAAGAACGATATGTCTTATCTCTCAAACCTTTATGGTTTAAGACATATTCACAAGCAAAGTTTCCCCCTCCCGCCCCTTTTACCTAGTGTAAGCCATCTCTTCTCAGATGTGGAATCTGGTTGTAAGACCAGACAGATAACAGCAGGGGACAATCTTCTTTGTATGAAAAGAATGAAAGCCCTTCCCCCCTTGACAAGTTTTACAGCTTTTTCCCTTATCTTAATTGAAGATTGTCCCTCTGTGCAGTCTACCTCCCTTCTGATCTGGCTGAACAGGGGGGGGATACTTTGCTTGTGAATATCTCTTAAACCATAAAGATTTGAGAGATGAGACTTATATCGTTCTTCATGTTTTTTTAATGCCTACAAAATAAAATAAAGATAAAACAAAGTATTACTATCCCTTTAAAGAGGTAAGATCTCTCATGCTACAACTTGTTTGTGTTATGCTCTGAATGCAGGAAAGTTGCAGCAATGTGAAAACCAAATGTTCAATATAAAATGAAATCCTTGGGCTAAATGCACATGGACTTAGGTGGACCAATTTTGGGGCAAAACCAACACCACCATAGGGACAAATAAACATTCCCATTGATCTATAGGGGTTTTTAAATCGGTGGATGTTAGAGGTCTCAAATATATTGCAAATTAGTGGGTATTTTGGGGAAATTTTGTTAGTCCCCTAGGGTACAATTGACCCAGAATTTCTTCACTTTTGTGTTTGTGTAGAAGTCTTCCACTTTTGTCTTTGTGGATAATTTGTACCCATAATAATAATGTCATTAAAGGGATAGTAATGTTTCATAATAGAAGCGGCTGTAGTTAATCATCATAGTATTTGGACATTGGAGAGTGTTATTTCAATCCTGTCAGAGTTGTAGTTCAAGAGTAATTCAATGACAAGGTATCCCCCTCCCACCCCTTTTACTAATGTAACACTGTTCAGCCAAAGTGGAAAGGAGGTGCCCAGGTAGACTGCAGAGAGGGACAATCTTCAATTAAGATAAGGGAAAAACCTGAAAAACATGTCAAGGGGGGCAGGGTTTTCATTGTTATCATAGGAAGAAGATTGTCCCCTGCTATTATCTGTCTGGTCTATGGACTGGATTCCACATCTGAGAAGAGATGGCTTACACTAGGTAAAAGGGGCAGGAGGGTAAACTTTGCTTGTGAATATCTCTCAAACCATAAAGGTTTGAGAGATAAGACTTATATCGTTCTTCGTGTTTTTTTAATGCCTACAAAATAAAGATAAAACAAAAAAGTATTATTATCCCTTTAATACTTTTTATCAGACAAGTAGTTTGAATCCTTATGCTCCTGGCACTATCCATTTGCGTTAGGATATAAAGAATACTATCTAGTGTAGGATTCAGATTACACTATCTAGATTTATTTTATACCCTTTTGTACAGAACCAGCAGCTGTGAACAATCTAGCAGCAGCTGCCTATATTCTTCTATGTTACTGAAAAAGCCAAGAGCCCAGGAAAGCCTGATTTCAACAGTGCTGATCAGATTCCAGGGTATTCAGAGTTTAACACCCTGTGGGAAAAAAGTTTTACCTTCTTTAGAACAAAAGGACCTTTTTACATTTCAGCTTTTTCTCTGTAAACCTCTGATACTAAATATTAACCCTTAAGGACCAGCAATTCGATACTAATCAATCTGGTTCTAAAAGGGCTAACATCTACAAACTCTGGTATATTTTGTTTTTCTTTATGAAAGTCTTGAGGAACAGATGCTTAATTTCATGTATTGAAAAATTAGATTGCAGGAAAAGCACTCCTATGTGATATGAAAAAGAAAACAGAAGGCACCCAACAGATGTCTTAAGTTGATATATATAATTAAATATATTGCACTCACAAGTGATATTGTCAGGCATAGGACTATACCTGAAAATCAGGCACACTGAGAAATGAACTTTCAGGTATCCGACTGGTAGGGAGAAAAACAGGATGGCTGATTATCTCATATGAAGTACTCTTAAGGATTTAAAGGGATAGTAATACTTAAATGTAACTTTAAATAACCAAATTAAATGGCCCCAGCGGCATCTCTCAACCCTTTATGGTTTGAGAGATATCCGCTTTCAAAGATTCTCCTCCCCTGACGTCAGTGCTCTAGCTGACTGCAGGGGAATCCGGTCCCGGAACCGGTGGAGTCTCTTCAGCAGAGCCAAGACCGCATTATGGAAAAAGAAATCCTTCACTGGAATGGTCTTCTATGTGTGCAAGCACATGTAGATGACCATTTCAGTGAAGGATTTCTTTTTCATTAACTTGATCTCAGCTCTGCTGCGGAGCCCCTGGCTGGTCCCGGGACCGGATTCCCCTGCAGTCAGCTAGAGCGCTGACATCAGGGGAGGGGAAACTTTGAAAGCGGATATCTCTCAAACCATAAAGGGTTGAGAGATACCGCTGGGGTAATTTAATTTGGATTTTTAAGGGTTAAAGTTAAATTTAAGTATTACTGTCCCTTTAATAAAATTATTACATGTAAAAATACAATATAGCACATCTAAAAGTAAAATCTTTACTAGGTTACACAGGCAAGAAGTACAAAAAACTCACCAGACCACCAGTATCTAAACGCATTGAATCTTCCTGTCATGATAGCCACGAACCGCCCACCCTTCAAAGTCTGATCCTGAAAACTTTTGGATATAGTCCCTCAGCACTGTTCTGCAGTCCCAGTCCTCCACTCCGTTTCTAGGGAATGCGGAGTGGAGGTGTCTTGGTCTGGATGTACACTAACAGGGGGACTCTGATTATATAGTTTTGATACTGAGTTTGCCCTGGGTGGGATTTCCTGGTCCTGACACACATCCACACCCCAAATAAAAATACAATATGCATAAAAGCAAAACTAATAGAAGTGCCTCAATCCAATGCGTTTCACAGCATAAAAAAGCTGCTTTATCAAAGAAAAGGCTAACAAATGTAAACATTACCCTGAAATGCGTTGGAATGAGTTTCTACTATTGGTTTTGTTTTAAAGCATAAGATATTTTTACATGTAATTATTTTAATGAATCCTTACGAGGAGTTCATATTGATAAACAGCTGTCCTGTTTTTCTTTCTACCATCCCAAATGGAGATGGGTTTATTTCTCCATGTGACTGTTTGTCATGTTTTCTGAAAGAGCCCTATACCTCAACACATCACTTGTGAGTAGAATATATAATGTCATTTTAAGACATCTGCATTATTGTGCACTTTTTTTTTTTCCTCATATGTTGTGCCATTATTTGGGAGAGCGTGATACCAAGAGCAGCCTAGTGAATTTTCTTCTGGTACACTGTAGTTTGAGCTGATCTAGGACACCATATACTCCCAGAAGTCTCTGTGGCTGTAACCTTCATACTGTATGTAGCATCTCCGTTATTTTGCTTGTGAGTACCCATTCAATGGGTGCTTATGGTGGTGTTCTGATTGCATATCTAAACTTGCACAAGGGGTGTCCCCATTTGTTCTTCCTCGTTTTCTTTCCATATATAGACCATTTAAATGTAGTTTTCCTTACCTACAGATCAATCTAATGGGTTCCTGTCTAGGTCACTTATTTGAACAAGGTAGAATAGCTTCTTTCATGTGTTAGTAGGGAGGCAGGGCCGCTGTACAACTCTCTTCCACTCTCTCCTTCTCAACTATTCTCTTTCTCCAGTTTTTTCTCTCCCCTTCTGCGCACACTGTCCACTTCTCCATATCTTCCATTCATTGTTCCCTCTCCCATTTTCTGGCGGTCTCTCCTCCTCTGTCCCATGCTCTGCAACACTAGTTCTCCCTGTCCTGTCCTCTCTCTCCCATATCATACCCTTTTCATGCACCCCTTGTCCCTTTCTATCCATTTTACTATCCATTCATGATTTGTTTTGGATAGATTTGGAATTGTGCCTGGGTCTTCCAAATCAATCTATAAAATGAGATGTGGATATTTCGCTCATCTCCATTGATTAAGGCAAGACATAATTGTTTTAAAGGGTGCCTGTCACCTGAAAGCAGCTTATTGGGTCTCTTTAAAAACCACCTATATGATTAGCCATTACGTATTCAGAAAACTAGGTTTTTGAGTTTAATTTGGAATATTATTCTAATTAAGGCATGTCGTAGAGGCTCTTTGTGTTAGTTCTGAATTACCTTACCTGCTCGTCAGCAATTAACTCATTCATTGCTAAGGAGGTGGGAAATGAAAAGTAGTTCAGATTATTTTGAAATAGCTTTTTTGAAAGTTGTTTTAAGGTGATTGTGTCCCTCTAACACCCTTTTGCACTAAAACTCTGATATTCCATCCTATAATTAAATGGATAGAACTAATCAGAAATGCATCGTGCATCATAGCTGCACCAATTGTTTGAAACTAATGTGAAAATACTGTGTTCTGCATATATTTTGAAATAAAAGTATGCAGATGGTACACAGCTGGGTAGCATGGTAATCTAGTTATTTAACCAAGGTAACCGAGGTTGTGGGCAGGCCACAGAGAGTGGCAATATTCTTTAAACCTTAGCTGAGGTCATAAGCAGGAGGCAGACAGACACAATGGCCATTTTATGTAAACAGTAGGAAGAGGCAGATGTTTTAAACAGGAAACCAGTCAGAAATACTATACTTGAGAGACTATATTGAGTCATAGAATACACCCATGCTTAGTAAATGTTGATGGAAACAGCACCGCCTGGTGGAAAAAAAAATGCAGTTTTTAAAGAAAAAATAAAAACAAGTTTAAGATGTAAATATTTGTGATTGAAAATCACTCTGCAGTGTGATTACTCATCATGAAAAGCACTATAACATATATCTATTACAAAAGGTCAGTGCTATATCTTCCTGTGTGAATAGAGCACACATCTATGAATTATATGTAATAAAGAAAATATTTTTATTGTAGGGAAAATGTGATACAAAAAAAACTCCTCAATAATCTCAAGGAATCTCTAAGAACCCATTAACATTAAAACACGTATGTGTAAAATCACTCCAATATCAATGTCTCCAGGTGCCTGACTACCATGCATACAGCCTTACTCAACCTAAGGCGATTGCCCGGGATAACAGGTTATTCCAAATGAACATGAGAGTATGTGGGAGAAGATACATATTTAAGTAAAATAAATAAATAAAATAATGGACGGCGGATATATAAGTAAAAAGGTGTTTTGAGAGAGATGAACAGAAATAAGTAAATGCTAGGAAAACTGTATTATGTTTCAGAGGGTTACAACTTGCAGTTTAATACACAGATGTAATGAAAAGGGAGATAATACTGGTTTAAGTGAGGTAAAACCAAAGTAAGCTGTGCCACTAGTCTAATATTGTTTACGAGTGTACACTGGCCAGCATTCTGCAGTCTCTACTGCACATGAGTGCATTGGCATTCTCTGCTGCGCATGACTGCTTCGGAAAAACATACATCTGGCCTTTTATATTATAGGATAGGATGTGCTAACCTTTCTAGAAAGGATTCCTCATTTTCCCCTGTTGTGTTGCCTTTTGCTTTTACCAAATGGAAATCTGACAGTCTCCACATCCAAAGCAGATTATAACCATACATCACATCATCACTGGCAATCCCACCTTTGTTAAGAATCCAATAAACCTCAAAATATAAAGCATATGAGTACCAGTGAAAATATAAAAGTAAAAATGGTATAACTTTTGTAAATCCCATTGTGTATGACTTTAAACTATATCACCTACTGAAAAATGCATAAAAGTAAATACCATAAAATGTGATTTTCTCTGTCGTCCAATACAGGTTACTGGTAACTTTGGTAGGCGATCCGCCCCTTTTAATTGTAGGCAGAAACAATTCTAGAATTGTATGCAGGGGGTGGAGCCTACCTTCCCTCCGTCAACCAGCTCCAGAAAGATTTCTTCCTTGGTGAAGACACAGGCAAGAAAACAGTTCTGCTATAGTTTTAGAATTTTTTTAATTTTTCTGTTAAAAATTGAATACCACCATTAGGTGGATTACCATAATGGACAATGCCCTTAGATGTGGCTAGCTCAGTAACCATGTACTTTTTGTGGACCTTAAGCCCTGGGGGGGGGAGCAAATCTAGGCTTCTAAGGCTTCTTCTTAATACATGGTAGTCTGAAGACAGAAGCTCTTCAGGAAAGGTGAGCAACCATTTAAGTGTTGCAGGTCCACATGTCCCACAGTGCACCTCCGCACAGGGGTTTTCATTTGGAGTTCATGTTGCACACTCCTGCACTCATTGGGTTTATCTGTATGTCTGTTGAGTGTTTTGGAGCAGTTTTATGTGGTATTTTAACCCTTTAGCTTCTGGTTTTGCATCTTTTGGGGGTTTTCTGACACTTATCCTACTGGTTCAGTGTTTTTTGGGTATTCTAACATGTTCTAGTGATGTTTCATGAATTTTTATTTTACGGTTTCAATTTTGTAAAATTTGAGAGATGGCTCATTTTTCTTGTCTGACCCTGCTCTATCATTCAGTTCATGTTTCTAGTGTGTTGGGGGGCTCAGAGGGCTTCAGGCACCGTTTAGGTACTTTCTATGGTACTTTCTATGGGAAAACTACATTTCTCTTGAGCGCTTGCTTCGCGCAGTGATTTCTGATTGGCTCCCGCAGTGGTAGCCATTTTGTGCAATTTCCAGGACGAATATCCTACGCAGGGCCTGGATTCTACTTCTCTCCTCTGCTGATTAACCCTTCTCCTGCCCGACAAGTCTAGTTTAGTGATTTCTGGGGTGAAACTTTAATCCCACACAATGTACTTGGGTGATTTCTTTTATTATAAGGTTATTTGTAGGGTTGCACCGATACCGATACTGGTATCGGTATCGATGCCGATATCCGCATTTGCGCGAGTACTTGTACTCGCGCAAATGCGGCCGATGCCAGCACCGATACCCTGTGTCAGGGTCGGTGCTGCAGACAGGGAGCCCGGGGAGCTGCTCACAATGCTCCCTGGTCACCTCTCTCACTCCTGCAGCATCGGAGCATTGTCGCGGGTTACCATGGCAACGCTCCGATGCTGACCTCTGCTGGGGTTCGCGAGAGAACAGTGAGCACCCGGCAGAGGAGAGTAAGGGAGGCAAGATGGGGCAGCGGGTGGTGAAAGAGGCAGAGAGGGGGGGCCAAGAGGGAGAAAAAGGCAAAAGGAGGAAGGATCAGGAGAGAGAGAGAGGCAAAAGGGGGAGTCAAGGAGAAGGAGGGGGAGAAAGGGGGATCAAAAGGGAGAGAAAAAGCAAAGGCAAAGAAGGGGGCTCAAGAGGGGTAGAATGAAGCAAAAGGTGGGAATCAAGAGGGGGAGAAAGAGGCAAAAGGGGAGAATTAAGAGTCAAGAGGTGGTGTGTGTATGTATGTATGTGTTGTGTGTGTATATATATTTCAAGTACTCACCAATACCAATTACCAATACTTTTTTTTGCGGTCATTTGCCAGTTTTCCAAGTACCTAAAGCATATAGGTACTTAGAAAACTGGCAAATGACCGCAAAAAAAGGTATCGGTAATTGGTATCGGTGAGTACTTGAGAAAAGTATCGGTACTCATACTCGGTCTTAAAAAATCGGTATCGGTACATCTCTAGTTATTTGACACTGTGAGAATGTCTATATCATTGGAGCTTGGGACCAGACCTAAGACTAAGGATGCTGGAGCCTCTGTATCCCCTATTGTGCCATTCATTCTTCCTGTCATTCAGGGTTACCTAGAGAATTCTCAGGTCATTTATGCCCAGCATGTTCTGATGTCCCTGAGAGTCTCCCAGGGACCTCCAGCCATGCATTAGAGTGGGAGGAAGATCCTGGAGGCAGTCTTGCCTGTCTAGGATCTTCTTTGGTTCTTGGTGCTTCCTTCACTTTTGAGCTCTGTTGGCTCTAGCTCAGTGTGCTGTGTAACAATTTGAGGTGTTGTTACCCCTGTTCAGTGTCTGTTGACACTTCATTTGTTTTGTTGGGCTATCTCTGATCTGATCATATCTGCTCTGGTGACTTTGAGGGCCTTGAGCCTGGTCCATGCCTTACTTCTCGCCTCTGGGAAGCTCAATGGTTGGACATCCCAAAATTACCAGTAACCTGAATTGGATGACAGAGAAAAGAAGATTTTAGTCTTACCTGTTAAATCCTTTTCTCTTAGTCCATACAGGTTACTGGTTTTTGAGATTATTATAATATCAATATATCATCAGAGTATTATAAAATCATGATAAAGCATACTCTGAGATGGCATGAGAGGAAAGATTTTTAAAATACTTATAATACATAATTCAGATGATGAAAAAAAATGGTTCCATAAGACCTCCTTCCGGAACAGAGTCCTTATACACTGTCCAGCCATCATCGGTAAAGCCATGAAAGTGTATACCCCTTACCAAACAGATGACTAGACAGAGAAGAAATCTGTGCCCCCCGCCCAAAGTCCTATAAACACTTCCAGCTAAAAACAAGAAGTTCAGACTGTAGAATTCACATTAAACAATGGGCCCAGTCAAGACTGCTTGAGTGGGGAGTTAAACAAATGGTTAATAGAGGTGGTTGGTTAGTTTAATTTGAGGGTAATTGCCGAGTTTCCCTGGTTTTGTGATGTTTGGATGTATTATTGATGAGTTTTTGAATTAATTCAATTTTGTAACAATCATTAATCTTTCTTTTGATGTCAAAGATGGATGGGTTTAAGGATTGTTTCAGATTTTTTTGAAGTGGTTGTTATTGTATCAAGGATAACATGTTGGTCCATTCTGTGCAATGAGCATTTCAATGGGTTTAGAAACAAAAAAGGGCCATGGGGGTTGAGGGATTGTAACTTCAGGGCTTTGGTTTCTTTTACACTTTCTGTGTATTTCAAATGGCCAATCAACTTTAAAGAAGACCATCACACATTCAAGAATTTAGCTTTTTGAAAACATTTTTCCACCAGGTGTCAGCTGGACTGAGACACACTTTGAAGAGTATGGAGTAAGACACCAGCAGTGCAGCTATTGAAATACTTGTTTCTTGCTTGTAAATCATTGGCAGGAATGTGTGGTCCTGTCCCAAGTAATCCTAGAATCTTCTAGGTCCCATTATCAAGCAGCTGAGAAAGCAGCTCATCTGATAGGCTGGTCTCTGATGAGCTTCAGCTCTGTCCTTGTTAGAACCATTGGGTTAATCAATGTCTGAGTTTCTTTCTGGGTATAGTGTTCTGGTACAGTTCACACTTTTGTAAATGGTCTCTGTAGTGTTTCCTAAAAGGAACAGAACACCAACACCTAAAATGATCTGGGTTATACATATTTAAATATATCTTATACACCATGCTAGCCTGTGTAAAAGAAAAGTCTGTTTTTGGACCTAAAATCTAGTTTTGTACCATTCTTGCCTTTTCCATTATAATAAAACCTTGATACATGTCTCAAATGTGTCAGACTCTTAATGTGTGTTAATTTGCCTGAGATGTGAATAGAAGAGCACTGGGTTCTGACATTAACTGTACAAACAATCAAATCATGTATATATGGTAGTCTGTAAATGCATTATAAATGCAAGTTTCGGGTTACATTTCTTGGGTCGCACATCAAATAATTACATTTGACAGATGCTAACTGGAAGACCATGTTATTTAAAATGATAGAATTCAATTAAAATTTTTGGTGTTGGCATACGTTTAATCTGTCTGATTTAATTGTGGGTGTGTTAATGTCTGGTTTATGAGGGGAGTACAGGCAATATACTGTATGTTCGATAAGAGCCCATTAGAAGTTGTTTTCATTTTTCTTCCTAAAGAACTGGTCAGTGTGACCATGAAGCATCCTTTGTGTATTACTTCTTGTCTGCTTTACATCGAGTTTGAACTTTCTAAAGAACCGGTGATATCAACTTGTTTGGTCCCGTTGCACGTAGGAACCGCATCCAAATGCCCTGCTAGCTTCTAGACTGGTATAATCATGTGTGGGCTGGACTGAGGAGTATCCAGTCATCACACTATAGAATATGGTGTAAGACAGTGGTTCTCAACTTCTGTCCTCAGGACCCACTAACAGGCCAGGACTTAGGGATTTATGTGCTAGAACACAGGTGTGGTTATCAGAGGCTCATTCACATTGATTAACTCACCTGTACTCTAACAAGGAAATCATCAAATCCTGGCCTGTTAATGACAGGACAGGAGTTGAGAAACACTGGTGTAAGATATTGGGTTCCTCTAGTTCCATTTGTGTTTGGTTATTTTCTAGAAACATACATTTTTGTTCATTACCTAGACTGACATGAGTGGGTGACAAGGTTTCAGAACTGAATACATTTAAAGTAGAACTATCATGATAATAACAATGCCCCCCAATACATTACTAACCTTGAGATATGTAAAACCATACTTTTTACTAGGCTGAATAAGTAAGCATTATTGCAGAAAAACAACTTCGTCAGGAACCAGAGAACAACAGCGCAGACATCTTGGAGGAAATGTAACAGCGCTGTCTGTCACGTTCACTGCTAAATAGTTCTGGAAAAAAAGATCTCTTACAAGCACATCCTATATAATAATTCGCTAAAATGTGTGTAACGCAGCGTCATGCGCATAGACACTGCTGCACGTGCTGCAGTCATGCGTAGTAGAGACTGCCCGCACAGCGGCTGATACAGAGCTGGACGATCTTTTGGAGCATCCAGCTCTGTATCAGCCGTGGCCAGGGCAGTCTCTACTGCGCATGACTGCCCCACGACCGGGTGGTAGTGGCACTGTGGCCCGTGTAACGGGCTCTTACAACTAGTAAGCACATAAACCAATAGAAAAATGTATGATATGTATCAAAATATCTGTCATACTATCGAATAAATATAACCCACATGTGGGCTAATCAAATAACCTGCAGTATACCTCACAAATTACCCCCATCCCCCCTCCCGGTCCCCTAAAACTAATCTTTAACATAACCAGGAGACAGCTATGCAGTCCCTTAAAGGTAATATGTGCTGGGCCCAGCAATCAATAATCTTCTGCCAGCAAAAAGATATACAAAAATATCAGAGTTAGTGTCAAATATATCTTGAATATTGTCACTGTTTGTTTGACTTATACATGTATCCAAAGTCTACCAACAATCACTTCCTTCAGCACATATGGATCCAGTAAAGCAAGGGTCAATATGTATAGCAACAGTGCGTGTGGTTAGAAGCAAAGCGATGTTAGTCACAGCATAGTTCCAAATACTAGTAGATACATCGGAAACTTGCCAATCATAACTGCAACAATTATAGGACCAGTCAACCACAATACCTTCATGCGGATACCATTGAGGAAACAGCGGGATACAATACTGAGCATAAACAACCTCACCGCTTCTTATTTCCTGTTCCTGTTCACTGCCAGCATTGGCAAGCGATGTTTGTTGGTTACCTTAAGGTAACGGAAGTTAATGACGGTGCAGGCGCACAGAGCTTCTCTTGTAAGCTCTGTGGGGCTTGTTCATGCCGAAGAAATTGTTTTTCTGCAATAACGCTTACTTATTTAGCTTAGTGAAAGTATGGCTTTGCATTTCACTACATTAGTAATGTACTGGGGGGCAATGTAATTATCATGAAGGGACCATATAAAATTAAATAAAGGGACCCATGGGGCTGTTGAGCGCCCCATATTAATGTTTTTAATAAAAGTTTTAGTCAGGGAAAGGTTAGTGATAGGTAGTTTTAGGCGGGTTTTTTCCTGAGTTAGTTTTAGAAGTCAGGGCTAGCAACAGAGGTTCTATTTTTAACTTTTCCCTTTCCCGCCTAGCGCTGTTATTGGATGCTGTTTGCATCCTCGCGCTAGGTTTGCACTTTAGGCGGGAAGGGAAAATATAAATACTGTCTCCCCGCTCCCAATCTCACTTTTTCTGCCAACTCTGACATTCTGCCAATGCCGTGCAAAGGAGCTGTATTCGGCGGCCGGTATGAGTGCAGAGTTAGAGAAGCTGCTCAACGACCTGAGGAGGAAGGTGATGGAATCGGGTGACAGCGAATGGCTGAGGGAATGCCTGGCTTCCGCCCCATCTACCTCTTCTGCACCTCAACAGATCCGGAGTGGAACAAGCAGTGCGTCGGCGGTGAAGAAGAGGACTCAGACGTCAAGCAATAGGAGGAGCAGAGCGGCGTCAGAGGAGGCAGTACAGTCGCTTGATCACCCAGCTGATTATATCACGGGAGGCAGGGTAGAGGAAGGGGCCAGCCATGGCAGCAGTGGAACGCATGAAGCAGCTTGTGTTCCAGGAAAAAAGCAAGTCAGCAGGAAAAGGACACCTAGGCGATCTTATTCGCCTGAAGAGGATATTTCACGAAGCAGCAAAGGGAAGAAGAGGAAGACCTTCAACAGAATCAGCACTTCAGAGAGCCAGGACGAATCAGAAAGGCAAGTTGCACCAGAGGAAGTGATTCAAGCAGCCCAAGACACAGTTGGTGAGTCCACTTTAAATCAAAATGTTCTGTTAGGGGAAGTAGTAAGCTCCCTATCTAAATTACTAAATCAGATTCAACAACAGAATAGAGGAGACATATCTAATGTATGGAATGTGGATAACTCTGAAATAGCTCAATCGCCTATTAGCCCTCAGAGACAAATTTTGCTTGAGTTAATTAGGAGGGATAATGTCCCCAGCGTGAGCGAGTCTTGTTTGCGTGAAGCGTTGACATATGACTCATCACCGCTGGGTTTTCATTTATCTAGTCAGATTAAAGAGAAGATTTGGAAAGGGGAGTATTTAGATTTACTCTCTTTGTTACCGGTGTCTAAAGAATTTTTAATGAAGAAATCTGATGATAAAAGTGAATTTGACAGGCCCAGGCCAGTGGCAAGGAACTTTAATAACTGGTTGCAGGTATTTTGTATATTTGCTTCTGTAATGGCTTCCAGAGTTGTGTTCAGGTATGTTTCAACATGTTGACATAGTTCTGGAGGCCTTTAAAACGTTTAGGGGTTTTGCATGGTTCTCATATGACAAACAATTTCGTCAGAAATTAGCAGTTCACACATCAGTTTCTTGGGGTCAAAAAGATGTAGTATTATGGGTATCTTTAATGTCCCAACAGGCCACTAGTCATTTGCACAGAGCTCATTCATCAACAACAGGTGTTCCTCAGAAAAAGGGCCTGTGTTGGGCATTTAATGAGTCTCAGTGTAAATTTCCCAATTACTGTAAATTTAAACATGAATGTATGATATGTGCGGCTGGTCATCCCAGTTTTCACTGTTTTCTTAAGCAATTGCCAACGCAGCAATCTGAATCTAGAGGGACAATTTTTAAAAGCCAGAACACCAGTGAACTTGGAAAAAATGCTTCCTTGGCTAGAACATTACCCAAACAAGGTGAAGGCCAGTCACATTAGGGAAGGTTTTAGGGTAGGTTTTAGACTCCCTAGTTGTGATAGTTCTGAAATACAGTGGGTGGACAATTTGAGATCAGAGGAGGATTTTAAGGATATAGTTTGGGAAAAATTCAGAAAGAAATAGTAGCTGAGAGAGTAGAAGGTCCTTTTAATCAAATTCCTTTTAAGAACTTTTGCTTGTCACCTCTAGGTTTAGTTCCCAAAAAAGAGGCAGGTGAGTTTAGACTCATTCACCATCTGTCTTTCCCACCTGGTACCTCTTTAAACGATCAAATTAGTGATGAACTTTGTTCCGTATCCTATTCATCTTTTGAAGAGGCTATCAGATTGGTGAGAAGGTGTGGAAGGGGTGCGTTAATGGCTAAGGCAGATATAAAATCAGCCTTTAGGCTTCTTCCAATACATCCTGAGAGTTTTTCTTCATTGGGTTTTCATTTTGAAGGTTCCTTTTATTTTGACAAGTGTTTGCCTATGGGGTGCTCTTTATCTTGCTCTTATTTCGAAGAATTTGCTTGCTTTTTGGAATGGGTTATTAAATTTAAGAGTTGCCAGAAAAATGTTATGCACTATCTAGATGATTTCCTTTTTGTGGGTTCAAGGGATTCAGTACATTGTAAATTGTTATTAGATACGTTTTTTAAGGTAGCAGAAGAATTTGGAGTTCCTTTAGCCCATGAAAAGACTGTTTTACCCACAACGGAAATAATATTTTTGGGTATAACAATTGATACTGTAAAGATGGAGTTTAGATTGCCTGAAGAGAAAATACAAAAATTGAAACATCAAATTTGGGGGTTGCTAACTAGAAAAAAGGTTACTTTGAAATTGCTACAATCTGTCCTAGGTCTTTTGAATTTCGCCACTAGGGTTATGCCTATGGGCAGAATATTTTCCCGCAGACTGGCAGCGGCCACAGCGGGTTTGAAGTCTCCTTATTGCCATGTTAGGCTGTCACAAGGGGTTAAGGCTGACTTGGCAGTATGGAATTCATTTTTGAATGAGTACAATGGTAAGACCATGATGCAAGAAGAGTTTGTTTCTAATGTAGATATTAATATGTTTACGGATGCAGCAGGTTCTGGGGGTTATGGAGCCTTTTGGGAAGGAAGATGGAGCGCGCAGGAATGGCCAGAATATTGGAAACATTTGGGTTATATAAAAAATTTGACATTGCTGGAATTGTTCCCAGTAGTAATGGCCATTGAACTGTGGGCATCATTTTTTGCGAACAAAAGGATTCATATATACTGTGATAACATGAGTATAGTTTAAGCTGTAAATAATTTTTCAGCTAAGTCACCAGAAGTGGTTACACTGTTGCGTTATTTGGTAATGAAGTGTTTATATTTTAACATTTGGTTAAAACTGAAACATTTGCCAGGTTATACAAACTGCATAGCTGATAGTTTATCTCGTCTTCAGTTCGCCAGATTTTTCGAATTGGCACCAGAAGCAGAGATGCAAGGTCATCCTTGTCCAAAGAAGTTATGGGAATTGATTTAGGATCAATGGGGCCATATATTGCTAAATCTGTGGTGCCTGCAACATGGTTAGGTTATGTGTCTGCTTGGAGTAGCTGGTTTACCTGGGCTAAAGCTGTGGCAGTAGACCCTTTTAAGGTTACTGAGAATTCTGTTTTGTTGTATATAAGAACATTAATGGACAGTAAGATGTCTTGTCAAAGCATTAAAAAGCCCTTTGCAGGAATTAATTCCTTTATGCGTTTATTGGGTTTAGAAAGGATAGCAAATAGTTTTATTGTTAGACAAGTATTGAAAGGTTATTTTAAAGGGATAGTAATACCTAAAATGTAAAAAAAATATGTTGTAGGGTTTATCCCCCTGAGTAAAACAAGAGTACTCCCACTGCTGAAAGATGTTTCATTCAAAAGTTATTAATTTTCAAAGTTGAATTTTTTAGGTGCAATATCACAGTGGCCTGAAATTGTAGAGTGGCGCTGTTGCTACACCATCCTATGGAGATTTATGGTCCTGAGACCAGAGCTGTCCATAGGATCGTGTAGCAACAGCGCCACTCTACAATTTCAGGCCACTGTGATATTGCACCTAAAAAATTCAACTTTAAAAATTAATAACTTTTGAATGAAACATCTTTCAGCAGTGGGAGTACTATTGTTTTACTCAGGGGGATAAACCCTACAACATATTTTTTTTTACATTTTAGGTATTACTATCCCTTTAAGGACAAGTTATTGCCAGATGATAGATGTCCAATTTCTAGCTCATTGCTGATGAAGTTGGTTGAAGTTCTAAAATTTGTTTGTAGCGATGTCTTTGAAGTGGCTCTTTTTAAAGTGTTATTTTTATTAGCGTTTTTTGGGGCTTTAAGAGTTGGAGAATTGGTTTCAAAAAATAAAACTTCACATAGCTTTCTTTTAATACAGCATGTTAGTTTTCAAGGGGAGGTTTTGTCAATTTGGATACAGAGGTCTAAGACGGACCAAGAAGGTAAAGGGAAATTGCTTTATTTAAGGAAATGTAAGAATTCAGGGTTATACCCAGTAGCTAGTTTGAAGGAATATCTCAGGATTAGACCAAAGGTATTAGGTAGCCTATTTGTACACAATGATGGGGTTCCAGCATCTAGGTTTCAGTTTTATAGAGTTTTTTACATGTGCACAGAAAAGTTAGGTTTAGATAGACAAAGGCTATCATTGCACTCTTTCAGGATAGGTGCAGCTACTGAAGCATATACATTGGGTGCAAATAAGGAAACAATAATGAGACTGGGCAGATGGCAATCTGATAGATTCAGAATCTACGTTCGTCCTCATTTATTGCATAATGTTAATATTTAAATAACTATGTCTTTGTTTTTACAGGCTGCAGACCAGTGGAGGTTTGGGTAGTTGGACATTCTTTTGTTTTTTGGGCATGGAAGCTAAGTTTTGAAATTATTCAGAGAATCTAGGTTTTAGACCAGAAAAGTGTCGAGTTTGGTGGCATGGTAAGAGGGGTTTAAGATGGGATCAAATAGGGAGAGAATTGGAATTTTGTTTGATAAATTTTCCAAGCCCTGATATTGTCATTTTTCACATGGGTGGAAATGATCTGGGGATTAGGAAGTCTGTTGAGATTCTTTTCCAAGTTCAAGAGTCGTTAAAGTCTTTAGTATCAGTTTTTCCAAAGGTCTTATTAGGTTTTAGTGAAATTGTACCCAGACTTTGCTGGCTAAAAAGAAGGGAGTTCAAACCTATTGAAAGAACAAGGAAGAAACTCAGCAGATTTGTGTCTAAGGTTTTTGCTAGGATGGGAGGTTTTTCTTACCGTCATATTGATTTGGAGGATGGTGGGATAGGCCTATATAGAGTGGATGAAATTCATCTTTCAGATGTGGGCTTAGACATTTTCAATTTGGGTATTCAATCTTTAATAGAGAAAGCGTTATGCTCATTGTAGGGGGGCTCAGCCCTTGTAACAAGGGCTGGCTTTGGAGGGTCATGTGTAAATCATTTGAGGAGTTAATGTATTTGGGCACCTGGCTGGTAGGCCGGGGCCTAATTGTTATAATGGTGTTTTTGGTAGTATTATCAGGCTGGTAGGGCTGATACAGTTATTATTATGATTGGTCTGGTTATTTGATTTTTATTCAATAAAAGCTGCGGCCTTTCCACCATTCTCATGTGTTGGGTTTTTATTACTTATTATAAAAAAAAAAAATTTAGATTAAGCGGTTTTAAGGGTTATTGGTGCGGTCATACAGCCTCATGATAGTTCTGCTTTAAAGTAGCCTTTCTGGGATTAATGAATTTATTTCGTAGGGGGTTGAACAAATGTAGCTTCTATAAAATGGTCCTTGTATTTAGAAAATATTCCAATTTTAAAATGGTTGAGGATTTTTTCTTTCTAAGATGTGGTTGAGAAGTTGCACATTTTATCTTATTTGTATACCAGATTAATGCATTGGACCCCTCTCTGGTTCTCAATGTTCTGTTTACAATAAACAAGAGGTGTTAATAAGGAGTTGGTTCTGCTTGGGGATCCATATGAAATAAGAGAGTATTTGTTAGTAGGAGATAATTTTCAATATCATGCCATTTTTTCTCATTCATCTAATGTCTTAGTTCAGTATTTGGATATGCTTCTTTTATGTGGTTAGTTAGCTGTCAAAATTAAGGAAGACCTAGCCCTCCATTTAATGGAATATATTCCTTAATTAGTCTTGTCTTTTACCCATTCTAAAGACAGTTGCTAATTTATATTTGTTACTGGCAGAAATGGCCTGTGTTGCCCAGGGAGATGTGCAGATTGAGAAACACAAACAACATTAACCGTAATAATTCTAGAGGGGGTGCAGCACATTTCTGACAGAAAAGTGCAGATTGTGATCCCAGATTAACACTTTCAGTGCCAGAGGGTGTGCAATACATTGCTTTTGCAAAGCATTGCATTCCCCTCTGGCACTCAAAGAATTAACACCACCATCTCACACCCCCCTTTCAGTGTGTGTATATGTGTGTGCTTGTTCTACAATTAACATCATAATTTCTCCCTCCCACACCTGAGGATAATTGCTGAGTGTAATCCTCATTTAACCCTCAGATTGTTGGATGGGTGTGCAGAACATCACATCTATCACTCAAGGGGTTAAACACCACCAAATCTTGCCACAGTATTGAAAGCTCTTGAGCTTTTAATGTCTTGTCCTCCTTAAATACAGAGCTCTGTTGCTTATGTATTCTTCAGACAGCTGTACATCCTACTCATCACTGCTATAAATGATCTCAATGTGATGCAGAGAAACACATAGGCACAGGAGCTCCTTATTTATCAATAGGGGGCATTAAAGCACTGGGACCAGGTGCCCTGTCGTTACTAAGGTTGGACTTGGTGTTAAAGGGAATGTTTAATTCCCTGATTGAGTGGGTTGTGCAATGCATTGCTCACCCATTTTGGCAGACAAAGGGTTGGATGAGAATCATGCAGCAAGTTTTTTTTTTTGGGGGGGGGGTTATGGTATTAATTTCAGAAAAAACACATACTCAACAATTCTTATCTGTACAAAAAAGTGCTCTGGTTTTGGACCTGTAACCCTTCTACATGTACCAAAACCGTTACGATAGTATACAAGGGGACTCCACTTATATCAAAGTTAGAATCTCCCCAGTATTCCACAAAAATGGTGCGATGCAAGAAACGTTTGCATCTGATAAAGGAATTTTTGTGCGCAGATTTTGCGCATGTTCTAATCCAGGAAGCTAAATACCGAACTCTTCTTGAATTGCGCATAAAAAATTCCACTTTATGACAACAGTACACAGACGTATAAATTCATTCACAATATCAGTTCCTGCATTAGGCGCATTCGCTATTCCACTCACACAGATTCGTTAATCTTAGCCACGCCCACAAAAAATAAATATACGCAGCCGTTCGCTAATCTTGAATTTTCATGAGCAATTCAACAAAATCATGCACAAACCTATTCCCTAGTGGTTTTCCCATGGCAAATAGTGATTACGCACATTTCCTGCATCACGCCACAAGTCTTCTTATGGGCTTTTCACAAACAGTCCGTTTCTTCTTTCCTCCTTCTGCCAAAATTTTTATTAATTCCTGAGTAGCAAAGGGAGGGTATAGGTTCTCCAATAGCACCTATGCGGGTCGCTTCCTTATAGAAACACCGGTGGATGGTGTAGAGAAACTGCAAATACAAAAAAGAGAAGAAAGGGCGCAGACGCCTCTAAGAGTGCATCCGTTGCGTTCTGTATATTTTAAGCACCCCTATGTTATGTGCTCATTGGAATTCAAAGTAAAATCAGCCTATCAGGAGTCCAATGACATCTGGAAACGGGTCTTTTCCTTGTTATATTCAAATGCTCCACACTCCAGTATTCCATACTCCAGTAAATAGGATTATTCCGTTTATTTATGTAACATCAGTACGATACAATAATGTTGTAATTAACACGCGTTTCGTATCATGAGACACCTTGTCAAGGGCCAAAATTATCTGGAAGGGGGAATAGCCATGTTAACACTTTTGAGTGCCAGAGGGTTGTGTAACATATTGCACTACCTCCAGGGTTAATGGTGGTCAATCTATAAACCTCTAGCTGTGGTTGAATTACATTTATCTTCATCCTCATTCTGATGGTTGCTGGTCAACTTAGGAAAACTGGAGCTATACTTCAATAGCAGCTGAAAGTGGACCTGTCACCTTGATTAAATTTGCATAAAACATAATTAAAAACTGCCTATGAGTCATGTTAGCCAAAAGACTAGAAAACGTAAGTTAAGGAGATATTCATACTTTGTAACGTATACTAATTGTGGTACTTCTGCGGTACCAGTGGTGGTCCATATGCTAAAGAGAGCATTCTGTGATGGTGCATATGCTAACGAAGCTATTTCAGTGACATTTATTATGCTAGTGAAGGTTTTCATTGGGTTTAATATGGTAATTAACCACTGAGGTGCTCCAGGAGGCTTTCACTTTCACTTCTCCCAGATATAATTTTGGAAATATTCACACTTTTATATCTGCTGGACTTTTGGTTAACATGACACATAAGCAGTTTTGAGTGATGTTTTCAAACACATTAATAACTCAAAGTGACAGGTCCACTTAAGGTTCTGCAGAATGCCCATTGTTGGTATCAATGGGGGGATATGGTGGGTCTTGCTGTTTCTCCCATTGTCTTGCAACTGCTTTGAGCAGGATGGAGCAGCTGTGGCTTTGCCCCTAATCCCTATCCATCCCAACTCACTTATGTACAAATAACTGTGGCAGGAGCATGTTCCTTTTAGGTTTGGGAGGAGAAAGGCATATGAGGACTGTGCCTTACATGCCTTCCTATCCCCATATCCAGCACAGGGGTGGTGAGTCAAATTATATCACCTTGTTTAATAAAACATGGCAAAAGAAACACAGCATTGCTCATGTATAAATATTTCTACATCCTGAAGGCAGCAATTAAGCTTGTGTGCATCACATTGCTATACAACACATTATTCATGCCTCTAGTACACAAAGGGTTATGTATGTAGGTCCTGCCAGTGTGAATTATAAGGTTCCCAAATGTGATGCTTCCTGTACCACCTAAATAATTTTACTTTGCTCATGTAATTAATATTATTCATTTTCAGTAATGGTGCCCGTGGGATAGGAGACCTATACATTTGGATGTTTCAATACAGTCAAACCAAAGATCCTACTTCTAGGCACCCATCAACATACAGTTATATAACTGTATTTGGTTAATGTTACAAATTATTAGGATAAAAACACAAGAAAGAGAAAATAAGAGAGCTTCCCCTCATGAACTACAATATACTAGAGATGATGGGAAGGAGTAGATATTTTACCCCTATAATCTCATTGACAAAGACCACTTTATCTACAGTGGTTGCTGACGTGACTAAACAAGTATATTGTAATATACCCTTTGAGTGTCTGAGGGGTACGAATCGCACTGCAAAGCAATGAATTGTGTACCCCTCCAGCACTCAAAGGGTTAACCCTTCTGCCCTCCAGCCTTGGTCCCTTGTCCACTGGTAACCACATATCCCCATATCTGCTGGTAGCTACAGAAACACGCATACACTCTTTGACATGCCTAGCCTGCCCACTGGAAGCCATAGATTCCCCCATATACACTGTTTGCCCTTCAAACTGGATCCACTGGTAGTCCAAGACTCACATGTTAGTTGGTCTGAGAGTCCAGCCTTGTCCAGCATACTGTCTACTTCCCCAGCTTCTAGGGGACGTTCTCCTCTGTGATGCAGAGCCTGGCTTCTACATTTTTGGTCTGGCTCCTAGAGTCAAACCACATTTGCCAAGCCCTGATTTAAACAATATATTTTTTTGTTTTTTTGAAGCTTTGTGTTGTGGAGCATGTATGACATGGGGAAACTATTTAGCTTAGTTACCTCTGCACAATACTTCCCTGCTTTTGCATTAATTTTAAATGATCTTGGTGATTTTATAGCATGAAAGGTAGCAAATGACAATTTGGCTTATCAAAATGTATGTGTTACTCCCCAAATCAATATATATGATTATGATAGGACAATGGTAGTCAATTGTTGGACCTTTAGCTGTTGGGGACTACAGCTCTATTGGCTGGTTAGGGCTGATGGGAATTGTAGTCCTATGCAGCTGAAGGTTCAGCAATTGTCTACTCCTTGAATAGGATATAAAAGCACACAGGTGAAAGAATAGAAAGCAGAAATGCCTACTGGAGAGAGAGCAATAGAAGCAAGAGAGATGTTGGTCAGGCAAACTATATACCAATCCGAGTACAAGCACTATGCAGCAGTATACACGCTATATGAGATAACTGGGGCAATAGATTGGTGCATGAAATTAGCAGAATATTGCACAAGGCCAAGAGTGCATGTGAGTGACTGCATACTATTTTAAAGTCTGTTTTCTAACATTTCATCAGACTACAATACACTGTTGCACAAGTCCAGTTGGGCAATGGAAGATGCCCCTTAGTGTCTTGGCATACTCAGCCACTTCTTCTCACCATTATCTTGATATGGAAAACCAATTCAAACAAATGATTATTCTCCAAAAATATGCCTAATAGCCCTACTCTAGCAGACTAATTGCTTTCATTGTTCAAAAGTAATTAATAGCACAAAGGCCTAGATCATGGGGGATATAGGAATGCTGGTAAACTGCATCAACTGTGCGCCAGATCTCCATACAATTTTATCAGCAACCTTGAAGCTGAAAAGTTGGAATACATTTTAATGCACTATAAAGATCTTTAGCACTCAGTGGTGATCCCCTTATCAGAATTTCTGATGGCTTTAGATTCATCATCCTCAAGAGTCTTATAGAGTCTTGCTTTTCACCTGTTTAAGGTTGTCTAACTACAGCCAGGAAAATCAGTGATACCTGAGTCTTACAGTGGTGGATAGGTCAGCTTCCTCTATTATATGTCTTGAGATTGCCATCATATCTAGGAAGCCACATTGTGGGAGACCCACAGATTTCTTGCAGCAAGTGATCCATGAATACCAGTATTGATTGCTCTAGCCTTTGTATCATACATAACAATGGTAATTGATCTACTAAGTAGTTTAGAGTCAGAGTATGCACAAGAAAGCTACATTGATTTTTTACTGTTGTGTTGTGAACTCTAAAAGTTTTGCTTTCTGTCCATGGTGCTGAATCGAAATGTATTTTTATATTTGTTTTATTAGTACTGTGGTATTACTGAAGGGCTTGAATGTATCGTATAACTGCAAAATGTAATTACCTCTAATCTGAACCTCCTGCAACCCATCCTCTGATGAACCACAGCAGGGGCATAGCCTACAATGTTGTTTAAAACTGTTGCTGACCCATGTCATCAATGACCTCACAGTTAACACCCCAGATAAAGCAGATCCTAAGAGTAACATTGAGAAAACCACACTGACCTTGTGTAGTTCTACTTAATAAACAAGTATTTAGAAATGGGTTGACATACAAATGTCTTCTTGAAGTAAACATATTTTATTGTACTAAGCATTTCTTTATATTAATAACATAGCGTTACCAAAATCCCACTGAAAAACTGCTAACATGATACTTAAAGCGTAACTACTGCAGAATATCAACTTGATTTATCCAAGTGGATATCCCTATTGCATGCCTTAGAGTGTATGTAGAACATCCAATAAATTTAAGATTAATCTATAAAGTTACCATTATTATATGTCCCAACAAGTTGTAGACTGCAGCCATCTTGGTTTTTTAATAAAAGATGGTTTGTCATTGTGGTTTGGTTTGTAGTTGAATGAGAGTTGGTGTATTATCTCATCATTGTTTTATCAACAGCATACAGTGCAAATCTATACAAGTATTTAAATGCAATATATATTTTTTCATATTTCTGCTCTTTCTATTAAATAAACTATACACAAATGTATTCGCTTGATTCAAATCCTGCTATCACTTCTTGGAAATATAACTTGTTTATTTCTCCTTTTTGAAATTTTGACATTGGAGGAATTCTCTTGGGGATGGGAGGAAGAGATGGCAACTAGCATGTACAAAAGCTGTGAATGTATTAAGAAGGGTACAATTTTTCCCCGAAATATATCCTGTTTTGTATTTTATTAGTTATATATGTTTCTTACTTGTGCAAATGTAGATGTTAGATAATTTAAATGTTGACTATGCAGAGAACATCTATGCAGTCTTAAAATATATTCTATAGTTTTTTTTTCTATTAAGTTCAAAAACAGGTCCCACAGAGCTTATTCTACTTATAAGTGAGTGTGTTGTTATAAAGGCACTAGATGTCCTTCAAATGACCTTACCTATTGATGGTTTATACAGCATAATGGTTACAGTATAGCTCACAGCCTCTGCTCTGGGTTGCAGACTGCTAGATGTGGCTGTGCTATTCCATATCTCTGTCACAACTCTGTATGGCAGTCTGCTATTCCTTAGCTGGTCCTATGCTTATTTTTTTACTGAGTGTACTCATAGTTTTCCCTATATATCGTGCAAATATTGTTCGTCGTTATGGATGAATATTCAGAGCTTGTTCCTGCTATGGCCTGATGCCAGAATGTGCAAGTCCATGTATATGCACTTTTTTACTCCCTTTTCGATTTTTAAAGATACTGAGCACTTCCCTGAGGGCTTGGTCATCTTGGCCTGTTCCTGACAGCACTAGTCTGATTCACGAGACTACCTGATTTTGACTTGGATCTTGGATCTAGACCTGTCCTAGTTATGCCTTCCACAGACCTCCTGAATTGAATGTCACTCAATAACCTTTGCTGCCTGTCCAGTCTTGGATTGCTCGATCACCTGCCAATTCGGTACCTCACTTTGGACTTTATAGTATCCTGTACGTGGCTGTACCAACCTAGGGGCTCAGCCTCTTGAATTAAGTGTTTGCTTCTTACAGATAATGTGCCTGCACATGGCCTTGACCTGGACTGCCAGACCATGCCTTGGTTGCTGTGTTTGTACCTCACCTTGGCATGAACTGTATCTTGTTTGTGACTACACAAACATAGGGCTCAACCCCTGGGGGCGAGCTATTGCTGTTCACAAATTGTGTGCCTGGCCAGGCTTCGATCTGAACTGTCTGACCTTGCCTTGTCTGCTCAGTTGGTACCTCACTTTGGACTACTCTTTATCTATTTTAGGATTGCCTGATCCTCTATACGCTTGCTGATCTGGTATCTTTGACTTCCGGGCCTTCCCCTATGCAGACACTTATTTCAGGGGGCTCTGTCTTCACCATCAGGCCCCTTTTGCAAGTGTGGTTTTTCATGGGGCAGTGCTCCTCCCTGTATCTGGTCTCCGAACTCCTGACCAAGACCTGCCATAAGGGAGATTACAATGGCTTACATCATATTAATTTATTTTCATTAGAGACAGACTTTGTATGTGATTGTGATGTAATTACTTTTCACTGTCGTCCAATACAGGTCACTGGTACTCTGGGAGGCGTAAGTCCCCTTTAATAGGCAGGAACAACTATGCAAATGATTTGCAAGGGGCGGAGCCTCCCCTCTTACTTAAGCCACCTTCTGGCCAGAGCCACTTAGATTGATTTGTTCCTGGAGTGCCTTGCACACCAGGTAGAGAACATCTATGCATCTTAGTGTTTTATTATTTTTTTATTCAAATATGGAATACCACCATTAGGAGGGTGACCATGGCTGTGAATTGCCCTCTTTAAAGTGGCTGGTGCAGCTTCCAGGGATTTTCTGTGGACCTTATGCCCTGAAGAGGGGACAGCGTGTGTTAAGCAGCTCCCCTACTGGGGAATTTACCTCTGGTTCTTTCCCACCTTATCATGGTCACCTGAAGACAGAAGTCCTGCAAGAAAGGTGAGTCACCCATTGAGTGCTGAAGGTCCACTTGTCCCCACAGTGTCCCTTTGATGGGCTTGTATTTGGGAGTTTCAATACACTCCAGCACTCATAGGGTGTTTTTATTGCATTATTACTGTTATTATGCAATTTATGTGGTATTCTCTGGGTTTTGGAGCCTTTGATATTCGTTTACTCATGTTTCTTATGTGTTTCATACTTGTTTGGGCACTTTTTAATGTTTTCTCAAACTTTGTTAAAAATGGTGTTCCGCGCCTTTAAGCGCGGCTTTTTCCCACTCAGACGCAAGGGCTCCTTTACTCTCTATGAGAATTCACAGTGTGGGACGTATCTCTGGAACCGCTTGTCACAGCAACTTCAGAGAGGGCTCATTTTAATGCTAGGCTCCTGCTCTATCATCCGAAATGTGTTTTATGTATGTGGGGTGTTCAGGGGGGCTTTGGGCACTGTTTGGGGGTACTTGTAAGGAAAAAACTACATTTCCCATGAGCGCCTGGTTCGCGCTCGTTTCTGATTGGCTATCATGATGGCCGCCATTTTGTGGTACTTTTCCTAAGCGAGTACACTACGCAGGGACCGAGCCTTCTCTCTCCTCAACAGATTAACCCTTCGCTGGCCAGATAAGTCCGAATTTAGACATTTCTGGGGTGAAACTTTAATCATTTACACTTCTTCTGGGTGATAGTGTTATTAGTGGGGTATATTGACGCTGTGAGCATGTCTACTTCACTGGAGCTAGGGGCTAGACCCAAGTCTAAGGAGGATGGGGGGTCTGCTACCCCCATGGCGTTTTGCTCCTCTTGCCACATTGGGCTGTCTACCGATAATGTGGGGGATCTATGCCCTAATTGTACTGGTCAAGATAGCAACCCTGGGCTTTCCAGCCACGCTATTGAGCCATCTTGGGTGAGGGAGTTTAAAGCTGCCACTAGGGATCTCAGATCCACGCTTCAACTCTTTCCCTCTCAGATTCAGGGGGCTCTCCAGGTCTGGCAGACCCCCTCTACCATCAGGACCTCCCTGCCTAAGCCACAGGGAGCTCCTGATGTCACTGATTCTTCTGAAGAAGAACTCTTACAGGATTCTGATGCTGAGGAACGTACTGTTATTGAATCTAACAGGTCCATTGGGGACCCCTATGAGTGTGACCCTGAAGTCTCGGCTGAGGGTCTGATCAGAGCGGTTCTGAATACGCTCAACCTTCCTCTGACTCAGGAATCCACGTATGATCCTACTGATGTTTTTCAGAAAAAGCCATCTAAACCAGTTGTTTGTTTTCCAACTAACCCTACTCTTGCCCGTCTTGTCTCTGAGGCATGGAAGAATCCTGATAGATCTTCCTCTGTCTCTAAAAAGTTTGCTCAACTTTACCCCTTTCCTGAGGCTGAGTTGGCAAAATGGGTTCATCCTCCCAAGGTGGATGCTCCTGTTTCTAGACTATCCAAGTCTACCGCCTTGGCTGTCTCTGATGCCTCTGCCCTGCAGGATTGGACAGATAAAAAGCTAGAGCTTTCTCTTAAAGCTATTTTTGCCTCCATTGGCACTGCCATGCGCCCAACCGTTGCTGTGGCTTGGGTTAATAGAGCCATTGCGGCCTGGACTGAACGACTGACTGAAGCAGTTCGCCAGGATGCGCCAGTTTCTGAACAGTTGCAGCTCCTTGCTAATATCACTGAAGCTCAGAACTATGTTGCTGACGCTGCTTTTGATGCTGTGCGCATGATGGCGAGGGCCTCCACTTCTTCTGTGGTGGCTAGACGCGCTCTTTGGCTGAAAATTTGGTCTGCTGATACAGCCTCCAAGAAAGCCTTGCTTTCCTTGCCCTTTCAGGGGAATTTGCTTTTTGGGTCTGAACTCAAAGAAATGATCAGTGAGGCTACTGGCGGTAAAAGTACTCTTCTGCCCTCAGTCTTTAAGAAAAAGTTTCCAGCCAAACACAATCGGTCCTTTCGTTCCTTTCAGACTGAGACACGCTCCTCGGCCCAGACGGGTCCTCCCGCTACGCGCTCCTCCTCCAAGCCCAAACAGTCCTGGAAGCCCAAAGTTGCCCCCAAGGCCAAGACCTCCAAGACTGCTTCGGCATGACTCGCCGAACCCGGGTCTGCATCCGGCTGTAGGCGGTCGTCTCTGCATCTTCCGCCGGACTTGGGAGGAGTCAGTGGCGGACCCATGGGTTCTTCAGGTGGTGTCAGAGGGATACAGGATCCCTTTCTCTTCCCTTCCTCCTTTTCGGTTCCATTTTACTCGTCCTTCTCAGGAACCCACAAAAAGGCGTCTATTCAACGACGCTATTCAGGATCTCTTGGACAAAGAGGTCCTGGAGGTGGTTCCTCAAGGGGACACAGGTTCAGGATTCTATTCCAACCTGTTTGTGGTAGCCAAAAAGGACGGAGGAGCTCGTCCCATTTTGGATCTCAAAGATCTCAATGCCTATGTGGTGACTTCCCACTTCCGCAAGGAATCTCTGCTTTCTGTGATTGCAGCAATGTCTCCAGGGGAGTTTCTCGCCTCCCTGGACCTTCAGGATGCTTATCTTCACATCCCTATTCATCCAGAGAGCAGGCGGTATCTCAGGATTGCCTGCCACAGGGGACACTTTCAGTTTGCAGCGCTCCCCTTTGGGCTGACTTCAGCCCCTCAGGTCTTCCAGAGGGTGTTAGGCTCCTTGATAGCGGTGCTCCATCAGGATGGGATCAGAGTGACCCCCTACATGGACGATCTCCTACTGAAGGCCTCCTCCGCGGAGCTTCTCCGTCAGCAATTACAGAAGTGCATGCACACCCTGACCCGTCATGGCTGGATCCTGAATCTGGACAAGTCGGACTTGATTCCATCTCAGAGGCTTCTGTTCCTGGGTCTCCTGTTCGACACTCGCCACTGCATGGTGTTTCTTCCAGAGGACGTGGCTCACCAGATAGCCGTCAGAGTGGCTGGGATTCTGGACATGGACGAAATTCCAGTACCGAAGTTGTCGTCTTTAGTGGGGAAGTTCATTTCCACGATCGAAGCAGTCCCATTTGCCATGGCCCACTCCAGGGAACTTCAGAGATTTGTGATCCAGACGTGCAAGAATCATCCAGATCATCAACATCTGTCTGTTTCTCTTCCTCCTCATGTCGAGTCGAGTCTGCACTGGTGGTTAGATCTCTCTCATCTCCTGAAAGGGAGATCCTTTCTAGTTCCTCATTGGACCACAGTCACAACGGATGCCAGCCTTCGGGGCTGGGGTGCAGTCTGGGGTCGCTTCAGTGCTCAGGGGAAATGGGGTCTGGAGGAATCCATGCTCTCCATCAATGTTCTGGAACTTCGAGCTGTCCGGCTTGCCCTGAAGCACTGGGAGTCTCAATTGACCGGTCTTCCGATCAGAGTGGAGTCCGACAACGCCACGGCGGTGGCTTACATCAACAGGCAAGGCGACACAAGAAGCGGTTCCGCCTGGTGGGAGGTCAAGGATATTTTGTCTTGGGCAGAAGATCACGTGCCTGTCATCTCTGCAGTTCATATCCCAGGCGTGGACAACGTCATGGCAGACTTCCTCAGTCGTCACACCGTCGACAGCGGAGAATGGGCTCTTCATCCAGAGGTGTTTCACATGCTCACACAGCGGTGGGGGATGCCTGTGGTGGACCTGATGGCTACCAGACACAACAGGAAGGTTCCGGTGTTTTGCTCCCGGTTGAGGGACTCCCTGGCTCTAGCAGTGGATGCCTTGTCGATCCCTTGGGACTTCTCCCTGGCTTACATCTTCCCTCCTCTTCCTCTATTGATCAGAGTTATCCAGAAGTTGAAGACGGAGCGTTGTCCTGTCATCCTGATTGCTCCAAACTGGCCTCGCCAGTCCTGGTATCCGGAGTTGATGGCCATGTCCGTGACGGATCCGATCCCGCTTCCTGCCCGTCCGGACCTACTTCTTCAGGGATATCTGTGGAAGGAGGATGTTCACTCTCTCCATTTGATGGCATGGCGGTTGAATCCTCGATTCTAGCAAAGAAAGGATTTTCTCCTTCTGTGGTGTCGACTATGCTCAGTGCTCGTAAGCCTGTGTCTTCCAAGATCTATCATCGCATATGGTCAACTTTTGTGACATGGTGCTCTGATAAGAAGTTATCCCTTGAATTCCATCTTCCCACTGTCCTGGCCTTCTTGCAGGACGGTGTGGATAAGGGGCTCAGTCTGAGTTCCCTCAAAGTTCAGACTTCTGCCTTGTCTGTGTTTTTCCAGGAAAGGATCGCTGTCCTTCCTGATGTGAAAGTTTTCTTCCAAGGTGTGACTCATGTTCGACCTGCCTTCAAGAGTCCTGCTCCCCAGTGGGACCTCAACTTGGTGCTGGGAGTTCTCCAGCGACCACCGTTTGAATCCTTGGCTTCCATTCCATTACGTCTCTTGACCTGGAAGATGGCCTTCCTTTTGGCTATTGTTTCAGTTCGCCGGGTAGCAGAGTTACAGGCCTTGTCTTGTAAACCTCCTTACCTGGTGTTCCACAAGGATAAGGCTGTGCTTCGCACTACCAAGGAATTCTTACCCAAGGTTTTGTCCGAGTTTCACATCAATCAGGAGATTGTGGTTCCCTCTTTCTGCCCTAATCCTTCATCTGACAAGGAAAGAGATCTCCATCTGTTGGATGTGGTGCGTTGCCTCAAGTTTTATGTTCATCGCACCGAGTCTATCAGGAAGTCTGACGCTCTATTCGTCATTCCTGAGGGGCCTAGGGCAGGGAGACCGGCTTCCAAAGTTACCATTGCCTCTTGGATTAAGGCTACTATCCGTGAAGCCTACAAGTTGAGGAATAAGCATGTTCCCTTCCGGGTGACTGCCCATTCCACCAGATCTATTGGGGCCTCTTGGGCCTACAAGAATCAAGCTTCTGCTGATCAACTGTGCAGAGCGGCCACTTGGTCCTCTGTGCACACTTTTTCTAAGCACTATCGAGTTGATGTACTGGCTTCGGCTGATGCCAGTTTTGGAAGGAAGGTCCTGGAGGCAGTCTTGCCTGTGTAGGTCTTCCGCTCTGTGCTCCTTAGTGCTTCTTTACTGTTGAGCCCGGTTGGCTCTGGTTTCGTGTGCTGTGTTAGTTCAGGGATTTTTCCCTTGGTTGGTGTCCGTTGACACTTACAGTTTGGGCTATGTTATTAACTGGGTCATAGCAGTTCTAGTGACTTGGGCTTCGCGCCTGGTCCTTGCCTTACTTCCCGCCTCTGGATCAGCTCAATGTTTGTACATCCCAGAGTACCAGTGACCTGTTTTGGACGACAGTGAAAATAGGATTTTAGTCTTACCTGTTAAATCCTTTTCACTTAGTCCATACAGGTCACTGGTCTCCCACCCTGTCAAGGGACCAGTCTTGGCTCTCCTGTGGTATCCAGTGGGAGACCGTTCGGGCATGCTCACAGGAGTCTTTCTTTTTGCTTACCTGAGGTCAGTTTTAGGGTCTCAAATCAATCTAAGTGGCTCTGGCCAGAAGGTGGCTTAAGTAAGAGGGGAGGCTCCGCCCCTTGCAAATCATTTGCATAGTTGTTCCTGCCTATTAAAGGGGACTTACGCCTCCCAGAGTACCAGTGACCTGTATGGACTAAGTGAAAAGGATTTAATAGGTAAGACTAAAATCCTATTATTTCCCTGAAAACAGAGTGGGAACAATTCCATAAGAATCATTTGCTTTCACCATGTGTTTTGTTTAATGCGTTCTATGTTTGTTCAACTGAAGACTGAAACTTGACTGTCATGATATTTATTCAGTTCTGTAAGGAATGGTTGCTCACCAGGGACATCCGATCAGATCTTTTGAACTGTGAGATGAATTACTTTAAGCTTCTGTTACTGTATTTTTGCATAAAGCAAATAATCATACCAAAATGTGATTTGAATACAGAATGTAAAAACAGATCTAGTCTGGAGTGCTATACCCAGATAACAAAGAAAACTCATCCAATTGGCAATAAAATCACTTTAATATAACTTTAGAACATGTGTAGAGGTCCTCAGTATATCTTCCAAAATTAACAATAAAATATCACACCATACATGTAATATTATACAGAGAATGCTGGGATAAATATATGCAGCACCATTCTCAACCACAGAAAATGAATGCTACATATGTCCCTTTTCTCACAAAAATGATATAAAGGATGCTGGGATATATTTCTGTAGTAACAAAAACACACACAAGAGTCATATGCTACAAATATGTCCCCTTTTATTGTTGTCAACAATATTGCAAGCATATGGAATCAATCCACTGTGAAACAATATTATATCAATGTGTTCATCATGAATTAAAGAATTCCAATATAATCATTCCAAAAACCCAAAGGGTATAAAATATGTTTTACACCATAAACCCTTAAAAGAAGAGATAATATATTCTACTAAATACTCTGTCCCTATCTATATATACTGATATATAGAATAAAAAAAGGAAGAATGTATATGAAACAGAGGAGAGTGTCTCTATTTAAACAGGTGTGGTATATTTTTGCATAGGTACAAAGTCTGACACGCAATCCACCATTAGGTTATATCCACCAACAAATGGCTTTCTGAAATGTAATGTTAAGATTAAAAATATGCTTTTGAGTTTGATATTATGTTCAATAGCAGTTACACTTTCAAATGCATGCTGTTCAATGTGCATAAACCATGCAAACTTTTATATCTGAGCAGTTTCCACAGAGCACATTTGATTGTTTGGAGTTGGTATTTATACTACAATGTGACAGTGTTCCACAACATATATCTCTGCAAGCGGATACAAAAGCAACAGTTCACAAATGCACATCCACCCGCCACTTATCTTATGCCTGCTGTGTTTATCCGTTTCTCGGCTCGTCTTCTTTTTCATTTGTTGCCCGGCATTCTCAGACTTGCATCCGTGGTTTACATTCGGTGTCTCAAATATCACCTCTGCGGCGTTCTGAGTTTCTCTCCCGCCTCCTTAGGTCAGTCGTGCATTCTACTGAAATACCTCCTTTTGTTGGTAGAAAGCTTTTGTATCAACGTATCTATTCGGACCACCACATCAAAGTTGCTACAGCTCTGAATCAGCCTCCAACGTGTTTCAAGATCTGATCTCTGATCTGTTCATCAGGGAGTTAATCTTGTGGTGTTTATGGGCATGATATTCAAAACCCTCTAGGGGAAGGTGATTCTCACAGGGGAGAAGATTCATCTCCAGTTTCTAGATGTTTCACAGGTGCTGGAATAACACTTGGCCATGATCAAGGTCTACATGTGAGTCCTGGGTCGTCTGGTGTCTGCTCTGGAGGCAGGTTCCTATGCCCAACTCCACATAAAAGAAATTCAGAGGGACAGTACCAGAACTTTGGTCCCGGAGACCGGAGCATCTCACCCATCAGATGACTCTCACATAACCGGTCAGGGAGGATCTTCCCTGGTGGTTTCTTCCTCCACATCTGACCGAGGGGAGACTCTTTGTGATTCCAGAGTGGAACCTGATAATGACAGATGCCAGCCTGATTGGGCTGGGTGCAATCATGGGACACCTGGGGGCCCAGGGCAGATGGATAAGGGACGAGAGCCTTCTGTCGATCAACATCCTGGAGAGCTTCAAATGGCTGTGTTGCACTGATTCCAAGTATTTGCGGGAACTCCGGTGAGGGCTCAGTCAGAAATATTGATGGCAGTTCTGTACATCAACCTGCAGGGAGATAGCGTGGAGAAAGGTGAATGATCTTTTAATGTGAGCAGAGTCCCATGTCCCAGTCTTCTCAACCATCCGTATTCCAAGAGTGTATAACATACTCGCAGACTTCCTCAGTTGTCAAGACGTGGATCCAGAAAACTGGGAACTTCATTTGGAGGTTTTCTACCTGATAGTTCAATGATGTGGGGTCCCAACGATAGACCTGATTGTAACCAAGGAGAACGAGAAGGTGACTTAAATCGGTGCACGTCAAGGGACCCTGGACCCTGGATGCCATGTACATTCCATGGAACCTTAACCTGTACTATATGTTTCTCCTAATTCCTCTCATACCCATTGTGATCAGGATGGAGAAGGAGCTAATCATTCTAATTGCCCCATTGTGGTTGTGTGGGCTTGGATTGCGGACCTACTGCTTCAAGGACCCTTGTGGTATGAGGATGGGGGAGTCTGGCCTTGTTGGCATCTCTCTTGAGGCTGCTATTCTGAAATGGAAAGGATTCTTTATTGATGTCATCTCCACCATGATTCAGGCTAGGAAACCAGTCACTTCTAAGGTGTACCATACGGTCTGGTCCATTATTCACCAGTGGTGTGCTGGCAAGAATATGCCTGCGCATGTCTTTAATTTTCCTATGGTGATGTCTTTCCTTCAGGATGGAGTCAGCAATAGTCTCAGCTTGTGTTCTCTCAAGGTTCAGCTCTCTGTTTTCTTCTAGAGATATATTACCATTATTCCAGATATGAAGATTTCTGCAGGGGGTTGCGTATGCCTTTCCCTCTTTTCATGATCCTGTGCCTCAGTAGGATCTCATTTTGGCCTTTAGGAACCCTTCAGAGGCCCCCTTTTGAGCTTCTGGCTTCTATCTTTTTGTGTCAACTGATGCTGAAGATGGAGTTTCATTTGGCAGGAGGGTGGCTCTGTCTTGCAAGCCTCCATTCCTGGTGTTTACCAGGACAAGGCAGTACTACTTACCTCTCAGGTGTTCCTTCCTAAGATTGTCATTGATTTTCACATCAATCAGGAGGTAGTTGTCTCTTCCCAACTGGAGAAAAAACATACCTGTATTCTTTCCCTGGGCAGAGGAGTTCTCTTAGGATCTTAGTCTTCTTTCCACTATAGTTCTTTTTTCTGTGCTGCTTGTCGCACATGAATATGGAAGAGGTAGGCGGGGGATGGGGTTGAGCTGGAGGGGGTTACTGCCCCAAAGATCCTGTGATGTGCCCATGGTTCCTGTGTTCCATATGGACTAAAGAGAAAAGCATTTAACAGGTAAAAACATTAACTTCTATTTTAAAACAACAAAGACACAGAATTAATAAAAATGATATATAGTCTTCATGGCTTTCCTTCTAATAATGTGCTTTTACAGAACTATAAATATTTAATCCAAAGAGCATAAAATAAACTATTTTCTCTGTTGTCCAATACAGGTTACTGGTAACTTTGGGCAGGCGATCCGCCCCTTTAAGTAGGCAGGAACAAGTCTAGAAATGACTGCAGGGGGTGGAGCCTACCTTCCCTCCTTGGCTGCAGTTAGCCAACCAGCTCCAGAAAGATTTGTTCCTTGGTGAAGATAACACAGACAAGAAAAACAGTTCTACTATAGTTTTAGAAACTTTTTTTTTTCTGTTAGGTATGGAATACCACCATTAGGCGGATTGCCATAACTGACAATGCCCTTAGATGTGGCTAGCTCAGTATCCAGGCGTTTTTTGTGGACCTTAAGCCCTGAGGGAGAAAATTCCAAGTGCTTCCCTAAGAGTTACCCACTGAGGTTACTTCTTACTACATAGTAATCTGAAGACAGAAGATCTGCAGGAAAGGTGAGCAACCCTTTGAGTGTTGCAAGTCCACTTGTCCCACAGTGCCCCTCCGCACAGAGGTTATTCCTGGGAGTTCTTATTGCACACTCCTGCACTCACTGGGTCTTTCTGTTATGTCTGCCAGTGTTTGGAGCACCTTTATGTGGTAAATTAACCCCTTAACTGCTGGTTGGCATCTTTTGGGGTGGTTATTGGCACTTTCCCTACTGGGTTCAGTGTTTTCTGGGTCTAATTACATGTTCCAGTGATGTTTCATGTATTTTTATTTCTCAGCTCTAACTTTGACAAAATTGAGTTCCGCGTGCTTCACCGCATAGACGCCATTGATCCATTCACTTCTATGGGACTGTACAGTTTGGGACATATCTCTGCAACCGCTCAACCTAGCGACTTCAGAGATGGCTCGTTTTAATTGCCTGACCATGCTCTACCATCCGGTTCACATTGCAAGTGTGTCGGGGGCTTCGGGCACTGTTTGGGTTCTTTTTCTGGGAAAACTACATTTCCCATGAGTGCTTGCTTTGCGTGTTTGTTTCTGATTGGCTCCCGCCACGGCAGCCATCTTGTGAGCTTTACAGAGTGAGTATCCTATGCAGGGCTTGGACTCTCCTTCTCTCCTTTGCAGGTTAACCCTTCGTCTGCCAGATAAGTGTATTTTAGCGATTTCTGGGGTGAAATTTTAATCTTACGCACTGTAATTTGGGTGATTAATTATTCTGAACGTTGTTGACATTTTGAAAATGTCTACTCCACTGGAGCTTGGGGCCAGGCCTAAGACTAAGGACGCTGGTGTCTCTGTATCCCCCATTGCGGATTGCTCCTCATGTCATACAGGGTTGCCTAGAGAATTTATGTCCAGCATGTTCTGATGTCCCTGAGTCTATCCCAGGGACCTCCAGCCATGCATTAGAGCCAGTTTGGGTGCAAGAGTTCAAGGCTGCTACCAAGGACCTTAGGTCTACGTTGCAACTCTTTCCATCCCAGTTAAAGGGGGTCTTCCATTCCTGGAGGACCCCTTCCTCAGTTAGATCTTCTCTGCCCACCGCAGAGTACCTGACGTTTCAGATTCCTCTGAAGAGGAACTCTTGGTGGATTCAGATGTTGAGGAATGTTCTGCTGTGGGCGCCTCTCAATTTTGTGGGGATCCCTTTGAGGTTAATCCAGAACCCTCGGCTGAGGGCCTGATCAGGGCCATCTTAAACACTTTAAACATTCCCCGAGTTCAGGAGTTTTCCTCAGATCCCTCTGATGTATTCCAGGAGCCTATAAAGTCACATACTTGCTTTCCACCTAACCCCACTCTGGATCGCCTAGTGGCTCATGAGTGGAAATCTCCGGACAGAAAGCCTTCTGTCTCCAAGAAATTTGTTACCCCTTTTCTGAGGTGGCGCTTGCTCAATGGGTTCATCCCCCTAAGGTGGATGCTTCTGTCTCAAGGCTATCTAAGTCTACCGCCTTACCAGTTTCTGATGCATTCAAGACTTCTCAGGCATGACTCGCAGAACCCGGGTCCCCATTCAACTGTGGGTGGTCATCTTCGTCACTATCACAGCATTTGGGAGGATTCAGTGGTGGACCCGTGGGTTTTACAAGTAGTGGCAGAAGGGTACACAATCCCTTACTAACCCTTTAAGTTCTTTTACTCAGCCTGCCTATTTCCCCTCAACTCTGACTTTATGGCTTTCAAGAACTTGCATTAGGGAGTTTGTTCAGTACTAATTTTTACTTGTTTGACAAAGGAAACCTGATTTCAGATGCATACATGCTGACGACGTAGAACTTTCTCTCTTTTTTGAGTTAATATGGCTACTGAGTATTCATTTGTATTTTTTCTCTCTGAGCAGAATCAGATTTTGGATAACAATTTAGATGTGTAATTCAAAAGTGTGCATCTGTCACAGCACAAAATGGGCAAGTAAGCTTGAATAATGTATTCACATACAGGTGCCTGCAATATATGCTTCAACACAAACTTCTTTTAAAATGACTTTTTTCCTGAATTAAATATCTTGGAAGCTGAAAATGTGCTCTAAATTAGAATACACTGTTACATACCAACTTTCTATGTTAGGGTTTTTGTTTTTTTTGCTGCTGATTTATGAAAGGTGTCCGGATCAAATCCAAATAACATGAACTCAGGAGTGAGTGATATTGAGAAACAGATATATTCGGTAAGTGCCAAAAGTTAGAGATAAGTGGGCATGTCCAAAACAATGGGCAACATTAGGTATTTTGAGATGACATTCATTTTCTAGTTAAATGAGCAGTAAACTTTTTTATGAAAAAATATATATTGTAGGGATTTTCCTAAGGGTACTCCCACTGCCGAGAGATTTATATTTCCAGAGTTATTACAGTTTAAACCCATGTTTTTTTACATTAGCAGTGCCCTCTAGTGGTCAAATTCTAATTAGATTTCCTGTTAGATTCTAATGGAGAGGAAAGTCAGAGACATACAGTTCTCCATAGAATGTGATAGAAACTGCCTGTCACTTCCTGTCAGAACTATCAAGAAGTAAACACAGTAAATTCACTTCTTGATTATTTAAACTGCTATAAATTTTGAATACAACATCTGACAGCGATGGGAGTGACCTTGTTTTATTCAGCAGGAAATGCTGTGTAAAATATGTGTTTTCATAAAAAAAAGTTTACTGCTCCTTTAATTTCATCACATCACAATTTTAATGTGGGAAACAAATTAAACACATATTGCAGTATTGCACTGGTTCTTGGGCAATCCTACAGAATGATGTACAATTAGAGAGGAATTAATCTCCTCCATTCATTTTACAACTGTTCTAATGAGTTCTCCAAATGTTCAGGATTTGGTGACCTGTTTAAGAATAACCATAATGGAAGTGGAGGGGAGGAGGACAAGAGAGACCTTACTTTAAGGGCCATATACTCCTTTTATCCTTAAAGGGTTAATTCCTATCAAATGCAAAACCTCTATGTAACATCAAATTTGTAAAACACGTTTTGCCAATATCAACTTAGAAACAGAGGAAGTGACCCACAGAGCTTGCAGTCTGTAATCGACACACAAAGGTTGCAACTAATAAGCAAATTAATAAGGAAACATACCTGTTAACTTGAAATCCATCAAAAGCTGAGCTTGCATTCTCCAGAGAAATTGACAGACAGAGTTTACAATCAAGAGGGAAACTGATATGGTTCCAGTGTCACCAACATATCCTGAAGATCTCTTCTCTGTTATATGTTTTTACCCTTGCATTGTGGGTTTGTGGAGGAAGGATGGGATATTTTTAATGTATTTATTTCTTTACTGTTAGGACTGCAATCGGGTGCACATAAAGTCAGGACAATGTAAATTCTGAGGTTCTTTTCTCTTCCGGTTCTCATTTTCCCTTATTGGTTACGATTTAAAGGGATAGTAATGTCAGAAAAAAAGTATTAACTATATGGTAGATACAATTAAGAGGGTACTTGCACTTTTTCTTATCTCTCAAACCGTTATGTTCCTGGATCAGACGGCGGCTCTTCAGCAGCACCGACATAGCGATACTTAAAAATAAATACTTCATCGGGACTGTCTACAACATGTGCCTGGTTTGGAAGCACACGTTGTAGACCATTCCGATGAAGTATTTATCTTTAGATATCATTATATCAACGCTGCTGAAGAGCTGTGTCTGGTCAAGCGATCAGAATCTGCTTCTGACAGCCTTACAGCTCGTCAAGCAAAAAGGGAAGGGAGTGGAGAACTTTATTTTCCTATATCTCTCAAACCATAACTGTTTGAGAGGTACGAATAAGTGCAAGTACTCTTAATTGTATCTACCATATAGCTAATACTTTTTTTCTGACATTTATGTACCATATAGCTAATACTTTTTTTCTGACATTACTATCCCTTTAAAACTGGCATAGCATATACTAATAATAACCACCCCACTTAATTCATTAGGGAAAAAATCCTAATGGCCCTTGTTAACTTTGCCCTTGTACCTTTACATAGTAACATTGTTGAGGAGGCTCAAAAAAGATGTGTCCATCAATTCCAGCCCATGCCAAAAACAACCCTGTTGATCCAGAGGAAGGCAAAAAAAAAAAAAACCCTCTGAAGCAATTTCTGATTTAGCCCCAAGCTGGTAAAAAAAAAAATTCCTTCCTGACTCCAAATGGCAGTCAGATATTTCCCTGGATCAACCTCCTATCTGCTTTGAAGCCATCTGTCATAATTTTCAATATTGGTCTTTGCTAGGTAGGCATCCATTGCTTTTTTGAAAGCAGTTGCATTATCTGTAAATACAACATGCTGAGGCAATGAATTTCATAGCTTAAGTGCCCTTACTGTAAAGAATCCCTGCCTTTGTTTTAGTCTAAAGCACCTTTCCTCAAGTCTTAATGGATGACCACTTTTTCTTAGCTCATCTCTTTGCGTAAATAATTAATTGGCTAGTTCTTTGTATTGACCATGAATGTATTTGTATATGGTAATCATATCACCCCTTAGACATCTCTTCTATAATGTAAACAAACCCAGTTTGGCTAGTCTGTCTTTATAACTCAGATCCTCCAATCCCTGTATCAGTTTCGTTGCACGTCTCTGCACCTTTTCCAGTTCAATGTATTTTTTTTAAACAATAACCTCTTCAGTCTGAACTGGATGTTGTCCATGGAAGTGGACAGGACAATTGAACAAGACACAAACTCTGCCCACTGCACATGGTAATATTAACCCTTTAATGACCAGACAATGTGCACCTCATTACTTTGCATTTCATTGCACACTGCTCTGATCTTTAAAAGGTAAAGTATGCTCCTGCATGTTGCCTGCTTCAGTTTGTAAAAAATAAATAAATAAATAAATAAAAAAACTGCCAATACCTGTCATGTCTGCCTCCATGGACATGACATCTAGGACTGACTGAGGATGTTATCTCTTGAAGAAAGGGAAAAAGAAAAATTGAAATAGGCCATTAGGACTTTTTGCTCATTGTAAGGTAAGTGTAAATTATTATAAAGATGTTACTTCTCCTTTTAGGGAGAAATATATTGAAAAAAATTAAGCATGTTACCCCCTTAAGGACCAGGGTTTTTTTTTTTTTATAGGCGAATACCAGAGCCATTTCATTAGCTGAACCACCACATGTACCGGCTCGCCGAGGGAAAGGCTGGAACTGACTGCTCCGGTCTTGGAGCAGTCAGTTTCAGCCTCCCAGCATGATCACAGCTCTCCTTCAGGTGCGATGTGATAATTTAATTATGTACCAAGTCCGTTACTGGTCCTTAAAGGACTGAAATCTGTGACAGCCCTGGCATGTCATCCTATATAATAATTCGCTAGGATGTTTGTCACGATGCAGTCATGCGCAGTAGAGACTGCCCACATTCGGGCAGTCTCTACTGCTCATGATTGACTCACGTGAGTGAGGCGACGCAAGATTGCATCACGTGGAGCAGTGAGGTAGCGTAGCGGCCTCTTAACAATACCCAGACCTTGGCCTGTGTACATGGGCTTTTACACTAGTTGGATGATAATGGGTTAAGCTTGTGGAGCACCAAGTATAGAGTAAAATTGTTTGTGTTCTTTGTTATACTTTTTCTATATTAATTTTTTTTCTTTAAGTTATGCTCTCATTATTTGCTTGCAATACATTTTAGCATTTAAAAAGTATTTCCTGACAGAGCTTTCTGTATTGAGTTAATATATCTTCATGAGGGAGAACCAGAATAGACTTTCGTTCAAAAGTAACTACAGTTCAAATGTAACTTCTGTTTTGTCCAATGTGGAACACAGGAACCTTGGGACAAAATCTCCTCCTCTATGAGGGCAGGGCACTTCCAAAAAGGTATCTGTGGAGGAGACCTCATCCACTTTACCCCTCCCAGCTAATATTTGGTTTTAAGTGACCTCATCAATGGAAAGTTGTACGGGCACTATTCTATTAGTCTTCTTTTTTGTTTTTATTTTTTATAAATTCCCTCATTAGGGTAGTTTCTGTTTCTGGCTTCTTAATTCATGGATTGTCCAGTTCACCAGGACCTCATACCTCGCTAAACAGCTTCTCTGAAGTTTCCTTTCTTTTTTCTATTAGGAGTCTGAAGTCTGATGCATGGAAAGATTAACCTCATGAGTGCTGTGATCCTGTGTACGTGTCTATTTCTTCTGGCATTCGATTCCATGGAGGAAATTTGGCTGATTTGCACTTTTTCTCCAGTTGTAATATGGCTTTCTGTATGTATGGGCTGCCTTTTAGGTGCAAGAGTTTACTTGCACTATTTTAAAGTGCTTTTCTCGCATTGAGGGACTGTTTTTTTCTGTTGAATTGCTCATTTATCTGTTATTCTTTCATACTTTTTACATGTATTTTTATGGAACTTGGACTCGGCCCGTTTAAAACCGGGTGCCTGTGTGGTGGCCATTTTGGATTCAAATACTATGCTTCTCTGGTACATACCTCTCGTCTGGTTGCTCCTAAGAGGCTGCAGGTGGGCTCATAGTGATTTGGGTGAGCCATGCTATCTAGCAACTACCCAACTAATGAGAAACCCCATCTTGTTTTTAGGACTTGCCATTTTTGAATGGATGGATAGCCAAAATGCCATTTCTTAAGGGTGAAGAGCTATATCTCCCAGAACCCCTTGCTTCTCAAGCTTTCTGGCATAGATGGAGGTGGCCTTTGAGTTCTCCACTTCTTTTTTTGGATTCCGCATGCTGCTCAGAGGTTGATCTCTCACACCTGATTACCAAATTAACCCCTTACAGTCATAGGTACTTTTGTGTAGCTTACCTGTCTTTAGCTCTACTTGGTTGCATGTTCTGACCATGTCAGAAACCATAGGACACATTGGCAAGTCCAAGACTAAAGATTCTGCTGTTCTCCTGACTCTGTTACCAGATTGCTTTTCATGCCAAGCTGGGCTTTCTAGGGAGTATTCTGGTACTCATTCTGTGCCCCACTACAACACTGCCAGACCCATCTGTTGAACATGTTAAAGATTCTGTGGCCCCCCATTGCCTTTAATCCATTGCTTCTCCTGTCAATCTGGGCTTCATACTGAGTATTCTGGTACGTTATTTCCTTCTTGTTCTGTGTGTCGCCTCCAACACCACTGGAGCCCTCATCTGCTGAACAGGAACCAGCTTAGGTTAAGACTCTTGTCTATTTAGTCACCTCTATCCTCTCATCTATTCAGGGGATCATAAGCTCTTGTTGTGTGAACACCCTGCACCCCCCGCCAGGCGTTTGAGTCCTGTATATGAGGGTCACACATATTGTTATTATTCTTAGTATAGATTCCTCAGTTGAGGAAGGAGAGATTGATGGAGAGGACTTTGACTCATCACTATAATTGGGGGGGGGGGGGTTACTATCTCCTCCACTGAACAACTCATTAGGGGAGTTCTGGAGTTACTTCATGGCTTGAACCTTCTGACTCCGTTTCCTCTTCCATTGACATTTTTAAGAGATTTAAAAAGAAGGTATCTAGTTTCTGTCATCACCAGTCCTTAGACCAGGTTATCCTAACAGGACATGTTTTCTTAATAGGCATGTTTCTAATCTGTATCCTTTTACACTGAACACTTTAACACAGTGGGCTACTGTTCCTGTAGCTGATCCTCCAATATCTCCCCATGCCAAAAATTCTGAGCTGCTTATGGCAGTTCTGTGTTCCTTAAGGTTCAGCTGGATAAATATCTTGACTTCTTGTTGAAGGCAGACATTGCAGAAAAATGTCAGCAGTTTTGGGGTGGATGAACTGCAACATAGGTAACAAGTAATATAATTCCTATATTTCAAAAGGTATTTTAACACAATGAATAAGTATACATTGGGGAACTTTCTAGCATGCACGGGTATAAAAAGCTCCATTTAAATCAATGGGAAATGTCATTTGTTATCTACTGTGCATTTGTTTTTCCCCAGAATTACTCCATTTCCTTAAAACATATGCCCCTTACTATGAAATTTTCTATGTATATCTATGCAAGATTTTGGATGCAATGTATTTTTGTACTATTTGTACATGATTTAGATGCTACTTCCTATTTCAGCTGCATTATAAGAATGCTTTTTTATAAAGTGTACCTGTAGAATTTTATATTGTAAATTAGTAATTTTGCCCCATACAATTCACACTCATTGAGCAAGGGATGGTCAACATGAGGCTGTATAAGTGTTACTGGACTACAGATCCCGTCATGTTGGCTGGGTTTGATAGTTATGGGAATTCTAGACCAAAGGGAGCTGGATATTTTCTATTTCCCCACCCCTGCCCTGTGCAGTCTCTTCCATACTATATACTTTATCCTGGCTGCTGAATGGATTTCTCTATGCAAATAATATATGTTTTAATTTGCTTTGGCAGAATGGGATTTTGCTTTTTATGGAAACCCTTGGTAACTGCCTCTCAAAAAGTATCTGAGAAAAATAACACATAATAAAGTAAATGTGCTCTCTCAGTATATGTCTAAAACAGAAAATGTGTTAAGTGAACTGGTACCATATAGAAACATGATTCGTTTGGGGTAAGTCTTAACCCTCTGAATGTAACATACACATACTCTGATCTCTAAACTGAATTTGTGCAAATCAACTGCTGCTTACGGCATAGGGGATGCATAAAAATTCCGTTTGATTTTAAATGTGGCTTTAATGTGTGTTAGAGACCCCCTAGCAATCCCATGATTAACCCTTTGAGTACCAGAGGGGTACATTGTATACCCCTATGGCACTCAAATAGTTAAAGTCTGATTTAAATCAAGGGGATTTTTGGAATGTATGTCTCTTGTGTTGCAGTTAGTTTGCTCTAGAAATGTGTATAAATGTTAGGGAATAACATAAGAGGATGGTACTGTAATATAATGCCAGATTTTTTATATCACATATTGAGCTTAACTCTTTAACATTTTCAATGCTTCACTACATTATAGCCACCTTCAGGGCATATGCTGTCATATGCTTTTAGGATATGAAAATTTTGAGTCATGTGAATTGGGGCTCCCTGCAGCAAAAGGAGACAAGAATCTGCTGTCTTATGACTGATCCCCTTCAAGGAAGGCTAGAAAGCCTATTATATGTTAGATCATCTGTTCGATGTAACATATAACTAAGAAAAAAAAGTGTATCCCTTAATTGTCCTGTGCCATCGATTCAAGGGGACCAAGAGAAACACTATTAATAATGTGTTCTTGTTCTCTCATACTTGTAGTGCGATTTGGGGGGAGGTTGCTTGATATATGGCCACTTACAGCTTTCTTTTAGTTTGCAGTAGCCAACAAATGTCAGTGGAAGGTTCCCCAAATCTCTTTCCTGCTCCCCATAGCTTTTATTAATTTAATCTTCTGTAGGTAGGGTGAACTGTGCCTGCTCTGCATTTTCGGTTATGCTAAATGTGGAGCCGATTCCCCAACTTCAAGAACCTTAGCTGCTACTTCCATATTGCACTGAGGCACTGGTGTAACAATAGAGGTCACACCTGCGACCGGGCTTGTCACTCCAGGGGCCTGGCCTCCCTCCTCGCCTGGTGCCCACAGCAAGTATGTCTGTCCCTTCTTCTGCACAGACCTCTAACAGTTGATCTCCCTCTCCGGCGCTCTAGTAATGCAGAGCGCTGGGAGATGTCATCATCTCCCAGCGCTCTGCATTACTGAGAACCTCTATGGAGCTCCAGCTCTATAGAGGTCTGTGCTGAAGGAGGCACAGACCTCTCAGGCCACACCGCTAGACCACCAGGAAGGTAGGAGATGTACCCAGGGGGTCAGCAGGGGCAAGGTGGAGATTGGGGGCAATGTGGAGGCAGTGTGGAGATTGGGGGGCAATGTGGAGATTGGGAGGCTATGTGGTGGCAGTGTGGAGATTGGGGGGACATTGTGGTGGCAATGTGGAGACTGGGGCACAATGCGGGGGCAATGTGGTCCGGGGCCCATGGCAGTTTCTGAACCAGGGCCCGGTGGCTTCCAGTTACGCCTCTGCACTGAGGTCATCTGTGGAAAGTGCAGATGGGGAATCGGTTCCGCATTCACCAAAATGGAGAATGTGGAGATGGAACATTAAACCCTACTTGTAACCTTCCTGTAGTTCACAGTTCTCTGCCATAACTAATATATATTAAGGCAAATCTTTCCAAGAAATGTACAAATGTTAAGTGTTATATATGTTGGTGCGGTTTCATGTATAATGTATGTATGTGTGTGGTTTATACAGGTGTAAAGATTCTTTTATAGTTGAAGAACAGGTGGTTTATTAAATTTTGTACAAATTGGATGTGCACCCAGGTCATTCTATTGATTTAATATCTCCCACCTCTGTGGTGTGTGTGTGTGTGTGTGTGTGTGTGTAATATATATATATATAAAATTATATTTTGACTTGATATTAAGTGGTGTTTTACCATTCCAATAATTACTGCCTTTGTTGTATCTGAAAAGTTAATATTAGCATGCTGCCTTTGTTATATCTGAAAAGTTAATATTAGCACACTTTATGGATCTGTACAAACCAAATATTAATTAAAACTAGCAGATATCTGGTATAATTTTATTCAGAACAAACCAGACAATACCTTGCAGTATAAATTTTCATGGAAAAATGTACTTTATTAGAGCTTTAGAAAAATGTACTTTATTAGAGCATTAAAAGCTGTGAAATGTTCATTTTTATTACCTCATGTCTTACTTACATCATGTATAATACACTCAGGAATAGTACCAATAAAAAGACCAGCTCGTGCTGAATATATAATACTATATAATAATTTGCTAGGATGTTTGTCAGAAGCCGTCATGTGCAGTAGAGACTACCCGGAACGCACAAAATGCTGGGAGTTCTGTGCTGGGAGCATTCTGTGCTTTTGGGCAGTCTCTACAGTGCCTGACTGCGTCAGCAGCAGAACGCAGAGCAGGACCGGCCTCTTAACCCTTTGAGTGCCAGGGGGAAGGCAAAGCATTGCAAAGCAATGCGTTGCGTACCCCTCTGGCACTCAGTGGGTTACCATCACCCTGACCTTGGCCTGTGTACACGGGCTTTTACACTAGAGTATATAAATATGGAAAGATTTGTGAAAGGAAGCCTTGTCAAAGCAATAGCCATTTACCCATGGCACTGAAGAGGATAAGGATGGGTCCAGGAGAAAATGTTGTGTACATGCATTACAGTTTTAATGACATCTTGGCTGAAAAATGGTAGCATTCTATCAATTTTTTGTAAGTTGAGATGGCAACAGTGGTGTAACAATAGGGGTCGTACCTGCGACCAGGCCCATCATTCCAGGGGCCTGGCCACCCCTTGCGACCCCACTTCCGGGCGCCACGGACCTCTAGCAGAAGAGCTCTCCCTAGTCGGCACTCTAGTAATTCAGTGTTGGGAGATTACATCATCTCCCATCGCTCTTCATTACTGGAGAGAGGACCACGCAGGACCTGTCCTGCCACGCCGCTGGACCACCAGGGAGGTAGGAAGGAGATAGTCAATGGGGGCAATGTAGAGATTTGGGGGGGCAATGTGGAGAGTTGGGGCAATGTGGAGAGGTGGACATTGGGGGCAATGTGGAGATACCCTATGGGGGCAATGTAGTCGGGGGGCCCCTGGCAATTTTTGCACTTTCTAGTTATGCTTCTGGATGGCAAGGCTTCTTGAGCAACTGTGAGGCAAGCTATAGGTTGTTTTTCTATATTGTATGAGACAATGAATTGTGCAAAAAAGGAGCAAAATCCTGGATCCACAAACTGTACCATAGGGGAGAAATAAAAAATCTTATTTATGTAAAGAGCACCTTTATCCCCTTGAATGTGTTTCACACATCTTTGATGATCAGAGGGAGTGCAGGACTTCATAGTTATGTCCCTGAAACGGAGGATGAAAACATGGATTTAAAATTGAGCACAAGCTGGATGACCTGAGCAGAATAAGTTGTAAGATGGTCAGGTCTAGGAGGCAGGTTAGATTTAGGCATGAGGACAGTGGCATCTTCATCCATTAAAATGGAAAAGTGACATGGCAGATGCAAAAGAGGGAGGACAGGATGGGGAACTGCTGAAGTCAAGTAAGAACTGTCAGGTCTGTGTCAATTTTGCTTTTAGAATGTGAGGCAACCTTTTGTTCTGTAAAGGCACATGGGTCCGTGTATAGTTTGAAAATTAGAAAGATGATAATTGTAGATTATGCTAGCTTTAGTGTACTCATAATCTTAATTTTAATAATGACAGGAGGCGAGTATTTTGCATTTCTTTCTTTACTGAAATCTCCATAGCAGCACATTAACCAATCAGAGAACAGAAACCAAAAGCATAAATAGCCTGGTACATCTAACCACTTCCTCTTTCGCAGTATAAACAACAAGCAAACAGAAAGTAAACAGGAACAGAATAACATCCAGATGTCCTCAGACAACAGCAACCTCCTTCAATCTTTGCTCATCCGGTCTCCAGACGGTCCCAGGGAGAAGTTTACACTGGAAAACAAGGAAACTCCATGAAAGGATACAGAAACAGCCCGTCACAATACAACAGCATTTTAACATAATATAATCATATGAAATCATGAGCAGACACGTCATAAAACACAAAAACAAGACAATAAACATGTATCATCCGGTAACCCCCCCTCCAGGACAGTACTTACAGACTGCCCCCCCCCCCGTAAGGAACCTGGGAAGGGAAGGGAGGGAAAATACTTGCCTCCTGTCATTATTAAAATTAAGATTATGAGTACACTAAAGCTAGCATAATCTACAATTTTACTACATGACAGGAGGCTTCGTATTTTGCATTTTTAATGCTAAGAAACCAAAAAATTTGATGCATGAACCTGCGGCCGAAAATAGAAGAGCCTGAAAGTGTGCTCCCTAGACCAATCCGCCGATCGCAAAATATCAGCAACCGAAGCCCCGGCCGAGACCGCACCGGACGCAGACGCCCCTCTAACTGAATGAGCCCCAAAAGCAGGGTCAACTCCCGCCAAAGATAAGACCCAACGAATCCACCTAGCCAAGGTGATAGATGAGACGGGTTTGTGAGGTTTTACATAAGAAATTAAGAGTTGCCCCGAAGGTGCAGAACGTAAAGAAGCAGTAACCTGAACGTAGCGAAGTAAAACTTCAACCACACAAAGTTGAGGGACCTCTCTAAAAAAGGGATAAAAAACCGAAACCGAGTCTGACTTAGTACGACGGGAAATAGAAAAAGAAACCCCATCCGGGAGAACGGAAAAACCGTCCACGTCAAAAGCCCGTACATCTGAAACATGGCGAAAAGAAACCAGACAAAGCAGGACGGTAAGTTTAGCTGAGAGCTGTCGAAGTGACAGAGAATCATTTGAAGGCCAATTCTTCAAGAAACTCAAAACCACCTCCACATCCCAAAACCGGGAGTACTTTGGTACCGGAGGTCTAGCCAACTTGACCCCTCGCAACAACCTACAAACCAAAGGATCACGTCCCACCTGTAACCCTGAAACCGGAACATGTGCGGCCGAAATAGCTGAACGAATAACATTCAGAGAACGGAAAGACAAACCAGAAGAAAACCGAAAAGATAAATAGTTGAGGATGGCAGTCACAGGTGCCGTAAAGGGATCATGATCCCTCTCAAGACACCAGCCAGCCCAAGCTCTCCAGGTGGACAAATAAGATCTTCTCGTACCAGGGGCCCAGGAGTCCCACAAGAGATCCCTGGCCTCCTGCGATAAGCCAACGACTGACCAGGCACCCCTGAAATCGTCCAGGCCACCAACCGAAGCCGACCCTGAAGGATGAGCGGATGAGGGTTGCCCCGAGGATCCAACAGAAGGCGAGACGATACAGGGAGGAGAAGAGGATCGTCTACAGCTAACTCCAGAAGGGCCGGGTACTACGGCTGGCTCGGCCACAATGGAGTGACTAGAAGGATACTTACCTCCTGCACTCTCACCTGGTGCAGTACTCGAGCCAGCATCGCGAATGGGGGAAACGCATATGCTCCCTGAGGTGGCCACGTCTGTAGGAAGGTGTCCACAGCTACGCAATCTGGGTCCGGAAGCCAACTGAAGTAAGCCGGAAGCTGACGATTGGTCCTGGAAGCAAAGAGATCTACCTGGAAAGGACCTCTGAGGAGACACAGCTGCTGGAACACCGTCTCGTCCAGTTTCCAGTCGCTGGTGTCTCACCAATGACGAGAGAACCAATCCGCCGTAAGGTTGGACACACCCGGAAGATACTCCGCCACCAGAGAAATGTTGCGCTTGAAGCAAAATCTGTAGAGTTCCTTCGTTGCCTCTGTCAGATCCCGCGATCGGGCACCTCCCAACTTGTTTATGTATTGGACTGTGGACAGATTGTCCATACGCAGCAGAATACAACAGTTTGAGGCGTCTCTGGCAAAACTGCAGATTGCAAAAGACCCCGCTATCAATTCTAGGCAATTGATATGAAGGTCCTCTTCCGCTTCTGACCAGGGGCCCCCCGTGGCCCGCTCTGCGCAATGGGCGCCCCAGCCCCACAAACTGGCGTCCGACTCCACTATGAAATCCGGGGAAGGACCAAACACCGCTCGTCCATTCCAAGCCTGCATATGCAGAAGCCACCAACGAAGTTCGGACCGAACCTCCAGTGACAATTCCACTAAATGATCGTACGACCTCCCCAACCGAAGATGGTAAGCCTTGAAACGTTGCATCGCCCGATAATGTAATGGCCCCAGAAAAATCGCCTGGATCGAAGAGGAGAGAAGACCCACTATGCGAGCCAGCCAACGCAGAGGAATCTGCTGCATACGAAGTATGCGACGGATCTCCTTGCGTATCGCAGCAACTTTCTGCAAAGGCAGTCGAAGAAGGCAGCGTATCGAATCTATTTCGAAGCCCAGAAACTGAACGACCTGAGACAGCTCCAGCGCCGACTTCTCGACGTTGATAACAAACCCCAATGATTCCAGGAAGCTCACTACAAAGCGCGTCTGAGATCGAATCCTCGATACATCGTTGCAAAACAGCAAAAGATCGTTGAGGTAAATCAAACAACGAATGCCGAGAAACCGAAAACGAGAAACCACCGGCTTTAGCAGCTTGGTGAAACACCAAGGAGCCGAGCTGAGCCCGAAAGGAAGGCAAGTGAACTGGCATGGGCGACCCTTCCACCGGAAACGAAGATACTGACGACAAGACAGGGCAATCGGCACCGACAGGTAAGCATCTTTTAAATCCAGACGGGTAAACCAATCCCCTTGAAGTAGAAGGTCTCGCAAAAGATGGATGCCCTCCATCTTGAAGTGGCGATACACCACAAAACCGCTGAGAGACCGCAGATTGATGACCGGGCGATAATCGCCGGTTTTCTTGCGAACCAAGAAGATATTGCTGAAAAACCCGGTCTCGTCTGGTGCGAACTGAACAGCGCCTTTGGAAAACAGGGAGACGATCTCGGCGTCTATCATTTCCTGATCCCTCGCCGAATAAACCGCAGGTGGGGGCGGATGCCTTTGGATCTGAGGAGACAGGAAATCTATGACATAGCCTCGTACACACTGAAGGATCCACGCGTCCGAAGACAGGTCCCGCCAAGCCTGAAAATGAGAGGCAATTTTCCCTGCAGTAAACGTCATAGGAGTGTGAACATTTATCATTGGCAGTCCTACCTGTTGCAAACTTGGCACGCCCTCTGCCTCTGATGGGTCTGGACTTGTCGGCTCCTCTGGAGAAACTGGTGTTCCGATACGGAGTGGAGGGGAAGAATCCGGGAGATGAAGGCATGGTACGGGGGCCCGAGGTCCAGAACCTGCTGGTGGCACGGCCCCGCTGCCGACCAGCTCTCCCAAAAACACCTCTGGAGGGTGTGGAGCGAAACACCTGTCGCATGGACGATTGAGCTTTGTTGAGCGTGGTGAATAGGTTGACATGGCGTTTTAGCTCAGAAATGAAAGGTTCACCAAACAACAAGCCGTTGGCCGCAGGACCAAGTTCTTTAGCCCCTAAGTCAGCCAGCTTAGGGTCGATTCTTAGCAAAGCCGCTTTCCTCCGTTCAGATGAAATAGCTGCGTTGGCATTGCCCAGCAAGCAGACAGCCCGCTGGGCCCACTCCCGGATAGCCTCAGCATCCAAAGGATCTCCATGGTCAATTGCTTGGTCCGCAAAGCACAAAATCTTAGCAAGTGGCCCCAAGACATCCAGCATCTTGTCCTGTGCGGACTTCAGACCTTTTTCAATACCCTTACGCGGGTCGCGGCCAGAACGAGCCATGAAGGTGAGGACTGTCTGATCGAACTCCGGCGTGATGTCAACTTTGTCCGGCAGCACTGGTCGAGGACATTCAGCTCTCAGGCGACCCCGAACCTCCCGGTCCAAGGATTGGCGCAACCAAAAATGGACAAAACGAGCCAGATGATCAGGCAGGCACCACTCCGACGACCTGGGATGACGAATGGTCCGAGGATCAAAAAGAGGCCTCCCACGTGCGTCACAGAAAACATCTTCCAGGAGAGAGCTGTCCTTGGAATCAGAAGGAGGAAGAACCTCGACGGACTCTCTAACATAAGAGGCAGATGCCCCAGGCTCAGCATCCCAACCGTCGTCCTCAGAACCGGAAGCACACCACTCGTCAACCACCTCCAGGGGTTTAGAAGAAGGAGCATCCTCATCAGAAGACCGTGGGGACAAAGGAATGGGCGTGATTGAATCTTCCTGCCTAGGCCTTTTCAACGGAGTTTTCCCCTTGCCGGCATAAGCCGAAGAAACTGGAGCCAACCGTTTTCCAACAACGTGGCCGTCAGAGGACTCGATGGAAGCAGAAGGAGTGACGCCCCTGGATGACGAAGCCAGGCCAGGATCCTGGGAGCGAACCCTGGAGAGCATTTTCTCGACAGAAGCTGCCACCGCAGCATCAATGAGAGCCTTAAAATCAGGTGTAGAATCACTCATGTTGATAGATCACAATGGCAAGGCTTGACAATCTAAAAAGACACAGAGAACACTGTCAGGAAGCGAGACTCAACCCAGCACAGGAGGGGAGAGTCCCAACTAGGTACAACCTGGGGCTCACCCGGGTGTAAATAAATGCTGAACCAGTCCCAAACGTGAGACCTGAATGGGGGCTCGCCCCAGCAACAGAAAACACAGGATAGCAGTGTTTAAAATTTTTTTTTTTTTTTTTTTTTTATGTAAAGCAATGGACAAAGCACCAAACCCAAGTCCACGCTGACAGAAAGCCCACTAGGGGAGCACCCATGCAAGGCATGGCACCATGGCTACCTAAAAGTAGCAATCCAAAAAAGGGGGCTCACCCCAAGTACCAGTGGGGCTCACCCACAGTAGGGCAAGCATACCATATATATATGGCTGTAAAACTTGTAAGGGGCTCACCCCAGGCGTACCACGGGGGCTCACCCCGACATGCATATAAAAGATACAGTGTGTAATTAGAGGCAGCAAACGGCCAGCAACCAGAGGCCCACCAGCCGTTTGCTATAAGAGGCAGGAAAACACAAGACGCTATACCGAAAAGGACAGGGAGCCCCAAGGGCCAGTCCCAACTCTCAACAGAGCCGGCAACCCAACAGAAGAGGAGGATTCCCCACCGTGGCCGGAACAACCCAGCCACGAAGCGGAGCCCTCAACCAATATGGCTGCCGAGGATCTCGCGAGACGAGATCCAAGATGGCCGCCGCAACTAACACCCCGGTCCGCCGACCGGCGCCGCAACGCACAAATACAAGAGAAAGGTTTATGAAACCCTGGACTGCCGCGAACCCCGCCGGGCTAAAACAAGAGCATGCCACTCCGGTACCTCTTATCCAGAGACCGGAGAGCAGGGAACCAGGCAGTCAGGGGAACCAAACACACAATACCACGACTTTACAGTAACATCATTGGAAAAGGTTGATACATTACTTAGCGATGTGAAACAGTAAGAGGGATGAGACTAGACCAGAACCCATGCCACAAACATATAATGTGTGGATTAGGTAGTTAATAAAGAACACCCATGGTCTTGCAGAAGCAGTAGCAGACTAGAAGGAGCAGTGTTTTATAAGACTGTATAGGTAAAAGGAAACACAGTTCCACAAAACATGCCCCCATTACACAGAACAGTGTAAAATACATTAAATCAGGAACAAGTAACACAATAGTTAAACCAAAGACCCCACCAACCAAGTAAGGGGAAAAATAGACACTCTGACCTGTGCAGCTTGTTGGAGCAGCAAGAAAGAGGAAGTGGTTAGATGTACCAGGCTATTTATGCTTTTGGTTTCTGTTCTCTGATTGGTTAATGTGCTGCTATGGAGATTTCAGTAAAGAAAGAAATGCAAAATACGAAGCCTCCTGTCATGTAGTAAAATTTGGATTGGATGACAAAGTTGATGTTGGCAGGGTATTCAAAACAAGTTTATTACAGAGGGAAATAGCTTATTTCTTTTTCATCCATTGTGAAACACAGAATCCATGGGGTTAAGTATCTACCATTAGAAGGCAGGGCACTTTCAAACTAAAGCTCTCTCCTTCTCATTTTAATACTCATGGGGTGTTTCATTTGCCCCATTAGGCTGGCTTCTTATACTTCTCAGTTTCTCTTGCATGCAGAGCAGAGCTAGACACAGACTATTTATCTGGACCTGTTTGCCATTATGTCTGCAAAGTTGATGGCCAAACCACTTTCAGGGAAGTCAAAAAAACCTGGACCTTCTTTGCATCATCCAGCTCTTCTTTTTTTTTTTTATTTTTTTTTTTTATTTATGCCTGTCTGCTGGTCACAATCTGAGGTCTGTTTGTTGTATGTGGCTTATTCCCTTCATTGTATGAATAGTATCTATTTATTTAATTTCTCTATATTTGTTTTTCTTTTCTGTTACCCTTTGCTTCAGTTTCATTGTCCCTCTCTACTAGAAGGACACTTTAAAATGGGCCACTGAACCTTTAAGGATCGGCGATTGTGGCTACCGTCTTCATTAATGTAGCTCCGGTTGCTCATACCTTTCAGAGCTCAGGTCCCGGTGGGCTACTGACCACAGGACTACTTTCATTAGTGCAGGGCTTCCACAGAAACTTTAGTGGCCTCCAGTTTGGTGTCCCCTCCCCCCCGTGATGATTGCAGTAAGCTCAGCTGGAGAGCCACCAAGCCAACTCTGTTTTTAGACTACCACAGCCCAGTTGTCAGGGCTTGGAGGAGGGGAGGGAATTTATTCTCCTTTCCTTCCTTCCCTCCCTTTGTGAACAGGTAGATTTTATTGCACATTGAAGTACTTGGCTATGAAGGATATTTGGTATTCAGACACTATACATCCATCATATAGCACAACAGGACACCTTATTGTTACAGGATCTCTCCTCAGATGGCCAGATTGATTTGTTTTATGATACTAGCTTCTTCAGTGGTGCAGATAAGCTGTTCCTTTAGTTAGTTATTTATTTATTTTATGCCTTTGGTGTCCACCTAGACCAGCCTTTTTTGGGTGTTTGTATGCCTGACAGTGTCAGAGAGGACAGGTGGAAGTCCAAGTCCACCTTTCTTTCCTGCAGTGGTCTCCTATCTGTCCTATAATGCCATTGTCAATAAGGGTGAGCCAGAGGATGCAACCTGTGGTGGGAAATGATAATACTCTTTCTGGGAAGCATTCCTGGTGACATGTGGTGATGTTCCTAGGGGATGATTATGCTGTATATCTCTAATGACAAAGGGACGCCATTTACTTCTCCTCTCCTGTCTCTCTTGACCAGATTATCTTTGAGGACTGAAGGTCATTGGATAAGAGTGTTTTTCTAAGTGTCTTTGTCCCATATTATATATATGTATTTTTTTTTTCATTATTTTTATGTCTTTTTAGTTTATTCCATAATTGATATTTATGTAAGTGTTGCCAAGTGTTTTAGTATTAAGGCTGGATAATGCCGTTCCATCTCCGCTTTTGATCTATATAAACTTAAGGGCGTTTTCAATTGTTATTTTTTAGTGTATCTAATTTTAAGGGTATAATGTTTTTTGTATAACGCAGGGGGTTAAGGTTTTGGGTCATCTCATTTGATGATTTTTAATTGATTGGGAGTCTTGATTTAGAGTGGCAAATTCGGCATTCGTGTATTCCTTTGTTCAATTGTTGGTTCCTGATGAAAGGGCGTGTTGCTCAAACGCATTGAACCATTTGTATCAAATTATTTTGGAACAAAAGATTTTTAAATAAAGAATATATATATATATATATTTTTTTTAAGTACTTGGCATAATTTGGGATTAACAAGGATCTCAGGCGATAGGGGAGTTTCCCCAGCAGGACGGGTCTATGTTCCTGCATGCAAATCTGCCGGCTAAGGGACCATAGACCTGACCTTTATTTAAATGGTCTTTTGCAGACTATTGTTTGGTGTGGGGGAGGTGTGACCTAAAGGTGGACTTGAATAAGCATCACTACAGGAATCTTCATGTATAAATCAAAAAATAGATATAGCTGACTACTGTATGAAAGACACCTAAGTAGGCAAATAACTGTGTTAAATGAAGTATTATTCTTAGGCTATATTTCCCTTTATAAGGGTTGGTGAAGGTGAACTTTATGTCCAAATGCAATATATAGCAATTCTGGAGTAAGCCAAGTGCACTAGAGGGGACAAATAAACCCATTTATTTCAACAGGCTTTTAACCCGTTGAATACTAGAGAGGGGAATGTTTTATTTTCTCCTGTGGTACATTTGGTCTTCTTCATCATTGCTCCACTTTTTGTGCATAAGACAAGGTGTGTTGGACACAGGGCATGGATCCTAGGGTGGGGTTACAGTAATTAGGAGAACTGATAGTAGGATATAGAGATTTTTGTGATATTTTGAGGTTAATTTTATTTATTTGTGAGCTGAATAAGGGAGAAGAGTAAAAAGTGGTGCAAGAGAGGAAAAGGAGAGTTAAATGTGTTAGGCTGAGCAGGGAAGGTAAGATCGATTCAGAGAGAGGAGAATCGCCGACTGTTGTCTCAATTAGTGTCAAAAAGGAGGCAGAGAGAGACATAAGCTTTTGATTGAAAATGTTGTTTTATCCACTGGGGTGTTAAGCCTTGCAATGCATTGTGTACCCTTCTGGCACTCAAAGGGTTAATGCCTCCAAGAATGAAAGGAGGTAAAATGGAAATATATTCTAGGAATAAGTTGCTCTTAATATAACATATTGAGTTACCTAGGTAGGTGTATTTCTTCTTGCATTACATCTACGGTTTCTTGCATGTAGGAAACTAGGTCTTGTCCATCAAAGCTGTTCGCCCCCCAGTGCTTCTGGTCTAGTCAGTCTGAATGAGCTCCCGAATGACATTCACAGGATATCCAGAAAACATGCACTGTTGTGGGGGGTCATGAAGTAAGATTTGAGTACACATAATCTAGATCACACCACCTCTGCCAAAGCTTTGAATGACTTGTAGGGGACCCTATTGTTATTAGAGTCTAAACCAGAGATCAAATACAAAAAGAAAAGCAGTAAATGGAAATAACTGTTGTGTGTGTTAATGACTCATACCATGTAAGTCCTTCTGATAAATAAATTGAGCTACTTATTCTTGGGATATCATTTCCCTTTAAGTCAGAGTAGATAAATTGAAGTCGAGAGGCAACAAAGTTGATAGTGAACCAGAGACATTGTTCCAGAAAGGCAAAAAAATGGCTGCCACATTGTGGGAGAAGGAAGTGATAAAATTGATCATGTAGGGAGTAATATTTCTAACTTAAGAGTGTATAAGAAGGCCCAGTTTTCCTCCCAGTACTTTTGGTAATGCTAAATGAAAGACCACCCCAGGAAATGCAGTAGGAAAGCTGTGTCTTATGTGTAGATCTATGCTTCGAAAACAACCAACATAAAAAAAAAATTAAGAAATATAGGTCATGGATTGCAGTTATTTTCTTGTTGATGGACTGGGGGCATAGGGCACAAAAGAAAGCGAGGAAAGAAAGCGGGGACATTTTGATACGGCTAGAATGATTGACATTAGTTGTGTTAGCAAAGAAGAGGAGGGCTTGGGAAGGAATCTTGAGCATGAGATGATTGGCATGTGAGTAGGTCCAGGGTTAGGGGGCATGTCAACACAGTGCAGAATTGGGGGTAAGCTGAGAAAGAACCAATATTAATTTAAATGTATTAAATGTTTTCTGCTGATGGTAGGTGAAAATGGATTGCAATTGAAACACAATTAAGGAGCTAATAGTACTGAATAGCATGTGTGAAAGAGGGAAAAGGGGAGAGAGCATAGGATTACAGTGTGCCAAGACTACTGAAGTATTTTATTTGTTTATTTAGTAAACTAGTTGAAGAGCCACAGTGCCACTGCCAGCCAGTAGTGGGGCAGTCATGCACAGTAGAGACTGCCCATGCAGCGGCTGATACAGTGCCAGCCGGTCGCGGTGCAGTCATGCTCAGAAGAGACTGCCAGCGCCACGGCTGATACAGAGCTTGATGCTCCTTCGGAGCACCCCACTCTGAATCAGCCTCGTTACGGGCAGTCTCTACTGCGCATGACTGCGTTGTTACAAACTTTCTAGCGCAGTGTTTCTCAACTCCTGTCCTCAGGACCCACTAACAGGCCAGGATTTAGGGATTTCTCTGCTAGAGTACAGGTGTGGTGATCAGAGGCTCATTCACATTGATTAACTCACCTGTGCTCTAACAAGGAAATCCTCAAATCCTGGCCTGTTAGTGGGTCCTGAGCACTGAAGTTGAGAACCACTGTTCTAGCGAATTATTGTATAGGATGTTTTAACAGGAAGAATACACTGTCCTGGAAAGCATATGCATTACAAAGTTACACATTTATACCCCAAAATATGATAAATAAGAATTACACATTTAGCATTTGTATGCAGTTATATTTTATCTTTAAATAAAAGTAAGCAGTTATATTTCTGGATTTTCAGCTGGCAGAATATTTTTTTACAAGTAGATTATACCAGGCTTTTGGTGGTCTGTAGGAAAATGCAGATCAACCCACTTCTTGTATGAGAACAATGAAAACCCTGCCCACCTTGACAAGTTTTTCAGGTTTCTCCCTTCTCTTAATTGAAGATTGTCCCTCTCTGCAATCTACCTGGGCTCCTCCCTTCTGATCTGGCTGAGCAGTGTTACATCAGTAAAAGGGGCAGGAGGGGTATACTTTGTCATTGAATTAGTCTTGAACTACAACTCTGACAGAATTGAAATAACATTCTCCAAAGTCCAAATACTATGATGATTAATTGGAGCTGCTTTTATTATGAAACATTACTATCCCTTTAACAGGGGACTTAGGCAAGATTTGTTTCTAAACACAGTACCTACTTTAAAATGGAACTGTCACATTCCAATTCCCCAACCCCAACTGATTTATATTTCCCCAACAATCTGAAAGACCATGTAATTTGAATATGTGTCCCACATGTGATTAATATCCATCTTTGTTTTCTTCATTATCAAGAGGGAGATTGCTGCCATGACATGAAGAATGATTACCAGTGCTCTCCCTCTGCCAATCCTCCATCCCATTGCCAGTACTCATCTCTAAGCCAGCCCCCAGTGCTTTCCTGTATCGGGACATGCTCATGAATCCAAGTATTGCTCTCCTCCTAACCACCTGTCTCGTCCTCCCCATTTCCCCCTGATCTTCGCCCATCTTCCCTGTGATGTTTTGTAGCTTAACCCTGCCAGTGGTACAGAAATATGCAAGGTCCTCTCTGGCACTCAACAGGTTAAAAAAATTGTGATAAGCAGTGTAGCATGTTAAGTTAAGAATATAAAACAGATCTGTGTATTTATATTTGTTATAACATGTCTTAAAAATATTTTAAAACTTTTATTAAGCTTCTTCCGTTGGCAGAAGGGAACCTCATCATTTTTCATTAGGGCTATCAATCTAAAACCGATGGCTATCACATCACTACAACTTTTTGATTTAATGTACAGATAGCTATTAATCTCTTTATTGACATAAACCCCAGCAAGGGAGACACTCGGCATACGCCAAGGCAGTCAGTGAGCAGTTCTTTATTTACTGTCATGTCCCATGATGTGCTTACTAACCCTTTAAGGAACAGAGGATGCACACCTCCTCTAGTTCTTAAAAGGCTAGGAAATTGTATATGGTGTGGACATAATGCCCTGAATAGTCTCCCCTGTATTTACTATTAGGATCTGTTACTGGCTGTGCAGATGGAAGGTCCATAATCTATTCCTTCTGCTTCGTGTCTCAGCGTCTCTCTGCTCCAGGCTGTCTTTGGGCCTTAGTCTGTCCCTTCATCTGCTTTCCAGCTCTCACATATTATAAACGTATTTACATACATTTTTTTTTTTTTTTTTTAATTTTACAATGTGGAAACTTTCATCCCATCCTTTCCATGGGCTACACCTAATGAAGGGAGATCTGTGTTATAAATTGGTTGTAAGAGAAAATAGGATTTTTTTATGATTACATATGGGGCTGTTAAAATTCCCCAATTTGGAGAGTCGCCATTCCTGGCTTCCCCAGGTGGATTGACCAGAGTGGTATCCTTTTAAAAGGCTGCATGCAAAAGAATGTGCGACCACATAACTAATTAACGATGTCGCCATGATAAAACTGGAGACATGAGAATCTCGCACTGCATGACAGCTCGAGATTCTCATGTGGCGTATTGAACGGTTGCATATCTTTAAAGGGATAGTAATACTTCATTATTACTATCCCCATGTTATAGCCCTTAAAATACTGAATTCAGCGATACCAGTGGCATCTCTCATACCTTTATGGTTTGAGAGATATCCACTTTCAAAGTTCCCTCTCCCCTGACATCAGGGGAGGGTCCCAGGGCAGGGAAGCTTGCTTCCAAGGTAACATTGCTTCTTGGATCAATTCCACGATTCGTAAGAAGTCAGGGTCATGGCTCATTTTGCGAGGTCTATTGGGGCTTCTTGGGCCTACAAGAACTAGGCCTCCGCTGATCAGTTGTGCAAGGTGGCCACTGGCTGATGCCAGTTTTGGGAGGAAGATCCTGGAGGCAGCCTTGCCTGTCTAGGATCTCTTTTTATCATGGCGACATAGTTAGTGTGTCATGTGGTCGCATGCTCTTTTGCGTGCAACCTTTTAAAAATGAACCGACCGGAGTACAGGTGCTGTTGTGGACCCTTTCAGGGCTGTGGAGAGAATCTTGCAGCCCAAGTTTCTCCCTCCCAACTTGGTCTCTCTGAGGCTCTGTTTCTTCATAATGGTAACATGAATACAAATGTTATTTTAAAAGCCATTTCAAAGCTTTACCACAGAGAATTAAATTGAAAATGGAGGCTAAAGCAGGATATTAGCAGCAGGGAGCACATACCTGGAAATACATATCCTTGTCCAACCCTTAACCCCTTGGTGACTAACGCACCAGAGCAGTTTTGACTAATCTAGTATGTCTTTGTTCCTCCATATTTTCACTTTAATTCTTTTCAGTACATCCACACAAATGATATACTGTTTCAGCTCGAAGACCGTTCCAGTGCTTGGGACCCCAGTTGCATAATCTGCAGAGCCACCAGGGTAAGGCTGAAACTGACTGCTCCGGTCCTCAGCAGTTAGTTACAGCCTTCCTGCAATGATCGTCGATTGCTCTGAGGAGCCCTGCGATCATTGTCATAACGTGTCAGGACCATCACTGGTCCTTAACCCCTGAAGGACCAGCGGTCCAGGGAAGTTACCTTCCGTTAAGGACAGCTTTGATACTTGCCGACGCGCCGGTACACGTGACCTGTTACGCGTACTGGCGCGCCGATTTGGGGCCTAAGAGAGATCGCTCCTGTCTTGAAGCGATTAATTTTAGGCCCCATTTTTACTTACAGCACTCCCGGTAGAGCGCTGTAAGTAAAACGTACGTGACGTGCTATGACCGTAACTGGTCCTTAAGGGTATAAGGACCGTGACGGTCATAGCACATCATGTAGTCCTTAAGGGGTTAAAGGGCCTAATTATGAGAGAGTCCTAGCATGTCATTGGTACTGAAGGGCTTAAGGATGCACTTTGAAAATTGGTGCCATCTAAAGCAAACTCCAGCTAAAGATTCTGCTTACTGAGGCTAAATCTAAAGTAAATGAAGGCTCAATTTGAAGTTAATAAAGTTGAGGTAAAGTGTAAGTGATAAACAAAACTGGGATTATTGAGGCCTTTTACAATTAATGTGCCTGATTAGCTGCAAACAGGTTGCCTTGGTTGCCCCTCAGTTTCTAGGAACTGTTCACACTTAGACAGAGTTCAGATCTAATTTAAACCTCACGATAGGCGTTGTAATTGAGAATAGACTTTTGAAATCTTGATTGTGCTGTGCAGCTTGTGATAACTGTATCCTTTTTATATTCTAGCCCAGAGATGGGCCACCTGGAGCCGTACAGCTGTTAATGACTACAATTCCCATCATCCCCAGCCAGCTGTTGGTTAAGGATGATGACAATGTGGTTCCCAAAAGTTGGAGAGCTTCAAGTTTCCCAACCATGTTTGAGCAAGGAAGAAGATCTTCAAGCATATTAGAAATGGTTCCTTTTTAACCTGTTGAGTGTCTGAGGGTTATGCATTGGTTACCTTTCTGGCACTCAAAGGGTTGTAGTGGTTTCCAAATATAAACACTAGTGAGGTTCTTGGGGCTGATACATCCTTGTGTCCCAGGTAAATGTGGAGTCAGGCTGATGTACTAAGATGGAATGGGGGAAATGCCAACCTCACCACAAGGGGGTGAATACAAATTACCAAAATTCCCATTGATTTAAATCAATCTTTTAGCCCCTTGAATGTTAGGGAGGTCTAAGCAATTCCTTGGAGGCCTCTCTAATATTTAAGGAGTTAAATGGATAGTAATGTTTCAAAATAAAAGCCGCTCCGAATAATCTTCATAGTATTTGGGCCATGGAGAGTGTTATTTCAATACTGTCAGAGTTTTAGTTCAAGAGTAATTGAATGATAAAGTATTCCCCTCCCACCCCTTTTGCATAGCATAAGCCACCTCCCCTCAGATGTGGAATCTGGTCCCTAGACCAGACAAATCACAGCAAGTGACAATCTTCTTACTGTGACCATAAGGAAAGCCCTGCTGCCCTTGACAGGTTTTTCCTTATGTCCACTGAAGATTGTCCCTCTCTGTGATCTTTCCGGACAGTCTTGCTGCTCTGAGGTGAGCAGTGTTACATCAGTAAAAGGGGCGGGAGGGGGATACTTTATCATTCAATTACACTTGAACTACAACTCTGACAGTATTGAAATAACACTCTCCATAGCTCAAATACTATGAAGATTAATTGGAGACCCGTTTATTTTGAAACATTACTATCCCTTTAAAAGACCCATTTAGATCAATAGTAATCTGGATTTGTCCCTGGGGAGCAGTTGGTTTGCACCGGTATTGCTCAAGTTATTCTTAGTACATCACCCTAAGTGAGGCGGATGATGAGTTTAGAAGTTGAGCAATTTTAGAACAATCCAACTTCATCACAGGGACAAATAAAAATCCACATTGATTTGAAGGGGACTTTTAACTGTTAAATGCGCTAGGGGATTAGTCTGATCCTTTTTGGTACATCAGCCTAATGTAAACTGGAGCAATTCTAGAGGAAACCACAGACAAAATATAAAAAAAATTTCCAAATGTCCATTTTAACCATATGAATGCTAGAGAGGTTTCCAAATAATTGGTTTGCAATGCAGTGAAATACAGTGAAGTGGTTAACCCTTTGAGTGCCAGAAGGGTACGCAACACATTGCTTTGCAATGTGTTGCTTACTCCTCTGTCACTCAAAGGGTTAACAGCCCAATTTTAATTAATTTGTTTGTGCTCTATGGTACAGTTGATTTCACCCAGGATGACAACACTTTTGATTGTATATGTGTAAGCTGATACATGCCTAGTTTCAATTATAGCACAGTTTGTCACTGTGTCATATTAGGTAACTCATGTCTGCTTAATTCAGCATAAAGGATTGCTCAATCACTGTTATCCATATGCATCAAGCCGGATATAATGCCATACTGTTGATAATGGAACATTTTACATGGAGATTGCAGTGACTGGCAGTTGTTCAATTTTGTTCTTACCATGAAATTGGTGTGTGAATGTGAAAACTAAAGCATTAATGTCAATAGGACTACATTTCTGAACTACTTCTGTGCGTGTCTTTTAACTAGCTTGGTAAACAAATTATGTATAAATTTTATTTTTAATGGGTTGTAATTCTTTATTACCCCTTAAAATCTACTTTTTGTCACCTAAAAAGGTTGTTTTATAGAGAACTAGAATCTTATTATGTATTGTACTAGCACTTTTTATGTAAAGTAAATAGTTTTTAAAAATGAGCCTTTGTTTTGGTGGCAGTGTGATGCTTAATGCTAATTCCCTGCACAATATACATGTCACTCTGTTTGAGACCAAACTGATTGCTCATAGTGTTTGTTAGAAATTTCCCCAATTATGTAGGCTTTGTCTAGCACATAGGTGAGATTGCAAGAAAGTGGAGCATTCTCTATTTTATAAAAGCCATAAATGTATGTTCTGTTTGCGATTGCTCAGTTTGATGCAAGAAACCCATTAACGCCTTAATACTGAATAGCATATTCTCTTAAAGGGATAGTAATGTTTCACAAAAACAGCAGCTTAAATTAATCTTCATAGTATTTGAGCCACAGAGAGTGTTATTTCAATACTGTCAGAGTTGTGGTTCAAGAGTAATTGAAGGATAAAGTTTCCCCTCCCGCCCCTTTTACCTAGTGTAAGCCATCTCTTCTCAGATGTGGAATCTCGTTGTAAGACCAGACAGATAACAGTGGGGGACAATCTTCTTCCTATGAGAACAATGAAAAGCCTGCCCCCTTGTCAAGTTTTTCAACTTATTCCCTTATCTTAATTGAAGATTGTCCCTCTCTGCAATCTACCCGGGCACCTCCCTTCTGCTCTGGCTGAGCAGTGTTACATCAGTTAAAGGGGCAGGAGGGGGATACTTTGTCATTGAATTACTCTTGAACTACAACTCTGACAGAATGGAAATAATACTCTTGAAGGTCCAAATACTATGATGATTAATTAGAGCTGCTTTTATTATGAAACATTACTATCCCTTTAAATTAACAGCAAAGTTAGCGATTGCTCATAAATCAACGGCAAAGTTAGCCAGGCGTATGAAAATGTGTGCTGAATTAGGAGCAATTGCTAATCCTCTCACAAAATGGCTGACATTTTAGCCACACCCACTTTATTAAATTAATTCGCTAAAAATTAGCAAACATTTGCTACTTTAGAAAAAAATGCACTATTCAGTAACATTTTGGTGCTAAAGATTTTGCCATCAAAAATATACCGTGCATTCTGCTCATAGTGTGATAATAGTGGCCCAGCACTCAAACAAATTACCATAAAGTTTCATAATGTCCAACAATATAGCTAGTACAACACAATGCCTTTTGAGTCCTCTGTTTATCTGAATCACCAGATCAGTGGATAACCCATTTTTGCAGTCTCCTTAAGGTTTGGAAACTAAATACTTTTCTTTGGCGGCATGTCACTCTGTAGGCAGAGGTGGGTCTATATCTACATTTGTTCTTTGTAGTATTCAGCTAATACACCACTTTATACAATAGGCTGTGTTAGCTGCATTTCTGTAGCATATCCTATTGATCTGTTAACAAGCTAAGCTCTTTATTGTCAAAATGGTCACATTGTTAAGGGAACACATTACTCGTATTGAGTTTTTAATCATGAAAATTGTGAAATGTTTTTTGTTGGCATGTTATTTTAACCATTTGCAAAGAAAGTGAAGTCTTAACCACTGGGACCCATCAAGAAGACCTTCAAAAAACTGGTTATATTTTGAGTGCACTAAAAGTAGTCTGTTTTCTTCATAGCTATAATTCTAGGGCAACTAGTACAAATAACTGAAAGGAATACAGTATATGGCTGCATTGTGGACCTAGTCAGACCAGTAGTGGAGCGGAATGGGGGTCTGCAAGAGATCCCTGGTGCTCTTTCATTGGTCTTCCTAGAGCAAGTTCAAGGTTGTTTTTAAGCCCTATTCCAGCTAGCGAGTACCAGTTTCCTGACCTGCAGAAATGCAAAAGGGAGCCATTTTGAAGCTGCAGCCCCAGGTGAATTTACAAAGTCTTCCACTGCTAAGAGATTATTTGTTATTACAATTCATACTTCCATTTATTTGGGTGTCTGTCTTCTATGGCCTGACATTTTATAGTGGAACCGTTTCTACAACTTTCTTTGGAATTTTTTCTTTTTTATCACTTTGAGTGACAGAGGGTTGTGGAATGCTTTGATTTGCAATTTGCTGCATACCCCTTTGGCACTAAGAGGGGTAAATGACCACAGCTGTCTGTAGATTGCTGTAGCAACAATGCCCCCATAACATTTCAGGCTGTGTAAGTACTGTACCCTCAAAGTATGCAAGTCTGATCTGCAATAAGTTTTGAAAAAAACCTATTTCAGCAATAAGTGTACCAGCAGGAGAAATGCTGCTATACATATATTTCCATACTAAGCTTTACATGTAAAGTTTTGTTAAAGGGTTAGTAATGGCATATATAAAAAACATTATTGTAGATATTGAAAAATAAATCCATCGATGCCAGTCTGATCTTTCATACCTTTATAGTTTGAGAAATATAACGTTTTTAAGTTCCTCTCCCCTTTCATTGACATCAGCTTCTAGCTGACAGAAGATCCTGGTCCCGAGACCAGCAGGCGGCTCTTCAGCAGAGCCGAGATATCTCTATGTAGAAAGAAATACTTAATTGAAACGGTCTACAAAGTGTGTTTGCAAACCAGGCACACTTTGTAGACCATTCCAGTTAAGTATTTCTGTTTAGTTTGCGGTATTTCGGCAATGCTGAAGAGCCTTCTCGAGTCGGGCAATAAGAATCTCCTTCTGTCAGCTTTACAGCTGCCATAAGGGGAGTGGGGTGGGGACTTTAAAACATATCTCTCAGACTATAAAGGTTTTAGGGATCAGACTGGCATCAGTCGATTTATTTTTTCAATATCTACAATAATACTTTTTATTTATATATGCCATTAATAACCCTTTAACGCATTAGGTGCTAGAGGTTTTTCTAAAGCATTGCTTTGTAATGAGTTGGAGACTTCAAGTTATTCATAATCTAATAGAAAGCAGGTTTACTGAAACTGATATTATCATGCAGATTAGAGCGCATTCCTTGCATTGCAGAGTATATAAGTAAATGCATTGTTGGCAGATGGTGTTCCTAATTTATAGAATTTGATTTAATAAGAAGAATTGGATTAATTCTGGAGCAAGCCATTGACACCATGGGGGTGGACAAATACAAAATTCCCATTGATTTAAATAGGGATTTCTACTTGAATGCTAGAAAGGTTTACAATGCATTGCTTTGCAATGCACTGGAGATCTCTTACATTAAGTTTTATTGGGAATTTATTTTGTGCCTTGTGGTGTAGTTGGGTTTCTACAGTTCTTAATAACCCTTTAACGACCCGACTGGTGTGCTACACATTTATTTGCAGTCTGTTGAGCTCCACTCTGGTCCTTAAAGGGTTAAAGCAGCATTCGTCTTATGTCCGGTATGGAACACAGGTACTACCTGTCTGCCTACAAACTCCCAGAGTTTGTGTCCTGTGAATTAGTTGGAGATGCATTGGCCGTCCTGATGGTTTATTTTATATTTTTCTTATTTTTTTTCTTTACATATGGGGCTGTATTGACCCCCTCCTTTAGGTGGACTGCCATCACTGGGCTTCCCTGGAATTGGATTGGCCAGTTCACAGGTGCTTTGTGGACTTTCTTTCCCTGTGGAGGTTGACTATTTGCAAGTCTGGTTGCCAGTGTAACCCAACTTACAGATAATTCATGCAGAAACGCTGTTGTGTTCTAGCTAGTTTTGGAGTTATTTCATTTTTTTAAATCTCTCCTCTTTCCCATTCCGTAGTCCTCGTCCTAGTCTTAGGTAGGGGGCTGCAATTGAATGGTTGCCTTTGCACAGGAGACATTAAACTAGTCACACTGAGGCAAGCATTTTTGAATGAGTGAGCCACTGGGTGTATTGCCATGGCTAACTAGAGGAAAAGGTTATGGTCATGGAAAGTTGCAGGAATGGAATTTTGAAACTAAGAGTGATGATCTAACAGACTAAGTGCCCAATGTAAGCTGCCTGGTTAGACTTTGTGAAGTAGATTCCCCACAAAGAGGCGACAGACTGCTATTTGAGATAAATATGATAAGAGCACCACATACTATACAGGTATGCTGCAAGGCAGACCCCAGTGGGCCAGATGTTTGGTAGTAAAGACTAGAATATGTAGCTAGCTTGCAGTTGTTGCTCTCTGGGTTGCCTTGCCATGGCCTAGGCGGACTTAGAGATGCTGGCTGCAAGGCCAGACTGGTGCCAACTCGATCAGATGGCCTTAACCCCGGATGACCACCCAGAGAACAGCAGCTACCCTCTTAGGTCAAAGAGGATATTGAACAAATAACCTATCTGCAGTATAGTTGTAGTTGTAAAGAAACATTGAGGTCTGGAGCTCAACTAAGAAAACAGCGAACAGGATAGTCTAAGTCTGACTTGTGGTGAAGGTGGACTGTGTTTGACTGATCAAGGTGATAGAATCCCACCAGGGTCAAGGCAAACTGGGAGTCGGACAAGCAGATCAGGAATGAGCAGGCAACGCAGTACAAGGCAGCAGATGGATGAATGGTTGAATCCACGGAACCAAAATTGGTAATAGAATATCAGATGAGCATGGTAGCAAATCGCAGAACAGGAGGGAAGTTGAAGGAAAAGCTAAAGGTAACACTCAGGAATAAGACAGAAAAGTAAGGGTCATGACCTGGAAAGCTTTTATCATGCCCCACCCAAAGCACCGAGGCTTTGTAAAGGCTCAGAGCAAATGCAAGACAAGAACCAGGATCCGGATAACGAGGGAAACAAAACGAAAAACCAGACAAGGAATCACAAAAAGTAAAGAAAAAAGGGCAGAACATGATACAAAGTATAAATCTACTGAGTTTTAAAGTGGGACTTTCATCTGATGAACATAGAAGCTTAAATCATCATTACCATAGCAAAATGCCTAGACATGGTTGTTTTTTCAAGAATAGTCGCTGCATTAAAGAAAATTAGAACCTATGCAGGCAGGCATCGGCTGGAAACTTGCTGTAGGTGCTCTCTGCGCCTGGCTGTCAGTCCCTTCTAGTGCCTTTCAGCACAAAGGCATTCAACTTACCAATGGTGGAGTTGAAGGGGATGGTTATCTTGCAGAGCCGGCATCGCTGCGTCTGCTATGTTCCCAGTTGCCTGGCTGATGAAAAGGTTCTACTTTTCTTTATTGCAGAGATTATTCTTGAAAAGACAGCTATGTCTAGGCATATCACTAATGTAATAATGATTTAAGCCTTTATGTTCATCTGATGAAAATTCCGCTTAAAGAGCATGACTGACATCAGTCACACTCTTCAATACTTCACAGTGCAATGTGTCAAAACATTTTTAACATTTTACAATCTATTTAAGTCATCCATGTAGATCCTCTCAAATTTGCATTGCTTATATATAAAAAAAAAAAACATCTGTGGATAGATTCAGCATTAGATGCCTTGAAGCATTTTAATATTTGTTTTTATGATGATTTAATTTTTTTTTTTTACTAAACTATTATTTTTTATCATGATAATGTGATACATGCAGTTATAACTTTGATTTGCTTTGTGCAGTATTTTAAAATTTCAGTTTTATTAACCCTTTGAATGACAGAGTGGTAGGCAATGCATTGGAAAACATTGCATTACATACCCACCTTGCATTCAAAGGGTTTAAGTATAGCTGTGTCACTTTGTATCAGGTGGGATTTTGAAAGCTCTTTTAAAATCCCTTATTTATGTTAATCATTTTTTTTATTTACTTCAAACAGTCGTTCTTGAGATGTCTAGTTTTATTTGTCAGTTTATGCAAATGAACTACTACTGGCCAGCAGGAAGTAGCAGGTGGGAGGGAGAGCAGTGTGAAATGCTACTATTGTCTAATTTGCATAAACTGACAAAATTAAATATCTCACTATGGCTTTAAATAAGAAATACCTAATATACATATATAGGTGCTTTTGAGCGCTCTATCAAAATCTCCTATTTGCTACAAACTGACATTTACACTTCAGATTTATTCCCTATGTAATTATTATTCAGATTATTTTATAACTGCCACTTTAAGCACCATGGAGTCTTACTAGTACTGATGTAGTTAAAGCAAAGCAGTAATGAGTGGTAATTAAGTTGCTGGATGCTTTATAAGGGACTTAGCCCATAATTGTTGAGTTAGTACAGCACAAAATTAAATGTCTAATGGTGGTTTAAACCTTTCTTAGACAATTGGGGTTGTATTTTGAGAAATGGGTTGTTGCAATAGTGTCTAATGACTTCTGTAAAGTATGGTAAGTGCAGTGACATGGAACTAGCTAGAGGTTCATTCAGATTTTGAGAGGCATGTTCTCTATGCTGGCTAAACCCAAGTTCTGTATTCTCTATGGTTAGTGCAACTCCAATACCCCTTCATCAGACACCTGCTCCTGTTTTGTTGTAGCTGGTTTATTTGGTAGTTTTGCCATTTTCTGACTGTTATTTAACCCAGTGGATGCTAGAGAGGTCTTCAATGTACTGAAAAGCAATGCACTCAAGCAGCTAAGGGGATCAAGGGCTATAATGATGATAAAGTTGTATAAGTGCATTTTGGTGCTGGGCAACCATTTATGGTTTTAGGGGAGGAGTGGGGTATATCTTGAAGATGTAAATTTGTCCCTGAGGGCAATGACATGTTAATGGGGAAGATTGATGGGGTAGAACAAGTGGGAGGACATTGGGCAACAAACCATTAGCAGACGAGGACACTGTTTTCTAATGTTCGTTCTCAGGGCACAACAATAGTTCAATATTTCAGGATGCTCCTGCTTTAATATCCATACCTGGAAACTCTCTGGATTTGCCCCGTAGAGTGGTTGATTCTATGGATGTGGGAGTTTCCTCTGAAACTCTGCCCACTTCTGCTCCTTCCCACCCTGTTCCTCCCACTTCTGCTCCTTCCCACTTCTGCTCCTTCCATTTCTTCTTCTTCCCACACTGTTCCTCCCAATTCTTCTCCTTCCCACACTGTTCATCCCACTTTTCCTCCTTCCCCACTCAGTTCTTCCCATTTGTGTGATGCCCCTGGTGAGCCCCAACCCCACTCTCATGTAAGACTCACCCCTTTTTTTAGTCTTGATTTGCGGCAATTATACACCACAGCAGAACCAGATAAGTTTCCTCTGGGGACTCCAGAAGGGAAAGTTCCCAGGTATGGAAAGTGAGTAAGTGGTCTCAGCCATTCTGATTGAGTGGTCTACCTGTGTAAGATTAAACACATCCGTAAGACATGTCAAGTTATTGTGCCCCAAGGACAGGAGCTGGGAAGCACTGCACTAACATTGTGTATTTGATCATAAACCCAGTTTCTTCTCTTTTTCAATCTGTATATAATGGGGGGAAATAGATGGTTTATTTAAAAAAAATACCAGATGTATCATGTATAATATTTTGATATGCTTTGTTATTATATTTCTATACAATCAGCCTTTGGGATTTTGTACTCCCATTTGGATTGAGATTGACTTAAACTTGTTGGCTCAGTTTTCAGTGAACAGCAATTCTTGACAGTCTCAAATTAAGGGAAAGTGATCGTGCAAAGACTTTAGCAGATTACGGCATATGTTTCTGTTCAAGATAGTGTGATACTTTAGCTTTATAGCATAAGAGGAATGTTCTCCAAACATGCAACTAAGCTAATGATAATTTATTTTGTCACGGTCTCCACAGCTGCCTACTGGGGTGATATCGCTCTGGATGAAGATGACCTGAAATTGTTTCACATAAACAAATCCAAGGATTTGAGAAATTTTAGAATTAACCGGACTGGAAGAACTACAGGTTGGGCCAAACATACCAGTACATTAACTGCTTCCTGATAAACATGTGGTATTTATTTTGAGACTAGTAAAGTAATCCTAAAACAAGTTTAGTTTGTTTTACAGCTAATTAACCCCTTAAAAGGATAGTAATACTTTGTTTTACTTTTATTTTGTAGGCATTAAAAAAACATGAAGAACGGTGTAAGTCTTATCTCTCAAACTTTTATGGTTTGAGAGATATTCACAAGCAAAGTTTCCCCTCCCGCCCCTTTTACCTAGTGTAAGCCATCTCTTCTCAGATGTGGAATGCAGTCCATAGACCAGACAGATAACAGCAGGGGACAATCTTCTTCCTATGAGAACAATGAAAGCCCTGCCCCCCTTTACAGGTTTTTCAGGTTTTTCCCTTATCTTAATTGAAGACTGTCCCTCTCTGCAATCTACCTGGGCACCTCCCTTCTGCTCTGGCTGAACAGTGTTACATCAGTAAAAGGGGCGGGAGGGGGATACTTTGTCATTGAATTACTCTTGAACTACAACTCTGACAGAATTGAAATAACACTCTCCAAAGTCCAAATACTATGATGATTAATTAGATCTGCTTTTATTATGAAACATTACTATCCCTTTAAGGACCAGAGGGCTGTGTAATGTATTGTTTCACTTTGCGTTGCACTCCTCTCTGATCTTGAAGGGGTTAAAATCTTCCTGTATACTGCCATAGCTGCTTTTTTTCTGTAAAACAGTACGAGAGACTAAACTTTGTTTTGATGACACAGTGTGGAACAATATGCTAATTAGTTATGATTGAGGCCAAACTTTGCGTTCACTATGCTAGATTGCCATAGCACAGGGAGGCTGATGTACTAAGAGGAACTGAATGGAGAACACACCTTAATATGGGCAGAAAATTCTAATGGCCCCATCAAACTTTTTTCTTACTCCTTGATTTATTAGATAGTGTCTTCATTTCTGCATGTTATGTTCATGGAGGTAGGTATGTCAGTTGCCAAAAAGACCACATTTTTAATACCGTACGTGGTAATCTTAACCCTGTAAGGACCTGAGAGATGTCCAGTGAATTGCATGTACACATATCAGGTCCTTAAAGGGATAGTAATGTCTATATTAAAGGTTAGCTATATGGTTTTTATAACATGCAGTGCTATGTTTAATTGCTTACATGTTTGTAGTTCAAAATATATTCAAGCAGAAAAGACCCCCCTCCTGCCCCTTCTGTCTGGTTCAGATGAAAAGCGTCCAGGAACCATCTTCAGTAAGCAAAGGAAAATCCTACCCTCCATTGTCAAGGGGTGGCAGGGTTTTCCTTATATTTACAGACTCAAGATTGTCCCTTCCTGCATCCGTCGGTCCCATGACCGGATTGCAGCTCTAAAGGGAGGTGGCTGGGAGGGGGATCCTTTCAGCTTGAATAGCGCTGCATGTTATAGAAACCATATAGAAGACTCAGAGCTAAACATTAATACAGACATTACTCTCCCTTTAAATAGTTACATTGGCTCATTTACTACGCCTGTGTTAGTTTGAAAAAACTGGCAGTTTGTGTCCTGTGGTCCTTCTAGGAACTGTCATGTCTTCCTCCAGGACTGTCTGACGATGTTCTGTCTTGAACCAAGGCACAAGGTCAAAATTCATGGGGCAAGTAGGATTTTTGGCCACAGTAAGGTAAGTAGGGGAACATTATTACGAGGTGTTATCCTTGAAGCAATTATGTGGCAAACTAACTGCAGTATAGGGAAAAAATAAAGTCCCCAAAATTCCCATTAATTTTCTGGGTGCTAGAGGGCTCTCCAGTGCATTTCTTCAGTGTAATACTTGGAGATGTCTGTATCATTCTACGGATCAGTATTACTGTTTAAATCAGTGGGGACTTGTGGGGAGTTTTGTCCTGTGGTGGAATTCAGCTTAGTATATCAGCCTAATAACATGGTAGTGTATGTGCAGCATACACACTAATTAGCATAAAATGCCAGACTGCACCACCAACAAATAAAGGTGAATTTTCCAAACAGATGGCTTCTACAGCCGTTTTCAGTTCTCTTCAAAATTAACTAAAAACATTTTAAAGCGATAAATCCACTCTAGTCCTTGACACCTCTAACATACAAGGGCTTAATAATTCTTTAAAGGGGAACTTTCACCTCCTCATTATCATTATTGTATCCCTTCCTTTGTGTCCCCTCTGTACAGTGCGGTCTTTCTTTTTGCCTACAAATCTATTTAAATGAAGAAAAAAGATACTTGAATTGTGTACCTTATGACGTTAACAGCCGCGCACCGTATGGTGCAGAAGACACTCCCACAGCCTCAGCTCCTTTCACTTGCCCCAGCATCCTCCGATGACGGAGGCGTTCTGTTAGTAAGCTGGAGAGAGATCTCATTGGCTAAGACACTCCCACAGCCTCAGCTCCTTTCACTTGCCCCAGCATCCTCCGATGACGGAGGCATTCTGTTAGTAAGCTGGAGAGAGATCTCATTGGCTAGATATCGATCTCTGCCAATGAGATCTCTCTCCAGCTTTCTAACAGAACGCCTCCGTCATCGGAGGATGCTGGGGCAAGTGAAAGGAGCTGAGGCTGTGGGAGTGTCTTCTGCACCATACGGTGTGCGGCTGTGCGGCTGCTAACGTCATAAGGTACACAATTCTAGTATCTTTTTTTCTTCATTTAAACAGATTTGTAGGCAAAAAGAAAGACCGCACTGTACAGAGGGGACACAAAGGAAGGGATACAATAAGGATAATGAGGAGGTGAAAGTTCCCCTTTAAAATGCTTATTTGTTTAATTAACCCTTTAAAGACCAGAAGGGTGTTACTCACTCCTCTCACCTTTAACCCCTTAAGAACCAGCGGTCTTGGGGTGTGCGGTCCTTTAAGGACCAGATAGGAAACTTTGACGTGCCGTCCCACATGATTGATCACGTGGGGCGGCACGCCGAACGAGGGACTGAAAGAGATCGCTCCGGTCTTGGAGCGATCAACTTCAGTCCCTGGAAATTACTCACCGCGCTCCTACAGGAGCACGGTGAGTAAAAGTACGTGACGTGCCAGGACCGTCACTGGTCCTTAAGTGCCGGACCAGCCTGACTGTCCTGCCACGTCAATGGTCCTTAAGGGGTAAAAGGGTTATAAATTGTAAACACTGGTTTAATCTTATGAGTGACAGTGGGACATCAAATGCAAATCAATGTGTCTGACACTCAAGGGTTAATACAGCCAGAATGGTGTTATTTGCTTTCTAGGAAAGCAGAATCTATTTTCTCATATTTTATTTATGTTGAGTGAGATTTGCTAAAGGGCAAACTGGCCCTTTCATGTGATTTGAGGTTGTGCAACTTTAGTACTTTTCTCTGTTCGTGGGATTTAGTATTTAATTATTTTGCAGTAAAAACATTGTTGTGCATTTCTGAAACGAGAATAATTTATCCTGTGGGGATTTTTTTTTCTATGTGTGATGGGTTTTATGTTGGTTTTATGAGGAATAAAGGAATTTGCAGTTGTAAAACCTCATTCAGACCAGCTTTCCCATGGATTTATTTTCACAACAAAAGGCAAAAAAATAACGGGGGAGATTCACTAAGCGGTAATAAAGACGTGATAAAGAGGATAGGACTTCTCCAGTTTATCACTTCTCTAATTCCTATGTGTTTTTATGGAGTCTAAGCACTAAAGGGTTAGTAATGTCTTTATTAAACAAAAGTAAATATTGTAGCTATTATAAAAATAAACTAAACCAACTCTCAAACCTTTATATAGATAAGATATTATGTTTTAAAGTCCCCCCTCCCTCCCCTTTCCCTGACATCAACTCTAAGCTGATAGCAGGAGATCTTGGTCCCGGGACCAGACGGAGGCTGACAGGAGGAGATTCGTGTCAGCCGACTAAAGGTGGCACTTCAGCAGAGCCGAAATAGCGCTATCTAAAAATAAATACTTAATTGGAATGGCCTACAAATTGTGCTTGCAAACTGGCATACTTTGTAGACCATTCCAATGAAGTATTTCTTTTTAGATTGCGGTATTTTGGCTCTGCTGAAGAGCCGCCTCTAGTCGGCTGACACGAAGCTCCTCCTGTCAGCTTTGCAGCTGACATCAGGGAAAGGGGAGGGAGGGGTGTCACGGTCCCAGCAAGGAATCACAGGACAAGTACTAAAGGTAACACCAACTTTATTAAGGCAGTAAATATACAGAAATATCACAAGACAGTAAATCAATATGCAAGATGAAGAGCAGCATACAACTGAGCAAGAGAAGACTACCAGGAATAGAAGCCTGCTACCGTGTGATACTCAGATACCGTGTCCCAACAAGGAACAGGAGAGTCTGCAATACCTCAGGTCCGCACCTGGGGGCAGCCAGACAGAGATAAGGGTAACCAAGGTCCTGGGAGAGCTGGCAGCTATGGAGGCAACAGGAAGTAGTCAGGTCCCAGGTCCGCACCTGGGAGAGCTGGCAACTAGGGAGGCAACAGGAAGGCGTCTGCCAGAGCCACAAGCCTTCACCAGATTGGTTATCTACTAAACGGAAGGCCATGCACAAGGTAGTAGACAGAGCCACAGGTCAGCGCCAGATTGGGTGGTCAGACTAGCCAGAGATCATGCACAGAGTGGGTCGTCAGCCAGAGACACAGGTTTGCACCAGGAAGGATGTCCACTGAAGTGTTGGTATGCTGGATACGCAGTGGACAGAGCCCCAGGTCAACCCCAGAATGGATAGTCAAACAAGCCAAAGGTCATACACACAGCGGGTAGTCAGCCAAAGCCAGGAGCAATACACAGAATGGTTAGTCTTCCAGAGCCGCAGATCTGCACCAGAATGGATGTCCAACAAGCCAAGGGTCATACACGGAGCGGGTACTTGGACAGAGCCACAGGTCAGCACCAGATCAGTTAGTCAGACAAGCCAAATCATACACTGAGCCCAAACACTAAGAACTGCACTGGACACAAACGAAAGGGTAACTAAGCCCTGTGTCCAGGCAGTTTAAATAGGAGATGCAGCAGGAAGAGGAGGAGCAGCCAACAGGTGACTATCCCTTTAAATGGAACGCACGTCCATGCTTTTGGACGTGCGCACAGAAATGACCTCACCCGCTGCTGGAGCCCCGCAACAGAGGCGGCTGAGCCACCCAGACCCACCAGCGGCTGAGCCTCTTCACCTGAGGGAATCCTTCCTCAATGGAGGCAGAGAGAGAAGCGGAGAATGCGGCTGGAGCCTCCAAAGAAAATGCGGTTGGCTCGAGCAACCGCCATGATGGTATGTGACAAGGGGGGACTTTAAAACGTTATATCTCTTAAACCATACACTTGGATTATTTTGTTTATTTTTGTAATAGCTACAATATTTAGCTTTGTTTTACAAATACATTACTAACCCTTTACGATTTCTTCAGCTTTGGAGATCTTAGTGCAAAGGCTCTATAGAATAAAATAGGAAATGAAGAAGTGATATCACTGGAGAAGCCATCTCCACTTTATAACTCCTTTATCGCCGCTTAGTGAATCTCCCCCAAAGAATCTTTTTAATATAGATTATTTTTCCACATGCACCATTGTGCAGAAAGGTGTGAATAGCCACAAAAACCAAACTGCACAATTAATCAATTTTCTTTTGTAAATCTGTTTATTTACTTTTCTAAAATGATATATATAATACTTTAATTGAATTTGACCTCTGTTTTAGTCTACTGCTTCTTCAGTTTATGCTCTAATAAACATTAGTGACCCTTAAGAGCCATTCAGGTCTCTGCTGAAGGCCATTGTTTGCTGTGAGGAGGGGTGGCCTAGAGACAGATGTTAAATTAATCCGTTTTATAGAAACTGACAATATATTAAAAAAATACATAGATGAAGATACTTAACTGTCGTATGGAGGACACTTGCCTATGTAAGCCAACCAAGGCACAATGTATTCCTAGGGCAAATCCCCCTTTAATTTACACTTTCCGCAAGCTGTGATCACTCAATCAAATAAAGAGAAAGGAGAGGGAGAAAGTGCCAGAATAGTGTAGTAAATTGAAGCACATATACACCATACGAAAAAGAAATGCACTCACATGTTATATAGGTCAGGACTCTGATATAAAAGTCATCTGACAGCAAGGCTTACAGAGAATATATTCATCACAAAGGAGATCAACTGCACCACGCCAGGGAGATACTAATGTTCAACTCAAGCTCAAATACACAAGAAACATTCACCATACAAACCTCCGACAGCAGTGCAGGTAAGGAGTCCCAATCCTTTATTACAATATTGCATGAAGAAAAAGAAATACCGCACCCTTCGCCATGGAGTCAATACCAACTTTTATTGAGGTAGATCAAAACAGACACCACATGGAGATAGACTTCTGTCTCCATGTGGTGTCTGTTTTGATCTACCTCAATAAAAGTTTGTTTTAACTCTGTGTCGACGAGTGCGGTATTTCTTTTTCTTCTTGCATTACAGAGAATATAACATGTCTCCTTTCAGGTGACTCACGGGATCCCCAAGGAACTTTTCATTCTCCAAAACAGAGGTGGAGGCTTCACTTAAAATTACAAGGTTTTAACACTGACGCGTTTCATGTCTAGAACCCCGTTTTCTCAAAGCAACAAAAGCCCTTTTAAAAATACAGTGTATAGAGTCCTGACCTATATAACATGTAAGTGCATTTCTTATCCTTATGGTGTATATGTGCTTGAATTTACTACACCATTGTGTCTCTTTCTCTCCGTCTTTTTTCTTCTTTTGATTGTGTGATCCATTGCTGCTGTGGGAGAGTGTGTGCTTTTTGGAGAGAGCAGCCTTGATCCATCGTTCTCCAATTGGAGATGTACACTGTGTCTGGAGGCAGACATAATCTCCAGCTGCCTTTTGTTGTTGGTCCAGCATAAGCCGTTTCCAACACAAACCACTTGTGAGTTTACACCTTTGGGTGTCTGGTGGTGGTCCTATCTTAAAGGGATAGTAATACTTCGTTTTATCTTTATTTTATTTTGTAGGCATTAAAAAAACATGAAGAATGATATGTCTTATCTCTCAAACCTTTATAGTTTGAGAGATATTCACAAGCAAAGTTTCCCCTCCTGCCCCTTTTACTTAGTGTAATCCATCTCTTCTCAGATGTGGAATGCAGTCCATAGACCAGACAGATAACAGAAGGGGACAATCTTCTTCCTATGAGAACAATGAAGGCCCTTCCCCCCCCTTGACAAGTTTTTCAGGTTTTTTCCTTATCTTAATTGAAGACTGTCCCTCTCTGCAGTCTACCTGGGCACCTCCCTTCTGATCTGGCTGAACAGTGTTACATCAGTAAAAGGGGCAGGAGGGGATTACTTTGTTATTGAATTACTCTTGAACTACAACTCTGACAGAATTGAATTAACAGTCTCCAAAGTCCAAATACTATGATGATTAATTAGAGCTGCTTTTATTATGAAACATTACAATCCCTTTAAATAACACTGATATACACAAGGGTGCCTCTTGTTTGTTCTCGCTTTCTTATTTTGCAACATGCTGTGATGCACTTTATCATCTTTAGCAATGTTTCCACTTCTCCTAAAGTAGTAGTAAACCTGTTTTTATTAAAAATATATATTCCAATAATTTTCCTGCTGATTAAAGCAGACATTCCATGTAAAAGTTTTTGCAGCTCAAATATTTTTTAACCTTTATGTGCCAGAGAGGTATAGGTACTGCAATGCGTTAAACTGCAGATTTCAATTGCGGTCACCAAGTGGCATACCTGTGGGTTACTTTGATACCCAGTGTGTATTATAAACAAAATTGGTTTCGGGACACCATTTCCTACTGTTGCTGAGTTTGATTAAAAAAAAAGTTGCATTTTTAAATTTTAAATCTCCCAGCAGTAGAAAATGCGGAAAGCACCATTAACCCATCTTCGTTTGGATATACCTTCAATTGATGGCATTTTCCCAATGGATCTTTCTTTTCTTGTTTTTATTGTTTTGGCTTGTAAGCTTTGAGAAGGCTGTGGTAAACCGCGAAATGCGTAAGCGCTAAGCCATACACATATTTTAAATAAAGTCATATCTTTTTATAACAGAAGAGCCTCCACCTGTGTACATTGTGCATATCCATTAGGAAAACACTGATGATTGAAGGTATACCCGAATGGAGACTGGTTAATGATCTCCATATGCCTGGTTGTTAGCCTGACTGATGGCAGCGGCCATTGAAAGTATGAGTATTTACTCATTCACTTATATATATTGTGACATTGTTGCACTATTAGGCTCTTTCTTTTGTTCTTTTATTTTGGAGATATTCATGCCGCTTGGGGGCGCGTGATTCTGGAGTGAGAGCAGCCCTTGGAAGATTGTGATATCCAGTGTGTGATCTTGCGACTGGGGGCAATGATTAACCCCAGAAGCGCTTGTGTTTGTCTTGACACAGGTCATTCACTAGCCACTTTGATTGTGAGTGCGCACTGATAGGGTGAGGGTGGTGGTCCAGTGCTGATTTAACTTATACACACACGGGTGCCTCCTTGTTTGTTCTCTATCCTTTCTGATTTACACTCTCTGGCATTCAACTGGTTTAATATTTCCGTTTTTCTTATACAGTGGACTGGATTCTAGATTTCTATATCTGGAGAATAGAAATCACATCTACCAAACATCTAATTAGTTATCTGCTTGAGTATTGTACTTCATGGGGTTAAAAAGCAACTACAACTTGGTAGTGCATTATTGGCGGAACTGCTTTCCGACAACATCTGATTCACAGTGAAACAGGTGCTGCATTGTGACCAAAAGGGAAGCAGAACAGGGGTCTGAAAGGAAACAACCAGTGCTCTCTCATCAGTCCTGTGAGAAGTGAATGTACTGTAAAACTGAAATCTTACAAATCAGTCTCCCTGTGCTGTGTATGTATACCCCATAGACTCTATCGAAGGATTCCTAGGACCTAGCCTGACACTTGAGGTGTACGGGCTGCACATTTAACCAGTGAATTTTGTGGCTGTGTAACACATTCTATGGGTTGCGGTCCAGCCTGATTCCAGCCAAGAGTTCATTTTTTAATCCCACAAAGTAATTTGGGGCTTTACATTGCAGATACTTTTTACCAAGTGTGGTCCCATAGGAACAGACTTAGTGAAACATGATAATTGACCTTTAAAGTTAGATTTCATACAATTTTGTTAATAGGGTACATAGTATAACATTCAAATTATAATGCATCCTCTTCCTGGAAGAACATCTCGCACCATAGTGTAGGCAAAGAAAACCAAGAGTGGGTTTTCAGTTGTCCAAACCCCTCTTGCGTTCTTTTGCAGACACCAAGCCAGAACTCAAATCTTAAAAAATATTTGCTCTTTGTGGGCAAATTACCATATCAAAGGGCAAGAAGCTTCCTTTCAGCTGGTGTTGGACGGCAACTTCCATCATCCTAAGGCATCCATTGCCTGGTTGAGGATGATGGGGTTGTAATCCAACAGCGAATGGTGGGTATGCAGGCTTCTCACTCCTGACCTATGCAGAGGAAACTGCAATGGATTCTGGGTAAGGAATTTTGCCAAAACCAATTATAGTTATTGTGATTCCATGCCTTTTTTGGAAACCCTCTCACTGTAAATCCTGGGTTTGCCCCTGACAGGGTTAGTTAGTCTTTAGACCTTGGCTATTGAATGATTGGGAATGATGGGAGATGTATTCCTCAAAAACTAGAGATCCAATGATTGACAACCCTTGCATTAATGCTTATCCTGTCTACTGGACACAGGCTGTTTAGAATATACTGTAGATGCATATTTGCATCTCTGGTACACTCAAGGGGTTAAAGGGATAGTAATACTTAAAATGTAAAAAAAAAAAAATAAAAAAAAAAAAAATGCTTTAGGGTTTATCCGCCTGAGTAAAACGAGGGTATTCCCACTGCTGAAAGGTGTTTTATTCAAAAGTTATTACAGCTCAAAGTTGAACTTTTTAGGTGCAATATCACAGTGGCCTGAAATTGTACAGTGGCGCTGTTGCTACACAATCCTATGGAGATTTATGGTGTACGGACCAGAGCTGTCCATAGGATGGTGTAACAACAGCGCCACTGTACAATTTCAGGCCACTGTGATATTGCACCTAAAAATTCAACTTTGAGCTGTAATAACTTTTGAATAAAACACCATTCAGCAGTGAGAGTACCATTTTTTTACTCAGAGGGATAAACACTACAAAATATATATTTTTTTACATCTTCAATATTACTATCCCTTTAAAAGCCCAGTGTTTACATTTGCTTCAGATGGATTGTCACAGAATTGCTACCTTTTGCCTTTATGTATGTTTAAGTTTGAGGCTGATGCATTAAGAAAGTGGTGTAGTTCTGGGACAAACCAGTTGCACTTTTTCCATTGATACGTTTATTTATTATTTTAACCGCATGAATGTTAGAGAGGTCGCCAATGCATTGTTTTGCAATGCATTTGAGACCACCCTAGAATTCAGTGGGTTAAAAGCAACATTTAAATAATTTGGAATTTTGTGAATTTACATCTATTTCAGAATTGCACCACATCATCTTAAAGAGGACCTGTCAACATAAAATATAAATAAATATATAATATGTCATTCTCTTCCTTCCATATCTATCAGCAGGGGAGAGCAGGAGTCTGACTCAGTTATATCTTTTAAGGATGATAGGAACTCTGCATTTGTAACACTGAAGATGTAAAAAATGTGTATTGTAGGGTTTACTCTCCTGAGTAAAACAAGGGTACTCCCACTACTGAGAAGTGTTTTATTTAAAAGTTATTGCAGCTCAAACCTGAACATTTTTTGGTGCAGTATCTCAGTTGCCTGAAAATGTACAGTGGCGTTGTTGCTACACCATCCTATGGACAGCTCTGGTCAGTTGACCATAAATCTCCACAGGATGGTATAGCTGGCACTGTACAGTTTCAGGCCACTGTGATATTACACCTAAAAAATTCAAGTTTGAGCTCTAAATAAATCTCTCAGCAGTGGGACTACTCTTGCTTTAATAAAGAGAATAAACCCTACAATATTTATATTTTTTTAAATGTAAATATTGCCATCCCTTTAAATATTAAAAGCTGAAAGAACGCATTACTATTCTTTTAACCCCTTAAGGACCATTGACGTACCCGGACCGTCACACTGGTCCGGCACTTAAGGTCCAGTGGCGGTCCTGGTACGTTACGTACTTTTACTCACCGCGCTCCTGCAGGAGCACAGTGAATAATACCGGGGACTGAAGTTGATCGCTCCAAGACTGGAGCGATCTCTTTCAGTCCCTCGTTCGACGTGCCGGCACACGTGATCAGTCACGGGGGCAGCACGTCGAACTTCCCTATCTGGTCCTTGAAGGACCACACACCCTAGGACCTCTGGTCCTTAAAGTGTTAGTAATGTCTAAAACAAAGTTTTTTGCATTTAGAAGAGCTTAAAAAGCTGAGCTAAATGCAACAAAAGTATCTCTCAAACCGCTATGGTTTAAGATATACAGGCCTCAAGCACACCTTTTAGACAATTCCTATGAAGGGATTCCATGTAAATAACGAGATCTCGGCACTTCTCAAGCGCCAGCGTGTCGACCGACACGAATCTCCTGCTGACAGCTTTACAGCTGTCAGTAGGAAACAGCGAACTTTAAACGCCCGTATCTCTTAAACCATAGCGGTTTGAGAGATACGTTTTTTTGCATTTAGCTCAGCTTTTTAAGCTCTTGTAAATGCAAAACTCTTTTTTTTAGACATTACTAACACTTTAAGGGGTTAAAGAAACATTAACACTACCTAATAATCCCTAAAGCTCATTCTGGGTAGAAATTCTGATAACCTCTATGAATCAATTTAGCAATTATACCCGTTGATTGTCTTTTAATCCACTATAGTTACCTTGTCATTTATAGCCTGTTCTGTCCTATCATGTGTTCTCTGACCTGATTTTTATTCCCCATGTGCATTTTGATATTTCTGCATACACAAATATATTTCCTAGAAATTTACAAAAAAAACCTAAAATATTAAAAACTAGTGTAAAAGCCCATACACATGGGCAAAGGTCCAGGTAATGTTAACCCTTTGAGTGCCAGAAGGGTACACAACGCATTGCTTTGCAGTGCATTGCGTACCCCTCTGGCACTCAAAGGGTTAAGAGGCCGCTACCTCACTACTCCACGCGATGCAATCATGCGCAGTAGAGACTTCCTGAAACGCGGGCAATCTACTGCGCATTACTGCATTGTGACAAACATCCTAGCGAATTATTATAAAGGATGTCTAGTGTCTGAAAAATACAAGTCAAAAATTGCTTGATTTATAGTTATAAGATGTGTGCATGGTTAGGATTCCAGATTTCACATTCTTGTAGTAAACATTTTCCCAAATAAGTTCTGAATAGACTAGAGTTTGTTTTTTTACAGTATTCTTGGTGACAGCTGCTCGTTTAAATTCATGAGTGGGAGATCAGAATTTCAGTGCTGTGTTTTTATAGTCAAGAAGGTTACACATGAGAAAAGTCTGTTTAACTCACTGGATGCTAGAAAGGACTCAAACACTTTGTATTGGAGACCCTCTTGCATTCAAGGGGTTACTCATGTTTTTTTTGTGGGTGTGAATGGGAATTTGGTCTGATGGATGAAATCCAATGGTGGTAGGCAATGTTGTCAGTCAGGAATGTGAGCAGCTGCCAACATTAGGAAAGATTTACTTACACAATGTGAAGATTTTACACAGTTTGTATACAGAATGACACCCATTATTTGGACACCGTTTTGAAAAAAACAAATGGACTAGCATTAACACTCTGCTTACCAGAGTGGTCCACAATGCATTATAGTTTCTTTTGAGCAAGCATGTATCCCCTTAAACAGTTTTTTTTTATTTAACTTTTTTTATTTTATTTTGCTCAGTCAGAATGATTTAAACACACAAAATAATTTTTCATTTTTGTTTTATTTGTTCAATTAAGCACACTTCATATGCTGAAACCAATCGCTGAAAATCAGGGGAGGGCTGGCATTTTGTGGACTGGGGGCAAAGGCAATTAAGTGGTCCATTTCTACTATCGTTTTAGCTCACTGTCCCACTCTACTCCCGTTTGTTAATTTTAAAATTGGCATTAATGTTGTGAAGTACATCAACTGATACCAAATAACTTACATCTGAAATGTTTCTATACTACTGGTACTAAAGACCTTACAAGGGAAATTAGTTATTCTACTAGTATAGCCAGGGCCGGATTTATATCTCAGGAGCATGTAGACACAGAAATCTGAAGCGCCCTCCCCTCATTGGCCATCTCCACTGGACACCTCCACAATGCTTCAAATCTCCACACTGCCCCCATCAGCTCCACATTGCCCTCACATTGCCTCCACCATCTCCAACTTGCCCCCCATCAGCTCAACCTTTCCCCCACCATCTCCATATTGTCCTCATATTGCCCCCCATCAGCTCCAATTTGCCCCCATCAGCACCAGGTTACCCTCACATTGCCCCCACCATCAGCTCCACATTGCCCCCCATCAGCTCCATGTTACCCTCACATTGCCCCAATCAACTCCACATTGCCTCCCCATATCCATGTATGATGCTGCCCTCACATTGCCCCCCTTCAGCTCCAACTTGCCCCCACCATCTCCATGTTGCCCTCACATTGCCTCCCACCCCATTGTCTGTTTCCTACCTCCCCCTGTTGTCTGTTTCCTACCTCCCTGGCAGGAGATATGTCATCTGTGCCTCCTTTGGCACAGTCCTGTAGGTGTTGGAGCTCCCGCACGGTGTCCTATTCAGGAATGCAGAGCACTGGGAGAGGGCGACATGGAGTGGGCGCCGGGTGGGGGAATTATTGTTCTGCTACTGAGCAGCCAGCGAGGTGGCTAGTTTAAAAAAAATAAAAAAAGAATCCCAATGGCAGGCGTCCCTCTGTGGCGTGCATCTATAGGCAGGTGCCTACTCTGCCTTATGGCAAATCCGGCCCTGAGTATAGCTCCATATGGATTGTAGCTCTGTGGTATCACTAGTGTAGCTCCATTTCAGTTGTAAGCTTTGTGGTAGGTATAACTGGTGTATCTCCATTTATAGCAACAAGTGGGCAATTGGGTGGGGCAATTGGGTGAGGCAGTGACCCACTGGCCCAGTCATACGATTGGACCAGGAGGCAATCTATCTATTTATCTATCGATCTAATAATAATTTTCTAAAATATTGTGAGAGGAAGTGTGCTACCATGATTAACACAAGTTACACAAGACCTGCTTTGGTACATTATATTTTTCCCAGAGCCGGATTAACACTCCACGGGGCCCTAGGCAAGGTATCAATTTGGGGCCCCCCTCCTCCCATATAATAGCCCCCCATACCTCTCTAACTTTGGCTACCTACACATTGTCTCACACAAGTACCCGGTTCTGAAGTAATCCTACGCCGTCATTTTGTTCTGGTGCCTTAAGTCACAGCGTAATGCCTCCTAGAGGAGACTGGGACGACAGTGCAGGCGTGCAGATGTCTCTAAGCCAAGATGTCTGAGTGCAAGCCTGACTGCCGGTCTCATAATAAGGATTACTTCAGAACCGGGTACTTATGAGAGATAATAGCACTATTAAGAAGCTAGTCGCCATATGCCTAATTATCGGAAGGTGACATTATATAGGGTGAACATTTCACTTTAACCCTTTCAGTGCCAGAGGGGTACACAACACATTGCTTTGCGTACCCCTCTGGCACTGAAAGGGTTAACCTTTCACATGCAGTAATAGTGACAGTGCCACCTACCTATAAAAAAAAAAATCTTGAACTCAATCTTACAAAACAAAGTCTGTTCCATATTAACGTTTCACTGAAACATCAGTATTATTTATTATTTAAATAACATCAACTTGTTACACAGAGATGATTGCCCAGCAATGGAAATACACAAGTCTCACTCAGTAGAAAAATCTCTACAATGTGAATATTTTTATAATAAGACTGTACCATCCCTTTAACCCATTTGAGTGTCAGATGCACTCAAAGTAATATGTTTAACACATTCCTGGCAATCACATTGTTAAAAACTGCATGGTTAGCAGTGTTTGGGGACTGGACTTGGGAATCGCTGCAGGGCAGTGTTCTGTATTCAAACTGGCATTGCTATAAAGGGATTCCATAATTAAAGAGATGGTAATGTTTGACAAAAACAGCAGCTCCAATTAATCTTCATATTCGGGCCATGAAGAGTGATACGTTCATAGTTGTAGTTCAAGAGTAATTGAATGATAAAATATCCCCCTCCCACCCCTTTTACCTAATGTAAGCCGACTCTCCTCAGATGTGGAATCTTGTAGCTTGACCAGATAGCACACAGCAAGGGACAATCTTCTTCCTGTGCACATAAGAAAAACCCTGCCCCTCTTGACAGGTTTTTCCTTATGATCACTGAAGATTGTCCCTCTCTGCGATCCATCCGGACAGTCTTGCTGCTCTGAGGTGAGCAGTGTTACATCAGTAAAAGGGGTGGGAGGGGGATTCTATGAAGATTAATTGGAGCTGTTTTTTTGTGAAACATTACTATCCTTTTAATAAGATATAACATCACATTCATACACTTTTTGAACATATCACTTCTCTCCCAGCTCTGAAGCTGATGTACTAAGTGGAGAAAACCAGCTGAATCACTGGGAGCAAACTCCCACTTGATTTAAATTGGGCCTTTAACCATCTGAGTGCCAAAGGGTTGTCAACGCATTGAAAAGCAACTCATTGGATACTCTTCTGACCCTCAGAAAGTTAAGCCCTTAAATGCTAGAGAGGACTTCCAGTTATTACTTTGCTATGTGTGGAGACTCCTCTATTATTGAAAGGGTTAAAAGCCCCATTTGAATGTCAGTGGGGGTTTGCAAAGAATTGCTTGTGGCACAAATGGTTAAATCAATAGTAGTGTCTGTCACCTAAAATACAGTTTATTTGCTCCACTTTTTTAGTACACCAGCTTAATCCTCTCCCTGTATCACCCTCTCCCTCCTATCTTCCTCTACTTATCTGCACCACTGGTATCTCGCTAAGTCTCCCCACCACCCTGACTCTGTCTCCTACATTTTCATAGTTCTCCCATCCGTTTTGAGGCGCTCTCCTGCATTCCTCTATACCTGTCTGCACCTCTTGTATCTCCCTAGCTCTCACTGTGATGTAGCGCACGGCTGATTAGCCTTACATCACCCTGCCTCCAACCACTTACACGGCTTCAACAGAGCAGCTATCAGCTGATCTGAGTAGAGCTCTGCAGAGTTAGCAGACGGGGAAGCTTCTGGTTGTTGGTAAGAAGGACGTAACGCCTCCAACCACTCACACGGTTCAGCAGAGCAACTATCAGCTGATCTGAGTAGAGCTCTGCAGAGTTAGCCGACGGGGGACGCTGCCTGGTTGCTGGTAAGAAGCACGTAACGTTTCTTGGCCGGGCCCCCCCAGGTTGCCGGGCCCTAGGCAGGCGCCTTGCCCGCCTTGCCTATGATCCGGCTCTGATTTTTCCTCACAAGGGAAGGAAAGTCCCAGGGAGAGATAATTGATAAGTCAAAAGTTGTCTGCAGAAACATACAAAATGTGTTAAAGGGATAGAAATGTTTCACATTAAAAGCAGTTATCTTCATAGTATTTGGGCCATGGAGAGAGTTATTTCAATACTGTCAGAGCTGTAGTTCAAGAGTAATTAGCTAAGTCTTGTTCTACCTCTTGGTAGTGGAGTGGTGCGTGACATCATTTAGGGGCAGGGCCAGTGCTATACATCTTTTACCCTGCCATTCAAACCTTCCTTATCATTTAATGATCCCACTAAAGGCTGCAAACCCAATAGTTTTATATGGTTTAAACTTATAGGGATAGACAATAGACACTATTAAAGCACATTATGTGTATTTTATTGTTAAAATGAGGTCTAGGGGAGGTGTGTATCTCCCTTTGTGTTCAAGCATACATGCTTGAAGAAGAAACCTCTGTGGTTTATGAATGCCATTTAAATTATGAAGCCGTACCACCAACCACAACAAATGTTTTTCTCTGTAGGACCAATAGGGCTATCATGACGTTAACTTACAACATGTTTACATACAACTTTTTTTATTCTGGTATTTTATATTTTAAGAGTAATCAACAAATCTCAACCAAATTTTCAGGGTTTGTGGGGGACAGCCAGTTTGTCTAATCTGGAATTCCATTCAAAAGTTAAAGCAGAACTTTCATAAAAAGTCGCCCTGCTATAATTAAGCAGGTAGAGACTAGCTTCTGAATATATAGTTTACCTTTCACAAGTAGCCCGATCTAAAGAAATACATCATTGAAAGAGACTGACGGCTAGATTAGCGCAGTCTGCACACCTGCGCCGCCAGTCCCTTCTGGTAACCATATGATGCACTGCAGTCTACACAATGGAGACCGGGACTAACGGGGCAGGCATGCAGACAAGATGTCTGCGCTGTAGCCTGAGTTCCGGTCTCCTTCGATGATGGATTTCTTCAGATCGTGATACTTGTGAAAGGTAAACTATATATTCAGAAGCTAGTCGCTACCTCCTTCAATTATAGCAGGACAACTTTACAGCGGATGAAAGTTCCGCTTTAAAATAATTTGTGATTTGTAAGTTTTTATGTTTTCTTACTTGTGCTGTAGGTTTATTCTTTTGGGGATTTGGATAACCCCTCTCCCCATTCCTTCCTTTGCCCCATGCCTTATTCTCTTGGGTTCTTACTTTTTCATATATATTATATGTATATATCATGATGTGCTAGTGCTGGGAGATATTTGCTCTGTAAATATTTCTCTCTCATTCTAGCAGCTTTCCACCATGCTTCATTTTGATCAGTTTTACTGTTATACATTATAATGATATATGATGAAATGTACTTACAGTTTAAATATGCATAATGGCTTATTGCCATAAAAGGGGGAATAAAGGCATTGTACATGATCTTATTTTGATTGGCTTGTCTGGACAAGGTATGCCTAGAATTATGGTGTTATACAGATTATATGTAGTTTGTAGTTGGGGGGATAGACCTATAAACAGGGACTGGCGAAAGTGGTCCAGTCCACTATCAAAACAATGTATCAATAAGAACAGAAACTTTCAGCTTGACATATGACTCCAACTCAATAATTTGCACCAAGGCTTTTTTTGTAGATTTCCAAATCTACATTTATATATATTTGACCCTTTGTGTTCCAGAAGGGTACTCAATTCACTGCGAAGCAATGTGTTTTGCATTTCTTCTGGCACTTAAATGGTTGAAGGTCTGGAGCCTATGGTGTACAGCTTGAGGTACAGAAATGGCTTCTTCAACATCTGCCTATCTCCCTGATTAGCTTCTGGTGCTTCTCCTTGAGTGGAGCCTATGCCCTATCTGACTCTGGACCCCATCCACCTTTCTCTGGGGGGTCTAGGGTGGCTCACCTTGGATGGGCTCTCCCCTGCCTTCCCCTCTAGTGTTGGCGTCCCCAGGAACTGACCTGTGGCCAAACATCTGTTGTGTGTTTCATGTTCCCAAAACTTGTGCTGAATAGCATGAGTAATGGGAACATCAAAGAAAAACTTCTAATGCTCGGTGCTTGACACACTATCAAAAACCGAGCGTGAGCTCAAACAGACATTCACTTCCAAACCTTAAACCTACACTACCGCTAACAGTAAAGTGCAGCAATACTAGCGGTAACACTAGCCTAACATCCACGTCCGTCTTCTATCCTCTGTTCTTCCTTCTCATCATCTTCTGTCTTCTTCTATCTTCTGATCGGGGGAATTGAATCCAGGCCAAAGAGGGAGAGAGAGACAGAGAGTTATGAGGGCACATGACAGGCTATCTGGTCATATCATGTATTCACTATTGCCCAATGAATGTATCAATTCTGGATCCTACTGGTTTTGCAGAATGAATCATTGTATCAGTGTTATACTTGAGGAGAAAAAATGTATCGCTCTTCCTTTGCAGAGAAAGCTTGAAGTTCTATTTTTCTGTCTAGCTACACTGCTGCATGTGTGCTACCAGACGGACCCAAGGGTCTGGGAAACTAGGCCTGTGTACTGTATTTTGCCATTTGCTATTGGAATTGTCTCTATCGTCCAGAAGGTTAGAACACACAGATTTCTATGACATCTAATCATATGGACTATAATAATATGATTTTTATGCACTGCACAGTCCCCACTCCCCTTTTGTTAGCTACAAAATGTTACCAATTCCTTAGCATGTGCTGGTCAAGTTCATTTAGTTTTCCATGCTAGGTAATAAAATATATCTGCCAGTATTTACAAATTGTTTGGCAAAATATTCTTTTAAAAAAAACATCTCCTGTAAATTGTGAAACATTATAACAGCTTCAGCATTTTTTTTGCAGAAAGACAAAAATAATACAAGTGTAGGATGTAAAATATGTGCAATAATTATGTTGTTCTTACTCATTACAGAAGGAATCCCATGAAAATTGAGTCAGTTGCAAAGTCAGTTTAACACATGGCAAATTTTACTTGCTTTTATTTTTCAAAGCTGCGATCCACAATGTTTCATTTTGTTTTCAAAATCATGCCATGGTTTCTGGGCCTAATACATCCACCTGGCACTTTCTGAATGGCATGAAATATTTCATATTTATATGGAGCTTTACTACTAAAAGAATTCATGGCTTAGAGAAAGAGTAGCCAACTTTTGACAGCAATCGTGACAAATCGTGCCAGCTTTCAGGATATCCCTTTTCGCCCACTGCTGTTTCAAGTAATTTGATCCATTTGTGCTCATGGATGGATATCCTAAAATCCTGTACTGTAGTTATTGAGATGAAGCTTTGGGTACCCCTGTTTTAGAGGAAGAAATGGAAAACTAAATTAAAGGGGAAATTGTGTAGAACTAGTAGAGTAGAAATCTAACAAAGTGTGAAATATTTAGATATTAGGAAAACAGGAGTAAATTTCTGATTTTTGTTTTTTGTCAATCAAAGAAGTGGACATTGATTAAAAATGTATAATGTAGTAGAATGCTCCATTCAGAAAAAGGAATTGGTCTGCTCTGTTTCCCCTACTGACCTAAGTGAGTGAGTTGGAATGTAACGAGCCAGGTGTTCCTTTAAATAACAGACCGTGATCATGTAGAAATTTGTATGTCCGCAGTCCATTCTTGGAATACATCCGGCCTTTCACAGTGAGCCAGACAGAAGAGTGTGGGCAGATGGTTTATCAGCGCAGGGACTAGTTTAGTCAGTAACACTGATTTTAGCATTCTAATACAGCTGCAGGTGGCATAACTTGGTACCCATGGTTCCAGGTATTAAGCGTGTCTAAGGACATCCCTCTGAAAATGAACGTGCAGCTGAAGAGAGATTTGGTTACTCTCCTGTAGTCATGAAAAGAGAGATCCTCATTACTAGGTTCACATTGTGAATAAAAACTGTTGAAGAATTGTAGAAAAGTGTTAAGGTAGAGTTATAAAAATGACAAAATCCTTATAAGTTTTCCTTTTGGGTGTTAGTGAGGACTGCAGTTATTGAGGACCAGTGCTTTGGAGATACCTCTAAAATAGGCTGACCAGATCTTACCTTTAACCGGGGACACATATGAAATAGGCATATTTCAGTACTTCACTGAAATTAGAACAGTCCTGCAGTATGCATTTTTCCTATATGTCCCCGGTTAAAGGTGAGGTCTGGTCAGCCTACTCTAAAACACAAATGTCTTAATACTGACAGATGGAATGGGTTAGCAGCAACAGCTGTTTTTAAATTTAAAGCATTTTATTCTGCCTAAATAAGAAAAACACTGTTGGGATCATCTTCTGGGCAGATTCAAGTAAAAATGTAAAGTCATTTTAATGAAGTCTCTGCTCCACCTTGGAGCAGACAATTAAGGATTTATGGGAGATATAAAAAAGCATGTAGTCTCTTTGAATGGAGAATTCTTAATAATGTTATTAATATCCCTTTGGCAATGGTCAGGCATTACCCCCCTGAATGTCAGACAAGTAGTCCTCTTATTACTGTGCAACTCCCTCTGGCACTTAATTTTATTTCATTTGAAGGTTGTTAGCTGTGGTATTGTCCTTTTAAAGCTTTGCCCAGTGGACTCTGATGATATAATTCATTATGGGCATAACTATAAGAGATGGAAAGGGTACAGTTATGACATGTCCTGGCAACCAAAGGGGCCCATCAATCCTTTACTGTTTTGCGACCCCTAACGATCAGACAGATTTCATATCTTGGCTGGTGTCCACTAATAGCTTAACACATGGTGGCTGCAAAACAGTAAGAAAGCTATAGACTGCAGTCTAGCATTTCTGTATGTTTATGGGCATGGTTCACTTATATTTGACTATACATTTTATCTTTTGCAATTCAGCTGCACAGGTGAAGATAGATTCATGCCTATTGGGGACATTCATTAAAGGGATAGTAATCTTTCACACTAAAAGCAGCCCCGATTAATCTTCATAGTATTTGGACCACTGAGAGTGCTATTTCAATACTGTCTAAGTTGTAGTTCAAGAGTACTTGAATGATAAAGTATCCCCCTCCCGCCCCTTTTACGGATGTAACACTGCTCACCTCAGAGCAGCAAGACTATCCGGATGGATAACAGAGAGGGACAATCTTCAGTGAGCATAAGGAAAAACCTGAAAAGCCTGTCAAGGGAGGGCAGGGTTTTCCTTATGCTCACAGTTAATAGATTGTCCCTTGCTGTGAGCTGTCAGGTCAAGTGACCAGGTTCCACATCTGAGGGGAGGCGGCTTACATAAGGTAAAAGGGGAGGGGGAAACTTTATAGTAAAATTACTCTGCACTACAACTCTGACTGTATTGAAATAACACTCTCCATGGCCCAAATACTATGAAGATTAATCACAGTTGCTTTTTTTGTGAAACATTACTATCCCTTTAAGCCATGTAAAAATAGGCAATGTCCTAATGTGCATTTATTACTGTGTTAATAATAAATGTCACATTAGTTGTGCATGAAAATAGGAGAAAATAAGTATACAAGATTAAATGAAACTATACGCACAGTCACAGTTCCCCGATGAAAATAATGGAATTTGCACCTTGCTATAATACAATGATAACTCCTGCACTCAGTGAAGCTGATTTACTAAGAAGACTTAGAGCAACTCTGAGGACAGCTAACTTCAACATAGGGAACAAATACAAATTGCCTCTGATTTAAATTAGATATTTAAAGGGATAGTAATACTTAGTTTTATCTTTATTTTATTTTGTAGGCATTAAAAAAACATGAAGAATGATATGTCTTATCTCTCAAACCTTTATGGTTTGAGAGATATTCACAAGCAAAGTTTCCCCTCCTGTCCCTTTTACCTAGTGTAAGCCATCTCTTCTCGTATATGGAATCCAGTCCATAGACCAGACAGATAACAGCAGGGGACAATCTTCTTCCTATGAGAACAATGCAAGCCCTGCCCCCCTTGACAAGTTTTTCAGGTTTTTTCCTTATCTTAATTGAAGATTGTCCCTCTCTGCAGTCTACCTGGGCACCTCCCTTCTGATCTGGCTGAACAGTGTTACATCAGTAAAAGGGGTGGGAGAGGGATACTTTATCATTGAATTACTCTTGAACTACAACTCTGACAGAATTGAAATAACACTCTCCAAAGTCCAAATACTATGATGATTAATTAGAGATGCTTTTATTATGAAACATTACTATCCCTTTAATCCTTTGATTCTTGGAGAGGTCTCCAATGCAGGTCTCTTTCAGACTACATTTAGTCTTACCTTTTTTTTTTTTTTTTTTTTTAATTTGGGTTTTCTCTCTCTTGCAAGCAACTGCTGTTTTTTCAGTTTACAATGTGTTAAAGACTAATTACCCTTATGGGCCATTCTAGTGTATTGAAGGATTTTGTTTGCTATGAGGAAAAATAAAAAATAAAAATAAAAAAATCAGTGACTGCTTTATGAAAGACATATGCCTAGGTAAGATAATCTGATAAATATGTTGAGCCACTTATTCCTTGGGTACAAATCCCATTTAACAGCCACAATCATTAATATAATTAAACATAGGAAAATGGTAATGTTTTTTAAAAAATGAGATTAAGGTTAGGAAAAGACAGTGATCTCTTTGGGAAATGCCCCCCAATGAATAAGTCTTTGTTTGTAAAAGTAACTGTGTGTTATAAAGTAGTGGATGGATATAAGGAGGGTAGAGCTTATGTTGGCACTGGAATGTTGTCCTAATTAGAGTTTTCCTCTTTCCTTTTCAGCAGTTTGCAATTGTGATGTGAGCTGTGCCTGACCTTAAGACTGAACACATCATTGGTATTTTTGCGTCCATTATGAGCATTCAAAGTGCTTCTTTCTATGAAGTTTGTTTGTGAAGTGCTGAAGTGCGACATGCCCCTCCGAACTGTCAAGTTTCAGCACTTTGGCCTTTGTGGAAAGTGTACAAAATCTCTTTTTAGAGTTTGTGTTCTGGAGAGTTTTCTTAGCTCCCTGTACACCCCCTCCAGATCTCTAAGTTTTGTTCTCCTCGGGTCTTTGTTCATTCCTCTGCTGGAGGTCTGTGCACCTTTGTGTCATTTTATATGCTTCTGAAGCAAAGCTCTTGTGAATTAGCCAGAAAAAGAGATAGAGATTTAATTTATTGGCACATCTCGGCATTGCTGGACACACACACACTATTTTTTTTTTTTTAACAATTTTACCAAATGTATGGGTGTCTGTCTCTTATTTTTACCACCTGAATGTTTTAAAGGCTTCACCCATTAAGAAGAATGAATTATTAGCATTAATGAAAATCTCACAATAATATGTTCAAAAAGTCTATAAAAGTGGACTCAAAATGTCTGTCTGTCTATCTATCTAAAAGAGGAAAGGTTGGGTTTTAAACGAGTTATATGGATATCCTACTTTGTAGAGCAGGCGAAACCAAGAGGCAGTGCTTTTGATCTCCTGAGTTACCCCACTGATTCCATCATATAGGGGCTTAACAGAGGTCTTACAGATATCCAGCTCTGTTGGGTATCATTCACATAGGATTGGCTGACACACACATGGGTCAGCTAGTTACTGGAGGTTGCGATGAGCACCAACACCTCCGGTGTCAGTTTCACAAATACACTGCTTCTTCAGGATAGAATGGCAGTAACACTAACAAAGACCATCTTTGTTAGTGTTATTGCCATTCCATCCTGAAGAAGCCATGTATCTGCAAAACATTGTTCTTTTATGGCATACTAACAGTATTTCTTCTGTGTCCCCTTCCACGGCCATAGACTTCTATGGGTATTGTCTCCTCCCACTAGCTGGTGTAGGACCAATCAAAAAACTACTTAAGGAATCCCCTTGCTTCCTCTCGTCAGTCTTTTGGTCCTACACCAGCTGGAGTAGGAGGGCTGGTTGATCCAGCCTAAAAATCGTTTTACAAAATTGTAACCAGTAAAAGTTACTCACTGCGGCCGCTACATGCTGTCCCAGACCGGGCAGGTAGACCCGGAGACCAGGCTCCGCTTTGTGCCGGCCTGGGTGTTATCGCCTTATCCTCCGAAGGAGTTCCAGAGTTGCCCGCATGTGAGCTGGAAGTGACGCGCTCACAGGAAGACCGTGAACCGGAAGTTGCCTGCAAACGGCGTTCGCCGCATCAGGATCCTTGACGGAGCCCCTTGATTCAGCATCAAGGGATGCACAAAGGATTGGAGCAGCAAGAATGGCAACCTGAGGGCAGTAGCCTTTACCGGAGGATAAGGTAGGATGATGCATTTATAGTTTTGGATGTACCTCCTTTATGCGTTCCAGCTTGGAACGCACGTTTTTCTAGGCCTTATTTAAGCAAGCGTAGAACCTGTCTGACATGTGTGGATATTGCAGGTCAATGTTAAAGGCCAAGAATTTTATCATTATAAATAGTAAAAGTTATGTTTTAATATTGTTAGCTGTATTTATGGCTTCTACTCCCAAGCCTGGAACCATGAAGGAAAAGAATACTTCAGAAAATAAAGAAGATAAATCCAGTTCAAAAACAAAGCTCTGTAATGCCTGTGACAATAAGATTCCTGCAGAGGATAATGCTAAACTTTGCACAGACTGTATTAAAAAGGCAGCAGGAATGGAAGTACCCAGCCAATTCCAAGACTTCTTGTCTTGGATGAAATCTTCAATGCAAGAAACCTTCTCTGCTATACAGAATCAGCCTAGAAAAAAACAAAGGGTAGATGACCCAGATGAAGGTCCTTCAACTAGGAGAGAAGACACAGAAGAAGGCAGTATGATAGATATTATGTCTCAGTATTCATCAGAAGAAGATGGAGAAATTGTGGATGAAGAAGATGGAACATTTAATCTGGATAAGATGGAACCATTTCTAAAGTTAATGCGCAAAACATTAGGATTAACAGAGGAGCAGAAACAACAGGGAGTTATTGATATGGCATTTACAGGCTCAAAGAAGGAAGGTCCTGTATTTCCTGTACATTATTCCGTTGCAGACATGGTTAAATCAGAATGGAGCAAAGGAGATAAGAGAATGTCTACATCAAGAAGGATGCATAAAATGTATCCATTCAAAGAGGAAGACACGGCAAATTGGGTATCTCCGCCTAAGATTGATGCTGCTATCTCTCAAATCGCCAAGAGAACTACAATTCCTATGGAGGATGGATCTTCACTGAAGGATTCAATGGATAGAAGGATGGAGAGTTCACTAAAGAAGCAGTTTTCCTTGTTAGGGCAAAACATGAAGATTGCTACTGCATTGGCTTGTATCTCCAGAACTGCCAAAATTTGGATTTCAGAGTTGGAAGAGCATATTGATTCATCTGTATCCAGATCTAAGCTGCTAAAAGAGGTTGGGTCTATTAAAGAAGCTGTCAGTTTTGTCTGTGACGCCTCTCTAGATGCCATAAGAACTTCCGCCAGATCATCAGCATTATCTGTTACGGCTAGACGGTCATTATGGCTGAGATCTTGGGGCGCTGACGCATCTTCTAAAAGCAAGTTGGTTTCCTTGCCTTTCACAGGATCATTGCTGTTTGGAGAACAACTGGAAGAAATTGTAAAGAAAGTAACAGGGGGTAAGAGTTCCTTTCTTCCACAGGATAGGAAGCATAGAACATCACCTACACACACATCCTTTCGTAAGAAACAGAATTTTAGAGACCAGAGACGCTTTCAGAACTCTAGACAGTATGAAACACGAAAACAACTGCCTCCACAAGCCAAAAGAGGTTCCTTCAGGAAGGATGGGTTTCGTAGTAATCAATTCAAGAAAGAATTTTCCTGAAGATCAGCGGAACCTGCTTCTTGCACCAGTCGGGGGTCGTCTGGGAAAATTTATCAAGAGTTGGGAAGACAAGACGAATCTAGACTCTTGGACGCATCACCTTTTAGAAGCAGGATGCCCGCTAAAATTCGAATGCAGACCTCACAAAGATCACTACAGGAGTTCCAGGACTCCACAAAGTGCTATAAAAGCCTTAGAACTCTCAAATGCAATCCAGGAACTAGCAACAAAACAAGTCATAGAAAAAGTTCCAATGGCATTCAAAAGGCTAGGCTGGTACTCCACAATGTTTGTGGTTCCAAAAACATCAGGAGGATTCAGACCTATTCTGGACTTGAAAGTACTCAACTCCTTCATCAAGAAAGAAAGATTCAAGATGGAAACTGTAACATCAGTCATTCAAGCAGTAATACCCAATGCTTACATGACTACAATAGATCTACAAGATGCCTACCATCACATTCCGGTGGCTCACAGTTACAGGAAATTCCTCAGATTTGCATTCAAGGGGCAGCATTGGCAATTCAAGGCGCTGCCATTTGGGCTTACGTCAGCCCCCAGAATATTTTCCAAGGTACTAGCAGTAGCCTTAGAACCATTGAGGCGACAAGGAATAGTAATACTACCATACCTAGACGATCTATTACTGATAGCAAGTTCCTTCAGTTCAGCGGTGACTCAGAACAAGATCACCATAAACCACCTTCAGCACCTGGGATGGAAAATCAATACAGAGAAGAGCCAGTTGTTTCCAACCCAGCAATTGCAGTTCTTGGGTCTAATATTGAATTCAGTAAGGAACAAGGTGTTTCTTTCTCACAACAGAATAAACTCCCTAGTCAAGAAGGTCAAGAGATTCAGGAGACAAAGGAAGCATACATCTCTGGAGTACATGACAATCTTAGGGGTCATGGTATCGACAGTACAGGTTGTTCCATGGGCCAAGTTACACTTCAGGCCGTTACAAAGATGGTTACTGAATCATTGGGACAAGAATCCAGAAAATTCAGCTCAGGTGATTCCATTGGGATCTCAAGCAAAGAGAGAACTGAAATGGTGGACATGCAAGAAAAACCTAAAAAAAGGAAAACGTCTGACAGAACCAGTGTGGCAAAAAATAACAACGGATGCCAGTCTCACAGGATGGGGAGGACATTGGCACAACAAGTCCATACAAGGAATATGGAGTGCAAAGGAAAAGTGGCTACACATAAACATACTGGAATTGAGAGCAATTTACTATTGTCTGAAAGCCTTCAAGAAAGAGTTGAAAAAGAAACCAGTGCTAATAATATCGGACAGCATGGTAGCAGTACAATATATCAAGAATCAGGGAGGAACAAAAAGCCGATTCCTAAACTCAGAGGTAAGAAGAATCTTGTTATGGGGAGAAAAGAATTTGACAGTCCTATCAGCAATACACATACCAGGAAGTCAGAACATACAGGCAGATTTTCTGAGTCGTGTACAATTAGACCCAGGGGAATGGTCCTTGAATCAGGAAGTTTTCAATCAGATCAAGGAAAGATGGGGCCATCCAGTAATAGATCTGATGGCCACAGGACAGAATACGAAATGCCAAAGATTCTTCTCAAGAAGGTATTATCCACAAGCAGAAGCCATAGATGCAATGACGCAGGATTGGACATTCAGTCTAGCATATGTATTCCCTCCAATTCCTATGATTCAGAGGGTCATCAGGAAGATCAGACAAGAAAGGCTGGAGATCATTCTGATAGCACCAGACTGGCCCAGGAGAATATGGTATTCAAGTCTGGTAAATATGTCGGTAAGGAAACCTTGGCCTCTACCTGCCAGGCCAGACCTTCTACATCAAGGACCTGTGTTTCATCCAGCTCCGGAGTTTTTGAAACTAGTGGCCTGGAGGCTGAAAGGAATTCCTTGAGGCAAAAAGGTCTAACGGATTCAGTAATTAGTACTATTATTGCTGGTAGAAAACCGTCCACAGCAAAGATTTATAATAGGGTATGGACAATATTTTCTACATGGTGTATAAAAAACAATGTCAATAGGAAGACAATTTCTACCCCTAAACTGCTGAGTTTCTTGCAAAGCGGATATGAGGCTGGACTTCGCCCAGCATCCTTGAAAGTGCAAGTTTCTGCTATTTCTGCATGTTTAGCAAAGCAATTTGCGGAGGATGACCTAGTCAAGAAATATATGAGGGCAATAGACAAATCAAGACCCAGAGTTAGAAGTATTGTTCCTCCTTGGGACCTTAACACTGTACTAAATCAGTTGGCAACATCAAACAAATTTGAACCCATTCAGGAAGCTTCTATAAAGTTCCTAACATTAAAATCTGTTTTTCTAGTAGCTGTTACATCTGCTAGAAGAGTAAGTGAATTACAGGCGTTATCCTCTAAAGAGCCTTATATTATTTTTCATCATGACAAAGTAGTACTTAGAACAAAAAGTGAATTTAAATCTAAAGTAGTATCTACTTTTCATTTGAGCCAAGACATAGTCCTTCCAACCTTTTTTCCTAACCCTAAAAACAGAAAAGAGGAAACATTACACAACCTGGATCTAAAAAGATGTCTTCTGGAATACTTGGAAAGAACATCGGAAATAAGAAAGTCAGATTCCCTATTTGTACATTATCAAGGAAAATTTAAAGGGTCATCTGCTTCAAAACCATCAATTGCGAGATGGATAACAGAATGCATTAAGGAAGCATATATGAGTGCAGGAAAAGAGCCCCCTAGAACCATAAGGGCTCATTCAACAAGAGCTATGGCTACATCCTGGGCAGCAAAGGATGCCGCTACGGCTGAAGAAATATGTAAAGCGGCCACTTGGTCTTCCATTTCTACCTTTATAAAACACTATCGTTTAGATGTACAAGCATCTTCCGCAGCAAAGTTTGGCAGGAGAGTCTTAAAAGCTGCAACTATTCATACCGGGTAAGGTCTTTCCATATAATTACTAGATACATTTGATTATTATATTTAAGATCATTTCCCACCCTATATGCCTTTTTTCTTTGGTATGTCCCATAGAAGTCTATGGCCGTGGAAGGGGACACAGAAGAAAGGGAGAAATTTACCTTGAGATATTTCCTTTTCTTCTGTGTCCCCCCACGGCACCCCTGCCCTATAACCTATCTACCTTAAATATTTTTCAGCTCTGACAAAAGATGACTGACGAGAGGAAGCAAGGGGATTCCTTAAGTAGTTTTTTGATTGGTCCTACACCAGCTAGTGGCAGGAGACAATACCCATAGAAGTCTATGGCCGTGGGGGGACACAGAAGAAAAGGAAATATCTCAAGGTAAATTTCTCCCTTTTTTTAAATTTTACATTGTTTTATTTCATTTTATGAATTTATATTAAATGTTTTTCACAAGCCAAGATTTAGAGGATTACCTCATTCTTTTCAGCATTTACCTGGTTACCTGTGTAGAGACGGGTTTAATTTCTCTGTAGGCACCACACTGTACAAGAAGGTTCTGGTTCCGAAAATGGACGGAGACTGTCATCCCATCCTGTCATGGACCTCAAGTGTCTCAACAAGTATGTGGAGACTGCTCGCTTCAAGATGGAGTCTTTGCACTCTTTCATCACAGCAATGTACCTGGGGGAGTATCTGATGTCCCTGGACCTTCAGGATGCATACCTACACATCCCGATCCACCCGGATAGTCAATTCTGCCTGCGTTTTGCTCAGAGGACTATCAGTTCACCGCATTGCCTTCTGGCCTGGCTTCAGCTCCTCGAGTATTTACTAAGGTAATGGGGGCCTTGTCGGCCTTCGTTCACACCCGGGGCATTCATATGACTCTTTATTTGGACAATCTTTTGCTCAAGGTTCCTTCAGATGGCCCACATTCCGGCCATACCCGCTGTTCATATTCCATTGGTAGAAAACATTCTGGCAGATTTTCTAAGTCGTCAGGATGTAGCTCCGGGAGAGTGGGAACTCCATCAGGAAGTGTTCAACCTGTTTGTGCAACAGTGGAGACTACTACATATAGACCTAATGGCCATAGGAACAACAGGAAGGTTCTGGTAGTTTGCACCCGTTGGGGGGATTCTCTGGACTTTGCTACTTATGCTATGGCGATTCCTTGGCATTTCCACCTTGCTTATGTCTATCCACTTATTTCCCTCCTTCCCAGGGTACTCTGGAAGATCAGGATTGACCTTGCAGCCGTGATTCTGGTTGCTCCTTACTGAACGAAGAGGGTGTGGTTTGCAGAACTTGTGAGTATTTCCATTCGGGATCCATTTCCACTACCACCCAGACCTCCTTCAAGGAAACCTTTGGAAAGAGGATGTGGAAATGCTGGCTTTGATGGCATGGTTGTTGAAGCCACCTTCTTGAGGAGAAAGGGTTTTGAAGCCTGCTTCCCCTAAGGCTTACCATAATGTTTGGCCCATTTTTCATTCCTGGTGCATGGACAGGGACCTGTCTTCACAGGATTTTGACCTTCTGGTGGTTCTGTCCTTCCATCAGGATGACATCAACAAAGGGTTCATCTTGAGTTTGTTGAGGGTCCAGATTTCTGCTCTCTGTGTTTTTCCAGAGGCAGATTACTACTCTTCTTGACGTCAATGTGTTCATTCAGGAAGCTGTATGATATATTTATTCATACAGTCGCTTTATATGAACCTGCTTTTTCCCCAGTATCCATATGTGGATTACTATGATTAGTTGAGGTTCCCCGGTATTTTTATGCATTACTCATTTAGTAGTGTTATATGTTTTTATAGGATAGCCTATATAAGACAAGTAAACTAGATGTTCTCTGGCAATACACATTGAGCCTTCCTAGCTTGTTGCACTTTGTCAGCCAGATTTTCTACTAATCCTCAGTGAGGTTTCTCTGAGACATGAGTCCAGATTAGCAATCTGATAAACAAGGACTTTCCTGTAAATTGATGGGATTAATGAAGTGGCTTCTCTCTATAAATGAAACATCAGTATCGGGGAGCATGGGTATGGAATGGTGGACTAGCCTGGACTACAGGAAAGATGTGGATAAGAGAACTTACAGTAGGGAGTTTCCTACAGGAACAATGGATGCAGTTAAAAGGATAGTAATGTTTCACAAAAACAGCAGCTCCAATTAATCTTCGTAGTATTTGGGCCATGGAGAGTGTTATTTCAGTACTGTCAGAGTTGTAGTTCAGGAGTAATTGAATGATAAAATATCCCCCTCCCCTTTTACCTAGTATAAGCCACGTCCCCTCAGATGTGGAATCTGGTCTTAAGACCAGACAGCTCACAGTAAGGGACACTCTTCTTACTGTGAGAACAATGAAAACCCTGCCACCCTTGACAGGTTTTTCCTTATGCTCACTGAAGATTGACCCTCTCTGAAATCCATCTGGACAGTCTTGTCGCTCTGAGGTGAGCAGTGTTACATCAGTGAAAGGGGAGGGAGGAGGATATTTTATCACTCAATTACTCTTGAACTACAACTCTGACAGTACTGAAATAACACTCTCCATGGCCCAAATACTATGAAGGTTAATTGGAGCTGCTTTTATTGTGAAACATTACTATCCCTTTAAGGTCCAAAGACTGGCTACAGCTGACAAGCAGATGGAGACACTGGCTAAATAGGCCAAGCTAAGAGAGTCTGCTAAAACAACAACAGGGTTAACACACAAACAATGCATTGCCCAGATGTTCAAGAGTGCGATAACACAAGTTTCCACCAGATGTGCAGAGCAGTGACAGGAAACAGGAAAAAATGTCTTACCATTTGTCATGGTTTCCCAAAGATGTTCAGGAGTCAGTACAGAATAGTTAAATGCAAATTTACTCAAAACAGAAAAGTAGTGCACAATATATACAAAAGGAACAAGCAGAGGGTTACAAGCCAGCGAGCACTGCTATCAGGAATAGTAGGCTGCCCCAGCTAGACCACTCTGCTAGAGACTAGGCCTCAGCCACTGGTAGTCTCGATAGGGACCAGGAGCAGGAACGGAAACAGGAACACAGGAACTTGATCCGACGTCGCTGGAGTACTGACTCACACCTGCAGTCAGTATGGAGCATTAACCGACCCACGCCTGCAGTCAGAATGGAGCATTAACCGACCCACGTCTGCAGTAAGTATGGAGCATTAATTGACCCACGCCTACGGTCAGTATTAGCTAGTCTGCCAGAGCCCCAGGTCCGCACTATTTAGGGTGTCTGCTAGGTACAAGGAAAAACGTAAGAGTAGTCAGACAGAGCCTGAAGTCGGCACCAGAGAGGGTAGTCAGACAAGCCGGGTCATACACAGTTTGGGTAGTCAGCCAGATCCACAGGTCTGCACCAGGTTGGGTGTCCACTAAAGGGATAATCAAAGAGTAATCAGACAGAGCCACAGGTCCGCACCAGATTGGATGAAAGACTAGCCAGGTCATACACAGAGTCCAAGAATAGGACTGTTAGGAACTGAGTCAAACTCAGGCTGCCCTTTAAACCCCTCCTCAGGAAGTAGGTAGGAGGAGCAGGCTTAGAGGAAGGAAGTAGGTAGGAGTAGACTACAGGAAGCATGGCATAAAACAGAGGCCTGCTTCACTCTAAAGCCTTGCGCCTGCTGATGACGCGTGGAATAACGCCGAGCGCCGCTGGAAACAAGGTAAGCTGTGACACCATTATTCAGAAAGGGGGCAAGTTCAAAATCAGGTAATTATAGATTGGTGAGCACAACCTCAGTAGTGGGTAATATAATAGACGCTTTACTAACTAATAGTAGTCACGACTCTTTGACAACCCACAACATTATTAGTAAGAGCCAGAATGGTTTTATGAAGAATAGATAATGTCAAACTAATTTACTTGCATTTTATGAAAGGTAAGTACTAATTTGTACACAGCGTTTTTGTTGATATTGTATACTTAGATTATCAAAAGCCTTTGATACTGGTCCTCACAACAGGTTACTGCAGAAATTAAAAGGCTTTGGTTTGAGACAAGATATCTCTGTGCTTGGATAGAGAACTAGTTAAATGCTAAATGACAGAGAGTTTTTGTAAATGGAATGTTTTCAAGTTGGTCAAATATCATAAGTGGGGTGCCACAGGGTTTAGTCCTGGTCCCAATCATTTTTAACTTGTTTGTTAATGATTTAGAAGTGGGCATTGAAAGTAGTGTCTCAGTCTTTGTGGGTTACACTAAGCTGTGTAAGGAAAGACATACAGAGCAAGAGTTTTTTCTTTGCAAAAAGAAAAGTATAAACTAAATGAATAGGCAGAAAATTGGCAGGTGAGGTTTAATACAGATAAATGTAAGGTTATTCATTTGGGCTTCAGAAACAAACATGCTGCATGCATTTTGGAGTACCGATAAACAGTAGACTTCACAGCAGTGTGTCACTCTGCTGCTGCAAAAGCCAATAGGGTACTATCCTGTATAAAAAGGGTTATTGATGCATGGGATGCAAATTTAATTCTACCTCTATATAAATCCTTTGTTATGCCTCATCTGTAATATGGAGTACGGTTTTATGGAGAGATTATTGAACCTGATAAAGTGCAGAGATATGTAAAAACTGCTAAAGGGATTAGATGAACTGAATTATGAAGAGAAATGAGCCACACTGGGTTTGTTTACATTAGAGAAGAGGTGTCTCAGGGGTGATATGATAACCATTTAAAATTATATCCAATGTCAGTACAAAGAACTCTCTAAAGAACTATTTACTCAAAGAGCTGAGCAAAAATCAAGAGTTCATTTAATACTAGAGGAAAGGTGTTTTTGACTAAAAAAAAAAGTATTTTTTTACCGTAAGGACAGTATGGAATTCTTTGCCTCTGGATGCTGTGCATGCACATACTGTAGATGCTCTCAAAAAAGTAGTGGATACCTTTCTAGCCCAGAACAATATTGAGAATTATGACAGCTAGTTTCACAGCAGATAGGATATTGAATCCAGGGACATATCTGATCGCCATTTAGTCAGAATGGAATATTTTACCTGCTTGGGGCTTAATTGGAAATGGCTTAAATATTGTGTTTTTTCTTTCGTCTTTGTCTTGATTAACAGGGGTGATATAGCATGGGCTGAACTTGATGTAAGCATGTATTTTTTTTTTTGTTTAGCCTCATCAACTATATTGCTATGCTACATGCTTGAGAATAGAGCTAGTATGCACAGCTCAAGTGTGACGAAGAACAAATTGCAGGAATGTCATTAGCACATGCAGTAAGAGCTGACCTGTAAAGGCTTTGAGACAGAGCATGGGAGATTGGATACTTTCAGCAAATGCATAAAGCAGAGCTGGTACTTTGCTAGGATTGAAAAGAGCTACTGAGTGGTGTCTTTATCTGTTTGGAGAGGAGATCGGCTGATTGCTGGCTTATAACAAACAGGGCAGGGCTTGGCTGAGCACTTGAAGTGTAGTTTGGGTAGAGTGCTTGCAGGGAGTAGACAGTGATATTTAACATTTCTCCTGAAGAGTTAACCCTTTGAGTGCCAGAGGGGTACAGAACGCATTGCATAGCAATGCGTTCCATACCCCTCTGGCACTCAAAGGGTTAAGGAGTTGGCTGTAGCAAACAGTAAGGCATGGGGTGGCACTTAGAGGGTGAACTTGGCTGGAGATAATCAATAATTTGATTCAGATGGTGCTTTTAACCACTTGAATGCTAGAGAGGTATTCATTTCAGTTGCATTGCAATTAATTGAAAATCTCTCTAGAATTCAATGGATTAAAATCCCCATTTAAATCAAGGTGACTTTTTTATATATATATATACCTTTATAGTCCAGTTGGTGTGCTCCAGTATTGTTGGTCTTTTAATCTGTACCAGTAGAATATAACATTTAGAGTGCAGAGTTCTATGTAGTAACTATAGAAACATAGAAACATAGAAGATTGACGGCAGAAAAAGACCACCTGGTCCATCTAGTCTGCCCTTTAGTATTCCTTTATTGTTATCTTAGGATAGATACATGTTTATCCCAGGCATGTTTAAACTGTGTTACTGTGGATTTATCAACCACCTCTGCTGGAAGTTTGTTCCAAGTTTCTACTACTCTTTCAGTGAAATAATATTTTCTAATGTTTTTCTTGATTTTTCCTCCAACTAACCTCAGATTGTGCCCCCTTGTTCTTGTATTCAGATTCTTATTAATCACACTTCCCTCCTGAACCTTGTTCAGTCCTTTAACATATTTAAAGGTTTCAATCATGTCCCCCCTTTCTCTTCTTTCCTCCAGACTATACATATTTAGATCTCTGAGTCGTTCTTGATAAGTTCTATGCTTTAGACCTTCCACCATTTTTGTAGCTCTTCTTTGAACCCGCTCAATTTTAGTTATATCCTTTTGCAGATGAGGCCTCCAGAACTGTACACAGTATTCCAGATGTGGTCTCACTAGAGCTCTATACAGAGGGATCACAATCTCCCTCTTCCTGCTTGTTATACCTCTAGCTATGCAGCCAAGCATACGATTTGCTTTCCCCACCGCCTGGTTGCATTGGTTACTCATCTTGAGGCTGTCAGAGATGACCACCCCCAAATCCTTCTCTTCTGAAGTCTTTGCTACCACAGAACTGCCAATACGATAGTCAGATTGAGGGTTTCTTTTCCCCAAGTGCATTATTTTACATTTGGAAACATTGAACTGAAGTTTCCATTGTTTTGACCACTTATCTAATAGTGCCAAATCATTCTCCATATTACAGACACCTCCTGGTTGGAGGACACCTCCTCTTGGATAATGAGTTTTATATATGGAAAGTGTGAATCGGAGTGTCTCAAATGGAGGTGAAGCTCCATAGCGCCAGCTGGTGATGCCTTTTGTGATATTACACCTGCCTGCTATTTATAATGGAGATAGACTGTCTATCAATTTATAGTGTACTTTGTCTATAACTATAGCTGCCCTATTGAGCAGGCGTATTAAAAGCTTGAAAGACCCTTCATTGTAAAATGCTTAAAAATTTTGAATGGATTGATGAAGAAATCTGAAATGGTCTCACACTGATTTGTAAAAAAAACTTAACATCATCACCACTCTCCCTAAAAAAGAAACAAACAAACAGTGGAGATTTAAAGGGGATCTCTCACATATTTACAAGTAATGCTCATTAGTTAGTACATTTAGCAAATAAGTTTAAAATGTTATAATTTTTTTTTTAAGAAAACGCTATTTGCACAAAAATTAAGGTTTAAAGAGTGCCCAGCACCCTACTTCTGGCTTGCTGCTCTGCCTCTGTTCCTGCCCCACTACCCAGCATCCTCCGATGACAGAGGCCTTCTGTCTCTAAGCTGGAGCGATCTCATTGGTAGAGATTGATATCTAGCCATGAGACCGCTCCAGCTTAGAGACAGAAAGCCTCTGTCATCGGAGGATGCTGGGTAGTGGGATGGGATCAGAGGCAGAATGGCAAGCCGGAAGTAGGGTGCTGGGCACTCTTTATACCTTAATTTTTGCGCAAAAGAGTTATTTTTTTTTTAAATTAATAACATTTTAAATATATTTGCTAAATGCTCTAACTAATGAGCATTACTTGTAAAGATGTGAGAGATTCCCTTTAAGAGCTCAAAAAGTTACAATAAACTTTTCACATATACAAGCAAAATGATTGAAAATGAGGGTTAAATTTAGGATAGGCAGCTTTAATTCAGTGACTTTTATGGAACAGACTTAGTAAAATGCTTGGGACTGCACTGTGCAGCCCCACAAAGGATTATATTGGCTGTTGATGAGATCAGATCATTGATCCCATCAGGTAGAACTTGACCAAACTGTATGTGGCTCTTTGTGCTCTGCTTTCATAGACCCTCTGTGTTGGGCTTTTAGTTTCAAGTTTGATACAGAGGGTCTGTGAGGACTTGCATAATACAGGTAAAACTTCAGTCTTAAGTGGAGTCTTTTCCTGTTAGATCAGTGGGGGTGCACAGGAGGTCTCTCATTAGATCCCTTTCTGCTCCCCCGTTGGTCTGCTGGGCCTCACAACATAGTCCCTACTTCATAAGCATGTCTTTTCCCAGGGGAGCAGATATGCCGATGGGACACTTGCTTGGTGATAGTTGCTTTTAAGGCAGCATCAGTGAGCAAGTCGAAGGTGGTTGGAATAGATGTGCTGTATATGTGGATATTTGATACGTTTAACTTCTTATTGCTAGAGAGGCGAGTAATATGTTGGTGACTGCTCTGGTGAGGATTTGAGGGGAAATGGATGTAATAGAAGTAAATAGGCTGAATATTGTCCTTATTTGTAATTATCCTCTTCCTATTAATGGCTGTTTATTATTGGTATGATGATGATGATTGTAGAATTGTAATTCTACTGTCTTTTATATACTTGTGTCCATAGGCTAATGTATATATTGTTACGTGTGTACACCAGTATTTGTATTTCGGGGATATCCAAACTAAGGTTCTCAAACATGGCAATCTTCATAAAATGTATTCTAATAATTCTATTAATTAGAATGTAATTTACAGTAAAACATAATCCTTAATTGATCTCTACCAATCACACAGACATCTGATTTTATCAAAATCAATGTAAATACTTTGGTAATTTAGATAAATGTTAGTAAGACCCATGTTTTTATTTGTTAAATCCTCACTTTCCACAGGTTCAGTGTCATACGACCAAATAAATAAACGGGTCTTATTTTAATCTTATTGTGTGCAATAAATACTACACAGTGTTTCTGACAGTTTTGTCTATTTTCACTTTTTGTCTTTTCAGTTAATCATTATTTAGATCAGGGCTGTCCAAGTTCAGTCCTCAGGGCCACCAACGGGCCAGGGTGTAAGGATTTCCCTGATTAAGCACATGTGAGTCAATCAAAATTAATGAGCCACTGATTAACTCACCTGTGCCTAATCAGGGAAAACCCTAAATCCTGGCCTGTTGGTGGCTGTTGAGGGCTGAACTGATTTAGATATTTAGTGAACTAAAAGGTAGTTGATTAGTTCACATATAGAATGTATACATTAGCCTATATATTATCTAATTTTATGCATTTTGTCTTTAGTATTGTATGTCTGTCTTCACTAGTTTTCTTAGTCTGGCTCTTGGGGAAACAAAGTTTTTACAGCCATAGTATATCTGTGTTATCTGAACTTCCATAACTTGCATAGTAAGAGTGTAGTTTATGAATTTGAACTGTTCATGAAAAACAGATCACCACCCCTCCCCATATATCTGCTGTGGGAGACTCTATGGACTCCTCTTCACCCATAATGTGGTGAGCACAAGCTTTGCCACGATTACTTGGTCTTAAAGTGATAGTAATGTTTCATAATAAAAGCAGCTCTAATTAATCATCATAGTATTTGGACTTTGGAGAGTGTTATTTCAATTCTGTCAGAGTTGTAGTTCAAGAGTAATTCAATGACAAAGTATCCCCCTCCTGCCCCTTTTACTGATGTAACACTGTTCAGCCAGATCAGAAGGGAGGTGCCCAGGTAGACTGCAGAGAGGGACAATCTTCAATTAAGATAAGGGAAAAACCTGAAAAACATGTCAAGGGGGGCACGGCTTTCATTGTTCTCATAGGAAGAAGATTGTCCCCTTCTGTTATCTGTCTGGTCTTACAACCATATTCCACATCTGAGAAGAGATGGCTTACACTAGGTAAAAGGGGCGGGAGGGGAAACTTTCCTTGTGAATATCTCTTAAACCATAAAAATTTGAGAGATAAGACTGATATCGTTCTTCATATTTTTTTTAATGCCTACAAAATAAAATAAAGATAAAAACGAAGTATTACTATCCCTTTAAATTCATCTCAGCTCCTTGTTTGTATATGCACATTTACAATTTTGTATTTCTTATCTGGTTTTAGTTAAACTAGTACATAATGAGATGGGTAAAGTGTGGTACCGTGTTAGCCACAGAAAATGCAGGAAGAATTTTTACTTGACTAGTTTCCTGCATAATGAGATGTGCTTCCTTTTTATTTATCTTTTCTGAAACTTATAAACATTTAACCCTTCTGACGGCATCTGCATGCAAAGCAATGTATGTCGAAGGAAATAGTCACAGATTATGCAGATTAATACTACATCTCTACCTGTATGGTCACAAATTTATCCCAGTGACCTGCTATAGAGTCTCCATTGTAGGGACAAGTGAAGATTTCAATGTTTGTTTTTATATAAGTTTCGCAGCTTCTTAAGTCCTGAAACCATTTGGGAAATGGGATTTTGGTAAGCTTTAGGAACATTATTTTAACCAATAGGATCCTAGGAAATGCAATCTTATAATGCCAGAAATAACTACTGGAGCAGCTTCTTGTACAATCCTTGTATATTGGAATCTGTTTTGGGGTAGGTATATAGCCAATTCTCTCTGGGAAGGTGACCTTGGAAGTCTTGGAAATGTTTTCTTCTCTCTATAAATATAAGCATCATTGACATCCCTGAACTCCAGATAATGGAAAACCTCTGTCATCTCTGATGAGCACTTGTAAGTCAGGGTGGATAAACGGAGACTCTGTATATGTGGAAGACTACAACTCCTATCATCTCCAGCCAGGTGTTGGCTGGCTTGTGATTATGAGAATTGTAGTTCTCCATAGCTGGAGGGCCTCGGCTTGTTGCTCCTATTTTAGGTGCTTTGTGTATTTCCTTATGTAAGTGCATATTTTTCTCCTGCATAGCTGTGAACATTGAGAACATTGAAAAAAAGACCAGAGTCCTCCAAGTTGCTGATGTATGAAAGATAAATTAATTTTGCCTCTGCTAGGTAAAAATATCCTTCCTGCTTCAAAAATGTCTCCCTGGATAAATACCTTACCTGCATTGAACAATCTGTCATAATTATTTATATTGTTCTTTGATAAAAAGGTATCCAGTTTCAGACCATCAGGAACATGGACACAGTCATTGATAATTCTGATGAGGGCAGATCTCTCACTTTGTGAATGAACAATTGATGTATTTTTATCTGTACAATCTGTATTTTTTCCCCTGTACGTTCATATAATGAGCATCAAAGTGCTCTAGTTAAGATCGTTTCCAAATGTGTTTTACAATATCTGGCGGGGTATCCTTTTCCTCCTAAGGATTTGAATTTACCAGTTTGCCTTTTTTTTTGTTCGTGTTGATTCTTAAAGGAGCAGTAAACTTTTTTTATGAAAAAATATATATTGTAGGGATTTTCCTATTGAGTAAAATAAGGGTTCTCCCACTGACGAGAGATTTATATTTCCAGCGTTATTACAGTTTAAACCGATTTTTTTTTTTTTTTTTTACATTAGCAGTGCCCTCTAGTGGTCTAATTCTAATTAGATTTCCTGTTAGATTCTAATGGAGAGGAAAGTCAGAAAAGTCAGAGACATACAGTTCTCCACAGAATGTGATAGAAACTGCCTGTCACTTCCTGTCAGAACTATCAGGAAGTAAACAAAGTAAATTCACTTCATGATTATTTAAACTGTTATAATTTTTGAATAAAACATATTACAGCAGTGTGAGTGACCTTGTTTTATTCAGCAGGAAAAGCTCTGTAAAATGTGTTTTCATAAAAAAAAGTTTACTGCTCCTTTAAAATTAGTTCACACAAACAATATTAGTCTTTTACATTGAAATATAGCATTTTAGCTTAGCAAACAAAAAAAAATCTTTAATGTTTCCCCTTTTTATAATATTGATAATAATGTTTCTTTGTTTATTATTATTAACTCTTGCCATGAAAGAAAAACCTTGCTCCCTGGCTGCAAAAAATAGTTAAGCTGGTGCCTGGGAAAGAATGTAACTGCAGGCCTGAAAAGAGCTTTTCTACTTGTTAAAACAATAGCACAAAGGTCAAGCTTGCAAAGTGCACTAAGGGTAATTTGCAATTCAATCTTTCAGTTCATTTTATGTCACAATTTAATACATGCAAAAGTATTTTAATTCACTGTGTAATTTACAAACAACTTTTGAGTTTGGTCTGTTTTGGGCAAAAATAAAAAATATTTCTTAAATAATTATTTTTTTTTTAATTTTGAGAAATCTCTTTATTGCTAAATCTGAAAATCACAAAAGAAACAACATATTTGATGAATCTATTTTTTCCAATCTATCTAGTATATCTGTATTCTGTCTGTCTGCCTGTCCATCCATCCATCTTATCCTATCCTATTAACATGTACTGTTCCATGCATGTAGACAACATATTCTTGGAAAGAGTACTTATTAGTGATTATTAAAACCTAAATCTTATTGATATTAATTTTAAAAAATCACTCCTGTTGTTGTTACAATTATTTACATTGAGATTGACTCAGGGGTGTGAGCTGCTAAAAGGGGAAGGGAGGTTTTTCTTTGCACAAAAACTGCTGAGTGTAACATAACCGTATCTTTCTTTGTCGTCCAATACAGGTTACTGGTAACTTTGGGTAGATGATCCGCCCCTTTAAGTAGGCAGGAACAATTCTAGAAATGATTGCAGGGGGTGGAGCCTACCTTCCCTCCTTGGCTGCAGCTAGCCAACCAGCTCCAGAAAGATTTGTTCGTTGGTGAAGATAACACAGGCAAGAGAACAGTTCTGCTATAGTTTTAGAAACATTTTTATTTTTATGTTAGATATGGAATATCACCATTAGGCGGATTACCATAACTGACAATGCCCTTAGATGTGGCTAGCTCAGTATCCAGGTGCTTTTTGTGGACCTTAAGCCCTGAGGGGGAAAATCTTCCCCAGGAGTTACCCACTGAGGTTACTTCTTACTACATGGTAATCTGAAGACAGAAGATTTGCAGGAAAGGTGAGCAACTCTTTGAGTGCTGCAGGTCCACTTGTCCCACAGTGCCTCTCCGCACAGGGGTTATTACTGGGAGTTCTTATTGCACACTCCTGCGCTCACTGGGTCTTTCTGTTATGTCTGTCAGTGTTTGGATCAACTTTATGTAGTAAATTAACCCTTTACCTGCTGGTTGGCATCTTTTGGGGTGGTTATTGGCACTTTCCCTACTGGGTTCAGTGTTTTCTGGGTCTGATTACATGTTCTAGTGATGTTTCATGTATTTTTATTTCTGAGTTCTAACTTTGACAAAATTGAGTTCGACGCGCTTTGCTGCATAGACGCCATTGATCCATTCACTTCTATGGGACTGTACAGTTTGGGACATATCTCTGCAACCGCTCAACCTAGCAACTTCAGAGATGGCTCATTTTAATTCTCTGACCTTGCTCTATCATCCGGTTCATATTGCAAGTGTCTTGGGGGCTCAGGGGGCTTTCGGGAACTGTTGGGGTACTTTTTCTGGGAAAACTACATTTCCCATGAGCGATTGCTTTGCACGCTTGTTTCTGATTGGCTTCCGCCGCGACAGCCATTTTGTGAGCTTTACAGAACAAGTATCCTACACAGGGCTTGGAGACTCCTTCTCTCCTCTGCAGATTAACCCTTCACCTGCCAGATAAGTGTATTTTAGCGATTTCTGGGGTGAAAATTCAATCTTACACACTGTAATTTGGGTGATTAAGCTTGGGGCCAGGACTAAGACTAAGGATGCTGGGGTCTCTGTATCCCCCATTGCGAATTACTCCTCATGTCATACAGGGTTGCCTAGAGAATTCTCAGGTCATTTATGCCCAGCATGTTCTGATGTCCCTGAATCTATCCCATGGACCTCCAGCCATGCATTAGAGCCAGTTTGGGTGCAAGAGTTCAAGGCTGCTACCAGGGACCTTTGGTCTACATTGAAACACTTTCCATCCAAGTTACAGGGGCTCTTGCTCAGTCAGATCTTCCCTGCCCAAACCGCAAGGAGTACCTGACGTTTCAGATTCCTCTGAAGAGGAACTGTTGGTGGATTCAGATGTTGAGGAATGTTCTGCTGTGGGCTCCTCTCAATTTTTTGGGGATCCTTTTGAGGTTGATCCAGAAACCTCGGCTGAGGGCCTGATCAGGGCGGTCTTAAACATACTAAATATTCCCCCAGTTCAGGAGGTTTCCTCAGATCCCTCTGATGTATTCCAGGAGCCTATAAAGCCCCATACTTGTTTTTCACCTAACCCCATTCTGGACCGCCTAGTGGCTGATGAGTGGAAATCTCTGGACAGAAAGCCTTCTGTCTCAAAGAAGTTTGCTAAGCTTTACCCCTTTTCTGAGGCGGTGCTTGCTCAATGGCTTCATCCCCATAAGGTGGACGATGTCCAGTAATTTTGGTTGCTCTGTACTGGCCTCGACAAGTTTGGCTTCCGGAGCTTCTGGATCTGTCAGTGGCGGAGCCGTTCCGACTACCCTCCCGTCCGGATCTTCTCCTACAGGGTTACCTGTGGAAAGAGGATGTTCATCGTTTAGCTTTGATGGCTTGGAAATTGAATCCTCAATATTAAAGAAGAAGAGGTTTTTCTTCTGGTGTGGTGGCTACCATGCTTAGTGATTGCAAGCCAGTTTCCTCAAGGCCTACCATTGTGTCTGGTCGAGCTTTCTATCTTGGTGTGGCGATAGGGACTTGTCTAAGGAAATTGATCTGCCCATGGTCCTGGTCTTCTTGCAGGATGGTGTGGATAAGGGCCACAGTTTGAGTTCCCTAAGGTTCAGACTTCTGCTCTCTCTCTTTTCTTTCAGAGGCGCATTGCTATCCTTCCTGATGTCAAGGTGTTTTTCCAGGGCGTTGCTCATACTCGCCCTGTCTTTAAGGATCCTGCTCCTCAGTGGGATGTTAATCTGGTTCTGGGTGTCCTTCAGCGCCCTCCCTTTGAGTCATTGGCTACTATTCCTCTACTCCTTCTGGCATGGAAAATGGCCTTTCTCCTGGCGATCATGTCTGTTTGCCATGTCGTGGAGTTGCATGCTCTGTCCTGTAGACCACCATTTTTAGTGTTTCACAAGGACAAGGCTGTGCTTCTCACCTCTCAGGAGTTCCTCCCCAAGGTGGTTTCGGAGTTCCTCCCCAAGGTGGTTTTGGAGTTCCACATCAATCAGGAGATCGTGGTGCCCTCTTTCTGCCCTGACCCCACCTCAGATGTGGTGCGTTGTCTCAAGTTTTATGTACATCGCACAGAGTCTATCAGGCAATCAGATGCGCTGTTTGTCATTCCTGAGGGTCCCAGGGCAGGAAGACCTGCATCCAAAGTGACTATTGCTTCTTGGATCAAGTCCACTATTCATAAGGCTTAGGAGCTGAGGAAGAAGCCTGTCCCTTTCAGGGTCACGGCTCATTTTATTCAATCTATTGGAGCCTCCTGGGCTTACAAGAATCAGGCCTCTGCTGATCAGTTGTACAAGGCTGCCACTTGGTCGTCTGTGCACACCTTTTCAAAGCACTACCGTGTTGATGTTTTGGCATCGGCTGATGTCCGCTTTGGGAGGAAAATCCTGGAGGTAGCTTTGCCTGTCTAGGATTTTCTTTGGTTCCTGGTGCTTCCTTCACTTTTGAACCCAGTTGCCTCTAGTTTAGTGTGCTGTGTAACAGTCTGGGGTGTTGTTACCCCTGTTCAGTGTCCGTTGACACTTTATTGTTGTTGGGCTATCTCTGATCTGATGGTTCATATACTCGCGGGTGACTTTGGGGGCCTTGCGACTGGTCCTTACCTTACTTCTCACCTCTGGGAAACTCAATGGTTGGACATCCCAAAGTTACCAGTAACTTGTATTGGGCGACAGAGAAAAGAGGATTTTAGTCTTACCTGTTAAATCCTTTTCTCTTAGTCCATACAGGTTACTGGTCTCCCACCCTGTCAAGAGACCATGCTTGGCTCTCCTGTGGCAGACCGTGAGGGTCCTTCGGGGTCACGCTCACAGGAGTCTTCTTTCCTTCCACTATCTAGTCATAGTTAGAGTCTCAAATCTTTCTGGAGCTGGTTGGTTAGCTGCAGCTAAGGAGATAAGGTAGGCTCCACTCCCTGCAGTCATTTCTAGAATTGTTCCTGCCTACTTAAAGGGGTGGATCACCTACCCAAAGTTACCAGTAACCTGTATGGACTAAGAGAAAAGGATTTAACAGGTAAGACTAACATCCTCTTATTTTCAAAAGTTATCATGGTGAGAAGTTAAGTGAGAAGTTAGGAACAAGTTAGTTAAAACAACAGCTGTGAAACTTTAAGCTTCTGATACGGTGCTACTACACCCCACTGCATCTGTCCCAAGCTTTCCCTCGATTGTCAGCTGCATGTTGGAGGTGTGGAGATGCAGTGGGGTCTATGTTGCACATTTGGTGGTTTTGTATTCGCCAGTTCTTGTCCTTGGTCCATGCTACCCTATGTGAGATGTTTCATCTTCCTCTGGATCCGCTTCTTTTCCTCTTTTCCTAAAGTGCCTAATTGCCCTTGAAAAAACTTATGCTATCTCCACTGGTGCTATACATGCTTTCAATGATACCTGCTCTTGATGGTTCAAAGTCGATAAGTGACTCTGCTGAGCTTTCTCTGTTTGTTTGGGGGTCTGTCCTGGATGGTTATCTTGGAGAGTTGTCCTGGAGAGTTATATTGGCCTGTTTAGAGCCCTGTTAAGGTGTAGCTCCTCTTGGCACCTTCATGCCCGAGTGGGTCTTGTGTTTTTCCCTTGTTCCACTCCCTTGAACTCCCTCCCCCACTTCTCCATCCTCCCTCCTTACCTCCTCCTCTGTTCCTTTCCTTCCACCTTCTCCTGCTACACCCCCCCCCCCCCGTGCAAATGTTTTAGGCAGATGTGAATTAATTAACAAAATGCATGGTGAGTGAACAGAAGAAAAATCTAAATCAAATCAATATTTGTGTAACCAATCTTTGCCTTCAAAACAGCATTATTTTTTTCTAGGTACACTTGCACACAGTTTTTAAGGACCTCAGCAGGTAGGTTGTTTCAGACATCTTGGAGAACTAACCACATGTCTTCTGTGGATTTACAGGAGAGAAATATAGTCAAGTTTATACCTTAATTGGCTATTAAGGCTAACTTGTATAGGGGTGTTAGATCCCCTTTAGCAGCAAAAAGAGAGACACACCAGTGGGAGAACATTTTTGCCAAAATGGACACAGTGTCAGGGACATTAAATTGACTGTGCTGATGGGACTGTTTCACACTCAGAGAGATAGAAAAATATGGTAGGTTAAATGAATGCTGCAGTTTAATGCTTTACATAACGGTCTGAATAGAGAGAGAATTCCTGTCACATTATCACATTGTGGATAAACCTTTACAACAGTCCCACAGGGATCCTAAATACCTTAGTCTCCTCAGAAGACTGCAATATACATCACTCCTTTACCATTGATTGATCAAAGAACCTGGTTCTGGACTGAGCTCTCTTATCTGGTTTCTATTCTAAACCATGTAATGTGTACTTGTGTATAAGAGAGATGTTTTCATATTTATCTGTATAACGTGCCTGAGGAAGAGACCCAAGAAGTCTTGAAAGCTTGCATCCTAAATCTGCTTAGTTAACCAATAAAGGTATCAACTTGACTATATTTACCTCCTGTATTTTTACAGCTAACACTGTACCAACTCTCATCTGTGGATTTAGGCAAATTCATTTGCTTCTCTCTTCATGTAATCCCATACATACTCAATGATGTTGAAATCAGGGCTCTGTGGGGACCATACCATCACTTCCAGGACTCCTTGTTGTTTTTTATGCTGAAGATAGTTCTTAATGTATTGGCTGTTTGGGGTCGTTGCCATGCTGCAGAATAAATTTAGGCCAATCGGATGCCTCCCTGATGGTATTGCATGATGGATAAATAACTTCTGCCTGTACTTCTCAGCATTAAGGAGACCATTAATTCTGACCAAATCCCCAACTCCATTTGCAGAAATGCAGCCAAAAGCTTGCAAGGACCCTCCGCCATGCTTCACTGTTGCCTGCAGACACTCATTCTTGTACCACTCTCCAGCCCTTCAGCGAACAAACTGCCTTCTGCTACAGCCAAATATTTTCTAATTTTGACTCATCACTTCAGAGCACAAGCTTCCATTTTTCTGCACTCCAGTTCCTGTGTTTACGATTATTGTTGAGTTGCTTGTTCTTGTTTCCATGTCGGAGGTATGGCGACAAGTCTTCCATGAAGACCACTTCTGGCCAGACTTCTCCAGAAAGTAGATGGGTGTACCAGGATCACACTGTTTTCTGCCAGTTCGGAGCTTATGGCAGTGCTGGACATCTTCCCAACATCTTAAGCATGATGTGTCTTTCATCTGCTGCACTAAGTTTCCTTGGCTGATCACTGCGTCTGTGGTCCTCCATGTTGCCCTTTTCTTTGTGCTATTTCAAATGAGCTTGGACATCATATCTGGAAACCCTTCTCTGCCTTGACATTTCTGCCTGGGAGTGACCTTGCTGATGCAGTATAACTAACTTGTTTCTTGTTGCTGTGCTCAGTCTTGCCGTGGTGTATGACTTTTGACATTAAACTGTCTTCACCCACTTTTATTCCTCCTATACAGCTGTTTTTCCACCTTTTTAGAGATGCCTGGGCAACTTCAGCAATGAACCAGGGTATTGTGGTTGGTATCAGAAAGGTATCTCCTAGATTTCAGATCCCTTCCTCCATATCGCTTCTTTTCCTCAAAGGTTCCAAGGGATCCAAAAAAGGTGAAGCTCTTTCACAAAGCAACTTCCACTTTGTTGATAGGTTCTGCTTCTGGTCCAAGCCCAAGAACGCTTTCAGGTTTCTGTTCCAGCCTTTTTGTACTGTCCTATCCTGGACCCGAAATGTCTCAGAAGATATGTGGATGCTACATGCTTCAAGATGGAATTTTTTCGTTCTGTCGTAGCATCACTGTGCCAGTATCTAGCCTCCCTGGATCTTCAGGATGTTGTATCTACACATTCTGATCAACTCTGACTTCCAACCCTACCTGGGGTTTGCTTTTGAAAGCAGTCACTACCAGTTCATGGCTTTGCCAGGTACATCCAGACCCAAGGCATTTATCTGTCATATTTGATCTCTTGCTCAGTGCTCCTTAAGAAGACCTCTTCACTCACCATGTCCAAGAGTGCACCCTCATTCTGGTGCATCATGGCTGGATCATCAGTCTCAAGAAATCCTCACTTATCCCAAACTATGTTTTTGTGTTCCTGGTCATTTGACACCCTTAAGGGGAAGGTCTTTTTCATGGAGAAGATTCAGTTTCAATTCCAGGATGTTTGTCAAGAGCTGGAGTGGCAGTCGGCCATGATTGGGGACTACGTGACATTCCTAGGTTGGCTGGTTTCTGCTCTGGAGGCAATACCCTTCTCACATTTCTACACAAGTGAACTTCAGATGGACATTCTTCAGACATGGTCCAGTAACCTGGATCATCTCTTCCATCAGATGGCCCTGTCTCCGTAATCCAGGGAAAATCTTCAATGGTGGCTTCATCTGCCGCATCTGGCCAGACACAGACCTTTTGTGATTCCAGAATGGACCCTTGTGACAACAGATGTCAGTCTGAGGGGCTGGGGTGCTACCCTAAGTCACTTGGGTGCCCAGGGCAGATGGACAGAGGAGGAAAGTCTACTGTCCATCAACATTCTGAAGCTCAGAGCAGTTCAAATGGCTCTCTTCCATTTTTCCTTGAGAAAGCCGGCAGAGGACCGGCGATACACGTGGGGAATTTATGTCTTTGTTTCGGTTGTTTGACTTTGGAGGCTGTTTACGGAGAAAGAAACGAAGTTGAAAGTGAACAACTGCCGGTCAGCCATCTTGTGCATTCGATATACCTGGAGTATCTGGATGAAAGCTACGCTAATACCGGTGACCGTGTGAGGGTTAAGGTATTGTGGAATAAAATCCAGAGGTGAACGGGTTAGCTGCACGGCGCTTATGTTGTACTGACATTTTGGAAAAAAATTCCTCCGCTACCGATGTCATCATTATATGCTTTTATATATTTTAATGTTTGTAAGTGCATTTCCTTATGTTAGAAGGGGGGAGTTCTGAATAAACGCCACTTTTAGATTTCTTCTGTTTTTGCGCCTTTGTTTCTGCAGAATTGTCCGATGTTGGTGTGAGGAAGGACCACACTTAAAAGGCAGCAACAGGAGTGATCAGAGGGTGCTGAGTGACTTTTGAGAAGAACTGGAACGTTTGGGTGATTGTGTCATCGTTCATCCATCCATTCATTGTTTCATTGACGCATTTATTCATTTCATCTCACTTGTCTATAACATTTGAATCAGTGGGATTGAAAGTAAGATTTAGTGTATTGCTAATACTTGTATATCTAGGTGGAACGGTATTTGGTGCTCTAGGAGGGTAAATATATGCGGATAGCTTTTTAACAAGCTGTCCGCTTAGGTTCAATTTCTAATTTGTGTTTGTGATCTCCCATTAGTAGAAGTACTTATATTTTACAATCGAAATAATTTTATAATAAATATTTATTGCCTCATTAGTTGGGCTCTAAAAATGAATCTGTTGCTCTAAGACAAGTTTAGTTTTGTTTTTTTTACAGAAAATTAAAATCTGGCTGTATTTTGTACTACTCATTTTCTGTAAAAGTAAAATAGTTTTTGAGAAGTTATTTAATGTTTCGAAGGCTCATTGTGGCACTTTATGCTAATTTCTTGTTGTGATTGTAACCGAAAAGGGTTGTTATAAAGTGATGTGTTGAGCCATTGCATTCCATGTAAAAAATTGCTTGCTTTCCCACTTATGTTAGACTTAAGTAATTATCATACTATTAATTAACCCTTTAAGGACGTGGGTTGAGCAACATAGTACTTTGCAACACAATACACACCCCTCTGATCATTAAAGGGTTAATATAGAGCTATCATTATATATACGACAACATCTACTCAGCATTCCTGTAGAAAGAAAGTCTATGGAACTGTGATTTCACCAAGCTGTGGATTATGGACCACTCTGGGACCATAACAATTGCAATATTGGCAGTCATGAGAATTCTGAATGAACGCTGCTGAATGGAAGAATTATAGCCAAGGAAACCAGTGAAGCTAATGCCTTCTCTGTATTCTCCTCTATTCAGCAGCTTCAGTGACTGCTGGAAGTGGTTTGATTTTTATTTTCAAAACTGTAAATATTTCAAGGAATAAAAAAACTATTACATATGATGTTGTGACTGAACACATTTAATGATTCTTCTCTTAAGAATGAAGGAGTTCTATTCAATGTTTTAATTACAAAATAATTGTTAGTAGTATCATTTTATGAAATGTCTCGATAGTTCTGTTTATAATGTCACTATATTATTCATCATTGCCAGCACAAGTTGAGGCTGATGTACTGAGAAAGTGGAGCAATTCTGGAGCAAAGCAACAGTACCATAAGGAACAAATAAATATGCCCATAGTTCCTATTGATTTAACCCTTTAGGTGTCAGAGTTTTCCAGTGCGTTGGATACCTCTCTGCCACTCATGGGATTCGATGGGAGCTTTTAACATCTTGAATGCTTGAGTGATCTCCAGAACATTGCTTCACAATGGGTTAAAAGCCTAATTTAAATCAATGTGTATTTTTATTTGTCACCTATGGTGCAGATGGTTTGCTTCAGAATTGCGTCACTTTTCTGTATTGCACTAACTTACAGAAATTACAACTGCTTGTAGCCTGTTTAATTTGACCCAAAGTGTCAGGTTAATCATTATGTAATTTACATGTAGTGCTTAGTGCTATATTTTCAGAATAAGATTCAATCATTAAGGCTCTGAAAGAAAGAAGTGCACCTGTAAATTAACTACTGAGGCAGATAACTTACATTTCAGCTATGGGGTTTCTTGTAACTGAACAATATAGTGTTCATTTAGGAATTTTTTTTTAGTTTTTAGAGTTAGAAACTCTCAACATTTATGGTCTAGTTTGTTCCCTGCAAGACAATCTTGTAGGGCTTTTCCTGTTGAGTAAAATAATTGTACTCCCATTGCTGAGAGATGCATATTTCCAGAGTTATTACAGTTTAAAACCATGTTTTTTGCAATAGCAGTGCCCTGTAGTGGTCAAATTCCAATTAGTTATTCTGTTACATTCTAATGGAGAAGAAAGTCCGGGACATACAGATCTTCAGAGAATGTGATAAAAACTGTTGATTCACTTCCTGTCAGAATTTTCAGGAAGTAAACTGATAGTAAATTCACTTCCTGATTATTGAACTGTTATAAATCCTATATTATAATTCAATAAGTATGTTTGTCAGAAGCCGCCATGCGCAGTACTGACTGCCCGCATCACTGAAGATTCAGAGGGGGGCACTCCGGATTCAGACCGTAGTCCTCTCTGCGCACCTTCCGTAGCTGTATAATAAGTGGATTCAAGCAAACTTGTGCTTAGGTGAAAGTTCCACTTTAAAAACACTTCACTGCTCCTTTAAGAACCTCCAAGGCCCTGCAGAACTGTGAATGAAGGTCCCCATACATAGGTAAACAGATCCTCTTACATTTATTGGTAGCATTCTTTTTTCCAGAAATTATTACAATGACTTTAAAATCATAATTATGAAAGCCTGATGTGGGGCTTCCATAGTTGAGTTTAAAAGAAGGTTTTGTGGTGTTTGACATTTTTTTGGTCATAAAATTTGATTGCAGCAGGGAAATTGACTGAAATTGTGGTAGTGTTTGGCAATCCCTTGAAAACCTGTATGTTTCATAAAAATTGATTTGGTTATTTCCAGAATAACAAACTTCTTAAAAATACATTTTCCCATTTGGCTCTATGAGCAGTTAGTCATAACTAAATAGCCTGTGGTGTTTTATCAAAACTGGCAGGAAGAAGGGCCCTGATGAGTACTGCATGCTTTTTGTAAAGTAATTGGTGTACATGCACGACAGAGAGCATCCAGTGCTGTCAGTCACAGTGATTGACACTGCTAGGAGCTAGCAGGAGCTGTTTCTCTTTTCCTGTACTTCTTATCTAGTGAGGGAAGATGTGTTCCAAATTTGTTCAGTTATGTCCCCTTACTAGCACTCTACCTAGTCATCATATAATAAAGCTACTCCAGAGGATTAAATGGAGTAAGAGAAGCAGTGAAAGAGAAGGTGAGATAATACCTAATTGAATGCTCTTTAAAGGGATAGTAATGTTTCATAATAAAAGCAGCTTTAATTAATCATCATAGTATTTGGGTCTTGGAGAGTGTTATTTCAATTCTGTCAGAGTTTTAGTTCAAGAGTAATTGAATGACAAAGTGTCCCCCTCCCGCCCCTTTTACTGATGTAACACTTCTCAGCCAGAGCAGAAGGGAGGTGCCCAGGTAGACTGCAGAGAGGGACAATCTTCAGTTAAGATAAGGGAAAAACCTGAAAAACTTGTCAAGGGGGGCAGGGCTTTCATTGTTCTCAAAGCAAGAAGATTGTCCCCTTCTGTTATCTGTCTGGTCTATGGACTGGATTCCACATCTGAGAAGAGATGGCTTGCACTAGGTAAAAGGGGCGGGAGGGTAAACTTTGCTTGTGAATATCTCTCAAACTATAAAGGTTTGAGAGATAAGACTTATATCGTTCTTCGTGTTTTTAATGCCTATAAAATAAAGATAAAACGAAGTATTACTATCCCTTTAATACTGCTTTTCGCAATGTACAATTTGCTTTTTTAAATTTGAATATTTCACCTGTGTTCTTATTAACCCTCTGAGCGCCGTAGAAGTATCTAAAGCATTGCTTTGCAAAACGCGGATACCTCTCTGGCACTCAAAGGGTTAATGGGTTATTGTAACAATTCTCAAATTATATTTCAGAAGGTGTCATTTCTTGTTGTCTCCTCTAGCTGACTACAAGTCATTGTACGGTACCTGTACTAGGTCTGTTTTAGTCTTTTGAGCCACTGACTTCTCTAGTAATCCTATATAATAATTTGCTAAGTGTGTGTCAGAAGCCTTCATGCGCAGTAGAGACAGCTGTGCACACTGCAGAGAAGACTACAGTGCACAGAGAGGACTACGGTCTGAATCCGCTCCATATCAGCCGCGGCGTGGGCAGTCTCTACTGCGCATGACTGCACCGCGGCCCTTGCTGGGTGGCACAGTGGCCCGTATACATGGGCTCTTCAACTAGTCCTACGTAATCTAACCATTCCTGAATAAGAAAATAGCTTTCAGACTTGTTTTATTTGGGGGCGGCTTAAACAGTGCTCCAATGTAGTTCTTTTAAAATTGCCTCTTGTTATGTACCTCGGATGGGAGTGTGTTCAATGGCCAGACCAAGTTGGAGTCGGACAATCATGACTGGCTGAGGTTTATGTTGTCTGCCACTGATTAGATCATTGTGATGAGCATTTAAAAGATTCGGTCATCCCTGTGAATGATCTGCATGTAGGTCCCATGGGTCACCATGTAGATCAGCACTGCTGAGATTTTTCTGGTGACCTGCATTGACTTCTGGAATTTTTCAGGGCTGCATCTGGACTGTCACTCAAGGCTGTAAGTCGCTCATGTGAACAGCACAATAGATGGCCATTCATTCTATTCGTATTTAACTTATGAAAGCTGCTCCTTTTTTTTTCAGGACCTGTGAGATCAGTTGAAATGTACTAAATCTGCTGGTTTTGTAAGGACTGGAAATGGTGATCCAGATTACAAAACTACAGAAAAATTTGTATTTTGTTCAAAGGTGGTAAGCATTTGAAATTGGCAATGTGCAAATCATCATCATCACTAATAATCAAAGGTCAGATGTATGTTTGTCCAATGCAGTCATGCGCAGTAGAGACTGCCCGGATGCCTGAATGCAGTCATGCACAGTAGAGACTGCCCAAACGCAGGCTTTGTCTGATGCAGTCATGCGCAGTAGACTCTGCCCATGTACACGGGCTTTTACACTAGTCAATCATAAATGATTTCTGAACTCTCTAATCTATTGCTTTTTATTATTATTAAATAAATCTGTTTACTGCATGTATTACCAGAAACTGCTTTTTTTATGTATAAATTAATATTCACAGTTGTGAGATACAATGCTATGTATGATACATGGTGCAATTCTTTGAGTTGTTGAAACGTCAATGTCACCCAGGGGTTTGAATAAAACCACCTCTGTCATTTTCTTTGTTTATCTGACTTTGAGTCATTTTTTGTTGTTGACCAAGCTATCACTTGTCTTCTAGGTACTCTGCGTGAAAGGTTGAACAGCCCAAGACAGAGCATAAGAACATCAAACCTAACTCGCAAAAAAGTCAAAAAGGGTAATGTGGTACCCCACCCAGACCTTTGGGTATCTTTATTTAATTTTATTACTATAAACTGCTTATTAATGTAATTTTCTTGTGGGCTAATTAAGTTGAAGTACTCTCTGCAAATTTTTGTAGACTTTAAATTGAACAATTGCAATTTGGATGGCAGTTGACACATACACCTAAACATTCTTGGGTCAGCTGTATTAATGTGAGAAGAGCAGTACATCTGATATAAAAAGACAAAACACAGAAGGAGCGCCAATGGTGCGATAAAGTTGATAGACTATTATGAATATTATAATAGAATGAAATATGCTCACATTAGATGTATGCCAGTAGCTTGATACCAAGAATACCGGCTTCAAAAGCTTATGGAGACTATTACCCCGTCTCCATTCGGGTGTATGCCGTGTTCAGCTGAGTATTGACAGGCGGAGGCTCAAAGTTCAACTTAAGTCCATTGGTGAATGTAATCCGGTGACCAGAGAAAAGTTCAAAAGCAATTCGAAACCAGGGGCTGCTCCCAAAAAACAACGGACCAAGCAGTCATAGAGAAGTGAGGGAATTGATACCGGCTTGGTCCGTTGTCTTTTGGGAGCAGCCCCTGGTTTCGAATTGCTTTTGAACTTTTCTCCGGTCACCAGATTACATTCACCAATGGACTTAAGTTGAACTGTGAGCGTCCGCCTGTCAGTACTCAGCTGAACACGGCATACACCCGAATGGAGACGGGGCAATAGTCTCCATAAGCTTTTGAAGCCGGTATTCTTGGTATCAAGCTACTGGCATACATCTGATGTGAGTATATTTCATTCTATTATAATATTCATAATAGTCTATCAACTTTATTGCACCATTGGCGCTCCTTCTGTGTTATGTCTTTTTATGATCCTACCGCTTGGGAGAGCGAGTACTCTTGGGTAGAGACTGGCTGAGGGCAGATACTGTGACTGGGGGCAGTAAGAATACTCCAGAAGCTTGGAAAGTTGGATCAGATATATTTCTTATCCAACACATTGTTAAATGTGAGTGCGTGTCCACAAGGGTGTCATTCCGGTGAAGGTTGCAAATATATTGATCTGCTGATATACACAGGGGGCGCCCCGTTGTCTTTTCTCCCTTCTCTTTCTACAGAGTACATCTGATATGCTCATCTCTGCCACTATAAGACGAGATGTAAAATATCACTGGCCAAGTGTATTGCCCTTCCTAGTATACTCTTACTTATTCTAGAAATCTGATTAAATAGAACATTCTGCTTGAAGAATTCTATTTAATTACATGCCTACAAATTAAACTGAATGCATATGCCTATATCTCAGCCCCCAATGACATGCATATGCTACTCCAACCAGTACTTGCCATAAGGAAATGGGATCCTTGTACTTATGAATGGATATATGCAGTACAACCAACTGGTAAATACACATGCAAAAAAAATCATTAGTCACCTGCCCTGTACATTCACCCATTGAAAAAACATGTGTCCTTAAAGGGGAACATTCACATTCCAAAAAAATTGGACACTGGGTTTAACCCCTAAGACAATATTAGCGCTGGGTTTTGTTTTAGTTTCCACTACCTAGGAGTGGAGATATTAATCTTTAAAAAGTGCCACTTCCGCATACTGCGGCACCGTGTATGTGCGGCACGGAGCAGCAGGACTTCCCACTTCCCTCCCAGCTGCCCCAGCGAGCACGTTCTCGCTTCACTTCAGAGCTGTATTGTTGCGAGCTAACGTTACATCAAGCTCAGTTTAAGATGCTCCTTGGTAGGTAAAACTAAAACAAAACCCAGCGCTAATATTGTCTTAGGGGTTAAACCCAGTGCTCCACTTTTTTTGCTATGTGAATGTTCCCCTTTAAAGCAGCAGTGTCTCAGTAGCATATTGAGGGGAGAAAACACAATGGATCTTTTTATATTTTGTCATCATGTCGATTATTTAATAAAAGAAAAAGTTTAAAAAGATTCTTGTGTTAGTATGGCAACAGGGAGAATCAAATCTTTTCCTGCAGTTTCTACTACTCTGGCTATGTTGGATACTCATATGTCATCCATTCTTCTGGACTCATTCTGCTCATTCGAATTTTGTTTGGTAGGATTTCATTTTATCATCAAAGGGATGTTTAAATGATAAAAGAAGAATGAATGAACAGATGATATTAAGATCATGGTGAAAATATAACAAACTAACTTTTCAAGGTTCATGAGGCCACATAGAATTGCCAGAGAAAGCTTTCAATGCTACATTTATTAAGATTTTTTTGTTCTCGGATAGGTGGCACTGTTCATTTAAAGATATCCTTTAAGGAACTTTTAAAGTGTCCTTTCTACTTTTGTCCTGATTCTGATCTAACCACTGTATGTCAATAAAGTGTGGACAGTATGAACTAAGGCCCCATATATATGAATATATATTTGTTATTGTTGTACTTTAATCTATGGACATTCATATTTGGTCTTTATTTTGTGTGTTCTATGTGTTGATGTGTGCATTGTGTATTAGTAAATGTCACTCCGGGACCACCCACCTACTAGTAGATGCTTGAGAGTGGTGCTTGTGTACGTGGCTCATGAATGGTGACAGCCCCTGTTATAACCTTGCTGAGGTCGAAACCATGGTAAAGGTGCTGGCCGCAAAGTCAGATGTCTGTTGAGCCAGGGCAGGGACCAGAATGGGTAAACCAGGGAGCTATGTCCTAGTAGGTGGGAGGAAGACCCAAGATGCAGACCCAAAGCAAGCAGAACAGAATGAGCCCAGAGATGCAGCGGGTAAGAGGAGACTGATATTCGGATACCAGGGTTTAAAGCCAGTCAGTCCAGAAGAAGCAGAGGTTCCAGTACAGTAAGCGGAAGCAGAGTCTGGAGAGGAAGCCAAGTTCAGAGCCAGGAATCGGAGAAGGGCACAGAACAAAATCAGCAGGCAGTAGGAGGATCAGAAGCCAGAGCAGGAGTCATAGCCAGGAACTCAACAGCCAAATGAGGTACACAATCGGAAGACAGGAGAGTGGTCAAAAGCAAGCCAGGTCAGGATCGTATGTAAACAGATGAATGCTATAATACTCAGGAAGCATGAAGAAATAGTATCAGGTGCTCAGTGAGCCAGGTATTTAAAGGCTGAGACTGGTCAGGTGAGGGCTCAGGTGACAGTGAAGCCATAGTTCTAGTTCAAATGGAACTGACATCTCTCAGACAAGCAGAGATTTTAACCACCTTAAAAAATAATATATCCAAACTCTCTTGATAGTACGTGCTCTAATTAATTTACTAATAACTAATCTAAATAGTTGGTGGAAAGGACATGTAGAACAAACGTAAAAAACTGGACAATCCATGCAAAGTGGAATCAATAGAGAATATCTAAAATACCTTCAGACTAAAGAAAACTGCTTTTCATTGCACAGAAAAATATAGAGATCTGACCTAATAGAGGCGAGAAATTGCGTACAATTTACAGCTACAAACTACACAAATATTTAATTCACCAGTTATAAGGAACACCAATGTCCCCCTTCTAGTAAATTAACTTGACTATTTTGATGGTGTTTTATAATTGCTTATTATTGAGATACTGTGGAATCTAAGTCTATATAGTTTAGATTATGAATACTTTAGTATTTAAATGGATAGTAATACTTCAAAATTACTATCCGTTATATTGAAGCCCCTTAAAAACTGAATTAAATTCCACCAGCGGCATCTCTCAAGCCTTTATGGTTTGAGAGATAGCTACTTTTAAACTTCGCTCTCCCCTGACGTCATCATTTTTGCTGCAGCAGGGAAATCTGGTCCTGGGACCGGCGGAGGCTCTTCAGCAGAGCCGAGATCTCATTATGGAAGACAAGATCCTTCACTAAAACGGTCTTCTACGTGTTCTTGCTTACCAAGCACACGTAGAAGATCATTTTCGTGAAGGATTGTTTCTTCTATAACAAGATCTGGCTCTGCTGAAGAGCTTCCGCTTGATTCAATGAACAGATTCCCCTGCTGCAGCAAGAACGCAGATGTCAGGGGAGAGTGAAGTTTAAAAGCGGCTATCTCTCAAACCATAAAGGTTTGAGAGATGCCACTGGTTGCATTTAATTAAGTTTTTAAAAGGCTTCAATATAAGGGATAGTAATTTTGATGTATTACTATCCCTTTAAGGGGTTTATTTGCTTTTTGGAGTTTCCTGACATGCTGTGTGTTACTTGAGGTGTTTTATTGAGTATTTCATACAGTGTGTTGGTAGAATCTCCAAAATATACTGCAATATTTGTCCAGGAGGTTGATTTTCAATAGAAAAATGACTGGATCCTGTTTTCAGTGCTAGCTCTTAGATAGTAAAATTCCAGGGAGAAGTCTTTTGTATTTCCAAATGTGCTAAAATGACATATGAGGTGCATGTTCAAGGGTCCCTAGTGTACAGTATTCAGTGAGCATTGTGGGCCGATTCTACATTCCATTTTAAAGTTTGAAACTGCCTGGCAATCTACCCTAGGTTTCCAAATCCAGTTCAGAACTGGATGTGGTCAGCAGCAGGTGCTGTGCATAAAACCATTCATAGTAAAAGCAGCACCTTTACGTGAATACAGATTAAGACCATCCCCCTCAGACATGAAGAAAAGCATGCTAGTAAATTAAGCAAAATAATTTCAGATCAATATGTTAATAACAATACAACTCTACAGTTTAATGATCAGGTGTAATTAACAATAGTTCTTGTTACATGGACCTTTAGTGTCCCCATGAACCTTTCCATTGTTGTTGGATATAACAGTGGTTTACCCTTAGGATGGGGCCGTTAGTTGCAGGTACCTACCTGATGTTAAATAATATATATTCTGGTACCTATCCATTGAATCTGTAGCTGTTGGGCAGGCTGTTGGGTCTTGCAGATGAATACTGACTAGGCTGCAACCAAAATTCCAGCTGCAGAATTGTAGGAACAAGGAAAAAGTTGGCCTTTAGGGACCCCCCATTGAAACAATCGAGAACATGAACTTTCGGCATCTTCCAGACACTAAAGCTACATTTTTAATTTCAGTATTTTTTAATAATAAATAAGATACCCTATCTGTTTTATATCTCACCTCAGCACAGTCCTTCCCACAGAGCCTGTGTTGAAGTGGGACCGTGGTGGCTGAAAGGAATCTTCATAGCCTTCCACTACTTCATGGACATGGGTCACATTCTTTCTTGTTCTAAACCCAGTATTGTAAAATGCAGTCCCCTTTTCCTCTGATAAAAATATTTTGTTATGGATGTGGCTTCCTTATACCAACACTATTTTCCTATTTCATTGTCCAGTTGCCACTCTTAGCTGGTGGATGAGATTGCAACACTATTTACTTTGTTTAGACCAATTAAAAAGAACTGGTGACCTTGCTTGGAGTTGTCGAATATGGTAACACAGACATGAGGAGTGGATGAACAAAGTTGGTGAAATATATTTAATTAAACTAGCATATAAAATGTATTTTTTAATTGTATTTTATTTTTCCTTTTAATACATATATGACTCCAGTTGTCTATAGCCCTTTTTGTCTGAATATTAGAGATTTTTTAATGAAAAAAGGAACACAGGCTCCTTTGCAAGTGAAATGCTTTAGACCTACCTATTTAAAATACAGTCTAAGGTTTAATGATTTGTTATTATATGCAGCAAAATCTCATAAATTTCATCCATTCATTAAGGAATACATTAACCTGAAATATGTAAGTTTGTTATTACTAGTCTCTATGGAGATTATGTACATTGGCTCATTAATAATGCTTTTACATTATTAATTTATCTTTTCCATGGGTTGTAGTTGTGTTTCTTGGATGTCTTGCTGCTTAAGACATGCATACATAAGAGAAATACCAGACTTTAAAATAGTTACCTCACTATACAGTTGAATATATATTGCAGGTTATTAAATTAGAGTTTTGGCATTTGAACAGAAAACAACTGTAATTTGTGAAAATGGCATTAGAAACTGGCTATCAAGTGAAAATGGGGCATTTCAGCTGCTTTGGCTGTCGGTTTTATGTTTTCTGTTCATCCTTTTACCTCTTAATATCTTTATTACTTGTGATGGATGTAGTAAATTAACCCTTTACATGATCCAGGTGCTTACAATATTGCTCATGTTTATTATACTGGTGTTTTGGAATAAAACAATGGTTCACAATTTGAGCAATCTGTGTGACTGATCTGTAAACTGTGTAGTAAGTTGTGGAGTGCATTCAAAAGCACAGTCGTCAAATAGCAGAAAATGCTCTACAGGTCAAGGCAGTTGTCAGACTGAATAGTGATCATTAAATGTAAAGATGTGACTGGTGGCAGACATCTGTGGTTATTTAAAAAGGCAAGCATTGATCGCAGGCAGAAGAAATGAGTATCAGTCATTTAACAAGTCAAGGGTCATTGGTAGGCAGCAGATAAACTATGGTGGTTTAACAAGGCAAGAGCCACTGGTAAGCAGCTCACAAGAGCAGTGATTGTTTAAAGGGATAGTACTGGTTAATTTTAAGTTGATTTAAAGGGGAACTACCATCCCACACAATCTTTACATTCACTAAGTCCTCATCTGGTGACTAGCTGCTTAGTAGCACTAGTCGCCAGAATAATTACCATATTTAATAGATTTATCCTCTCTTCCATGGGCGACAGGCAGGACAGAGAGCAGACGTCTTGCCATTGTGACGTCCGCGCACCTGCGCTGTCAGTCCCAGCCGGGTCTAGGAGGCGTTGCTAGGAGCCATTTGGCTCCGGCTGGGACTGACAGCGCAGGCGCGCAGATGTCACAATGGCACGATGCCCGCACTCCGTCCTGCCTGTCACCCATGGAAGAGAGGAGAAATCGATTAAATAAGGTAAATATTCTGTCGACTAGCGCTACTAAGCAGCTAGTCGCCAGATGGGGACTTAGTGAAGGGTAGAGATTGTGTGGGGTGGTAGTTCCCCTTTAATATTGTAGACATTAAAAAAAGGTTAACATCTATAAGTCTGATCTCTCAAACCTTTATGGTTTGAGAGATATAACTTGCTAAAGTTACCTTTTCCTGGCTGTTTCACTCAAGTCTGCCATCTAGCTGACAGCTGCAGATTCCACTCATTTGACCAGACAGAGGCTCTTCAGCAGAGCTGAAATCACGCTATTTAGAAATAAATACTTAATTGTAACTGTCTACAAAGTGTGCTTGCAAACCAGACACACTTTGTAGATGTTCTAAAAGAAGTATTTGTCTTTAGATATCTTTATGTTGGCGCTGCTGAAGAGCCGCATTTGGTCAAGCGACCAGAATCTGCTTTTGACAACTTTACAGCTCATCAAGCAGAAAGTGGAGGGACCAGAAAATTTTATTTTCCTATATCTCTCAAACCATAATGGTTTGAGAGATACGATTAAGTGAAAGTACTCTCTTTTAATTGTATCTACCATATAGTTAATACTTTTTTTATGAAATTACTATTCCTTTAACAAGCAAGAGTCATTCACAGGAATCAGCCATTATAACGGTATCATTTTGAAAGGTCGCACGTGAAAGAGCGTGTGACCTTTTAAGTCATTCACCACATCGCCATGCTCAAAATGGCGACATGACAATCTCGCACTACAAGACAGCGTGAGATTGTCATGTCGCCTACTTAATGGTCGCATACACGGCCTCTGTGAAGAGGTAAGGCCATGATAACTTGGAGGCGAGGGCAATAATATTTGCTTTGCCCAGACTCGAAATTAAGCATATACATGTAACTTAAATATCATAAGTTATGAAACAATAGATGACAGTATACAGGGTACAGGAAACTAAGCAGAGTAAATACTTTGAATGCACACTGAAGCTTGTATAAAATGATTTGAAATAGGTCATGGCCATAAACAGGTGAGCTGACAGGAGAACAGGAAAGTCTAGCACAAGACATAGAGTGCCAGGTTTTCATATATATCTATGATTATTTGTTATGTCAGCAATATTTGAACATCTAGTCTTACAAACCTCATGTGAAGGTGACTGGTTATATGTTAAAGAAAAAAACGATAAAAATGTTTGTGTTGAGACTTCCAAGTTTCTGTATTTGGGAATAACTTGACACTGGGATCTAAATGTTCCATGATGTTGGAGAGTATAATTATACTACTTTTCATCATGTTTATTAGACGGTCTGCATCATCCAGAGAACCATGTGTGTGATTTTGACATGTGAGCTTGACAATATTTTTAGTCTGAAAACAGAAAATGATCCTATTAATAACATTCATGGATATACTCATATGTTTATGGCACTGTTTATGTCAATGTTAAATAATAATTAGCTTCATGTGTTTATGCTTCTGTAACCTGCTGTACTGGATTGTTTGTGGACTGTGGATGCTACATCTTACTTCCCATAATTTCCTTGGCTACTCTGTCCATTGATTAAGTTTTACAGCCAAATATGGGATAAGAGAAAGCAAGATAATCTCTAAACCAATCTATAGGCAATACTTTTTATTTTATTTACCAGGACATTCATTAATTTTGAGAGTCCTATTTAAGGGAAACTATCTGATTTTATGGAAGTGCCTGCCTCCGTGCAGGTAGATAGGTGGTGGGTATATAGACTGGCAGCAGCTGGAGGGCCTCATGTTGCCATTACTGAAGTAGATCATTCAAGCACCTGGTGCTTTGAGTCACTTTATACACTTCTGCTCAAGCAGAGCTAACCTTAGTAAAGGGACAGTAAACTAGTCGGCACTGTTGATAAACAGTTTGATATAAAAGTAAATTTAATCTAGAATAACTGATGAGTGATAAAACACTCAGCAAGAAAAGCACTATAACATATTTTTCACTAAAATTGTTTACTTGTCCTTGAAAACCTGGCCTGTGACATGAGTATTGTCATAGAAACATAGAATTTGATGGTAGATAAAAACCATTTGGCCCATCTAACCTGCCTACTTTCCCTACTGTAAAAAAATAAAATGTTATTTGGTCCTTTTGTTCAGGATAGCCTTATTCCTATACTTTGCATACTTCAGTTCCCTCACTGTATTAAACTCTATCAACTATTCCACTTTTCTACCACTCTGTCAGTGAAGTACAACATACTTACTTTACATCCAAGCCTCTGTCCCTTTAGTTTTAGGGCAGTGCTTCTAAACTCCGGTCCTCAGGACCCACTAACAGGCCAGGACTTAGGGATTTCTCTGCTAGAGGTGTGGTGATCAGAGGCTCATTCACATTGATTAACTCACCTGTGCTCTAACAAGGAAATCATCAAATCCTGGCCTGTTAGTGGGTCCTGAGGACTGGAGTTTAGAACCACTGCTTTAGGGTGAGATGTTCAGAAAATAGTGGTAACTGAAATTGTCTGTAATCAGAATAAAAAGTTCTTATTCCATGGACCATCAATTCTCAGACATGTTTTAATTTTCTGCATCCAGTTACGCCTTCTCCTTCAACGGGAAAAATCCATCTTAAAAGCGGGTGTGGTTTAATCTACAGTCATATTGTCAGGTATTTTAAGATAAAAATATTTGTTTCAACGCCACTTTTTTGTCTTTTTTTTTCTTGACAAAATCAATAACAATTTTTAACATCAGAATTTTTAAAGGCAATATTCATCGAGATCTTGTTGCCATCATTTTTAATTCTTTAGATTCATTTTCAAACGTGATGGATTTGTCACCAACTCATTATTCAACATTGTTTTTCCTGTAAATCATTCACCGTTTTAGAAGTCCCTCTCTGAATTCTCTCCAGAACATCTATTTCCTTCTGGAAATGGGGGGGTCCATTACTGTACATAGTACTCTAGGTGAGGTCTAACCAAAGATATATAGAGTGGCATTAAAGTGTTATTAATGTCTAAAAAAAAAACTTTTTTGCATTTAGAAGAGCTTAAAAAGCTGATCTAAATGCAAAAAAACGTATCTCTTAAACCGCTATGGTTTAAGAGATACGGGCGTTTAAAGTTTGATTTCTCCTACTGACAGCTGTAAAGCTGTCAGCAGGAGATCTGTGTCGGTCGACACGGTGGCGCTTGAGAAGTGCCGGGATCTCGTTACTAGTGTTCAGGCACACGTTTTAGACCATTCCAATGAAGGGATTCTGTGTAAATAACGAGATCCCGGCACTTAAGCGCCAGCGTGTCGACCGACACGGATCTCCTGCTGACAGCTTTACAGCTGTCAGTAGGAGAAATCAAACTTTAAACGCCCGTATCTCTTAAACCATAGCGGTTTAAGAGATACGGTTTTTTGCATTTAGATCAGCTTTTTAAGCTCTTCTAAATGCAAAAAAGTTTTTTTTAGACATTACTAACACTTTAACACTTCCCTCTTTCTGCTACTAATGCTTCTACCTTTACAACCTAGCACCCTGCTTACATTCTCTGCTGGTTTGTTACATTGCCTGCCTACCTTTAAGTCATTAGAAATAATTGCTCCCAAATCCCTCACAGCACAGTACCCTTAATACTATATTCTGCCTGACAGCACAGTACCCTTAATACTATATTCTGCCTTTGTATTTTTATGTCCCAATTGCATTATTTTACTTTTATCAACCTTAAGTTGTAGCTGCCATGCTTTCATTCATTCTTCTAATTTACCTAAATCATTTGGTTTATTCGCCAAGGAATAGCTACCCTGTTGCAAATCTTTGTATCATGTGCAAAAAGGTATACCTTAATTTGAAGACCTTTTGCAATATAGCTAATGAAAATACTAAGAGTAATCAGCCCCAGTACAGATCCCTGAGGTACCCAACTAGTAACCAGCCTCCCTCTGAATATTATCCATTAACTACAACCCTCTGTCCCCTGCCACTTAGCCATTGCCTTATCCATTCAACTATTTTTACATCCAGACCAAAACAATGCATGTTATTAATGAGCCTTCTATGAGGGGCAGTGTCAAATGTCTTTCTGAAATGTAGAAAGTCTATATCTTTTGTTCCCTCCTTATCTATACCAGAGTATGGTTTAAATAGAAAAAAAATCTTCTTGCTACGGGAACAATTTTCTCAATGTATTGCTTTCTTGAAAACACTCAAATGTAGCTTTTTTAATTTGGCTGATTATCGGTTTCCATTTGTGTGTAATGACTGAAATAGTTTTTTGATAAACAAATACAAATTATTTTTGTTTTATATGGAATCTGCAAAGAGAATGCAGGTTTAATTTTAGACGTTAAAATTGTTACATAATGATCTGAAGTTCTATCTCTCAAACCTTTACGGTTTGAGAGATATTCGCATGTAAAGTTCCTCCCTCCCTCCCCTTGTCCTGACATCAGAGCTGTGCTGACCGCAGGAAATCCCGGACCTGGGACCAGCCTGCTGCTCTGCAGCAGAGCCGGAATTGCATTATTTAAAAATATTTGCTTCATTAGAAAGGTCTGAAAAGTGTGCCTGGTTTGTAAGCACACTTTGTAGCTGAAGAGCCTCTTCGAGTCGGCCGACTCGAATCTCCTGCTGTCAGCTCTACTGCTGATTTCAAGAAAAGGGAAACTTTAAATGTGAATATCTCTCAAACCATAAAGGTTTGAGAGATAGTATTTGTGCAACATAGTTTATTTTTTAAACTCTTCAAAACGAGAAGAATTTTTTATGGGACATTACTGTTCCTTTAATATGCAGCAATTAGAAGGTATTGCACATTATGTAACAACTTGTATGAGGAGTACTGACTCAGCAAGACTGGATGAATATACAGACCAATTGAAGAAAAATGCTTTAGTGTTCATGAAATCAGTTTATAATTCAATTAAATAGTTCCAATCATTGGTTCACTATTGCTTTAGGAAGTAATTTGTGGGTCTAAAAGGTTTCATAAGAACAGAAAAGTATGTGAACACAGGATGCACATAATAGGTCTAGAAATGTTGGACCTGTTTTGTGCACTGGACCTCATGTTCACATCGAATGGTAATAACAATATGTAATTGAAAACCTCTTTCCTCAGCCATTTGTGTTGTGAACTAAAAAGAGCAAGGGCTTTACACCAAATTCCTTCCTTTTTTTCAATGCAAAACGCTGAGAAATCCCCATGTGCTTTCCATAAATAAACTTTTTAAATTTGGTGGTTGTTTGATTTTACAAATATACAGTATCTCTGTTACCAAAAAAAGAGGGTCTACTACAAAGTAAATGTTTCTCTATACAAAGTACATTATAGCATGAATGAGTTTATCAAAAATCATTGAATACTCCCTGCAATTCATCATCAATATTGAAATCCCTTATTTCAAAGCAAAATTAATATTATTTTCATTTTATAGCTCTTAATGAAGTTCAATGGACTATTCATCTCATGTTAACAGTGTAGCAATTATCGCTTAATATTAGTCATTGTCACAATTGTTCTATTATGACTAGCCTAGGGATTTGCAAACTATGGTTTGTGACCCTTAAAAGGATTAGTAATACTTAAGATGTAAAAAAATATATGTTGCAGGGTTTATCCCCCTGAGTAAAATAAGGGTACTCCCACTGCTGAGAAATATTTTATTTAAAAATTATAACAGCTCAAACTTTAAATTTTTAGGTGCGATATCACAGTGGCCTGAAAATTTACAGTGGCGCTGTTGCTACACCATCCTATGGACTGCTCTGGTCTGTAGACCTTAAATCTCCATAGGATGGTGTAGCAACAGCACCACTGTAAATTTTCAGGCCACTGTGATATTGTGCCTAAAAAATTCAAGTTTGAGCTGTTGCAGTTTTTTAATAAAATATCTCTTGGCAGTGGGAGTACCTTTGTTTTACTCGGGGATAAACCCTACAACATATATTTCTTTACATCTTAAGTATTACTATCCCTTTAAGTGTGCTGTGTGCCATGGGCTATTTTAATGCGGAGGGATGTCAAGAACATGCTGCTGCTTGTAGCTGAGCACTGCAAAGATTAAAGGGATAGTATTGCTTGAAAATAATTTTATTTTATATTTTTAGGCCTTAAAAAAACATTAAAAACGATATAAATCTTATCTGGGAGATATGAGCAAGTAAAGTTTCCCCTGGAGTGACATCACTGCTCAAGCCTTCAGATTTGGAATCCGGCCCGCAGACCGGACGCGGCTCTTCAGCAGTGCCGAGATCACGATCTTTAAAAAGAATTTCTTCATTGGAATGGTCTACAAAGTGTGCTTGCAAGTCAGGCTCTCTTTTTATACAGTTCTAGTGAAGTAGTTCTTTTTAAAGATTGTGATCGCGGCACTGCTAAAGAGCTGCCGGCTGATCTGTGGACCGGATTACAAATCTGTCCACTAGATGGCAGACTTGGCTAAAACAGCCAGGAAAAGGGAACTTTTATTTTATTATTATTAACTTTACTTGCTAGTATCTCCCAAACCATAAAGGTTTGGGAGATGAGACTTATATAATTTTTAATGTTTTTTTAAGGGCTACAATATAAAATAAAATGCTATCCCTTTAATCACTTTTTCTAAACAACACGCCACATAGCTGGAATGCAACCAGAGATTCATTTCTGCAGGTGCACCAAAGAGATTTTCAGGGTGTTGTATCTACACATTTATCCAGCCTAAAAGCAGCACATGATAAATGATAAACAAGCAATGAATCGTCCACCAAGTGGTGTCACAGTATTTAGAGGGGGGAGGAAACTTGCACCATTTGTTGTGTGGTTGAACTACTTGTTTGATGCAGGATCTATGAGGACCTTTCCAAAACCTTAAGCTTTTTTTCTTGAAGTAGTTCATGGTTGATTTTGAGGTATGTTTTGGTTCAGTGTTTTGTAATATCCAGCTTGTTTTCAGCTTCAGTTTCTTCACTGACTGTGGGACATTAGCTTTCAGGATTTGTTGATACTTAGTAAAATCCATTCTTTCCTCTACATGCACAATATTACCTGTGCCACTTGTTGCCACACAACACCAAAGCTTAATTGATCCACCCCCATGCTTAAGAGTCTCCTTTTTTTTTCTCCAATCGTACATTTGGTGATTGTAGCCAAAATATTCAATTTTAACTTCAGCAGAGCACAGTACTTGGTTTTAAAATGTGCCTGGCTTTTCTAAGCATTGTGTTGTATACTTCAGAAGTTGACTTTTATAATGTGATTTCATATAAAGTTTCCTTCTGATGACTCTTCCATGCAGATCATATTTGTGAAAGCAATGCTGCACAGTGTACCGATGCACCATTACGTTCCCGCTAAACTTCCCTGCACATCCTTTGCAGTGATAATGGGGGTTTTGCTTTGCATTACTGACCAGTGTTCGATCAGTTTCTACGGATATTTTTCTGGATCTTTCAAATATTTCTTAGCCTACAATAGTTTCTGTTAACTTCCATTTCTTAAAGACATTTTGGACAGTGGAAATTGCAAGCAGGTAGCATGTAGATGTCTTTTATAGCCTTCCCCTGCTTTTTAAGAGTCAGTTATGTTTATTTTGTGATCCTCAGTCAGCTGCTTAAAGTGGATCTATCACATATAGATATCTAATGCTCATTAGATAGAGCATTTAGCAAAAAAGTTTGTTAGTCATTTTTGAAGAAAAAAAAAAAAACTTTATCTAAGGAAAAATTCAGTGAGATTGTTCCATCTTAGAGAAAGAAAGCCTCTGTCATTGGAGGATTCTGGGTAGTGGGACGGGAGCAGAGGCAGTGCTGCAAGCAGGAAGTAGGCTGCTGGGCATGTTTTAAACTTTAATTTTTGTGCAGATAAAGTTTTTTTAAAAAAAATACTGACTAACATATTAAACTTTTTCGCTAAATGCGCATTAGATATCTATATGTGATAGATTCACTTTAAAGGAGCTCTTTGTTGTTTGAGTGCACAACATCCTAAGAGGTTTGTAGAGTTAAGGAATTTATTAACTTCAGGAACTGTCACCACCTATCTTAGATATCTTAATTAAGTTCTGAGACCTGGAAGTGTGCCCAAACTTTTGCTCAAACTTTTTTATTTTTTCAATCTGTTAAATTCAGCAAATACATAGTAAATGTGCAATAACACTTGCAGGAATATGTTTGTTTGTTCACTGCAGAGGTTGTGTTAAGTTCTTTTTCACATAGAGCAGGTCTATCCAAGTTTAGTCCTCAAGGGCCACCAACAGGCCAGGATTTAAAGGGATAGTAATACTTAAGATGTAAAAAAATGTATGTTGTAGGGTTTATGTCCCCGAATAAAGCAAGGGTACTCCCACTGCTGAGAGATATTTTATTAAAAAATTATAACTTCTCAAACTTGAGTTTTTTAGGTGCAATATCACAGTGGCCTGAAAATTTACAGTGGCGCTGTTGCTACACCATCCTATGAAGATTTATGGTCTACTAAACCCTACAACATATATTTTTTTACATTTTAAGTATTACTATCCCTTTAAGGATTTTCCTGATGAAGCACAGATGAGTCAGTCAAAATGAATGCGCCACTGATTAATTCACCTGTGCTTAATCAGGGCGATCCTTAAATCCTGGCCTGTTGGTGGCTCTTGAGGACTGACCTGGGATAGTTTGTCTCTGCCAGCTCTTCAGAGAAGGATTACAGAACATTCTGTTTGATTTCTTAACCATTCGAAACTCGTGTCTTTGTTCAGGTACACATGGTAGGGGAAAACATAAATGTGGATAGTTTGAGCACCTCAAAAAAGACATATATTGATGCATGTTGCTTCATGTGTTGTTTGTGTAATGGTTAGGCGATATATATTCATATAATATGTATTGAGAGAGAGAGAGCTTCAGATAATGATACACGGAGCTTGCTGTAAAGATAGACGTAAGGCACACCACTACAAAGGGAAGCGTGAATGGGCTCCCTGGGACAGCTGGGAGGGAGGTGGGAGGAGAATTGCAGGACTGAGAAGTCCTGAACCGATGTGCCTAAGATTCAGTGTGCCGCAGAATGCGGAATTGACCATCATGAAGTGTGAATATCTTACAAAGTATGTAAGTGCAAGAAAAATAAAACATAATTCCTAATACTATTTTAATAGCTAAGTACCTGGCAAAAAGTTTTTTAGAGATGAAATTTACCCTTTAACTGTTAAACTGGTATGTATTATTATTTTATGATAGTAAAAATATGCTCTATGCCAAGCGTAATACACAAAATGTTATACTCAATACGCAAAAAGCTATACGCAATAAGCTATACATCAAATGCTATAAGCCAAACACAATAACCAAATGCAATAGCCAAATGCTATTCACCAAACGCTATACACAAAATGCCAGATGCTATACAGAATACGCAAAACACTAAACACCAAAAGCAATATGCAAAACTGAATACTTCAAACACGCTATGCAGGACTCCAAAGGCAAAATTCAATTTGTCAAACGTTATATATGCCAAACGCACAATGCTATACTCAATACGCCAAGCGCAATATGCAAAACTCAAAAACGCCAAATGAAAACAACCATATCCGCTTGTGGCAGACCCCCGTCCCGATCAGATCTTCCCTACCTAAACTGCCAGGTGTACCTGATGTGTCAGATTCCCCTGAGGAGGAACTATTGGTAGATTCTGATGATGATGACTGTTCAGCTGTTCCTTCATCTCAGTTTTTTGGGGACCCCTTTGAGGCTGACCCTGTCCCCTCAGCTGAGAGCCTGATCAGGGCAGTGTTGACTACCCTGAGCATTCCCTTGGTGCAGGAGGTTTCTTCTGACCCCTTTGACGTGTTCTAGGAGCCTGTTAGGCCCCATACTTGTTTTCCACCTAACCCCACCCTTGACTGGTTGGTCTCTGAGGAGTGGAAGTTTCCAGACAGGAAACCATCTGTATCTAGGAAGTTTGCTAAGCTTTACCCGTTCTCTGAACCGGCCCTTAAGCAGTGGGTTCATCCTCGCAAGTTGGATGCCCCTGTTTCCAGGCTTTCTAAGTCCACTGCCCTGCCTGTGGCTGACGCATCTGCTCTGAAAGGCTGGACTGACAAGAAGATTGAGACCTCTCTCAAGGCTATTTTAATGATGGCCGGTTCTGCCCTCCGCCCTGTATTTGCTGTAGCATGGGTGAATAGGGCTGTGGCTGTTTGGACTGAACAGCTGACTTCAGCTGTCCGTCAGGGGGTCCCTACTGCTGACATGTTGCGACTTCTCACCAACATTTCTGAGGCTCAACATTATGTTTCTTCTGCCCTGTTTTGACGCTGTCCGTATGTTAGCCAGTGCATCTACCATGTCTGTAGTTGCCAGATGTGCTCTTTGGCTCAAGATCTGGTCTGCTGACATGGCCTTCAAGAGGGCTCTCCTGTCTTTGCCTTTTCAGGGCACCTCCCTGTTTGGGCCTGAGCGCAAGGATCTCATCATTGAGGCCACTGGGGGGAAGAGTACTCACCTACCAGTGGTCCTGAAGAAGAAGGTGCCTCTCAAGAGGAATCTGCTTTTTCGTCCCTTTCAGGCAGACTCGCGCCAAGCGACCCAGAAGGTCCCTCACACTCCGCGCTCCTCCTCCAAGCCTAAGACCCAAGTCCTCCATGAAGCCCAAAGCTTCCAAACCTCCTTCTGCATGACTTGTCGAACCTGGGGTCCCCACCCGCAGGTAGATGGCCACTTATGCCCCTACCTCTCGGCCTGGCAGGCCTCCGTGGAGGACCCGTGGGTTCTACAGGTGGTGGCTACAGGGTACAGGATTCCCTTCACCTCCCTTCCTCCTTCCAGGGCCTTCTCTTCTTGTTCTCCCTTGGGAGCAGACAAGCTCTGTCTTTTTGAGGAGGCCATTCAGGCCCTTCTGGACAAGGCAGTCCTGGAACCAGTTCCTTCTCAGGAGAGGGGCTTGGGATTCTACTCCAATCTCTTTGTGGTCTCCAAGAAGGACGGTGGCTGTCATCCCATTCTGGATCTGAAGGATCTCAACTCCTTTGTGGTCCGGTCTCAATAATGCTAGGAGTCACTACGCATAGTGATAGCGGCTATGTCCCCTAGGGAATTTCTGGCCTCTCTGGATTTCCAGGATGCCTATCTGCATATCACTGCCCGCAATATCTCCACTTTGCCTGTGACCGAGGACATTTCCAGTTTTCTGCCCTCCCCTTTGGCCTGACCACAGCTCCTCAAGTCTTCAACAGGGTCCTGGGAGCATTGATCTCTGTCCTACATTGAAACGGCATCAGAGTTACTCCATATATGGACGAACTCCTTCTGAAGGCCTCTTCTCCAGAACGCCTTCATCAGCAGGTGCAGGACTGCATTCATGCTCTCTCCCATCATGGGTGGATCATCAGTCTGAACAAGTCAGACCTTGTTCCTTCCCAGTGGATGGTCTTTCTGGACCTCCTCTTCAACACTCAGAGAGGGATGGTATTTCTCACGGATGAAGTAGCTCATCAGATAACACTGAAGGTCCAGGCTATCCTGTCTCAGGATCCAGTTCCAGCCAAGAAGTTGTCCTCCTTGGTGGGGAAGTTAATTTCCACCATAGAAGCAGTCCCGTTTGCCATAGCCCATAGCAGGGAACTTCAGAGGTTTATAATCCTGGCATGCAGGGGTCGATCAGATCTCCTGGAGAGATCCCTATCTCTCCCTCTTCACGTGGAGCAGAGCCTTTCGTGGTTGCTCAACATGAACAATCTCCTGAAAGACAGACCCTTCCTTGTGCCCTCCTGGACCACCGTAATGACGGATGCCAGCCTCTCCAGATGGAGAGTGGTACCGGGGCACTTGAGTGTTCAGGGCCGGTGGTCCCAGGAGGAATCTCTCTTCCCATCAATGTCTTGGGGCTTTGGGTGATATTTCATGCCCTGCATAACTGAACCCGGCAACTGGAGTATTGCCTGGTCAGGGTACAGTCGGACAACGCCACAGGGGTAGCCTACATCATCTAGCAAGTCGGCGCAAGAAGTCTCGCAGCCTGGCTAGAGGTCAAGGCCATTTTATCATGGGCAGAGGAACATGTCCCTGCCATTTCAGCAGTTCATTTTCCTGGTTTAGACAACGTTCTGGCAGACTTCCTTAGTCGACACACAGTGGACAGCAGAGAGTGGGATCTGCATCCAGAGGTGTTCAACCTCATCATCCAGTAGTGGGGTCTTCCATGCATTGACCTGATGGCAACCAGGCACAACAGGAAGGTTTCAACATTCTGCTCTCGCTGGGCAGATCCCCTGGCTCTGGCAGCGGATGCCTTTTTGATCCCGTGGACATTTCCTCTGGCATACCTATTTCCTGTTGAACAGGGTGCTACGGAAACTGAGACTGGAGCACTGCCCAGTCATTCTGATTGCTCTGTACTGGCCTCGACAAGCTTGGTTTCCACAGCTTCTGGATCTCTCAGCGGCAGAACCTCTTCGACATCCCTCCCGCCTGGATCTTCTTCTACAGGGTTACCTCTGGAAGGAAGATGTTCATCGTCTGGCTTTGACGATATGGAGATTGAATCCTCAATTTTGAAGAAGAAAGGATTTTCTTCTGGTGTGGTGGCTACTATGCTTAGTGCCCGTAAGCCGGTTTCCTCTAAGGCCTACCATCGAGTTTAGTCTATCTTTGTATTTTGGTGTGCTGTCAAAGACCTGTCTCAGGATTTTGACCTTCCTACAGTTCTCTCCTTCCTACAGGATGGTGTGGATAAGGGTCTGAGTTCATTTAAGGTTCAGACTTCTGCGCTCTGTCTTCTTTCAGAGGTGCCTTGCTATCATTCCTGATGTCAAGATTTTCTTCCAGGGAGTTGCTCATACCCATCCTGTATTTAAGTCTCCTGCTCCTCAGTGGAACCTTAACTTGGTTTTAGGATTTCTTCAGCATCCTCCTTTTGAGTCTTTGGCTACCATTCCTCTACGTATGTTGACGTGGAAGATGGCTTTTCTCCTGGTGATTGTTTCTGTTCGCCGTGTTGCGGAGCTGCGCGCCCTATCTTGTAGGCCACCCTTTTTGGTGTTCCACAAGGACAAGTCAGTGCTTCGCACTTCACAAAAGTTTCTCCCGAAGGTGGTGTCTGAGTTCCACATTAATCAGGAGATTGTGGTTCCTTTATTCTGCCCTAACCCTACTTTTGATAAAGAAAAGGATCTTCATCTGTTGGATATTCATTGTCTCAAGTTCTATGTGCATCGCACTGAGTCCTTGAGGCAGTCTGACACTCTTTTTGTCATTCCTGAGGGTCCTAGGGCAGGGAAGCCTGTTTCCAAGGCAACCATTGCTTCTTGGATCAAGTCCATGATTCGTAAGGCTTAAGAACTTGGTAAGAAGCCTGTCCCCTTCAGGGACACGGCTCATTCTGCGAGGTCTATTGGGGCTTCTTGGGCGTACAAAAATCAGGCCTCAGCTGATCAGAATTGTTCCTGTCTACTTAAAGGGGCTGATCGCCTACCCAAAGTTACAAGTAACCTGTATGGACTAAGAGAAAAGGATTTAACAGGTAAAACTAAAGTCCTATTTTAGTGGGGATCTGTACTCCATTGAAGGTCATTTTAGGTGAGCCTAATTCAGCCTTTCATCACTTTATCAACACAGTGACTGATATTGGACTAACTGTCCTAAATAATCATTTTTATTGCAAGTGACATCACTTTTACTTCTGGTACCGGACATATATCTTATACTTACGGTGCATATTATTCTGCACTATGTTTATCCATATGTAAATTGCTATTATTTTATAATTTGTTTATTCATATTTTTTCCTTTTAAATATATTAAGATAGAGACTTGGAGTGCGTCTCCTCATTCTTTTTGTTGATATATATATATATATATACAAAAGAAGTGTTATACCAGCACTCTTGCTCCACTGAAATATTTGCACAGGGGTGCTACTGTCTGTAGAGTTATGACATAGGAGAAAATAGGCACTCATTTGATTTAAAACCACTAGTTTATTCAAACGTTAAAATCTAAGTCAACATTTAGATCCAGTAAGGACCTTTATCAAGACAAACATGTACATATTGTAGACAACACCTAATTACCTTAACCCAATATACTTGTGACAGGTGGACCCTGTGTCCTTGTTAGAGACTGGAAGTTGCTGAGTCTACAACTATAAAACTGAGCACAAGAGAAAAACCACATTGGAATAGTAAATAAAGGCTAAGTAATAAAACATCATCTTTGGTAACTGCTCAAGTACCCTATGCCCTTTTGTGCCACAAACCACATACACATCTACTGACAATATCTACTTGTTCTAATGTATCTTGGATGGTAACACGTGTTTAATCTAAAGAACATTCTCCCCTGTGCCGAACAACACCACGATTATCTTTTACTGCAAGATACTTTCTTTGAGGACCTCCCAATCACTTTGTGATTTTTCTGTGAGGTAAGGTGTTGTGGGCTCCTACTGCCTGTTCTTTGATTTGATAATATGGGGTCTAAGCAAGGATAAACTTCTTATCTGCTTAACACCCATAGTACATCTGAGAAAAGCTTTCCCTGCCCAGACCTTGTATTCACTGGTTCCTGAGAAGAAACTGTAAACTCTGCAATGCAATCACCTGACCCGTCAACACTACACCTGGGGATCTGATATATAATTATGTGTTCTATGAATTCAAGCAAAGCATGCTGCCTTACCAGGGAAGTCCAGCAGGTGGCACATATTTCTTGTATGTTGTCTTTGCCATTTGATATTTCATTGCCACTTCAGGTGTTTATTGAATTAATAAGCAGTGATTATACATTTTTTTTAATAACATCAAGTAACGTTGTAGGTCATAAATATGTATTAAAGTATAAAAACAAGTGGCTCTTTTGTGATCGGGTGTGTAATAACATTCAGATATGTAAAACTTTCAGTATCCCGATAGATATAGATTATACAGAATTTGTCTTTACTGTTTTTCTGCAGTTGGATTAATAATTCTATTTTCTTTTTTTTTTATTTCTCTTCACCTACTTGGCCTGTGACTAAAGTGTGATTGTAACAACATGTTCTCACAAATGAGAAATGTCATAAATATAATATATCCAGTGGTCAGTAACATACAGTTTGAAAATAGTGTCTGTTAAATATCAGTATTCTTATTGACATAATTAGTGACTATCAATAGGCCTGTAACTGTACACTTTTCTTCAAATAAAGTTTATTTTGTTGTACAACATTTGTGCTTAAAAACAATCCATATTTTGAATAGCTGACATGAATTTATGGATTTCTTATCACCTGGCCCATAACCGCAAAATATTTGTGTGTGTGTGTCTGTTTACAACATGTACTTTTCTGTAAGATCAGCTTGTATTTTGATAATTATCTGATTAACTCCTTGAGGATGAGAGGAATGTGCAATGCGTTGCTTTGCAATATGTTGCACACTCCTCAGGTCCTCAAGGGGTTAATGTGCATATGTACTTATTAATTCTTACGAATGGATAATTTACAGATTGAGCAATTATTTTATGAAAGAAAAATACATGAAAATACATGAATCTGCATTTCGGAGTAAACTTGAGATATTTACTTTACGGTTTTACTCTCCTCACCAGGTGCCAGCGTGAATGATACAATTACAGAGAGATCCTTCACTAACAAAAATAATACTTTATATCTACAAAAAGCTAATATAAGAGTTCGGAGAGCAGCAACATCAAGGACTGAACGAATATGGCCTGGAGGAGTCATACCATATGTCATAGGCGGAAACTTTACCGGTTAGTGTTCTAGTCTTTGGTAATTATAACATTGGGTAAGTAGTATGCATTTACTTGAATTGTAACTTTGGTATATAAATGGACATATATATTACGTATTGGCAGCTAATAAGTCACTCTCAAACTGAAAATTACATTATTACTATTTGGCCTTTGTGAGAATCTTAACCCCTTAAGGACCCATGACGTGCCAGGACTGTCATGGGTAAACTTGCATTAAGGACCCACGACGGTCCTGGCACGTCGTGGAATTCAGGGGACCTCTGAATCCATTTCTCAAAAAAAAACAACACGTGGCTGGTCATTAAGGGGTTACGTTTGTCAGTGGCAAAAAGGGCTGTGCCAGATAGATGCTAGTGGTGGTGGTGGGGTATGCAGTTGTTGAATTCAAGCCCCGTATAAACAGATGAAAATTGGTCAGTTCTGATGCAAACCAACTGCACCAGAGGGAAGCAATAAACAAATCCATTGACTGGATGCTCTAGAGGTCTCTCTAAAATTCCTTAAATGCTTTGGATACCTATCTAGCTTTCAAGGGGTTTAAAGCCTTATTTAAATCAGTGGGAATTTTTTATTTATTCCCTATGGTGTAGCTGTTTTGCTCCAGAAATACTCCACATTATATCTTTGATCTGAAGTGTTATTAGTATTATCTTTTAAATATAAACCAGTTCTAAGCAGGAAGTCTGCATTGCATTTCACTTTCCTCTCCTGCTAACCCTTCTGTCTCTGGGGGCTTGATACTATTAGGGCCGTTAGGGAAATGAACCAGCAGTGGTAGTTTGGTATTGTATAACCTGTGCTATGAAAAATTACCGCCAGTTTAAAATGCACAGTGGGGTTTAGATTAACACCCACAGAAATCAATGGAACAGCACATTCTATTTGCCATTCTGTTGTATGCTGTGGCTGTTAACACACGTGAAGGGGGCGCTTTTTCTGCAAATATCAAACATAGGTAGTTCCTAACACATGTTAACCCTTTGAGTGCCAGAAGGATACACAACGCGTTGCTGTGGCACTCAAAGGGTTGAAAACCACCAACGAAAAATAGAAAGCAGTCATAACACACAGACACACAAACACAAGGGCAACTAGGCATTCCTATAAAATGGTATAGGGGCCTAAGCCTCCATATCATTTCATCCAAATCTCAAAAAAAGTCCCCGAACACACAACCGTCCAAGCGCCAAGATAAAAACCCCTCTGGCACCAAAGAGGTAATTCCCTCCTACAGATAACACACACATCTGTCCCATGACACTCCCTACATATTGCACAAGTACTTCACTTACCTTGATGTCAGTGGTCTAGCAGTGTCCTTGACTCCCTGGTCCTCCTGCTTCTTCTGCACAACTAAAATCAGAGTTACATGCGCTAACCTATACCTCAGCATGCTCTACACACAAACACACACGCCCCAGGATGGTTCTACACACACATTTACACTCAGTACAACATATTTCTACACAAATGCGTTCGCACACACACTCACCATGCTTCTATACCCATATATTCTCACCTCGGCATGCTCCTACACTGGCCTCTACATGCTTCAACACACACAAATACATACACATACACAACCAGCACACAAAGGGAGCACACATTCACACTTCTAGGAAACAGAGTTCCCAAAAGCAGATCGGAGTGAGAATCTTCTCTGTGCAAGGGAAAAATGTAAATATTTAAAAGTATTATTATTGCAGCTTGGCCTGGCTTGTGAGATCCCAAACTACTATACAAAACATTAATAGTGAGGGACAGTACAATTCCCTAAAACCCCAATATTGACTGGAAGTATCACTCATTGGTGCATAAGGTTACCCCAAATTGCCAGCTCAGGCAATGTCTGACAGAGTACCCCTAAATCACAATAGTGACAATGAGATTACCAGCATTATTACAGATATCACCCACTCGGCACCATCTGTTTCTTTAGCTCCCAACATTGCAATAAGAGCACTCAATTCCTGGCCACCATCAGATCCCTCAACTGCCTCGATCATCCGAGTCTTCAACTCCCTTCCAATACTATCATAAACCTCAACATCTTACCACAATCATTTCTGAGTCTTCGTATAATCATAGCCTTCACCACCTTTATCAGAGTCCTCAAACCCCCCCCCCATCACCTTCAGAGCCTTCAAGCCCCACCACCACAGAGTATACTATCCCACCACCATCAGAGCCCTCAACCCCCCCCATTACCATCAGCATCCTCAACCCCTCACTACCAATAGAAAGCCCTCAACCCCACCACTACCATCAGAAGCATTCAGATTCCCAACGCCATCACAGCCCTCTGAATGAATTCTAAAGTGTTAAATAGTGTGACAGATATCTGTCACAATCTTTAATATTGAATGTTATACAAGATGAGTTTTAATATTCCTCCTTCCACACCCTTCCCTAATATCAGTTGCTTCTATAGTAAAGTGGTTGGCTAGTTAGTAAACTAGCTGAGCTCAGGGCATGTCAAACCACTCACATTGCAACAGATGTCTCCAGGCCAGGACTGGCCATCGGGCATACCAGGTATTTGCCCGGTGGGCCGGTCCGGGCGTTTAAAAAAAAAAAAAACTAACGCCCGCCGCCGCCCCTCCATGGGCTGCTCAAAAAATAAAAATGGGCCGCTCAGTCTTAAATACCCGGGCCTATTTTTTGTCCCAGTCCGGGCCTGGACTGGGGTGCTCGCTCGGATTCCTGCCTAGGCTCAGGCACCCTCCCCAGGCTTCGCTTTGGTAGTCTTCCTCATTCAGGCCCGGACTGGCCTTCGGGCATACCATGGATTTGCCTGGTGGGCCAGTCTGGGCGTTTAAAAAAAAAATAAATAAATGCCCCCCCCCCCCCCATGGGCTGCTCAAAAAATAAAAATGGGCCGCTCAGCCTTAAATGCCCGGGCCTATTTTTTGTCCCAGTCCGGGTCTGAATGTCTCTGTATGTGTAAGTGCTGGATCCATTTGCTATGGCAATCTGGCATCTTTGTTCAGTGGAATGGGGCTGCTCCTTCCCTGCAGAAGAGCCTGATGCCAGGGAAGGGGTGAGAGCGGCAATCTTGAAACTGTTATGTTTAACAGATCTCATTTGAACTCTTTTACACTTTGGAATTCATGTAAAAATGTCAAGCAATACTATCTATTTAACCTTTTCGGTGGCAGAGTAAAAATTATACCTTTATTGGCTGAGTGTCTCTTGGATGCAATAGGTCCCTTCTTCAGGTATAATAAGAATGAATGCTGAATACGCAATACATAACAGGATAACCACTCATACAAATTATTTTAACATTTATATTCCACTGACAGTGAATATTGCCATCAGTATATCTCTATAATTATTTCCCTAGGCTACAGTAGAGTCTCTTTGTAGCTGGCCAAGTAATATTACCTTTTTCATGTTCCAGTGATTTTTAGTCTTTAGCCAGAGATGGCTAAGTCTATAGAATGTATGGATTAACCCTCCGAGCACCAAAGGGGTGCGTAACCCATCACTTTCAATGAGTTGCGCAGCCCCCTGCACCCAAAGGACCCAAATATGTTTGTGTGGGATAATGTGACATAAATTCTTTTGTTATGGTTCAGGCTGATTAAGACTGATGGGTGAGGTTTGTTCCAAAGTTATAACCGTTTAATCTGCTTTTTTATTTTTGTCTAAGTGCCCTCTGGTGTCCGCACAGCTCACCTACAGTTCACCTGGTGACATGCCAGATTCTGTTGCATTCTACAGAAGATGTGAGCCTCTGGTCATAGTACTACATAGAATGTGACAGTAACAGCTTGTGTTGTGGTAGTTTATACGGTTATAACTTTTTAATAAAATTACCAGCAGTGGGTTTCTCCTAGTTTGTCCTAGTTTTACTCATCAAACGCCAAACAATATCTTTTGTTTTTCTAAGTATAATGCATGTTTACTACTCCTTTTAAGTTGTAGAGGAGTCTATAGGCCATATACACAGGACCACATGCACAACACAAAAGAGCCAATCTTGAACTAACCAATTGCCTCCATCTTGAAAGGATTTGCATGATTATTCCTCCACATTTATACCACCCCTCTGGTGGAAACCAGAGCAACCTTTGAAGGTAAAGAGGGAAGATTTTCTGGACATGTTAGTAATTAATTATGCATCTGTCGGAGTACAAAACACTGCTGAGATTTGAATCCCCAATCATTAAATCAAATATCTATAAACTATTAAACTGATTGAGAAAACAAAAAGTGCTGCACTTCCCCTTGACCCTCACAGGGTTAATGAGCCTAATAGGTGGTGGCTGACAGTTCAACATGGAATACTTATTTTATGTGTGTAGAGAAGCTAATTGTTTATTTTTATGATAACAAAATTCATAGTGAGTGAACAGAAGAAAAATCTAAATAAATCAAGATTTGGTGTGACCACCATTTGCCTTCCAAGCAGCATAAATTATTTTAGGTACACTTGCACAAAGTCAGGGATTTTGTAGGCATGTAGTCAGGTGTATGATTAAACACTTATACAAAATAGGTGCTAATGATCATCAATGTAATATGTGGGTTGAAACACAATCATTAACTGAAACAGAAACAGCTGTGTAGGAGGAATAAAACTGGGTGAGGAGCAGCCAAACTCTGCTAACAAGGTGAGGTTGCTGAAGACAGTTTAATGTCGAAAGTCATACACCATGGCAAGACTGAGCACAGCAACAAGACAGCAAGGGCTCGCCCAGGCAGAAATTTCAAGGCAAACAGGGATTTCCACATATGCCATCCAAGCTATTTTGAAGAAGCACAAAGAAACAGGCAATGCTGAGAACAGTAGACGCAGTGGTCGGCCAAGGAAACTTATTGCAGCAGATAAAAAACACATCAAAATATTCCCCTTTTACAATCGGAAGATGATCAGCAGTGCCATCTCTTAGAATTGGCACAACACAGTACGATCCTGGTACACCCATTTACTGTTAGGAGAAATCTGGTCAGAAGTGGTCTTCATGGAAGACTTGATGCCAAAAAGCCATGCCTCCGACATGGAAACCATGACTGAACTATGCACAAAAACGCAGGAACTGGGGAGCAGAAAATTGGCAGCAGGTGCTCTGGACTGATGTGTCAAAATATTAAATATTTGGCAGTAGCAGAAGGCCATTTTGTTTGCCAAAGGGCTAGAGAGTGGTACAAGAATGAGTGTCTGCAGACAATAGGGAAACATGGTGGAGGTTCTGTGCAAGTCTGAGGCTGCATTTCTGCAAATGGAGTTGGGGATTTGGTCAGAATTCATGGTTTCCTCAATGCTGAGAAGTACAGGCAGATACTTATCCATCATGCAGTACCATCAGGGAGGCATCTGATTGTCCCCAAATTTATTCTGCAGCATGACAATGACCCCACACATACAGCCAAAGTCATTTAAGAACTATCTTCAGTGTAAAGAAAAACATTCTGGAAGTGATGGTATGGCTCCCACAGAGCCCTGATCTCAACATTGTCAGGTCTGTCATGAATTATATGTAGAGAGAGAAGCAAATGAGGCTGCCTAAATCCACAGAAGAACTGTGGTTCGTTCTCCAAGATGTGTAGAACAACCTACCTGCTGAGTTAAAAAGATAGTAATGTCGCTTTAAAAGTTGCTTGCTGAGTCTTCTGTATGTTAAAGGTAACAGATTGCGCTATGTCTAATACCTTGTTTGTTTGTAGTTCAAAAGTTATGAAGCGATAAAGATCCCCCTCCCGCCCCCTTTCTGTCCGCCTCCCACCAAATCTGAAATCTGGTTGTGCGACTTGACGGACAAACTTCAGTAAGTATAAGGAAAATCCTGTCCCCCTTGATGAAGGAGGGCAGGATTTTCCTTTGCTTTCTGAAGTTTGTCCCTCGATGCAGCCATCCTGACCAGCCTGCATCTTCAGCATGATGTTCCAGAAAGGGGAGGTCGGTGGTTCTTTATCGCTTCATAACTTTTGAACTACAAACAAGTAAGGTATTAGACATAGCGCAATCGGTTACTTTTAACAGACAGAAGACTTGGCGAGCAGCGTTTACAGTGACATTACTATATCTTTAACAAACTGTGTGCAAGTGTACCTAGATGTACTGATGCTGTTTTTGAAGGAAAAGGGTAGTCACAACAAATATTGATTTGATTTAGATTTTTCTTCTGTTCACTCACTATACATTTTGTTAATTGATAACAATAAACTAACGTATTTTTGAAAGTATTCTTACTTTACAACATTTTTTCACACCTGCCTAAGACTTTTGCATAGTTCTCTCTCTCTCTGTCTCCGGACTCTCAAGAATTTCTATTATATTTCATTGATTGCTTTCTCTTTTCAGGCACTCAAAGAGCAATTTTTAAACAAGCTATGCGACACTGGGAAAAATACACCTGTGTGACATTTGTAGAAAGAACTGATGAGGAAAGTTTTATTGTATTTACTTATAGAACATGTGGGTAAGTATGATCTGTAGGCCAAGCAGAGCCTTTTGAAAGTAGCATTGCCATCATTGTTTAACTCTTTGAATACCAGTGCAGTGTGTGCAATGCAGAGCTTTTCTTTGAAATGAAGTTGTGCTTTCCACTCGTCCTCAAAGGGTTCATTTTGATCTTGGGTTCCCTGGGAGTGTACTTCACTGTTTTTGGTACTTGGAATCCATTGAGTTGAAATATAACAATTTTATTAGTCTTATTTCCTGAAGCATTTCATTTGGAATGATCTGGTTGTAAGTGGACATGTCCCTAGAGATAGATGAAATGTTTTGTCTCAAAAGCAGGCAAAAAATGGCACCTTCAAGCAGCAGCTGAAATCCTTAAGACATTTGGTATAGGTAAAGGGGGAAGAAGTTGTACAGATATTTTTTTGTTTGTTTTTTGTATATGTAGATAGGAACAGATAATTAAAAATAAATATATAAATAAAACAATTAAAAATTGTTTGATAGGTGACAGAAACACGGACCCTGATGTGAGCTGTAACTGAGGCAGGCTGTTACTATTTTGTGTTATGTTGTGTATTTCACGGTTAAAATACACGCTAGTGCAGGGACATGGTAGTAAAGTGGTAGTCCAAAAACTGACTGCGTGAGAATGACCAATTATGGGTGGTAAGTACAGATATATTTATTATAAAATTAGTAAAAATGGCGATATATATTGCCAAAATATGTCACATGTACCGTAAAATCTTGTGCTTAATACGCACAGTTTTACCCTACTTCACCTTATGTGAAGTGGGGGGTGCGTATTATACACAAGAGTATTTAAAAAATCTCTTGTACTTTGCCTTCTTGGATGGAGACTTCAGTGGGGACTTAAATGAAACATAGTAAGTTATATTTTAAAAGCTAATTGCGCCGTGAGAGGGAGGGATCATATCTGCCAAAACTGTATTTTGTAAGGGGGAAAACAAGGGTGTGTATTATACATAGGCACTCTTGTTTTCCTCCAGAATCTTGGGTATAATATACACCTGCGTATTATACACAGGTGCGTATTATACCTGAGATTTTACGGTAATATATGCACATAATTGATATACAGAAAATACACCTGTATGCACACAATGATACTCACAAATGCATGGGAGTACCATTGTGTGGATACAGGTGTATTCTCTCTGTATCGATTCTGTGCGTGTATTATATTACATGTAAATTATTTATAGAGTGAGAAATTAGGACCATCGGACCATCACATGTGAATTATTATAGAGTGAGAAATTCGGGCCACCACAGAAGTTAATCATGTTTGCTCTTTTTTTTTTTTTTTCTTCCTCAACCCAGTCCCAAAATATGTAGCCATCTACATTCCTCGCCCCCTGTGGATTTCACTACAGTTGATAATTTTATAAAGTGTATTTCTTTTCTTTTTAATAAAGGGTTAGGGAAAGGTTTTAACCCTTTGAGTGCCAGAGGGGTATGCAACTCATTGCTTTGCAGTGCATTGTGTACCCCTCTGGCACACAAAAGGTTAAAAGGGCAAGGAGGTTTTTACAACATATTGTTTATTCTGAATGTATATGTGTTGTAACTCTTTATTGTTCTTTCTAAAATAAACATTTTACTCTCTACAGTTGAAAAGGTTAACTGCTTAATCCTTTGAGTGGAAGAGGGGGATGAGCATGCATTGCAAAGCAATGTGGTGTGCACCCCTCTGGCACGCAAAAGGTTATACTTTCCCTACTCTCTGAAATGGAGAGATTGAGGCTAATGTACTAAGAACTGGAATGAGCCAGCTGTGCCATAGGGGACAAATACAAATTCCCGATGACTTAAGTGTGGCTTTTAACCCCTTGAATGCTAGTGAAAGCTTTTCAATGCAGTTGAGAGATCTCTAGCATTTAGTTGGTTAAATGCCCCATTTAAATCAATTGTAATATGGGGAATTTTTATTTGTTCCCTATGGTGCAGCTGGTTTTGCTCCAGAATGATTCAAATGCTCCTTAGTACACTAGCCTTAATACCTGGTGGAGGCACAGGCATTTTGGTGCTGTTGCCTGGCATGAGAATCTCAGCCTTCACAAACTATGCCATCTGCAACTTAAGTAGTTACAGGAGTAGAAATATAGACTTTGATGGGAGATAATAAAAAACATTTGGCCCATCTAGTCTGATAATTTTTTCTACTGTAAAAACCATAAACCTGCTTGGTCCTTGGTCTTATCTTATGTTTAGGATAGCGTTATGCCTATCCAATGCATGCTTAAATTTCCTCACTGTACAACTACTACTGGTCAACTCTTCGACTTATCTCCCACCCTCTTTGAAGTAAAACTTACACCTAAGTTTCTGATCCTCTAGTTTTAGACTGTTACCTCCGTTCCTAATATTTCTTCACTGCTGTACTTTGTTGAATCACTTTAAGTATTTGAATGTCTCTATCATAGCCCTTCTCTCTCATCTCAAAACTACACAGAACCTTTAACCCATCAATTCACCATTTTAGTAGCCCTTCTCTGAACCCACTCCAGAATATATATAAAACCTTCTGGAGATGTAGTGTCCAGTACTGTACACAATTATCTAGGTGAGGTCTAACCAGGGTGGCATGTGCTAGTGCCTCTAGGTATATAAGCCAGCACCCTACTTGCATTCCCTGCTGCTTTGTTACATTGCCAGCCTACCTTTAAATAATTTCTCCCTAGTCCCTTTTCTCTTGTTGGCAACAACACATTTCCCTTAATACCATATTCTTCCTTTGGATTTGTACTGCCCAAGTGAGTTAGTTTTCAATTTATCCATAGGAAACTGCAGCGTATGCACTCTCGTCCATTCTTGTAATTTACCTAATTAATTTGCCATTTGACTTATTCCCTGAGAAATATGTACCCTGTTGCAAATCTTTGCATCATCTGTAAAAAAAGGCTTATCTTACCTTAAAGACCTTTTACAATATCACAGATAAAGATATTTTAAAAAAATGGGCCACAGTACAGATCCCGGTGGTACCACACTAGTAACAAGGCCTTCCTCTGAATATTCTCTACTAAAACCATCTATCTGATCCATTCAACCTATTGCCTTATACATTTTACTATTTTACATCTCTTACAGGAGTTTGTGCTTCTTATATTTTCTCTTTTTTTTGTGTGTGGTTGAAGTCTTATTTATCTGTGAATTTAAAGTTGGGGAACCAGTGTAGCAAAAGAATCATGAAGAGGTACAGACTGCGGGGTAAGCCTATTGTCCATAAACCTTATCCTTCCCGAACCAAGTGAAGTAAAACTTTCTTAATTTACATCTAAACCTATGTCCCTCTAGTTTTAGACAATGATCTCTTGTCCTAACATTTTTACTACTTTGAAATGTAGTACCCTCCAGTACTTTGCTGAATCCCTTGAATCCCCGGCACTTACTGCTTTTGAACCTGCGTGGAACCAACAGTTTATAAATGTCATCCCACAATTCTTCAGTCTTGTACTGTAAAACACAAAATGGCTGACAAATTGAATAGCATCTGAACCTCCAAAATGTAACCCAGGCAAAATAAGCAAAACCCCCATTGCACTGACATTATAACAGCACCTTCTCAATTGGAAAAAAGGAGCACAATACCTTCACTTTTTGCAGTTGTTTTTTTATATTTTAATGACAACCATATCACCTCAAGATTATTACCAACTACACATAGTAATGCTGTACTTGGTAAATGCTACCCAGCTGTTAATTAACCTAGCTAACATACACCAAAGTCAACTCCAATTAATTAGCAAAACTATATTTAACAGGTAAAAACTATTCAAATTATCAACAAATTAACAATAAACACCTAAATGACTCCATTCAGATTCCGTATCAATTGTCAGATCAGGCCCCAATCTTGTCTAGAAAAAGAAATTAAAATTTCTATTCTAGCAGATTCTTACCAGTTATCTAGTCAGGCCAGAATCTTGTCTACAAGTAGAAATTATAAGCGGATGTAAGCTAATTCTTACCTATGAAAGAGAATAGGAGATATCCGCAAACTGCATACAAAATGGATGTTTCCAGCTGTACTTAGAAATGATGCACTTTGTAAATACTACCTAGCCAAAGGGATAGTAATACTTTATTATTACTAACCCCCATATTGTACATATTTGCCAAATAAATTAATAGCCCCCAGGTTCATCTCTCAAACCTTTATGGTTTGAGAGATAACCGAAGGCAAAGTCCCCCCCCCCCCTTCCCTGAAGTCAGCATTGTGCTGACTGCAGGGATATCCGGTCTGACTTTAATCATGCGGCTCTGCAGCAGAGCCGTGATCACGTTAGTGAAAAATAATTATTTCACTAAAACGGTCTTCTACATGTGCTTGCAAACCAAGCACATGTAGAAGACCATTTTAGTGAAATAATTATTTTTCACTAACGTGATCGCGGCTCAGCTGCAGTGCCGCAAGCCTGTCGTACGACAGACTCCCCTGCAGTCAGTTCAACTCTGACTTCAGGGAAGGGGGGGGGGAGGAGGGAACTTTGCCTTCGGTTATCTCTCAAACCATAAAGGTTTGAGAAATGAACCTGGGGGCTATTAATGTATTTGTCAAATATGTACAATATGGTGGATAGTAATAATAGCTTATTACTATCCCTTTAAATTGGCTGCAATACTTGTTTAATGTCAGAAAACAGGTGTACAGTTTCACCCTTTGAATGCCAGAGGGGTACGCAACACACTGCAAAGCAACCCGTTGTGTACCCCTCTTGTAGTGAGCTAATAATTTATGGTGAAACCCTGAAATATGATACATTCCATCAGATTTCTTGTACATAATTTATTGAGCACGTTATTGTATGGGAATAAAACAAACTTTTTTTGATCATGGGTTATTTATGTAGGGTGGGTTGAGTTCGACTGATTAAGTACAATGGTGTACCTGTTAACACAGAAATTATGCTCAAGGCACTATATTTAGAGAACTGTTTATAATTGTTTTTAAAATTTTTTAAGCTGCTGTTCATATGTAGGTCGTCGGGGAGGAGGTCCTCAGGCTATATCCATAGGCAAAAACTGTGACAAGTTTGGCATTGTGGTCCATGAGTTGGGTCACGTTGTTGGATTCTGGCATGAGCACACCCGGCCAGACAGAGATGAGCATGTGTCAATTGTAAGAGAGAACATACAGCAAGGTGAGTTGAAACTAAATTCTTTTTGCCTATTCTGACATAATTTGAATGTATAAGGCTACAGTGTTTCAAATATCTTCTAGATTAAGATCTGCATTTTAGGCTTTTCAAATATTGGAATGAATCCTTTGTTTCGTGTTCACAATTGGCCAAGCACCATTTTTTAAAATTCCTTTCTCTTACATCCAATATGGAACCCAGGAACCATGGGGTTGAGTTATTCATTTCAAAGGGCAGGGCACATTACAAAAGACAGGGTCTTTGGGGCAGAGACTCCCTCCAGCTCAACCCCCTCCTACCAACTTCCAGTGTCATGTGCTCTGCCAAGCTGCAAGGAAGTGCAGTGACCATCCTTTAGTTGTCTTAGGGTTTTTTTTTTTTTTTTTAATTAATTTATCTTTAGACTAGTTGAAGAGCTCGTTACACGGACCACAGTGCCACTGCCAGTTGGTCGCAGGGCAGTCGTGTGCAGTAGAGACTGCCCACGCCACGGCTAATACAGTGCCAGCCGGTCACGGGGCAGTCGTGCAGTAGAGACTGCCTGTGCCGCGGCTGATACAGAGCTGGACGCTCCTTTGGAGCGTCCAGCTCTGTATCAGCCACAACGCAGGCAGTCTTTACTGTGCATGACGGCAGCACGCACAGCAGTCTCTACTGCGCATGACGTTACACACGTTTTAACAAATTATTATATAGGATATGGGGCAGTATAATGCCCCATTAGGCAGGCTCTTAACACTGGCTTTCCTGGAGTTGGATTGTCCAGTTCACAAGTGCCTTGTGGACCTTTTGCCCTGTGGCGGTTGACTTTATAACAGGTCTGTTCCTCATAACCGAGTCTCTTAGAGATTGTGCCCTTTTTCAGATGAGAGTTTGGTGACAGAAGATTTAGTAACCCTTGGAGTGTCTTCGTCCACAGTATGTCCCATGCTGAGCTGTCTCACACACTGTGTGTTTTGCTATATTGTACACTCATTTATAGCCCTTACTAGTTGAAGAGACCGTTACATGGGCCACAGTGCCATTGCCAGCTGGTCACGGGTCAGTCATGCACAGTAGAGACTGCCCACGCTGCGGCTGATACAGAGAGCGACGTTCTGTATCAGCCTCGTCACGGGCAGTCCCTATTGCGCATGACTGCATTGTTACACACATTTTAGCAAATTATTATATAGGATTCTCTGTGTTGCTAAGCAAGGGAGAAGACTACAGTTCCCATAATGACCCAGTTACCAAGTTTTTTCAGATTGGCTGGAACGATTACTGGTGGCCATCTTACTTCTACCTTGCTTATCCTACACTGAGGCTGACTCATCTGCTCTTTTCTCTAGTTTAACCACTTTCATATCCGGTAAGTACTTTAGGTCTTTCTGGGGGCTTTGCTTTCAGCTGGGGATATTTTAACTAGTTTCTTACTAGTTTGGACAGTTTCTCTGGACATGTTTGACCCTAAGGGGCATATTGGGAAATCCAAGGCGAAGGATTCAGCTCCATTTACTTACTATTATTCATGCTATACTGGACGTCCAAGGGTATATTCTTGGGTTTCTATGAAGTTTCTCTTCTTTTAGTGTGGCCCCTTCCACTCCACCGGGGCCTTTCAGCATTGAGCAAGAGCCAGCCTGGGTTAAAACTCTATCTTCAGTGACAGGTATCACATCTTCTGTTCAGTGGTTCACCATTCCTTGAAACCTTTACCCAAGGTCATTCTCAGGTTATTGGGGTATCCTCTGAGGAGGAATTGGACTCAGTGGATGACGAACATATGGACTCTTCCTTCTCCTGTGGAGATTCCTATAAGGCTGAGGGCTCATCAAAGCGGTGCTGGAGACATTTCAGGTCTCTGAGACTGCGGATGTGGGTCTGCCTCTCCAGGTAATTTCCAGAGACATAAGAATGACACTTCTATCTTTCCTCCCAATGACACTGTTGATCAGTTCCTTATAGAAGAATGGAAAACTCCATATAATAATCTTTTTCCTTAATAAACGTTTCTCCAAACGATACCCTTTCACAGCTGAGGCACTGATTCAGTGGCCTTCTACCCCTGCTGTCGGCCTTTCCCCCCCATCTAGTGGTTGTCTAAAAATGCTGCCTTTCCCCTTTGTCACGGGGAGACTATGGAATAACGACACAGACAAGTACAGATACAGTAAAATCAAAATCTTTATTAAAATAAGGACAGAAATAATACAGAAAGCACTTCCCCAACCCTCACAGGACCAGGTGTGGAGACAGTGCACAAACACTTCCCCAACCCTCACTAGCCAGGTATGGAGACAGCACACGATCCACTGATTGAAGAGAGGCTGATCCCAATCTGACTACAGAATGAAATAGTAGCAAGGATAGCAGTAGCTAGTAGTGAGGCTGAAGCAGAAACGCCCAAGCAAAATGAGAGAAACTCCCCTAGAACGCTAGGGTAAACCTACAGGCAACGGTGACTAAAGGTACCCCAGAACACTAGAGTAGCGATAGGCAATGGTGACTCAAGGTACCCCAGAACGCTAGGGTAGCGATAGGCAATGGTGACTCAAATCCCTAGTACGCTAGGGAATACCCAAAGGCACTAACCATTGGTAACAAGCAGAAAGGAATAGCCAGAGACAATGTCTGGCACAGTGGGCGAAACACAGCTTGTACTAGAGGGATCAGCTAGAGCATAGTCTAGAGAGAGAGTGGAGTCAGTCGGGCCAAGGGTCGTAAACAAAGTAGGAAGTCAGCCAAGACATAGTCAGAACTGTATCGGATAGTCAGCCAGAGTTGGGGTCAGCACAGAGAGGGCAGTCAGACGGAGCCTAGTGTCAGACCGGAGCGGATAGTAAGACGTAGCCAAGGGTCAGACCAGTGTGGAAGGCAACAAGTCAGGGATCAAAACATAGCCGGAGTCAAACGTAGCGAGAGGTCATACACGGATCAGAGCATAGGAATCTCACAAGAGCTAGCGCACAGGTACACCATGAAAGGGCAAGGGAGTACTTGCAGACTGAGGCCTATAAGGCCTAGCAAGTAGGCGGAGACTCACTCTGGCAATTACTATAGGCCTATAAGAATAGCGAATGCGCATAAGCGTGACACTCAGGAAGTGATAGACAGTGTCACCCGCAACAGCGCTGTTAGTGGGCAATCATGGGCACTGTGATACCCTTGTGGATGTCGCAGGGCTCAAGGACCAGGCTGACAAGTAGCTTAACTCTGTACTTAAGGCAACTTTGTGGCTACTGCGGCAGCTTTGAGGCCTGTTTTTGCCTTTACTTGGGTCAATAGGGATGTTGCTGTGTGGGGAAAACAACTATCTGAAGCTATGCATTCTGATAGCTATGCATTCTGATGTCCCCAGAGAGGACATGCAAATTCTTTTCGTCATGGAAGTGAATTCTTATAGTACTGAACCTTTTTGTTGTGACCATATTTTCAGGAAAATTCTCAGCCTTTTCTGCTTCCAGGGGCCGCACCCTATGGCTCAAGATTTGTTCTGCGGACCACTCCTAAGTAATCGCTGGTGTCCTTGCTTTTCAGAGGAACGCTCTGTTCAAGCTTGACCTAAAGCAGATTATTAGCGATGCTACAGGTGGGAAGAGCACCTTGTTACCCCAGATTTCTACCAAGCGGTCCATTCTTTCAAGAAAGATGTGTTGGTTTGTTACCCTACTACCAATTTGGGGGGGGGGGCAGAGGGTGCAAATCCCATAGGTCTTGTAAATGTACCCAGCCGCAAAGGCCAGACACAAGCATTAATCTGCAAAGTCTAAGTCTGTAAAGGTAACCTTTGCATGAATCGTGGAATCCTGGTTAGTTGTTGCCTGTAGGGGGTCTCCATCCGTGGTAACAAACAGGTGAGTTTTGTGGGTGGTATCAGAAGGGTACCACATAGATTTAAAATTCCTACCTCCATATATATATTCTTTTTGTCAAACCCAGAAAAGGAGCAGCTTTTGAAAGATGCAGTCTCCACTCTTCTGGAAAAGCAGATTCTGGTACCCATGACAGTCCAAGAGCACTTTTAAGGTTTTTTATTCTAACCTTTTTGTGATTCCTTATTGGTTAAGTGGTTACGATGTGCTTCATGAAGGAATGTTTGCATTCTGTCATACCATCATTGTGCCTGTGGGTGTTTCTAACCTCTTTGGATCTTCAGGAGACTTATCTGCAAGTCACTATCCTCCCAGACCAGCAGCACTTCCTGTGGTTTGCTTTTGTTGCAATCACTACCAGTTCATGGCTCTGCCATTTGGCCTGGCTTTGGGTCGAGAATCATCACGTAGTTCGTGGCAGCCTTGGCCACGTACATCCATGTCCAAGGCATTTATCTGACACTGTATTAGGAAAATCTTCTGATCAAGGTTCCTTCAGAGGAACTCTTCTCTCTTCATGTCCAAGAATGTGCCCACATTCTTGTGCTTCACGATTGCATTCTCAACCTCTAGAAATCTTCTCATATTCCATCCCATTTATTGGTGTTTCTGGGCATGAAATTCAACATCCTACAGCGAAAGGTGTTTCTCACAGTAGAGAAGATTCAGTCCCTGTTTCAGGATGTCTTACAGGTGTTTGAGTGGCTCTTGCCCACGATCAGGGACTACGTTCGAGTCCTGGGTCATCTGGTGTCTGCATTGGAGGCTGTCCCCTAGGCAGAGTTCTTTGAAGATCTTGTCCAGGTGACCACATTTCACCCATCAGGTGACTCAGTCTTTTCTGGTCAGGGAGGATCTACATTGGTGGCTTCATCTTTCACTTTTGACTCAGGGGAGACTCTTTGTGATCCCATAGTGGAACCTGATGATGACAGATGCCAGCCTGAGGGGCAAAGGTTGACCCTGGGACACCTAGGTGCCCAGGGCAAGTGGACATAGAGAAGAGTCTGCTGTCCATCAACATCCTGGAACTCCAAGCAGTTTGTCTGGCTCTCTTGCGGGAACTTCGATGATGAACTCATCAGTCATTCATGAACCGAGTCCAGACTGACCTACTACTTCAGGGACCCTTGTGGTAAGAGGATGTGGAGAGACTGGCCTTGACTGCATGGCTTTTGAGGCCACCATTCTAAGGTGGAAGGGATTCTCTCATGATGTAATCTCCATGGTGATACAGGCTAGGAACCCGGCCTTCTCCAAGGCATACCATAAAGTCTGGTCCATTTTTCACCAGTGGTGTGTTAACAGGAATGTGCCTGCGCTTGTCTGAGCTTCGGATGATGTCCTTCCTTCAGGATGGAGTCACAAGAGTCTCGGCTTGAGCTCACTCAAAGTACTGATCTCAACTCTGTTATCTTCCAGAAGTGTATTGCCATTATCCCGGATGTGAAGACCTTTCTGCAGGGGGTGTCTTCTTGTCTTTCCCCCTTTTCTTGGTCTTAGGTGTCCTTCAGAGGCCCCCTTTTGGGCCTCTGGCTGCTATCACTTTGTGTCAATTAACTATGAAGATGGCGTTCCTTTTGGCAAGTGGTCTCTGTTAGGAGGGTGGCTGAGTTGCATGGTCTGTCTTGCTTGCAAGCGTCCATTCCTGGTATTTTACTAGGATAAGATGATACTTCATACCTTACAGGAGTTATTTCATCCCTGTCTCTGACGTGTCTCTGACTTTCACATCAATCAGGAGATTGTTGTGCTTTCCTTTTTTCCTGACCCTTCATCCACTCATGAAAGGAATCTCCATCTACTGCATGTTGTGTGCTGTCTTAATTACTATGTACACCACACTCAGCCTTTTCACAAGTCTGACTCTTTTGTCATCCCTGAGGGACCTTGGGTGGATCAGGCTACATCCAAGTTTACCATTGCATATTTGATAAAGTCTACCAAATGCCAGGTGTACATGATCCAGAAGAAACCTGTTCCTTTGAAGATCACAGTGTACCCCACCAGATTGGTGGGTTCTTCTTGGGCTTACAAGGACTTAGCCTCACCTGAATAGCTATGCAAGGCTGTTACATGGTCCTCCTTGCATACATTCACCAAACACTATTGTGTCAATATCCTGGCCTCGGGTGAGACCAGCTGTGGCCGGAAGATTCTTCAGGTGGTTTTGCTGTTTTGTTGTTCTTTTTTCTTTGTGAACTGTGTAGGAATTATAGCTCTTTATACATGGTCCTTCGATTTTAGGGGACCAAATTTAATTGGACAAATAGCAATCTTAGACAAAGTTGTCATATTAAGTACTTTTGTTGCAAATCTTGATGACTTCTTGAACTCAATAGATGTCACCAGAAGCCGGATATCATCCCTGGTGATGCTTGACCAGGCTTCTACTGAAGGCATCTTCTGTGAAACATATTCTCAGTTATCAGATTCTGGTCAGGTGATTGTCATGGCCAGTCAAGAACATTCAACTTTTTGGCCATGAAAAACTCTTTGGCTTCCCTTACTGTACATTTTGGGTCATTGTTCTGCTGCAAGATGAAGTGCCTTCTAATGAGTAGATAAGCTGTTTCTGTAAACTTCAGAATTTATCTTGCTGCTGCCTTCAGCAGTCACATCATCAACAAAGACAACATACATACTCAAGCTAGAATACTACCTCCATCATGTTTCACATATGAATGGTATGCTTTGGGTTATGTGCATTTCCTTTCTTTCTCCACATCTGGACATTTCCACTTAGGGGTGTACTCACTTTTGTTGCCAAGGTTTAGACAATGGCTGTGTGTTGAGTTATTTTGAGGGGGACAGCAAATTGACACTGTTATACAGGCTGCACACTCACTACTTTGCATTGTAGCAGAGTGTCATTTCTTCAGTGTTGTCACATGAAAGATAAAATAAAAATATTTACAAAAATGTGAGATACGTGAGATACTGCACATATAGTTAATTTCCTTAAACCCCACAACTGCTATGTTGTTAACAGTTTTAGTGAGTATTTTAGGCCTTTGAAAAAGTCTGTATGTGTTGTTTTTGACTCCTGACAGTATGCATGTGGCAGTGTATTAAAACAATGGCCATTATTTATTTAAGGGACGGTAAAGATTAAAAAGTAATTTGAACTATAGTAACCTATTATCAAGTGTGACAGATTCCAGTCACTTTCTTTAAAATGTTGTTTAATGGGGATCTTTATTTAAATTCACCCTAATGCCCTTTCTAGTGGTGTCAACTCCTGCATTCAGATCTGGTTGCTCATATAGACACCACCCACATAGCACAGTAGCTATTGTAACTGAGTGAGATATGTCCCTTACTTCTATGCTTTCTCTATTTCGAGAACAGAAACGATAGCAAAACTTACCACTGGATCTCTGTGGGCAATATCTGGTCAAGTGAACAGAGTCAGCTCCTTCTGAATGAAGTAAGGGATGTCACTGACAAGGGTGAAGAGAGGGATTTATAGTAAATATGTGTAACAGTCTGGATATTACTCTGGAATAGGGTAGTCACAGGATGCTTGAGAGTGGCGAGTTGTGTGCATGGCTGTTGTTTGGTCTCGGTCTCTACGGTCGCCTAGTTGCAGCTTATGCTGATGGTAAAAGTGCTAGCCGCAAGGCCAGCTATCTAACCCCGGTAGAGCTGAGAAATGGACCAGCATGGACACCACAGGTGACCACAAAAATGGCTTCCTATTCCTAGGTGATTGGGGAATCCGAATGCAGAGGAGATGAAAAGAGTAATACCCTGGCAAAGTTCTGGAATGTGGTGGTCCCTTTAAGGGAAACTGGAGAACTGTGACTTTAAATACAAGGAGACTGTAAGAAATTAAACTGGATGTCAGTAGAGGAGTGGAGCCCAACATCAGAGGCATGCTGGAAAATGTAGAGAGCAGAGAGGAGCACAGAGCCAGGGAGACTGACAGGTACATAATACCATAGGCTGAAGGGAGATATCCGCAAAGCGGGCAAAGGAAGAAGTCACCAGAACGAGGCTCTTATACAGAACAGCTAAAGGACAATAGTACAGCTGGTTCAGTGCAGAGAAGCAAAGGATCAAACGGCACACAGGGTTAGGAACACAGCTGGATCAATACTGCGTAGTCACAGAAGTGAGGCACCAATTCAGCAGGCAGTGCATGTGGTTAGGAACACAGCAGGGTCAATACCAAGTAGTCACAGAAGCAATGCACCATTTCAGCAGGCAGTACACAATGTCAGAAACACAGACGGATCAATACTGAGTAGACACAGAAGCAAAGACAGGGTACCAGTAGCAGCAGACAAGAACATAAAGTCAGGAACACTCCAGGTATATCAGGAGGAGAGCACCGCTCCGGAATTCAAGACAAAGAGCTTGCAGAATAGGTGGATTACCTGAGCAAATGTGCAGAATAAAAAAAGCCAATAGTGAGAGAGAGGACATGACCACCTCAACACAGGGGAAATAGAGGGGACAATATTACTATTAAGCCAGTGTTTTGGTGTGACTGGAATCGGTCACACTTTAAAATACTTAACTATAGTTTATACCTTCCCTTTATACTTTGAAGGTCCTTTACTTTGGAATTCTTTTGCACATCTTGGCCTGTGGCAGAATCCTTAAGTATTGAATGAGAAATCTGTACTCCATTCCTGGCATGTATGGCCACTTTGAGGGTGAAAAGTACTTATTCACGTCAGGTCTCCCTTTCGTTTTTCTGTGAACTAATACAAGCATATTGTTTTTTATTCAGCATGTTGGCTGGCTTCACTGATTAGTAATTCTCAGGTACATTCTTGAAAATAAACTACACTAAGCTTAGATATACTATAATTGGGGTAGCCAACCCTTGTCCTCAAGAGCTACAGTGTATGCTTTCACTATATCTGTTTTAAGATGTCCATTACAATTTTAAATCCGTTTAAACTATGGGAAAAGAAAATCTTGACATATTTTCAATGCTTTGTATCTTGTGTTTTTTTTTGTTCCTAAAAGATGATGTTCCATGAAGTGTTTATATGTGGTTATCATTGCAGGTCAGGAATACAACTTCCTTAAAATGGAGCCAGGTGAAGTGAATTCTCTGGGAGAAACATATGATTTTGACAGTATCATGCATTATGCCCGGAACACTTTCTCAAGGTTGGAATCTAAGGTTATGTCTCTTAAGTTCTTCATAGTATTTGTTATTTTATGTTCATGTAATCAAGCGTGACTTCTACTTTTTATATGGCGCCATGTATGTCTATGGTTTACTGTTCATTCAATGCCAGTTTTGTATTCCCTCAGAAATGGGGAGTGAGAGCTTAACTTAATGTGGCATGAAAATACTTGAGTGGTTAATAAGCTATATATTTTCAGTGTGTTTTGGTGCATATGGTAGCCAAGAATCTGGAATCTTTTGAATGTCACACTGCTTGCTGCCTTTCTGTTAACCCTTTTATTGTCAGAGTGTGAGCAACACATTGCTTTGCACTCTGGCACTCAAAGTGTTAAATCTATAGAAAGAAGTAGAACACTAAAAAATAATACATTTGGTTTTATGTAAAATAATATCTTAATATTACTGTATAACAATTTGCCAGATATGGAACTGATTAATATTGAATAATGAACCATGCAATTATGTTTTAAAGTAATATTTTTCATTGTCTTCTGGAATCTCCATGTTTTCTAGTTTTAATAGATATTCTACAGTCAGGCCAGTATAGCTAAAGAGCTGTTCGTTGCCTTAAATCAGGGCTGTCCAAGTTCAGTCCTCAAAGGCTATCAATAGGCCAGGATTTAAGGAATTCCTTGAATAAGCCCAGGTGAGTTAATCAATAGCTCATTTATTTTGATTGGCTCACCTATGCTTAAAGGGATAGTAATGTTTCAAAATAAAAGCAGCTCCAATTAATCTTCATAGTATTTGGCCCATGGAGAGTGTTATTTCAGTACTGTCAGAGTTGTAGTTCAAGACTAAGTGAATGATAAAGTATCCCCCTCCCACCCCTTTTACCTAGTGTAAGCCACCTCCCCTCAGATGTGGAATCTGGTCACTTGACAGGACAGCTTGCAGCAAGAAACAATCTTCTTCCTGTGAGCATAAGGAAAACCCTGCCTGCCTTGACAGGTTTTTCTTATTTTTTCTTATGCTCACTTGAACATTGTCCCTTGCTGTGACCCATCTAGACAGTCTTGCTGCTCTGAGGTGAGCAGTGCTACATCAGTAAAAGTGGCATGAGGGGGATATGTTATCATTCAATTACTCTTGAACTACAACTCTGAGAGTATTGAAATAACACTCCTCATGGTCCAAATACTATGAAGATTAATTGGCGCTTCTTTTATTGCAAAACATTACTATCCCTTTAAGTTTTATAGTCAGCATGACAAAACAAAGTATAGAATGCATGACAATATTCATAAATATATATTTGAATCTCAACATTCACAATTTCATTGAAAAAAAGTGGCACACCAAAGTGCCAGGGCCCCTGGTTAAGAAACACTGCTTTATTAAATATTTTGATTAGAGATGCACCGATACCAAGTTTTTAAGACCAAGTACGAGTACCGATACTTTTTTCAAGTACTCACCGATACCAATTACCGATACTTTTTTTTGCTGTCATTTGCCAGATTTCCAAGTACCTAAAGCATATATGCTTTAGGTACTTGGAAAACTGGCAAATGACTGCAAAAAAAAAAGTATCGGTAATTAGTATCAGTGAGTACTTGAAATATATATATATATATATATATATATATATATATATATATATATATATATATATACACACACACACACACACACACATACATACATATACATACACACACCACCTCTTGATTCTCCTCTTTTACATCTTATTCCCCCTCTTGATTCCCACCTTTTACTTCATTCTCCCCCTCTTGAGACCCCTTCTTTTGCTTTGGCTTTTTCTCTCCCTTTTGATCCCCGTTTTTCCTCCTCCTTGACAGTTGATTCCACCCTTTTGCCTCTCTCTCCCTTTTGCCTCTTCTTGGCACCCTTCCTTTTGTCTTCTGATCCTTCCTCCTTTTGCCTCTTTTTTTTTTTTTTTTTTTTTTTTCCCTTAGTCCCTTTTGTCTCTTTTTCTCCCTCTTGACCCCCCTCTCTGCCTCTTTCACCAAATGTTGCCTGTAAATGGATAATGGGATCTGTATTCCTCCACAGTGGAAGAGTCACAGAAGCCTCACCCCTGCTGTATACACCCCTGCGTATACATCAAAAATTTGCCATTGCATGTGTGTGGTAACAAAGAAGCAATATGTTTGATTTATACTAAATATGCCATTATATCAATCACATAAACAGATAACCCCCACAATAGTAATCAAGGCCATAACTGTCAGTGATGGTGCAGTTGCCCATAATGTAGCAACTACCTGAAAATCTATGTGAAAACTACATAAACCATATGTGAGCCAGAAGGTTGAGCGTTGATCATTATCGTATGCAAACTGTTAACAGTTAACTGTTAACTATTAACACTGTTAATACAGTGTATTATGTATTACAGTGATTGGGAAATACATATGCGCAATAAGGACACACACCTTTCCCAGATTTTCCATTATTTAAACTGGGCCTATTAATACCTTAAACGCTTGAAGTGTCTTGTTCGCTGTTTTGTAATGCGTTGCACACTTTTCTAAGACTCGCTGGGTTACAACTTCCATTTAATGTAATTAGGATGTCTCCACTATGATGACTTTGGTTTACCCCAGAATTGCTTTTTAGTACATGCAATGAGAGCAGATTGCACTGTCATTGCATGTTTCCCAATTCTCCGGTGAGCCCTGAATAATCAGTAGAGGCCCGCCTGGCAGAAAAGTCTGGGAGAGAACGTCCATGTCCTATACTAAGGTCTCACTGTGAAGCCTCTCAAACCTGGTAATTTGTTCAGGGATAAAAGAAACAAACTCCCGGTAACTCCGTTCAGTCACCGCACAGACACAAGCCAATAAGGCCACCACACATGTGCACTGAGCAGAATCCCCCTCTATCTTGATCCCCCCTTTCCTATCTTACCCTCCTCTGCCGGGTGCTCGCTGTTCTCTCGTGAGCCCCGGCAGAGGTCAGCGTCGGAGCGTTGCTATGGTAACCCGTGGCAACGCTCCGACGCTGCAAGAGGGGGAGAGGTGACCGGGAAGCATTGTGAGCAGCTTCCCGGGCGCCTTCTCTGCAGCACCGACCCTGACACAGGGTATCGGTGCTGGCATCGGCCGCATTTGCGCGAGTACAAGTACTCGCGCAAATGCCGGCATCGGCACCGATACCGATGCCAGTATCGGTATCGGTGCAACCCTAATTTTGATCTCTCAGGGAAGAACAATCCATCCCGGGGGGAGGGGGGCTCAAAATTTGGAATGTTATTGAAATATTATACTGTAAATTCTATTGTCATTTGGGAAGGGGAAGGGGAATGAAGGATATCTCCAGAAAGAATTCACACATTTTTATATCTATCTGGATTTTCAACATAATCTAATTACACTTTTGTTAAAGGATTACCATATACAGATATGTATATGTACAGCAGTTATCAAATTATCATAAAGGTAGAACAGTCATTTGTAATACAGCCTTAAAGGGATAGTAATACTTCTTTATTTTATTTTGTAGGCATTAAAAAAACATGAAGAACGATATAAGTCTTATCTCTCAAACCTTTATGGTTTGAGAAATATTCACAAGCAAAGTTTCCCCTACCGCCCCTTTTACCTAGTGTAAACAATCTCTTCTCAGATGTGGAATCCAGTCCATAGACCAGACAGATAACAGCAGGGGACAATCTTCTTTGTATGAGAACAATGAAAGCCCTGCCACCCTTGACAAGTTTTTCAGGTTTTTCTCTTATCTTAATTGAAGATTGTCCATCTCTGCAGTCTACCTGGGCACCTCCCTTCTGCTCTGGCTGAGCAGTGTTACATCAGTAAAAGGGGCGGGAGGGGGATACTTTGTCATTGAATTACAACTCTGACAGAATTGAAATAACACTCTCCAAAGTCCAAATACTATGATGATTAATTAGAGCTGCTTTTATTATGAAACATTACTATCCCTTTAAGAGAACATTACAGTGGGAGTTTCAGTGAATAGCTAAATAATGTTAGTTGGATGATGTCAAGAGTTGATGTGATTTGCAGTAAATCAACAGATTAGAGTGAAATTAATACAAAACGTTATCTCAAGGAATAAGAGGGCCCTTAATTTGTTTAATGGAAGATTTTACTTTTACTTACATGGGATTCCTTCATATATCTTTTGTGTGTGTGTAAAATGTTTGCATAGTATCTGCAGTTTCATGTATTTGCTGAGCTTCATTTTAGTCTGCATATACATCTCTCCACAATAGACAATTGGCAAAAGAAGTCTGAATGATAAATTCTACAGGACAAGACCCTCCCATAGTGCATTAGACACATACCTTGGTATGTCCTTCGATTAGTCCTGTAGGCATAGTTCTCCTTTAAGGATATTGGTATAAAAACACATTTTATATTTAAACGAATTGTATTTTTGAAAGAGAACTGCAGATATTCAATTTTTATAAACTTACTGTAGTATCCAACAATGGTAACTTGTTTTGATTACTTTTTAAATATACTTATGAGGAAATGTTTCTGCTACTTTCCATATGCAAAGCCAGCTTCATTAAATTGCAACGATACTATTGTTATGGGTTATCTAGCATAGGAGCTGATTGTTAAATGATCACAAAAAGGAAAAAACTGATACTGTAAACCAATCTTTCAAAGCAGCTGTAGGCAGACTGGGCATAATTCAGGAACCAAATGCAAAAGAACAGGTTTATGTCTGGTAAAATGCCATATTTATCAATCAAATGGATTATAAAGCAACTTAGTTTAGCATAGGGGTAATTATTTATGGAATTGTTTTCTACTTGGAACTCTACACAAAGCTGCATGTGTAATTCAAAATTCACGGTGTCTTATATCCCTAAAATGCAGTAAATTCATGATTACATTTGGAACTTAATTCTTCCATTTAACAACTTTCATTGTAAATGGAAACATTCCTAATTGGTCTAGTCCTTAAATGTGGTATGCTGCCACCTGCTGGTATGTTGAAGAGTTGATTGTAACATGTATAGTCCAATTCAAACTGAAAACAGCAAATCAGATACATTAATAATGCCTTGTAATATGGTGTTTACCAAATGTGCACTTAAAATGCACAAAACGTTGTGTGAAAAGTGCACAGATAATAGAAATACATAAATGAAGTGCTATTGAAAGCACTATTGATAAAATCTCAGCAACCTTCTGGTGTTCATAGCAGCCGTAAATTCTGGTTCTGTTTTATGGCTGCTGCAGACAAGAATCACCAAAAACATTTCATGTGGATTCATTCCACTTTCAAGTTCACTTTATTGTCTTGACAGTCTTACATGTTTTCATTAGCAGCTGTGTCCAGTACTGTACCTGATAGGCCCAGAACAGGTCAGGAATGATTCAATATTAAGGAAACATCAATTCTTCAACATACTGCTTCTTAAGCACAGGTGAATAAATCAGTGGCTCAGCCATTTTGACCTGTGGCCATGCAGAAATAACCTTAAAGGAATAGTGATGTTTACATATTATGGCAAAGTGGATTCTTCAATATGCAGTACTGTGCAAAAGTCCTAGGCAGGTGTGAAAAAATGCTGTAAAGTAAGAATGCTTTCAAAAATAGACATATTAAAAATTTATTTTTATCAATTAACAAAATGTATAGTCAGTGAACAGAAGAAAACTCTAAATTAAATCAATATTTTGTGTCACCACCCTTTGCCTTCCAAATAGCATCAGTTCTTCTAGGTACACAAAGTCAGGGATTTGTAGGCATATAGTAAGGTGGAAAGCGGTACAAGAATGGGGGACTGCAGTCCCCCATTCTTGTACCACTTTCCAGGCCTTTAATGAACAACCTGCCCTCTGCTACATCTAAATATTTCACATTTTGACTCATCATTCCAGAGGACCTGCTGCCATTTTTCTGCATCCCAGTTCCTGTGTTTTTGTGCATCGTTGAGTCGCTTCGCCTTGTTTCCACAATGGAGCTATAGCTGTGTGTGAAAACACACTTCTGACCAGACTTCTCTGGACAGTGGATGGGTGTACCACGATCCTTCTGTTTTCTGCCAGTTCTGAGCTGATGGCATTGCTGGACTTCTGATTAAGAAGGGAAGTAAGCATGATGTGTCTTTCATCTGCTGCACTAAGTTTCCTTGGCTGACCAGTGTGTCTACGGTCCACAACGTTGTCTGTTTCTTTGTGCTTCTTCAACAGTGAAGCATGGTGGAAGTTCCTTGCAAGTTTGGTGCTGCATTTCTGCAAATTTCTGCAATTCTGAGAAGTACAAGCATATACTTATCCATGATGCAGTACTATCAGGGAAGCATTTGATTGGCCCCAAATTTATTCTGCAGCATGACAACAACCCCAACCATACAGCCAAAGTCATTAAGAACTATCTTCAGCATAAAGAACAGAGAGTCCTGGAAGTGATGGCAACAGAGCCCTGATCTCAACATCATCGAGTCTGTCTGAGATTACATGAAGAAAGAGAAGCAACTGAGGCTGCCTAAATCCACAGAAGATCTGTGGTTAGTTCTCCAAGATATTTAGAACAAACTGTGTGCAAGTGTACCTAGAAGAATTAATGCTATTTTGAAGGAAAAGGGTGGTCACAGCAAATATTGATTTGATTTCGATTTCTCTTATGTTCACTCACTATCATTTTGTTAATTGATAAAAAATAAACTATTAACATGTCTGTTTTTGAAAGTACTCTTACTTCACAGCATTGTTTCCAAACCTACCTAAGACTTTTGCACAGTACTGTACTTTTTAATAATGAAGTGTACCTTTCTAACTGTCCATAACTTGTCATCTTCATTTTATTTTGTTTTAAAGTGTCCCACTCCCACCCTTTTTCCTTATGTAATGCTGACTCCCCTCAGATCTAAAATTTGGTCGCTTGACCGAACAGATTGCAGTGAGTACAATCTTCTGTCTATCAGAAAAAGGGAAATCATGTCTCCCTTGAGGAAGGAGGGACGGTTTTTCCTTATGTTGACAGAGGATTGTCCCTCTTTGCTACCCATCTGGACTGGCTTTCTGCTCTGAGGGAAGCATCATGACGTATAGAAAAAGAGCAGGAGGATGACACTTTAAATTCAAATTAAAAAAACCCAACTTTATAGATAGTTAGAAAGGTACACTTTGTTATAAACAAGAAGAATCAACCTTCCCATAATATGTAAACATTTATATCCCTTTAACCCATTCACGACCAATGACGTGCCAGGACCGTCACGGCGGTCCAGCACTTAAGGACCAATGACGGTCCTGGCACGTCATGGAGTTCAGGGCTCCCGGCGTGGCTGCACGCTGCTCTGGGAGCCCTGAACCAGAAGTGCTAAAAAAAAAAAAAAAAAGCCCCGTGACTGTCAAGTGCCGGCCGCGCATGTGCGCGCCGGTCCTTAAGGGGTTAAGGTTTATATCTGTTTAGCCACAGGTCAAAATGGCTTACCCACTGGTTTATTCACCTGTACTTTAGAAGCAATATCCTTGAGTTGAGGATGGATACTTCTTTAGCATCCAGGAAGTAAATTGCTTAGGATCAATATTACATTTGCACTTTTATTATCTAAATGCAGATTTATACATGTATACATAAGAGGTACCCATATAAGTAGTAAGAAACTAAAACATGTTAATGTTTACATTAGCCCCCAAAAAATCCCAACATTGGTTCAATTTACCAAGGTATCACTGTGCCCGTGATTCTGCCTATGTGTTACTTGTCAGGTTCCCATTGCTGAACAAGCAGTGGCATTGCTGGTCGCTGCCGCCTGACTGCTGGCCTCTAGGTTGCAGACACGCGTCACTGACGTCATGCTCGTTGTTTTGAACTTTCGGCACTATTGGCTAGAGGACTGAGCTTCAGTGCCCTTTCATGGTGTACCTGTGCATTGCTACTGTTGTCTCTCTTTTGACCCTTGCTTGGCTTCCAATTATCCTTTGATGTGATCCTTGGCTGTGTCTGACTATCTGCTCCGTGTATGACCCAGGCCTTGTCTGACTACCGCTCCATGTATGACCCAGGCCTTGTCTGACTAACCTCTCCGTGTGTGACCCAGGCCTTGTCTGACTACCTGCTCTGTGCTTGACCCTGCCTTAGGCTGACTACTGATCTGTGAGTTCTGCGGCTCTGGCTGACTGTCTGTTCCAGTTTGACTTGTGGCTCTGTCTGACTACTTGCACCGTGCATTCTCCGGTAGTGTTGGACTTCCACACTCTCTTCCATAGTCGCTGCCTCTCGCTCCCTACAACTTAGAGCATTCATCACCTCCCTGGTACTGTGGTGTCTGACTTCCATCCAGCAGTCTCTAGGTTAGTCTTGCTAGGTATTGCTAGGTCACTCTACGCTCTGGCATTCCCAGACTAGCTTTACCTCCTGGATGCTGCCTGCAGGTCACCCTGGCCTCACTCCTGTACTGATCCCTTGCTCTCTAGGCTTCTGCAGTACCTCTCCATAGAACCACAGGATGGTGTACCACCCTTGCTGCCTTTACGATCTGTTGGCAGAGATCGTAGCTCAGTGTCAGCTCCTGGGTAGTGGACTGTGCGCTGTTCTCACGCCTGTCCCTGGGAAGGTTGGGGAAGTGTATTGGCTCTTGTATTTTATCTTAATAAACTGGTTAAAATTCACCTGTACCTGTTTTGTGTGTTTGTTATCATAAGTGTACCATGGCAAAAGGCTAATGTAATTGGAACAGGTCCATAAAATAAAAATAAATAATGCCATTTCATTGCACTGGTCTAATTGACAAGATTGCTTGGGTGCACAAATTCCATATTTGGGTGCGCAAATAGCAATCTCCACACATTTCTATTGGTAATTTTTCTTTTCTATACATTTGCTTCCGAGTTTGATATACTAAAGTATAGGTAACTGCGAACAATCTCAACTGTAAACCTATCCCAAATATTTTTGGGGTGATTGATTCATTTTTACAAGCACATCATAAAAAGATCAGATTTTCATTTGTAAAAATAAACCCTTTTTTTGTAGTACTTTTATCTTCTTCAAGATAGTGTATCATCATCAAAATGTTGTTTATTCAGATAAACACCACATCATTTTTTAACGTATTTTAATGTTTTCTTGTGGTGCATTGTACTTTCTTGCATAACTTTGTGAGTGATAAGTTTTTGTGAATAATTAAGCTGAAATATATTTTGGTAACTTGGCCTTGTACATAAAGTATTTTGACCTTCCAAAACTAAAAGTTATAATGATGATGCAGTAGTTATATTTTAATTTGAAAAAATCATAAAAATGGGAAAATGTGACGCATACAGAATTTTAGAGAATAGATCCCAAATTTGCAAAATGGTGGGAGATTCTGAACTCTTTGAATATAAATCTAATCTTTGTTTAAATTAAGCCATTTAGCAAACAATGTCATGTTTAGGATCCCTGCCTCTGGTAAACTAACAAAGAGACACTACCTAGTGTTACCAACCCATCTGTGTTGAAGACTTAGGAATCAGCAATTCATCACCCATCAAATGAGGAGTTTCAAGGAATTAAACATATTAATCTTCTTATAGTTTGAAAAGAGCTATTGGAGATAAAAGAATCATCACTAGGGATGACAACACTGTCAGAGAGGACCTTGAATGAGTCATTGTTTAGAGTTCGACTTAATGTGGCTGAATTAAAGAGCAGAGAGAATGATTGAGACAAAGAGATTAAAAAAAGGAATTCTTGCACATATCATTCATCATATGCTGGGTTGACAATGTAATGAAACCAGATTATTTATTGTATTGATTTCAGTCACTTTTTCTTTTTCTCAAGGTTCCAAGTTTATTAGACAAATTCTAAAACCATTATTTAATTCTATCATAGATTTATACATTTACTCCAATGAGCTGTTTGCATTTATTAACAACCCAAACATAACGTTAACATAATTATATTATGCAGTAGCTTATATTGTTATAGTGGATCTTTCACCAATATGTATTGTAGTGCAATAGGGCTATAGAAAAATTAATAAAGTTATCAAACCTTTAACAATTCAGGTGATAAGAAACAACAAGCCTTGTTGTGAATCTTGCTTCCTTATCAGTTGTAGAATTTAGCATGTCTCCGCATGCTGGTACATAGAATCTTAATACAGTGACTAATTACCTCTAATTATTACCATGTGATATGTATAATATAGAGCTGTCATTTGGAGGCATTGACCATGAATTATCCATCTGTAAAGTCTGTAATATATTGTAGTTTATTGGAATGAATATGCTCATCTCAAATGCTGTTCTTACATTTTGGGAGGCTATTGAATGGAAACATTTAGTACAACTGAAATATATTTTAATAAGCCACTCTACCTTGTGCATGCCTGTTCCATTGCATTGAATAATTCCAGCATGCTGTACCTGGAGATATCACCTCTATGAAAACCTGAAGTGTGTTTGCATGGTTCAAGGTTGCCAGTGCAATTGACTTCTTTAGGCTGTTGAGGATCACATCTGGTTTTACCCTTTGCTCATTTCCCTCTGCTATTCAGCACCCTCTTTGTGCTGTGTCAGTGTTTGGTAGGTTTAAAAAAGCTTTATGTCTGTTGATGCCTTTCTGAATTTCATGCACAGGAAATGAAATGTACAGAAGAGGGAAAGTTCTCCTGCTTGCCAGAGGAATGGTGCATTTTGTTACCCATGTCAACAAAGCAGATTTGTTGAATGCAAACCATTAATACAGACCCACATGTCCCTCAGCCAATAATCACCCACCAGTTGTCTACTTGCCGATCCTGTATTACATGGCTTTGCTTGCTTTTTCTGCTTACTCCCAAAATAAAGCACAGATTAAATTAATCACTATTCAGTGCAGGTACCTGAGTGCAAATTAGAAGTATGTATTTTTCATACCCTAATTTGTCTCCCACTCAAAAACAAACATTTTATATTTGCCTTTTCTGCAAATCTGTATCTATAACACATTACAGGAAATTCTCTGTCCATTCCTGCCACATCCCACTGTGGCAGTAAGGAGGAGATATGCTAATCTCCAAAACCTGGAAGGGGGGGTGAAGCCCCCCCCAGCCACAACTGTCAAAATCTCTGCAAGGACTCTCACTTACCTCACATTCCCCACCTTATCCCTTGCCCTTCCTCCCACTGTTTCACAGATCTACTCATCACCTTCTCCTATGTCTACCTCTGCAACAACTTGCACATTCTTATGTCCAACTTCAGCCTAACGCCTCTTTCGTTACACTTTTGCTTACACTCTTATTTCAATGTTTGTTCCTCCCTTTTCACCACTTTAAAAACATTGCCTGCTTGCCGATCACCCTCTTGCACACTTCATCCATAGTAGCCTAACATCCACTACGATTACTTGCACACTTTGTGTTGGAAAATTACTCTCTCTTTTCCTACTATCCTCTGCTACCTGTTGCTACTTCAGTATTTTCTGACTCACAGAGTAGAAGGGAAAACCTTTTAAACCTTTTCTGTTCCATGGGGGGCCAGCACATATCAGAGCAATGTGCTGAACACCCCTTTGGCGCTCAAAGGTAAATGCAAGGAGAACACCTATGACAGAAGATATGTTCTAAGTTTAGAGCTTTCCCTCTGTTCACTGTGTCATGCCACTGAAAGGATTCATAAGCTTTTCCATCTCCATTGTGAGTCTCCAAATATTCAAACATCTTCCCCCATCCTCTGAGTCTTGTCGTCCTCAGCATCCCCCTCCCCCCCGAAGTTTATTCTGACTATTCACTCATCTTCCAAGAGTACTAGCACTCTCCACATCTCTCTCTGCCTTCCATAGTGAGCGGAGACTGTCGGGAACCGTTTCATGTGATGTGGTGACAATATCACATCACCTGACATACTTCCTGACAGCCTCCACTCAACTGCAGCAAAGGAGATTTGTTTTTAAATCCTTGGATTGCCACAGAGGTATTACATTTATTGCAATGCATTTGAAACTACTTTGGCGCTACTCCTAGGGTTAACCCTTGGAGTTCCACAGAGGTACCCAAGGAGTTCAACACATTGGGGAATTTTATTTTCCTTTTTAACCCTTTGAATTGCTAGAAAGGTATCCAGCTCGCAGCAATGCATGGATACCTCTTTTGCTCTCAAACAGTAAAGATATTTTGGGGGATATTGTTTCCCAAACTTATTGAGTATAAAGTCTAATATCTTTACATCAATCCCTCATCCTTTATGGCAACCCACATATATTAGTGAGTTAAAATAATTCTGGACCCTAACCAAGGCTGTGGGAATAATTAAAAGACAAACAAACTAGCATTCGGTCTTAATGAAGCACATATCTCCTCTGTTCTACCTTGATTTTTGCAAAAACCATGACCAGGGAAAGATAATAAATGCTCCTACACTTCATGCATTTCAACAATAATACACTGTGTCTGTCTAAAGAAGATCCCCATTATGGCAGGCGGTTTAAAATTCACCCCCTACTAACTTACAAGTTTTGAGAGGTATACTGCCCTCCTATAAATATCAGCATATATGAATCCCTGATGAAGAGATGGTGAGATAGCTCAGTGGTAAAGTCCCTGACTATGGAGCCTGTTCAAACCGCAAGGTTTCAGGTTCGAATCCCAGCAGGGTCAACTCAGCCCTTCATCCTTCCGAGGTCGATAAATGGAAAATTATTACCCATTGATTGGGTAATGATAACATCTATTATTTCAGCTGCTGATTCGGTTAATTCCGAGAGCGTGCGCTGAAAGCGCTTTGAGTCCCACTGGGAGAAAGGCGCTATATAAATACTAGTTATTATTATTATTATTATGAAGTACATGGGAAGACTGGGATTCAGACAGTGCATTCCCTCTAACTGCTCCAGGTTTGGAATAACATTGTTAAAACTTTGTGCGAGTGCCACTGGTATTATTAGGCTTTTCAGGTATATTAGGGCAAGAACCTACCACCTTGGTCCATCTGGTTGCCCAGACTTTCTGGGAACCAGTGCAAAGATAGTTTGGGACATTAATAACCCATTACGTAAGAAATGATACCACTTATATGTGGATAATTTTTATACCAGCTCCCTGTTATTTAAGTTACTTTTTTGTTTAGACACAGTGGCCTGTGGCACAGTTAGAAAAACTGTAAAGGGTTCAACAAAACCGCTTATACATGGCTGCTGAAATGGAGGGTGCCCTCAGCTTTGTGCCAAGAGAAGCTGTTGGTGATTAAGTTTAGGGGCAAAAATGATGTGTACATGCTAACCATCATCCATGATGAGCGCACTGTGCCATTCTCAGTCTGTGGCAAAGCTAAAGTACTAAGAAAACCAGTCTGCATCAAAGGCTATGACAGACACAAGGGGTGTGGATCTAACTGACCAGCTTCTGCAGTTTTAACTAATTATTAGGAAAAGTAGGGCTTGGTATAAAAAGGTTGCTATTTATGTGATGCAGATTGCCCCTCATAATCCGTATTTAATTTTTTTAATGGAAAACCCCACTACAAAGTGCAGATGTTTGCAGTACAAACCGTAATTGAGTTTTTTTGTTCCAAGATGCACCTGGCATTAGAGCAGTGAGCACTGGTCCAGCACACTTTAAGATTCACACAACCATCAAATTCCACTGAAATGGTACTGTAACAGTAAGACTGGGTCTTGCAGGAGAGAGTGGTAGGAGGTAGCATTTTCAGAGCGGCCGTATAAAGGTGCCAGCTACGAACTGGATAACGCCCACCAGAGAAACCTGTGAATGTTAGGGATGATCAAGCAGTTATAGCATATGCTGTCCTGTAAGGGAGAGTGCAGGTGAGGGTACAGGGCTGTAATGAGAGGCTAGTAAGCAGAGTCCATCTGAGTAGGTAGGCTAACGCTAATGAAATGGTACAATAATGCAACCCACAAGTGGCCAGAAGAGATCACTAAATCTATACAGCTAGTAGAAGACTCTGCTATGGGAGCAAGAATGATACACCAAGACTGGGACACCTAGCAAGTGTGATGACTGGAGAGTGGTGGAGAAACAGCAAGCATCTGCCACAAAAGCGACTGAAGACCTTGGAAATAACTAAGCAGCAGGAGAGAGAAAGCAAAGCAGGTAAAAAGCTGGATGCACAGAAGGACCTACTGGAGGACTGGGACATAGAAGCAGTCCAAAATACAGATGCAGAGGAGAAGCTGTAGAAGCCAGAGGCAGGCTACTGTTAATTTGAATTGTAGTTGTACAGGCCAAATCACACAGAGAGAAGGCAATGGGGTAAACTTGGAGTGTAGTTGTACAGGCCCAGTCATGCGCAAAAGAGGAAATCCAAAACGCAAGAGCTTGAACTTGAGACTTTGCACAAAAATATCTGATAGCATGTAAGTGAAAGTGTGGTACGTATAGAGAGCGGGTGAATGAGTGACAGGAGAAAACGAGATCGAGGACACAGTTCCATAATTCCCCTGGCGAATTACCCTCTGTTGTCTACTTTTAAGAAACACATACTTTAGTGGTGCATTTTTGGGTTCTGTAACCAGAGTCTAGGCTATAATTCTTGCATACCAAATTTTGAAAACGTACAGCTTGGAAATAGTGGTGCTCCCCTTGCAATATTTACCCTGTAAAAAGAGATTTAAAATCCTAGGCAAATGGGGGCATTCCCAAATTCAGGAAAATTAACATATATTTTGGGGGTATTTTTATGATGCACTATTTATGTACAAATCATCGCAGGAAAACCTATGAAAAGTTTTTTTTTCCTTCTTTTTTTCCCTTCAATTATGAAATTTAACATACAATTTTACATTCGTAATTTCTGAAGGTACTTCATGATTTATAAAGAATAGTAAATTATACTCACAAAGCTGTAGGGTCAATCAGTGCACATTCATGAATGAGGAAACAGGCTTTTTGCACAGAATAAGGTTAGTACAATTATGTTTATGTGAGTAGGTCATATTCTGCCATCCTCACTGAATAAACAGCCAATTCATAGTCCTTTTTCACACAGGAGAATTTGTAGATCAACTTTTGTTTGCAGAGAAACTTTTTTGCAGCAACTAAAAATGTTTGTGCTTATTTAGTTTTACAGTATAGCAAGATTTTCCCAGCATCTCATTCTCTCAATAGAAATTAAACTCTTACAACTGCAGGGAAATCACAGCTACCTGCAATATATTTTCATGTGATTTCCATTTGATTTCATTGAAATGAATACTACGGATTTGTAACTGTTTTCACACTGTCTATGGAAAGTTGCAGTATGCTGCATATCTCTTCCAACAATCGTAGTGTATGTTGCTTGTGTGAAATTCCCCACAGGACTCGGTTATTCACAACTCTGTTGCTGCAACAATGTTGCTCGTGTGAAAGGGGCTGTAGGAATCCAAGGACTCAGAACTATAACTAGATCAATCTCTTTGATATCTTATTCTGGTCAAGTGGATGGCAGTCATTTTTTTTAAGAATCCTATTAATACTAAAATAAGCTAGGTTTTTTTTTTATTGTTCATTTTTTATGAATTGGATGTTGACTACGACATGCTTATTCAAACTTAGCTAAGGGCTTTACATTTTAACTGCTTATCTATTTAGCACAACTTGGCAGAACTGACATATTTAGAAGTATGTTGGACTGTATTGCAATTTACATAGCTGGGAACATGCCGGATGTCACCTGGAGACTCCGGATTTAGAGCAGTGTCTCCGGGCCTCCGGGTGAAACCTTAAATTCTCCGAGCATATACAGTATGTGCGCATTTGCTGCTCCTGCCTGCACACATTTCATATTTTACATTGATTTCATCGGAGCCCTGCTCTGGCATCGTGGTCAGCGGACAACTTGCGACCTGTGTCACGTGATCATGACACTGCGTGCCTGGTGTCAGGGCAAGAGGAGAGCGAGAAGGAGTGGAGAGCCTGTACTGGCCTGGTCACCAGTGTTGTTAGTAAATTATTTTTACTTCATTCTTTCACAGTGGGATGGGAGTGAAGTTAAATGCTGCTTTACCCCTCTGGCGCTCAAAGGGTTAAATGTGGTACTTTTTTTTTCTTTTTGGAAGCTCTGGGTGACCTATTACTAAAGGTTCCCAGATATGGCAATTCATCATTCAGGTCTATGGTTTTGAAAACTTTTGCAATGGGAAAGCTAAGCTAAGAACATTTACATCATGTAACAATCTCTCAATGACTAAATGTATGTAGGTATCCTAACTGAAGAGATCATGAAGAACGTGAAACATTATATATTTTCCATCGCTGTATTATTAAGACACTTTAATGGAATTAATGGCTTTCATTTCTTTTTTTAAGAAACTTGCACAAAGCCACAATTTACTACACAGGATATTTCAGACATTTTATAACAAATAAAGAGAATTTCATATATTTCAAATACAGACACTTCATGTGCACACACTTCCATAAGTATATTACTTATTTAAAAGGGCAAATATATGTTTATCTTTTTATTGCTCTATCCAGATCTCCAAGCATAGTGGAACTTTCACATTCTTGCTTCACAGCCCCCATCATTGCATATCCTCACGATATGCATAAAAAACTCTGAATATATTTTTATATTTACCCAGAATTTAGAATCTACCACTCTTTCTGTCTGTTAATAAGAGGGTGAGCGATGCCATGTTGATGCTGCGTCACTTGATTGGCAGCTGTCTCTGTCCAAACAAACTGCGTAGCATTGCGTGTGTAGGACATGTGCATAAAAATGAAACATGCTACAGAATTAAGGACATGGTAATGGTTGTGGGTGGGCTCTAGCCGGCAAGGGGACGGGCTGGAGAGCCGAGCGGTGCAAAGTCTACCATAGTGAGCAGCGGAAGGATGTCACCAGGTATTTCTTTTATAGTAAATAACTTTCTAAATATGCCTATTTTGTAAAAATAAATATAAACATTAAAAATAGTAGACTGAGAGCCATCAGATTAAATCTATTTTTATTTGGATGAAAGTTCCTCTTTTTAAGATTTTACTGCCCGTGTCCAGGCCCAAACTGGGCCAGTCCGGGGCCGGTCTGGGCGTTTAATGATTTTTTTTTTTTTTTTTTAATCAGTTTGGGCCATCTTTCACTTACTGAAAGATGACCACCTCGTTACAAGTTTCCTGGTGGGCGGGCAGTCAAAGTGCGGTGCACCGCACGTGATTATAAGCTCTGCCCACCATCGGCCGACAGCCCAACCCTGCAACAGTCCGTGTCAGTGAAGTCCGCCGCCCGCTGCTCCAGGCTGCTCAGCCTTAAATGCCCGGGCCTATTTTTTGTCCCAGTCCGGGCCTGCCCGTGTCATCAATATAACCCCTGAAAAGCATACATTTATTTGAAAGAAGATATGTAAAGAACTCAAAAGTGGTCAATATATCTTCCAACATGTAATTTTTAATGAAGGAATTGTGATTGGAGTTAGTGCTTCTTGAAAACATTTTAGTAATGTAAAAAGTATACTGTAAAACACATACCTGCCAAGGTCTGATACAAAAGAAATAATGGAAGCCTGCAGTCTCAGAGCGACGTCGATTTGTATGCTCTGGATACCTGCAAATTATGTTTTTCACGGGCTAAATACTCCATGAAATCAAAATTGTTTGGCACATTTACACAGTCATTGCAATTTATTGCACAAATTAGCATTAAAGCTTAGTGTATGAAAAAATATATTATCAAGTATGAATGTCACATATCTACTGTGTACACTTATTCATTTTCTTGAGGACTACAAGATTAATGCATCACTGTTTTTGGAGTGCAATCACTGAATCGGGTTGTTTGCAGATCGCAGTGTCTCTCTATTGCCAGTTTCATCACTGGATTAGAAGTAATACACTTGTATGAAATTTCATAGGGGAACATAAAACAATTTAAACGTGTGAATGAGTTTTTATATTAATATAGTAACTTGCTTCAAATGTATTAACATCTTTGTTCTCTTGTTTAAATAGGGGTGTATTTCTTGATACTATACTTCCTCGCAGAATTGATACTTCAGTTCGACCCACTATTGGTCAACGCATACGGCTCAGCCAAGGAGACATTGCACAGGCAAAGAAACTGTATAAATGTCCAGGTAAACTACAGAAACATTCTTCTTGTTCATATTAGAACGGTACTTGCACATTGAGTGAGCTTATTCAAACATTTTCTGTGATGAAGATATGATGATCCATCGTTCTTAAGGCCTGTTAAACTGGAACTAACAATTTAACCCTTTGAGTGCCAGAGAGGTACAGAACTGTAAGAACGCATTGCTTTGAACTCTGAGACTCAAAGGGTTAATATGACTTGGATGATTTTTAAAGGGCTTTTAAAATCACCTATATTTAGCCATTATTTATTTAAAACAATAGTTTGGGAAGTTTTCTTTCTTTGTCTATTTAGGTAAGTTAGCTAATGATTCCAGGAAGGAAGTAGCAGTTGGAAGGGAGCATGGAATGTTGTTACCTTAGACATTAGGTTGCACCAACCAAGCTCCTTGGGGGCAGGGTCCCTTTTCCAGTGTATGAATCCCTTTGCTGTACTTTCCCCCACAAATAATGTAATGATCGCACTTTACCCTAATGCTCTTAACCCAGTTATGTATTTTTGTATTGCACTATTACAACTTCTGTAAAGCGCAGTTTACTTGTATGGCGCTGTATAGATAAAGATACATACATACATACATACCGACCAGAACTGCCTAATTTGAGTAAACAAGTAAAGGTAAATAATTTATAAACAATATATTTCATATATATATGTGTGTGTGTATATGTGTATGTGTGTGTGTATGTATATATATATATATATATATATATATATATATATATATATATATATATATATACAGGGCTCAAAATTTCCACTCATCACTAGCCAATGGAGAGTGAAAATTTAACCCTGACGAGTAGAAAATCAGGCCTGGTGGGTATGTTATGGCTTGCAGTGGCGAGTAAATTTTCAGGTCTGGCTAGTAGAAAAGTTCTTAAAATTATAAGTCCTGTATATATATATATATATATATATATATATATATATATAAAATATATAATCAAGTGGAGGTGGCAGCACTGTCTCTAAAATAACTGAATGCCCAGGTGCACAATCCCAAAATTGAGAATGCAAACAGCCAAAAGAGGGTCAGCACCCACGGGACTTTTTTAAGTAAGTTTTATGCAGCAAAAAACAGTCAAGAGTGTATGGTCAACGTTTTGGTCTTGTTTTGATAAAGGTCTTGTTGACCGAAAAGTCGACCATACACTCTTGACCATGTTTTGCTGAATAAAACTTACTTAAAGTCCCATGAGTACTTCCCCTCTTCTCTTTCAAAATCATTGAAGTCATTGTAAAGTGTTTGTTCCACTTTCAGAGTCCAGGATTTCGAAAAACTCACATGTGGTCAAACTGACTATTTAAGGTCCTCATAGTCCAGGGTTTCTTGTAAATGATGCACTTAAGGGTAAATACAACCTGTTTGGCTTTAAGAGCCAGATAATTGTTAATGCAAGTAATGTTTTAATATATTTTTAATGCACTGAACACTGCTAACATTTGCCATATCTCTAGCATTTAAACTATAATTCTAAATTTGAAGCTATCAATAAATATTAAATCAGAAGCTGAGCAGGAGGCACTTTTTTATTTATAAAAAGGCATCATTAATTTTTTATAAACTTTTTCACTTTTAGGATGTGTTTGTAAATATGAACTGAGGACAGTGTACTCAGTGCTCTTTAAAAAAGATAATAAATAACTGGCCAGTCTTATAAATGGAAGATAAGAAGAAGTATGCTCAAATCACTGATGGAAAGAGTTTCAGCTGTAATCACTTTCAATTCTAGACATGAATGTAAAGAGAAAATACAGCAATTGTATATAGAACATTAAAATGCTTTATAGAAAGCAAAGTTAATTTGCTAATATTTGCAAATTAATTTGATATAATCTAATAAAGTAAACACAATAGAATTATAATGCATAATCACAATTTTTGGAAATGAGCTTTGGGCCTCCCAAAGTGATACGAACATTATTATTCAAAGGCAATTATATCATGCAGTTAGAAGACAAAACTGCATTAGGGGAGCCATTCCAACATCAGGTTGGTAATAGGATCTACATAACTGCTGCTTGATTAAGGGATTCTTCATGGAATCCTGTGGTTACTGTGAGAGTATTGTATCTAGATCTAGGGAAGCTCAGATTCATAGACATGTAGAAGTCTAATCTTTATTAAAACATACTCGCAATACCAATTGCACTCAGAGGATTCCAGAGTAACTCCCTGGCTAAAAACTTCCATGTAAAACTCCAATGACCACAATTAAATAAAATCCCAAATTGATTTCTCATGATAGACCTTATGAAGCATGTTATAAAACCCCTGGCTATAAAAAGTCTGAATATCAAAGATAAGCATTTAAAGGGGTAGTATTGTTTCAAAATAGAAGCAGCTCCAATTAGTCTTCATAGTATTTGGGCCACGGAGGGTGTTATTTCAATACTGAGAGAGTTGTAGTTCAAGAGTAATTGAATGGAATTAAATGGAAATTTTGAGCCTTTATCATAAAGTATCCTCCTGATGTAACACTGCTCACCTCAGAACAGAAAAGTGGTGTCTAGATGGCTTGCAGAGAGGGACAATCTTCATTTGGCATAAGGGAAAAACCTGTCAAGGAGGGAAGAGTTTTCATTGTACTCACAGTAAGAAGATTGTCCCTTGCTGTGATTTGTCTGGTCTTAAGACCAGATTTGACATCTGAGGGGAGGTGGCTTATACTAGATAAAAGGGGCGGGAGGGGGGATACTTTATCATTCAATTACTCTTGAACTACAACTCTTGACAGTATTGAAATAACACTCTCTATGACTCGAATACTATGAAGATTAATTGGAGCTGCTTTTATTTTAAAACATTAACTATCCTTTTAAGAATTAATAGCAATACATATGCCTACCATCCGCAATTCTATTTAATTCTCAAATTGTACATAACAGTAATTATTTTATGTATATATCTAGTTGGGAGACATATCAAACTGTTTACAGAGGGTGACACTGGGGGCATATGCACGCACCTAAACATCTACAAACTGCTCATTCACGGATGCCCCCTGAACCCCCCCCCCCCATGGATTATCTGGACTATCCACAAGCACAGTAATTAGAACCATAGCCCTCTCAACAACCCCATGTTCCCAACAGATGGTGAACAAATAAATACATAAGTATGTATATATTTATCTAATAAATGCTGCTAGATCTATATGTTGTGACTCCTAGGTCTGAGATAGCCCAGTTCTTTGATCCAAAATGTCTCCAGGTGCCTTAGTGCCTACAGTCTGTCATCTCCCCTCTTCTCTCTGGGGACCTGATCGATAACTACGCAGCTAGATCCCCAGGGTTCAGGCCATTACATTCCTTAAAGTGCGAAGATGCACTGTGCCTATCCAATTCTAAACATGTTAACTTATATGTATGTTACATTTTCTTGACATTTTGCCAACACAAGTAAATATACAACATAAAGGGAGTGGCAAATAAAAAAAACTGCTTAACCTTATATTCCTTATTTGGCCACATTAGATTTAAAACTCTTATTCTCTTTTGGAATCAACCTGCAGGACACCATTCTTTTTCCCCACATTTGAAAATCCCTGTTTCATTGAGGACAGATGTCATGATTCCATTTGTACCTTTTATTGATATCACGAGGGCTATCATTTGTTTACATTTTTTTTTTCTGAAAGAAATAGGGTGATCCCTCAATAATGGACCAAGGATGGGATCCTAGTTAATAATGTGCCAGTGTTTATTCGACACATATGATAGGTACCTATCATAGACCAATCACTGGTGCTTTTTTCCTTCCTTGACTTCTGTTTGACCTTTTTGTAAGCCTCTTATAACAAATTTTATTCATATCTCTCAAGATGACTTCTTCCGCTAACTCAGTCATATTGTTTTGTACACTTCCATTTAACTCTTTGCTGCTGTCCCAATGGTATGTTCTACTTTTTTAGACATTCAAGCTATTCATTCATATTTATAAAGTAATAAGTATTATAATAATAGTGTTTCCTTACAATATCTGTGTTTTAAAACATTTATGGAAACTTTTCCCCAAATAACACTAATTTAAAGTATTAATAATAATAACAACTTAATTATTTGGAGCAGAATTTGAATTATTATCATCTTTTTTCATAGATAAGTCTGCTGTGAACTTATATAGGCAAACTTAAAGGGATACTAATGTTTAACAATATGTCACAGCTTACCTTGGTTCCAGCACGCCGCTTCAGGCGACACTCGAAATGATGCTTCGGCTTCAGCAGCCATCCATGCTGCACGGATAGACGCAGGATTATGGCAGCAGTTGGATGCATCAGAGCAAGATGCGTCATCTGCAGGCGCTAGGCTTCTGAATGAATCAGGCCTCTGTTTTATGTGTTTGCTTCCTGTAGTCTCCTCCTACCTACTTCCTCCCTCTGAGCTGCTCCTCCTACCTATTTCCTGAGGAGGGGTTTAAAGGTCAGACTGAGTCCTGACTCAGTTACCCTTGCTTTGTTGTACAATACAGTTCTGTCTCCTTGGACTCTGTGTATGACCTGGCTTGTCTGACCATCCAATCTGGTGCTGACCTGTGGCTCTGTCTGACTATCGTTCCGCCTAATCCCTTATAGTGGACAAGCAATCTGGTGCACACCTGTGGCTCTGGCTGACTACCTGAACTGTGTATGACCTTTCTTGCCGACTACCCTCTCAGGTGCTGACCTGTGGCTCTGCCTGACTATTCTATTGATTGTTCCCCTTATTTAGCAGACACCCAATCTGGTGCGGACCTGGGGCTCTGGTGGACTAGTTATACTGACTGCCAGTGTGAGTCATGTGTCTGCAGTCACTATACTGACTGCAGGTGTGAGTCAGGTGTCTGCATTCGCTATACTGACTGCAGGCATGCATCAAGTATCCGCATTCGCTATAGTGACTGCAGGCGTGAGTCAGGGATTCACATTCGCTATACTGACTGCAGGCGTGAGTCAGGAGTATTCCTCGCTCATCGGGTCAAGATTTCATGTTCCGGGTTCCTGCTCCTGGTTCCATCTGAAACTACCAGTGGCTTTGGCCTAGTCTCCAGCAGTGTGGTCAATCTTTGCAGTCTACTATTCCTGATAGTAGTGCTTGCTGGCTGTGACCATCTGCTTGTGCCTGCCTTATTACCACTGTATGTTATCTTTATTGTTATTTAATAAACTGCCTTTTACTATACTGTACTGACTCCTGAACATCTCTGGGGAACCGTGACACAATAAAAGCAGCTCCAATTAATCATATCCACAATAAAAATACAGCCAGCTAGATATTACCACAATAACTCTTAACAGTCCATCTCCCTAAATATAAATGAGATAACTGGGTTTTAATGGCACATAAATTTGATTATTTGTTTGACCCCTTAGTGACTAGGGCTTTTCGACACTAGAGGACAAGAACAATTTTGGCCTTTTTAGTATGCCTTTGTTCAACTGTTTTTTTCCTCTAATTCATTTAGTCCAGTCACAGAAATGATTTACCATTTTTTAAAGTGGAACTAGCATCTTTAACAAATATGGGCCCAAATAATTCCCCAAGTAGGGCTTTCTTTTGATACCAGATTTATATGAATAACCCACCATTTCATTTGATGAAAATAAAAAAAGAGAAAAAAAATAACTTTTTATAGGCTTTCCTTTCATAATTTGTGCTCATTTCATTCATATTTAATAGGGACTAGATAAAAAGTATGAACGGTCATTCATGCCTCCCAAATGTCCCCTTTTTAGGGGGGGTACTGCCCCTCTGAGGCTAAAATACCTAGTCTCTCATTCCATCCCTGTTGTCCCTCTTTTAGGACTATGTGGTATGTATGTGTTACACATTGCTCACAGTAATTAGACGTATATAATGTTTGTTGAAACTTCAGTATATATGTTTATAAGTTAGGTTGTTCAAAAAAAATTCTTTGGTCTTGCTCTAAATAAGTTTTTTCAGCAGCACAAAGAGGTGGCAGTTAATCATCAAGTGAGCAAAACTGCTCTACCTCTAGGTCTGCCCATGTAAACTTTACTAACAAAATGCCACCCATTGTGGCCCTTTCCCCCTCTAGGGATATGTATTCTCTGCTTCTTTCCCTCTCTGTCACTGAGGATGAGAGAGGCAGGGGACACACAGGCGATGTGTACTGTACATTGTCATTGGCGTCATCCGTCACATGTGATCACTGTAGCAAGGATCATATGTACCGGCTCACCAGCCGGTACCGGTACCGGCATATGTACCGCTCACTAGAAGTGACTGCTCCGGTCCTGGAGCAGTCCATTATAGCCTCCCCAGCATGATCACAGCATGTTCTTATGCTCTCTGTGATCCTGAAATCTATAATGGACCAGGTCGGTCACCCTTCCTTAAATGGCAGAAATGTGTGATGGACCTGGTCTGTTGCTCGTCCTTAAGGTGATACTCTTTGAATTATTTTATTCAGTATTGACTAAACAAATATAGCCCCATATGAATACAGATAGAACCTGATATAATTATTTCAAGTTTTATTTAAACGTATGAACCAATACAATATGGTTGTATGATTATAGCAGATTATTATAAGTTTACTGGAAAGAAATGTGAACCTGTAACACTTTAAAATAATATTATATAGATAACATTACTACATACGGGAGATCATCGAGACGTATTTAACATTAAAATAGCATGATGCAATGAATTTATTGAATCAATGTTAGGAGGTTTTACACCATAATTATCTACTTAATGACTATACTATCGCTATACTATTAATGGTTCCTCAATTCATTTTGGCTTATTGATAAAATGTTAAATCCTGGAATAAAATGAGCAATATTGCTATAATATATATTTGATAGTAAAGAAAACAACCTCTTATGTAGGTGCCAGCTTCCCAGATAAGATATCTGGCTTTCATAAAAACAAAAATTAGGTAGATTATAGTTGCTAATGCTCTTCCATAATTAATCAGGTTATTATTACTACAGTTTATGATACAGAAATAAGGATAAGATTTTTATGTTACCCATTTCCTGCATGGTTCCATTTCACCAACCAGGATGCATTCTTTGGAATTTGGAGTGATACAGCTCTCTTGCATGACCGCTCCACAGTTATAGATCAAACCCTCAACTCTCAGGTCATCTCCTTTGCTGCCTTTTTCACTTGGCACCCTTTCCTAGGTTTCCTTATATACGCAGGTTTGAATTTGGAATCTTCTGTATCACAACTTTATTTTTTCATGGAAGACACTGGGAAATGATCCAATTTATATTTACACCAATGCCTCTAAAACAGGGGTAGCCAAATCTAGTGGGCTACCTCTGCTCTAAAGTGTCCACAGGGGTCCTTCTGAAACCAAAACTGGTCATAGCAGGCCTTTGCTACTAGCCAGACCTGAAAAGTTACTCACCACTGCAAGCCATAGCATACCCACCAGGGCTGAATTTCTACTCGCCAGGGCTAAATTTTCACTTGCCTTTGGCTAGTGGAGAGTGGTCATAGTATCCCATAATTGACTAAGATGCGTTGACCGATACCAACAAGGTACAAACATTGTTTTAGTAAATGCACCAAAAAGTGGTTATACCTTGAAACAGTATACATTTCTCAATGCTAAATATCTGTGGACATGTATCCACTATCTAAACATAAGACTAATGTTGACTTTCTGTTTAAGGCAATGATGCTAGTTTACTGTTATTTTAGTACAAGCAAACAGAATGAGATTTCGGCCTTTATAACATACAGAATATTCATAACTGATCAATCACCCTTAAGAAATATCAAAATCACCTTTTATATGGTAGAATAGTCAACAGTAATTTTGCTATTTGTCTCCTATGATGCATTTGTTTTGCTCCAGAGTTGCACCTGTGTATCCTCCTGAATTTAGAGTTCTGTCCTGCTTCATGTTGTCTGTATTATCAGCATTGTTTTGTTTTTTTAATAAACAAATTTCTATTAATGTGTTTTAGCATGTGGGGAGACTTTACAGGATTCAAGTGGGAATTTTTCTGCTCCTGGTTATCCAATTGGCTATCCATCTTACACACACTGTATATGGAGGATATCTGTTACACCAGGAGAGAAGGTAACAATTCATACTTGATTGGCAACGATTGGTAATCTAAATCACATATTTCTATTTCTCTGGGCCAGTTGCTTAAAACTGGTGAGTTCTCTCTTTATTGCAATTATTTTTGGAAGTAACACTAATAATAATAATAATGAGTGTTTGATATATTTCATGCTTAAAACCTGTAAGATTTTGAAACAAAACTTTAATTTATGCTATTCCAGATCCAGATAATACACATCAGGTAGGCTGATACTGGCAATTGTTACTCTCAAAGGAACACTGATTTAACTGTTAAAGGGATAGTAATACTTCATTTTATCTTTATTTTATTTTATAGGCATTAAAAAAAACATGAAGAATTATATAAGTCTTATCTCTCAAACCTTTATGGTTTGAGAGAGATTCACAAGCAAAGTTTCCCCTCCCGCCCCTTTTACCTAGTGTAAGCCATCTCTTCTCAGATGTGGAATGCAGTCCATAGACCAGATAGATAACTGCAGGGGACAATCTTCTTCCTATGAGAACAATGAAAGCCCTGCCCCCCTTGACAAGTTTTTAAGGTTTTTCCATTATCTTAATTGAAGATTGTCCCTCTCTGCAATCTACCTGAGCACCTCCCTTCTGATCTGGCTGAACAGTGTTACATGAGTAAAAGGGGCGGGAGGGGGATACTTTGTCATTGAATTACTCTTGAACTACAACTCTGACAGAATTGAAATAACACTCTCCACAGTCCAAATACTATGATGATTAATTAGAGCTGCTTTTATTATGAAACATTACTATCCCTTTAAATAGGATTGTGTAACAGTTGATTATAGTATAGCATAGTCTGATACTGGCACTGAAGCCACAACAGATTTGTGAGAAACTTTGACACTAGAAGGGAGGAATGTGGAGTGCTTTATTCCTATTTTTGCTAATGATTTGAAAGATTTTGGGCTAGATTGTATAGCAGGTGATAAATTTTAACACCTGTTATATCAAACATTTTCCTATTAAAGTCTATGGGGAAACCTGGAGATAAAAGCAGAGATAAAATTAGCACCTGAAATAGGATCCAGCCCTTTGAGCCTTATGGACATAAGACAAGTGGAGTAATTCCTGGCCAAACCAAATTCATCTTAGGAAGAAATAAAAAAATTCCCCATAATACCACTGAATTTAAAGCGGAATTTTCATCTTCTTAATATTGCCCCAATGCATTAATAATATAGCGATAGACAAAGGCATACTTGTATTGTGATGAATAATTCCACGTTATTGAATTAATCCACCTTCTTTTGCCAGCATCCAGGGCGCAGAGCTTACAAGAGAAGCTCTGTGCGCCTGCGCATACAGCAACTTCCGTTACCTTAAGGTAATCAATGAACGGCATCACCAATCCGGGCAGTGCACGGGACAGACAGCGCAGACTTAGAGGTAACTTTCCTCTAAGATGTCTGTGCTGTTGTCCACTGGATGCATGCAGAAGAAGATGGATTACTTCAGTAACATGGACTTATTCAGCATAATACAAGTATTCCTTTGCCTATCGCTATATTAGTAACTAATTTTAAAGCCATGTTGAGTTGCGCAGTGAAGCCCATGGTTATAGATTGTCTGCTACGGATATGATATCTGGGTTACATATGGACCAGAAAATGGCACCCCCTATTCTGCCCCTTACAACAAAGTTAGCAGTAGCTCACTCTGAACTTTGTTATGTATCTCAATATAGGTATCATACCAAACATGGAGGAGGGTAGACATTCCAGGGGGAATAAGCCAAATGGCGAATGATTTGGGTAGGTTGGAGGAATGGACGAAAGTGTGGCAGATGCAGTTTAACACTAATAAATGTAAAATAATGCACTTGGGACATAAAAATCCCAAGGAAAAATATACTATTAAGGGTACTGTGCTGTCAGAGGCAACAGAGGAAAGGGATTTGGGAGTAATTATTTCTAATGACTTAAAGGTAAGCAGGCAATGTAATAAAGTGGTGGGGAACACAAGCAGGGCACTGGGTTGTATAGCTAGGGGTATTAGTAGCAGAAAAAGGGAAGTAGTCATGCCACTCTACAGATCTTTAGTTAGACCTCACCTAGAGTATTGTGTACAGTACTGGAGACCCCATCTCCAGAAGGATATTGATACTCTAGAGAAAATTCAAAGAAGGGCTACTAAAATGGTGACTGGTCTACAGGAAAAGAAATATCAGGACAGACTAAAGGATCTGAATATGTATAGCTTGGAGGAGAGAAGACAGAGAGGGGATATTACAGAAACATTCAAATACATGAAGGGATTCAACAAAGTACAGGATGGAAGTATATTTCAAAGGAGTAAAAATGTTAGGACAAGAGGCCATAGTCTAAAACTAGAGGGACACAGGTTTAGACATAATGTAAGAAAATTTTACTTCACTGAGAGGGTAGTAGATAAGTGGAATAGCCTACCAGCAGAAGTGGTAGAAGTTAATACAGTGACAGAATTTAAGCATGTATTGGATAGGCATAAGGCGGTCCTGAATCTAAGAAAAGACTAAGGTCCAAAAAAGGTATGAGGATTTTTTTTTTCTTTTGTAGGAAAATGGGCAGACTAGATGGGCCGAATGGTTCTTATCTGCTGTCAAATTCTATGTTTCTATGAAATAACTGCAGTTTTTGCCTTTGGAAAGATATTTTAGAAAAGGTCTCACAATCTCAGTATTGTTGCTTTTATAATTATATTGCAATCCTATAACATAAAGTCCTAGAATGCACCGCTCACTGTGTGCATAACCGCCCATGCACAGTAGAGACTTGCAGAACGGGCTGATCTGTAGCGGAGAGCTCTGGAAGGCTGACATCCTGTCTGTGCTCCTGGATCCGGGGCAGCAGGTGAGGCGGCTGGGTGACAAACTGTCATCCAGCGCCTCCGCTGCTGCCCCGGAGTCAGGAGCACAGACAAGCAGTGAGCCATCCTGAGCTCCCCGCTCCGGATCAGCCCGTGTATACGGGCTTTGTAACTAGTAACATATAAAATTCAAGTGTGGAATCTAAGGCCTTAATCATACAAGAAGCTGTGAAAGATCAATAGTCCTTATGAACAGCACAGGACAAAGATTCTCCTCAAACTATTTTTAGATCTGTCATCTTGTAGTCCGTGATGACATACCCAAAACATTACAGGATTAATGTGATGTTCTCCTGGGAATCTTGGTTTAACCACAAATTACCCCACACATTTGAATACTTTTTAAATGATGTAGCTGAAGCTGCTACTCTTAATTTCCCCCACTATTATACTTTTGAATTGCACTGTTGAATAAGTATAATGGGCGGCCAGAAAAACACTAAAGTTTCATTACTGAATTTTCTATTTCTATTTTCTATTTCTATGTCTTCATAGAAGAATTCACAAAATATTTTGGGACCCTCTCTGATGTGTGTAGGGTGTTGTGGCACTACCTTTGTACAGAGAAGGATATAAGATTTCTGGTTTTTGTTATCCTGGTTTGTGGAGCCTACATTCTATGGCATATTTACCGAAAGGGTAGTCAGGAAATCAAAATGAAACAGCTGGCTTTTTCCATTCCAGAATATATGAGGCTTTATGCCAAAAGAAAATATATAATTCTGAAGCAAACAAATTTATACCATAGGGGAGAAATGCAAATTTCCCAAACTCTAATTGACTTAAATCTAGCTTTTGACCCCCTGAATGCTGTGGAGATCTCCAGTGCATTTTATTGGGAGTCCTCTCTAGCATTCAGGGGGTTAAAATTCCAAAAATAAATCAATGGAATTTTGGGGAATTTGTGTCTCTCCCCTGTGGTTTAAAGGGGAACTACCACCCCACAAAAACTTCATCCTAATTAAGTCTTCATCTGGTGACTAGCTGCTTAGTAGCGCTAGTCGCCAGAAATATTACCTGGTTTAAAAGATTTTCTACTGTTTCGGAGGCTGACAGTAGCAGGAAGCACGGACATCTTGCCATAGTGATGTCCGTGCTCCTGCGCTGTCAGTCCCTTTTGGAGCCGGCCGGCAGGTGCACGGACGTCACTGTGGCAAGATGTCCGTGCTTCCTGCCACTGTCAGCCTCCGAAAAAGTAGAAAATCTTTTAAACCAGGTAATATTTCTGACGAGTAGCGCTACTAAGCAACTAGTCGCGAGATGAAGACTTAATTAGGATGACATTTTTGCGGGGTGATAGTTCCCCTTTAAAACTGGTTTGCTCCAAATGTGCTTGTCTTTTCTTACATGTCCAAAAGCTCACTCTGTTTTCACCTTAGCATATATTTTAACGTAATTTCATTATTAACATTGTAATTTAAATGATATTTGTTGATATGAACATTCCATGTAGATAACACTACATGTATTTATTTCTTGTTTTAGATCATTTTAAATTTCACTGCAATGGACCTGTTTAAAAGCAGATTGTGCTGGTATGATTATATTGAAATTCGAGATGGTTATTGGAGAAAGGCAGCCTTACTAGGTAAATATCTGAAGTAAATGCAAGAAGCTCATTTTGCCTTTTAACTTCAAACTTTATTGCTGACAATTGTCTGTGAGAGACCTAGTTAAATGATACCTTTCATATGTACAATATGAAGGTTTATAGCAGAAAAGAAGTGAAAAATGTACTATGGAAACTATGCATTGGAAGTTTTTAATCACCACCACCACCACCATGGTACAGTTGGTACTCTCCAGAATTGCTTATATTCTGATGTTTGCATAAGGCCCTATATACATGTATGCAAGTGGGGAGGGGCTGCCATTTTAAACAGAAAAGGTCTAGATACTTGGCAAAAGATTAATTAAAACTTGAGTGACTTGGCATAATGTAATGCTTATGCTATTAAAGTAACGGTTCCTTGGAATATTATAACTATGGGCTGACAGGAAACAACTTTTTAAAAACATTTTTTATTTTCTAATTTCTGAGAACATAATTATGTTAAATAAATGTTTTATGAACTCCTCAGACAAAAGCACATTAATCCTCAGATAACTGCAGTTTACGTAAAATATGTTGTAGTGACCTGAAAAAATCAGTGTCTAAACTTTTTTTTTCTTACTAAACTCACAGCTGCAGAGCACTGTTTGACAATTTCTTAGCCAGCTCAGAACACCAATAAACCCCATTACAAGCATTACAGAGAAACTACTGAGAAAGTATAGATGTCATAGTCATGGAGGGGAAATGATGGTAGGGACTTAGAAGGGAAGTTGGAAGAGACACATGGAACTGAAATTAAAGCCTTAGACAAGAATGGTAAAGGAGAATAGATAGAGGGAAACGTGGGAAGACTAGTGAGGCTAAGATAATAAATGACTGGCTTGCAGGGGAGCAGAGGCTTATGGCTCTTTCAGGCATGTGGCAGAATTGTCACAGCCCCCTGCAACAAATCTGTCAGCCGAGTAGTTTACTTGCCTTTCTCTTGAATTCTACCACCAATAATGAATGCAGGAGACCTCCGGCCAGCCAACGTAAACACCAAACGGTCTTATTGGTTCTCTTGCACTTGAGTCGGCCATTCATTGGATAGCTCATGGGGAGGGGTAGATGCATGGATGACTCACTGGGTGGAGCAGAAGCACAGATGGCAAAATGTGTGGCAACACAGTGGTGGGAGAAATACCAGTGTTGAATTGGGACAGGGACAGTCAAATGTAGAGGAGATGGGACAAAAACTTTTTAATTCTTAAGAAAACATTATTAGTCTTGTTCTCCATATCTCCCAGCTGTCTTTTCATGCTCATTTTCTCAGATTTTATAAATCTTCCCCTCATCCTTAAGTAGACCTCTTTACCTCACAGTTGTCCTCTGACTGTAACTTGCAAAGCAAGATAGGAGCAGTAAACTGTTTTGCTATGAAAATTATATATATTATAGGGCTTTTCCTGTTGAGTAAAATAAGGATACTGCATATTTACAGTTATTACTTTATTTCCTTTAAATTAACAGAACCCTCTAGTGGTCAGATTCCAATTAGTTATTCTGTTGTATTCTATTGAGAGGATAGTCACTGACAAACAGCTCTACGTAATCATAGAATGTGACAGAAACTGCTGAGTCATGCTGTCAGTTAGAACTTTAGGAAGTAAATGTGTTGTAAATTCACCTCCTGGGTATTTGAAATGTTATAAGATTTGATTAAAACCAACAGCAGTGGAAGTCCCTTTGTCTTACTCTACAGAAAAAAACTAACATATAGGATTTCAAAAACAAAGTTTATTGCTCCTTTAAGGCAATCAACGTTGCAGAGGGCACATATATTAATTTATGACTAGGTCCATCAGTAGTGCCTGCCCATAAATATGTGGGTACAAACATGTGGAGCTCTCAAACCTAATGAGCCTGTGAGTGTATTATATGAAAGGAAATACTTACCTTTCCTTTCATATAATGCACTCACAGGCTCATGCCTGCTTTTGCATTACATTTTTTCACACATCAAACCCTATATTATCAGTACAATTTTACTCTTATTTACATTTTCCCACTTTGTTTCTTGTTCTTTTGCTCTATTCTGTCTATTTAGGACACATACGTCTCTGTTGTATTTGCCTATTGACATCATTACTCATCTTTGTTTTGCACGGGTCTCACCTTTTCAACCTTTGGTTACTTTAAGCCTTGCACTGCTGATGTAGTTAATATTCCTGCTATACAATGAGAACTTTACCCCTAGAAATAAGTGGTTCTTGTTTTGCTTAAAAGGGATAGTAACACTTCGTTTTTTCTTTATTTTATTTTGTAGGCATTAAAAAAAACATGAAGAACGATATATATGTCTTATCTCTCAAACCTTTATGGTTTGAGAGCTATTCACAAGCAAAGTTTCCCCCTCCCGCCCCTTTCTCCTAGTGTAAGCCATCTCTTCTCAGATGTGAAATCTAGTTGTAAGACCAGACAGATAACAGCAGGGGACAATTTTCTTTCTATTAGAGCAATGAAAGCCCTGCCCCCCTTGACAAGTTTTTCAGGTTTTTCCCTTATCTTAATTGAAGATTGTCCCTCTCTGCAGTCTTCCTGGGCACCTCAATTCTGATCTGGCTGAGCAGTGTTACATCAGTAAAAGGGGCGGGAGGGGGATACTTTATTATTGTATTACTCTTGAACTGCAACTCTGACAGAATTGAAATAACACTCTCCAAAGTCCAAATACTATGATGATTAATTAGAGCTGCTTTTATTATGAAACATTACTATCCCATTAAGCGTTTGAATGCCAGAGGGGTACACAATGCATTGCAAAGCAGTTCATTGTGCACCCCTCTGGCACTGAAAGGGTTATATATAACATGTACTTACCTAGATAGGTGTCCTTTATAGAACAGTCAGATACATATCTCTGTGTATTTATTTTTTGCATTATACCTTCAGGTTTCTGCATATAGTGATCTCTTCAAGTCTGTGTCTAGGTCATACCTCCTCACAAGAAACAGCAGGCTTCAATAGATGACAAATCTTTGTTTTTATTATTTTACTAGTATCAAAGCCCGTATACACGGGCTATAGTGCACCCAGCTGCTCCAGGCTGCTACCGCGGATCAGAGACAGGCGGTGAGCCGTCTGGAGCTCCACACTCTGGATCAGCGCGTTCGGCGACTCTCTCGCCGAATGCGCTGATACTCAACGGGGAGCTCCGGACGGCTTACAGTGAAGCTCACTGTGTGCGAAACCACACATGCATGGTCTCTACTGCGCATGTGCGGTTACGCTCACAGGGAGCGATGCATTCTATCACTTTGTTATAGGATAGCAGTGAACTATAAGACAGAGCATATGCTCAAAAATAAAATAAACCACTGTAACTGTACACTGTGTGAATGTCACTTACCTAGGCAAATCCTGTTGTTAAACAAAATAAGAGCTATTTAACCCATTTACTTACCAAAGTGAGAGATATTTTTGCATTATATCTGCAGTTTTCTGTATATAGTCATCTCTATTGATATCTGCCTTTAGGTCATACCCACTAGCAGTAAAAAACATACATAAATAGACTTGACTGAATTGTAAGGGAAGCAAGATATCATATATTAGATAAACAATTAGCAGTAGTCTACAAGAGAGACTAAAAATAGTATATAGATATATATCTAACTTATCTTTGAATGACATTATCACCTTGAATTTTCTTTACATATTTGAAAACTTCATTCAAAACTGCCTGTGTTATTGTAACCAAAATTCCAGCAGAAGTATAGTTTAGGAAATATTCACAGTTTATATTTCTGTGAAAAGTGAAAGTGAAACGTCACCGAAAAGGAATCATTAGCACATGAAACATCACTGAAAAGCTTAAGTAGCATATTAATTGTCACTGGTACAGCAATTAGCATACATTAGCTTAACTGTATTTGCTGATCTTTTGGCTAACATAACACATAGGCCATTTTTAATGCAGTTTTCAAACATACAAACTGGAATTAAGGTGAAAGATCCACTTTAAACAAATTAAGAGCCACTTATTCCTAGGATGTACTTTCCCTTTAAAGGGTTAGTAATGTCCAGGAAACACTATTCTGCCTTTGTAGTGCTACAAAAGTTGTATTGAATGCAAAAAAACGTATCTCTCAAACCACTATGGTTTGAGAGATACAGGCATTTAAAGCTTGGTGTAAATAACGCAATTGCAGCTCTGCTGCAGAGCCTCCGTGTCGGCCTACATGGATCTCCTGCTGACAGCTTTACAGCTGAAAGCAGGACACATCAAACCTTAAATGCCTGTATCTCTCAAACCATAGCGGTTTGAGAGATACTTTTTTTTGCATTGGATACAACTTTTGCAGCACTACAAATGCACAAAAGTTTTTCCTGGACATTACTAACCCTTTAATTTCTTTGGGTGGAGTTTTCAGGTACTGGAAAAAGTAGACTGACAAATTTGAATGGATCAACCTATTTACCATCAAGTGAAGATAAATATGCAGTATGATATACATGGGTGTCTGGAAGGGGCAATTACCCCCTCCATATAAACATAGAGGCTGGCCTGTGGGTCATATTATGGCTGTGTGTGTGTGTTAGTGTGTTAGTTAAGAATTTCATTAACTACATTCCCATTCTCTGTTTCAGGCAGATTATGTGGTGATAAACTTCCTGAGCCCATAATATCCACTGACAGCAAACTGTGGATAGAATTTCGAAGCAGCAGCAATGTACTTGGCAAAGGATTTTTTGCAGTTTATGAAGGTAGTTATCAGATGTTTACTAAATTAGATCATGCACTATCATGATCATATCATAATCAAGTTACTTTGCAGATATACTGGATTCGTTATTATTTTATTTTAAATTGAGAAAACAACTGTATTGAAAAATATGGTAGAATGTACATTAAAAGTGAACACCATAGCACAAAATCTTAGTTTAGGCCTTAGGTTCTAAAGAAAATGTAGGAATTCTGGAGAAAACAGTCTTCGCTGTAGTGGATAAATACAGATATGCATTGATTTAACCACTTGAATGCTAGAGAGGTCTTCAACACATTACAAAGGAATGAGATCAGATGGATACCTCTTTAAAATCCAAGGAGTTAAAGGCACCAGTGAAACCAATGGAAATGTTGGAGATTTGTATTTCTTCCATACCATGCACTTGGTGTACACCAGAATTCCTCCACTTTTCTTTTGAACATAAGGGTCTTTAACCGCTTAAGGACTAGAGGGGTGTGCATTGTGTGCCTCTCTGGTCCATAAGGGGTTAAAAGGCCTATAAAGGGTATATATAACACTTTTTATCTATAGGCAGTGTACTCTCAGCTATGAGAACAGATACAAGGCTCCTGTTCTGTAAATCTGTAGGGCTGGGCAATGTCTTCTTCTTTACTTATAAGACCTTTATTATTCTCACCAGAGAAGCCTGGTGTGGACAAATCTACCATCAGTGTGCTTCTGTGGACAAGACAGAAATCTCCCATAATCACTGAGTGAGGCCCTTACATCTCCCAGGCCTGGAATGTCTTTTGAAACTAGGGCAAATGAGGTCTTTTTTGAGGTCCCACAGAGGACAAAATGATTAAACAAAGAGTCAATCACTTTTTCTAAAAAAATATAACTGGTAAAGAGCTTGCTTTTAATTTATGTTGTTTCCATAACAGTATACAGTGTTTTTGACTGTTTGATGTATGACGCATGTCCTGGGTTAACTTTTACCATAAGGAACCTCAGATATATAATACAAAATTGTTTGATTTGTAACTCCCTGCAGTCTCTAATCTAAATAATTAGTTGGAATGTTCCTTAGCTCTGCAAATGTTTGAGGTTAAGGAAGTCACATGATGTGCTCTGTACACTAATAAAAGCCTCACTTAAGCCTCGCTTAACCCCTTGAGGACAAGAGGGGTTTGCAACACATTGCTTGTCTCCAAGAGGCTTACAGGGTTACATTGGCTGCTTTACTTGTCTCTTTCAACAGTCACATTTAATTTGTTAATTGCTCAACCAAAATTATCACCCACCATGCTATTTCTTCATATCACAGCGGTAGGTAATTTTGGCGTGTCACAGAAACTAATTAGCAACAGGTGGTACATTATGATGTCAAGTAAAGTTTAATTTCTCAAGAACTATGAAGAATGTGGCTAATGTATAATAGTAGTATCTTTAAAATGAACTAAACTGGTCATAGGCCCATTTTAAAGAAAGTCTAACATTTCTCCTCCTTTTATGTTGAGCTATATGCGGGGGAGAAATCAAAAAGGACGCAGGACAGATTCAGTCTCCGAATTACCCTGATGATTACAGACCATCAAAGGAATGCATCTGGAAAATTACTGTTTCAGAAGGATTTCTAGTGGGCCTCTCTTTCCAAGCCTTTGAGGTACAAAAAGTTACTAAGTCTAATTTTAGTCTTGTGTAAATTGTATAGCTTAAAGGAACAGAGACTAGATTGCACACTCCTCAGGTCCTTGAAGGTTTCAAATTACATGATAGTTACACACCCTATTCATACAATTTATTATTTTTTGTGTGAAAGCATGCATGGTATATTTTAATACTATGTCTGTTCAGCAAGCATACATTATTTATGTATATATTTAGAACTTCTTTTTGATTCTCTGTTGAACTTGGGGAATTTGAAAAGTTTCATCTTCCTAGAGCAAAGAATGGACTGGCAAAAAAATGTTGTCACATGAAGAATCATCTGAAGCTACCGCATTTCATCTTCAGTGGGAATTCCCAGAATTCTGCTTCAGTGTTCTTCTGTGAAAATGGATTCTGTTCAACACACAGTTGTTCATTGATTGGATAGGCTAGTGTATGGAGTGCAGCACAGCATTCACAATGCTTTACAATTCCCATACCAATGGGTTATTCTACAACCGGGATTGGACACATTTAGTGGTATAGTATTAGAGCATATTTTATGTGCTTTAATGCTATGAAATGCCCCGTTAAAGTACTTTTTTTGACATTACAGATATACTGAGGGATATTAATTTCATTATATCTGCATAGTTAAATCAACAGCACATAAGCTAAAAGTGTTTTTCTATGCATTTGTTTTTATTTTAAATGGAATGTTTGAAATTGTTTTCCTATGTTTAAACAGATAATAGGGTTAAGGCAATTAATTGGCATTACCTACGTGGTGAATTACCATTTCCTGATTATTCAATGCAAACAAATAGTGGATATAGTTACATTTTTTTTTACTGACATTATGAGATATTTCCCCATACTTTGTGATACCATACTGTTACACTGAGGCTAGATTGAGGCCTTATGTAGCATTAGAGAACTGAAATATTACCAATTTGTATCCAGATGTCCAACAATATTATAACGGTTAACCCTTTGAGTGCCAGATAGGAATCCAACGCTTTGCGTTGCAATGCATCGGATACCTGTAAGGCACTCAAAGGGTTATTAAACAGATTGGATTTAATCAGATTGATTTATATCACTAGTCAAACAGACTAAATTTAAATTGTGTCATAGTTTTCTTCAAAAAACTGCATACTTGTTTATTGTTAACCTTAAAGGGAAAGCAGCAACTCGTAATAATAAACCCATACTTACCTTACTATTGCCAAAACATTATAATGGCCTCACTGAATTATTTCCTTGGTCCAAGAGAACATTTTCATTCAGTCCTGGTTGTCATGTCATTGATTGCAGACATGACAGCTGCTAGCAGGCAACAGGACACAAACTCCACCCACTGTACATGGTAATCCTGTCCCTTAAAGGGATAGTAACACTTCGTTTTAACTTTATTTTATTTGGTAGGCATTAAAAAAACATGAAGAATGATATAAGTCTTATCTCTCAAACCTTTATGGTTTATGAGATATTCACAAGCAAAGTTCCCCTCCCCGCCCCTTTTTCCTAGTGTAAGCCATCTCTTCTCAGATGTGAATCTGGTTGTATGACAGTACAGATAACAGAAGGGGACAGTTTTCTTTGTATGAAAACAATGAAAGCCCTGCCCCCCTTGATAAGTTTTTCAGCTTTTTCCATTATCTTAATTGAAGATTGTCCCTCTCTGCAGTCTACCTGGGCATCTCCCTTCTGATCTGGTTGAAGAGGGGGGGGGGGATACTTTGTTTGTGAATATCTCTTAAACCATAAAGGTTTCAGAGATAAGACTTATATCATTCTTCATGTTTTTTTAATGCCTACAAAATAAAATAAAGTTAAAATGAAGTATTACTATCCCTTTAAGCACCAGAAGGGTGTGTAGAGCATTGCTTTTCAAAACATTGCGCTCCCCTTTGGTCCTTAAAAGGTTAAATAGTCTTATGCTCTTTGCTTGCTTCAGTTTGAAGAAGCTGCCAGCAACCACCATTTCTGCCTACATAGGTCAAAAAGATGGCATGTTTGTATCTATTTTGCCATTATGTTTGATGCCAGCAATCAGAAAGGTGATATTTAGCCTCAGATGGACAATAATTAGAGTAGATCAGCATCTTAATTATCAGATGATATGGAGACTTGCCTGTGATTTGTTATTTTAATAAACAATCAGAGACTTATGTTCAACACTGGAATAATTCCGATATAAACCAGTTGTAACAGAGGAGGGAAATAAAAAAAAAATGGATTTAAATGGGGTGTTTAACCTCTTGAATGACAGAAGGGTCTCCAGTGCATTACAATGCTAGCTTTCAGGGGGTTAAATGTCCCATCAAATCAATTTCTTTTACCAGCTTGGGTTTCTACTGTATCAGTAGAAAAAAGAATGTGTCATATCCAGCCAAAACAGTGAATTAATTCTTAACCCTCAGTAGCCAGCTGAATATCTGTAGATTTGTGCAAGTATAAGACTGTTCACACAGGATGCTGGCTTGTGGTGATACAGCCACAGACCGCAGTTGCCAAAATATTTTCCCTTGAGAAGGGATCTCAGGGACTTCTTTGATAAACATGTGTGCTTCACAGACTGTGACTGAAATATGAGATGTGCTTTTCAGTGATGCATTTGCATTGAAATATAATAGATCTCCCATAAGTGTATGGTGTAATCCAGATGTAGATCCTTTGCTCTCCATGAATATGGAAATCAGCTGAACCTCAATGAAGAAGTCCAAGTAGACTGAAATGGGTTTGATTAGCTGGTATTCTCATGCAGAGAAGTGCCTGGTGTATCTTAACTGCATTGCCCTTTTGGTCAGGGCTCATCTGAAATACACCTCTGTAATTGCATTATGAATCAAAAACATGAAGCTCCTGAGCAGTCACCAGCAGTAGAACAAGCAAACTATGTTTATGTTCATCCTCTGTTAGTATTCCACACTTCTGGCTAGGTCCAAAACAGAAAGGAGCAGGAGGAAGAAGAGACCAACTGAACTGACTGGACCTTGAGAAAAAAGTAAAAAAAAATCAGAATGTCTAGGTGAACATTTTTTATTGAGTCCATTTAAGATAGTTAGAAATAATCTTCCTAATGCTGAATTTATTAAGAAAATGATGTTTTTCCACCTAGGAGGCATTACTCCTTTAATGTTTGCAAAGAGGCCTCATAGGCAACATGCATATTTGTGAGCTGCTCCATACAAGTAAAGACAAACTAGTGATGGTGACTAGTTATGGTAGATTCATCAGCTATGTCAGTCACCCATGTGAACAACACCTAACCATTAGATAACAATCTATAATTTTTTCATAAATGTGAGGCTCACCAGAGATGATGATAAATGAATCCTTAATTGCTCAGTTGTCTTATTTTTGTTCTCAATTTATTACCTTAAAATCTCGGGTATAATACGCACAATTTTACCCCACTTCACCTTATGTGAAGTGGGGGGTGCATATTATACACAAGAGTTTAAAAAAAAAAAAAAAAAAGTTAGGTTTGGCAGATACCTTTCCTCCCCCGGGCCAAAACGGCTGCCAAACCAAGACGTACTTGGTTCAAATTTAACTCCCCTCTGAAGTCTGCATCTCTCGCATTGATGAAAGGCAAAATACAAAGCTTCCCAGCGGGCGGCATGCTTCCATTTGTCTCCCGCTTCCTTCAATGGGCTTTCGGGACTTTCCGCCTCTAGCCAATTGGATGGAGGTGGAAGGTCCTGAAAGCCCATTGAAGGAAGCGGGCGGCAAATGGAAGCATACCGCCCGCTGGGAAGCTTTGTATTTTGCCTTTCATCAATGTGAGAGATGCGGACCTCAGTAGGAAGTTAAATTTGAACCAAGTAAGTCTTGGTTTGGCAGCGGTTTTGGCCCGAGGGAGGGAAGCCTTAAAAAAAATTTTAGCACGGGGGAAAACAAGGGTGTGTATTATACATAAGCACTCTTGTTTTCCCCTAAAATCCTTGGTATAATATGCACCTGCAATTTATTTTACAGTATGTACTAGCGTAAAAGCCCGTGTACACTGGGCAAGGTCCGGGTAATGTTAAGAGGCCACTACCTCACTGCTCCATGCGATACAGTCTTGCGTCGCCTCACTCACGTGATGCAATCATGCACAGTCTCTACTGCACATGAATGCATTGTTACAAGCATCCTAGCAAATTATTATATAGGATTAGGCTTAATATTCAGTTATTTCCCTGTGCTAACAAAATAAAGAAAACTATGTTGTTGTCTAGAGCAGAGGTTCCCAACTGTAGTCTAATTCTGATTGAAATGATCACTGTGTAACAAATAGTTGATTTTTAAAGAGATTTCTAAAGAAGCCATACTTAGCCTTTTTTTTTTTTTTGTTACAATTTATGATATATTTAGCTTTATTTATTTGTAAGTTAATGCAAATATGGCAGACATGCTTGCTGGATACTAACGTTCTATACTGCTCCCCATCCCAACTGCTATTCCCTGCCAGCAAGTGCTAGCTCAGTTGTGTAAATTTATAAATAACTAAACCTAAATATCTCAATCAATGCGTTGCCTACCCCTCTGCCACACAAAAGGGTTAAATCAATGTGGAATTATGTTTGATCCCTATGCCTGTTGTCTATCATTTTATGTTGACCGTAGATTGAAAGACATGACAATTGTGCATATGACTACCTGGAAGTCCGTGATGGCTTTTCAGAAGATCATGCTCTGATTGGTCATTTTTGTGGATACGAAAAGCCAGAAGATATTAAATCTACCTCAAATAAACTATGGATAAAATTTGTTTCTGATGGATCAATCAACAAAGCGGGATTTGCTGCCAATTTCTTTAAAGGTAATCCAATCAAGTGTTTACACTTGTTAACGTTTAAAAATAGTTTGAATCTGCTTTGGGGCATTTGATAGGCTTCCATGCCAAGTTTTTAGGGATCATCAGGACACCTGGAGGAGAGTCTGATGGGACGAGGGAGGTAATCCCATAGTTTTAACTTTCTGTTAGATAAATAAAAGCCCATCATGTCATGCTTGGACATTTATTTTAAAAAGAAAACTGGAGGAATTCTGGGGCAAACCATCTTCACCATAGAGGACCAAAATTATCCACACCCACATTTATTGTGACTTTTAGCCCCTCGAGTGCTAGAGATCTTCACAGTGCATTGGAGACCTCATGACCAGTCGGTGGGTTAACAAGCCCAGTTAAATCACTGTGACATATTTATTTTTACCCTCTGAAACAGTTGGTTTGCTCCAGTTTTATTCTAGTTTTCTTTTTAACACAAAAACAGATTTATCAAAATGTTGCTTATCATTTAGCTGAAATGTAATTTTGTTGTGTTGTTGATATAATCCCCACTACTGACCCTTTGTTTCTGAAAAGAGGTGGATGAATGTTCCGGGCCTGATAATGGGGGATGTGCCCAGCGCTGCGTTAACACTTTAGGAAGTTACAAGTGTGTCTGTGAACCTGGATTCGAGCTGACTGCTGACAAGAAAAACTGTGAAGGTATGTGGAGTAATAAATTAAAGTCACAGGGCTAAAAGTGGAGCAGATCTGGGGCAAACCAATTACAAAGAAATAAACAAACCATCCCATTTATTTAAAGTGACAGCCTCATTCCTGGTTTTGTACATTCTGTAAGTGAATAATATATGAAGTAAAATTATATACACACTTATTATTATTTTACAGATTGATGTCCCTGACAATGAACTCGCTGAATTATTGTTTCCAAAGAACTCTTTTTCTGGACTGTGAAAGCAGTGATTGTGATGTCCCTGCAGCAGTGAGTGCACTGGAGGCAGTCATTTCCGCTGCAAGCATATTATTACATTTTATCACTATGCTTGTTTTCACCTTTCCTGACAAAAAGCTCTCTGGAAAAAAAAATAATTGAAGCCGCTGTCAGAGACCTAAAGTGTAAGTAAAATAGATGTAAATTGAAAAAACAAACATACTGGTAGTCTAATTTTACCTATATTGCACTTGTAGACCATGTAAAGTAAAAAAAAAACAACAAAGTGAATGCCAGTGGGATTGCAAGGTGCTGCACACCGATCTGGCATTCAAAGGGTTAATCCCTTGAAAGCTTGAGACGTTTCCAACATCTTTCAAACCAAATGCACCATAGTGAACAAACATTTGTATGGATTTTAGTGCAGATTTTAACCCCTTGAATGATAGAGGGGCCTCCAGTGCATTAGAGGTTAACAACTTAACTACCACCTAATCCAGGGGTGAGTGGCCCTAGAGGACCATTTTTTTCTTTTTTGTAGTGCAGTGCATTCTGGGATCGCAGAGTGGCGTGCAGTCGCAATGTGATCACAGAATTCTATGACATGCCAGGGCCGTCACCGGTCCTTAACGCACATCCACTGATGGCTGTCCTGGCATGTTATTGGCCATTAAGGGGTTAAAGCCCCATTTAAATCAATGTTATTTATGACTTTGCTGTATGTATGGAAACTGTGCATGGAAAATGCAGGACACCTTGTACCATAGCCATGTTATTTCCCCTGTCTAAACGATCATACCCACCCATCTTCCAGACAGATTTTTCTAACGTATTAGTGAGCTTTCTGGCAAACAGTGGATAAATCTGAATGCACTCTTCAGAATTTTTGTATGAAAAACTATGTCATAGTAATTTTCCTGCCAAGTAAAATGGGATTTTTCAAGTGCTTGGAGATTTTTCACTGAAATGTTCTAATAGTTCACATTTGCTGTTTTTTATTATTATTATTTATTTTATTTTTTTTACATTAAACAGTACAGGCAGAGATTGTATTATAATGTAACACTATCCCTGCACCAATCAGTGAGGCTCTCTATTGCAGGCATATCATTTAATTGTATTGCAGTGCCTGTTTACACATTCCCTGACAGAAAACTCTAGAAAAAAGAAATGCAGTGAATTCACTGTCAGAGACATAAAGGAAAGTAGATGTAGATGGGGGTGGGGAAACACATGTACTGGCAATTTGATTTTTACATATATTGCACTTGCAGAACATGTAAAGGCAAAAAGAAGTTGGTCATATTGGGGCTTTAAACTCTATATGGTCACCAGATTGTGCTGTTCCCATTAGCTTTTGAAAGAGTGAAAGATTTTCTTTTGGATGCCAGAGAAGCACTAAGATTTGATAAATAGTTGATGGCTTTTCCTGTGATAAACTCCCCAATTCCTGTATTATTCTATGGAACCTATGCACTAAGATTGATCACATTGTAGAGATCTTCATACTTAGGCTCAATAGAATTACACAGGGGCTGAAAAGATTATCACACTGGAAAATATATCTCTTCTTTATCAAACCTTAGTTAATCTACCCCAAGAAGATTATGCAGGAAGTGGGATAAAGAGGAGATCACTCCTCCAGTGTGATAAATTCTCCAATTCCTATATTATTCTATGGAGCATATGCACTAACATCTCTCAAATATGAGAGATCTCAGTTCATACTTTCCATAGAAAAACATAGGAATTGAAGAGATTATTACACCGGAGAAGTGATCTCTTCTATATCACACTTTTTATGCATCTCTCCCCAGATAGGTTATGTTGCTGTTTGATTAAAAAAAAAAAGTAGTAATACATCTGAGATGTAATACATCTTAAAATAGAAGGTCCCTGTAGTGGGAGTACTCTTGTTTTACTTAGCTGGGAAAGCCCTATAGCACATATTTTAAAAACTGAAGAAAAAAAGGATGGAAAAGGATTAGATATGCGAGAGAGCTGTAGACTCATGTTGTTGGCTGACCATAAGTGGCAGGATGCGGTATAGTGGGAGATCAGAGTGGAAATGTAGGAAGGGGTAGAGGAAAGAAGGGTCTTGAATGAGAGCAGTGTTTTATCTGGGGGTGGTTATGCACTAAGTCAGGATAAAGATGTTGGAGAAATATTAGTGTATTGGCTCTATAGAATAATAGAAACTGGAGAAGTGATGTCACTAGAGAAGTCCTCTCCACTTGAATACCTCCTTATTACGCCTTAGTGAACCCCACTGGAGTTTGATAGCAGCTGTTGGAGTGATTGGAGGAGTGGGGAGGAGGTCAGGGACAAACCTAGGTAAATATAAGTTAACTTGTGCTGCAGCATTCTATATGGATTGAAGTGTAATGAGCTGGGAGGCTAGAAGACCAGAGAGAAAATGTTACAATAGTCCATGTGGTATAGGATGAGTAGTTTTGTAAACATTTTAATTGTGGAGAAAGAGGAAGGGACAGATCTTTGCTATGTTTATTGCAAGAGAAACCAGCAGGATGTGGTGATACCATTAAAATGAAAGAATGAGAGAGCCTAACAATACATAGCATTTGTTTTGTGTAACTCCACATCCAAAGGTCATTGCAGATAGCTCAGCATAGACAAGGAATGTAAAACAGCTCTTACTGGACTACAATTCCCATCACACATAACCAGCCAATCATCCTGCTCGCCTTTGTCATAGACTTGCACAAAAGCAGTAAGCATTTCTCATTATTGGTGTGCTAAAGCTTTGCCCCTTTCTCTTATCTGATAAGGGTAAAGGGTACAATGGGTTGCGGTCTCTGGCAGCTGGAACCCCTTCTACTTGGCTTTCACCTGTGATAAACTCCCCAATTCCTGTATTGTTCTATGGAACCTATGCACTAAGACTGATCACATTGTAAAGATCTTCATGCTTAGGCTCAATAGAATTACACAGGGGCTGAAAAGATTATCACACTGGAAAATATTTCTCCTCTTTATCAAACCTTAGTTCATCTCCCCCAAGAAGGTTATTCAGGAAGTGGGATAAAGAGGAGATCACTCCTCCAGTGTGATAAATTCTCCAATTCCTATATTACTCTATGGAGCCTATGCACTAACATCTCTCAAATATGAGAGATCTCAGTTCATAGTTTCCATAGAATAACATAGGAATTGAAGAGATTATTAAACTGGAGAGGTGATCTCCTCTATATCACACTTTTTATGCATCTCCCCCAGATAGGTTATGTTGCTGTTTGATTAAAAAAAAAAGTAGTAATACATCTGAGGTGTAATACATCTTAAAACAGCGCTTACTGGACTACAATTCCCATCACACACAACCAGCCAATCATCCTGCTCGCCTCTGTCATAGACTTGCACAAAAGCAGTAAACATTTCTCATTATTGGTGTGCCCCTTTCTCTTATCTGATAAGGGTAAAGGGTACAATGGGTTGCAGTCTCTGTCAACTGGAACCCCTTCTACTTGGTTTTCGCCTGCCTTTTAACTAATTTGAATGGATAATGTGTCTTATTATATTGTGTTTTTAACTCTATCTGCAGTGCTGCACTGAAGTAAATACATAAAATGCTATCTTTTCTCTTCCATAGCTGCATGTGGAGGTTTCATTACTAAGTTGAATGGAACCATAACAAGTCCAGGCTGGCCAAAAGAATACCCCACTAATAAAAATTGTGTGTGGCAAGTGGTAGCCCCTGCACAGTACAGAATATCACTGCAATTTGAAGTCTTTGAACTTGAAGGAAATGATGTAAGTACATTAGTGAGATCATGTTCGAAACTGGGAAATTACATTTTCACGTACTACGATACTCATTCTTTTTGCATCTAAACTTTGCATCTGTAACTATCTATCTACCTATCATATAAAATATACGTGTGAGTATTTCCTAATAAAACATTACGGCTTATTTAATGCAGTTTTGTAGTTCAGTGTTAACCTTAAAATCTCTCCCTAAGGTATGTAAATACGATTATGTGGAAATTCGCAGTGGATTGTCTTCTGAATCCAAACTTCATGGAAAATTTTGTGGGTCTGAGAACCCTGAAGTGATCACGTCACAGGACAATAGTGTAAGACTGGAATTTAAGTCAGACAACACTGTATCAAAGAGAGGATTCAAAGTTAACTTCTTCTCTGGTATGTGGATATTTCTTGAAAAAAAAAATATATATATATAAACCCTTTGAGTGCCAGAGAGGTATCCAACACACTCTCTGGCACTCGAGCCTTAGTCCTGTTGTGTCATATAATTCTACAGAGCCAGTGTGCTCACCTTATTTATCAACCTATCTTAACTTCCTTTCACAGTAATGTTGCAGATCAGTTAGAGCCATTCTAGAATGTGTGTGTGTGTTTGTGTAAGAATATATTGTAACATTGCACTTCTCTTGCATATTAGGCAGGGATACAAAAAATATTGTACCGTTGTCAGTTTTAAGTCACAGTCAGGAATGCAATTACCTGTGCTGGGCAAACTAACAAAGGGGGAAAAAAAACAAGTCCCCTAACGCATGTTAAAAACCACCGATACTGGAATTGAAGTGTAAAAAAAGCTGTGTCCAGTGGATGTATTGATATGGGATCTTAAAGCGGAACTACCACCCAACACAATCTTTAGCTTCACTAAGTCCCCATCTTGCGACTAGCTGCTTAGTAGCGCTAGTCACCAGAATAATTACCTTATTTAATAGATTTCTGCTTTTTTCCATGGGTGACAGGCAGGACGGAGCGTGGACATCTTGCCATTGTGACACAGCGCGCCTGCGCTGTCAGTCCCAGCCGGAGCCAAATGGCTCCTAGCAATGCCTCCTAGACCCGGCTGGGACTGACAGCGCAGGCATGCGGACGTCACAATGGCAAGATGTCCGCGCTCTGTCCTGCCTGTTAGCCGGGGAAGAGAGAAGAAATCTATTAAATCAGGTAATTATTCTGGCGACTAGCGCTACTAAGCAGCTAGTCGCCAGATGGCGACTTAGTGAAGCTAAAGATTGTGTCGGGTGGTAGTTCCGCTTTAAGCCCCATATCAATATATCCAAAGTACTGAAAAAAATGTGTGTAATGGAAAAAAATTAACCTTTTGAGTGCCAGTAGAGTATGCAATGCTTTGCAGAGCGTTGCATACCCCACTGGCACTCACAGGGTTAAACCCCCTAAAGTTAACACCATCCCATGAAAAGAAACACTTACCTGGAGGTCTGATGCTCACTGAGGTCTTCAGCACCCTAATCATCCACTGTAAGACTTCATCTGTAATTTAACCTCTTCTTCTGTGTTCTTCTTATGTTCCTTCTTCTTACCTTTCTTCTTCCTCTTCCAAAAACCTTGTGCCTCACTGAAAAAAAAAAAAAAAGTTAAAATCATATATGTCCCATTGAGTAATTTGCTCAATAAATGTATACTGTACCAAATGTATTAGAGGGAAAATAGGTTTGAACAAAGGCATATTAAAAAAAAAAAAAAAAAAAAAAGCCGAATTCTATTGTCCTATCGTGAAAAAAAAGTTCTTACTGTCGAAAGGTTTAACAAGCAGCAGGTGAAGATTAAAAACCAAATAAATAAAGTATATAGACACTTTTGAATTTGATTAAGCAATTGCATAATATGTGAAGTCGAAACAGAAGTTGACTGTCACTTTAGAATACTGTAGGCTTATATGAATAGGATGTCTGTGGGAGGAATATTTACAAAATAACCATATCATAGCATATACAATATATAATGGATGGACAGGAAAAAAATCCCTAGAGGAATTTCTTTTTTGTGCACAGTAATAGCTGTTTTCCATGGGGAAGATTTTCTGGGCCCGGATCAGATTGTGGGGATAAAGCAACTAATTCCAACTCTTGCCCTCCAGCAGGAGTTTCACGCAGTTACCTATTCTCCATGGAAAATGAGACCCATAAGTACAGGGAGGGCCATTAAGGCCAATGCTTCACCAACTTTTGTGACCCACTTAACCAATGATCCCCTTAAACCAGCAGTGACCATCCTGTGATTTTCCAAATGAGGGTGATGGCAAACTGAGGATGTTCACGTTGTAGATATTAAAAAGCTGAGGTTAGCAGGTTCCCCACTTCTGCTCTAAGTAACTTGTAATTTCATATTCTTTATTATAGCCTTAGTCACTTAGCACATCCCATGCTGGACTGTGACTCCATTTTGTCTGGATAACATTATATGCAAACAGCGGTATTGCTTGCTTTTGTGGTTTAAAGGGATAGTAATGTAACATAATAAATGCAGCTCTAATTAATCATCATAGTATTTGGACCTTGGAGAGTGTTATTTCAATTTTGTCAGAGTTGTAGTTCAAGAGTAATTCAATGACAAAGTGTCCCCCTCCCGCCCCTTTTACTGTTGTAACACTGCTCAGCCAGAGCAGAAGGGAGGTGCCCAGGTAGATTGCAGAGAGGGACAATCTTCAATTAAGATAAGGGAAAAAGCTGAAAAACTTGTCAAGGGGGGCAGGGCTTTCATTGTTCTCATAGGAAGAAGATTGTCCTCTGCTGTTATCTGTCTGGTCTATGGACTGGATTCCACGTCTGAGAAGAGATGACTTACATTAGGTAGAACGGGCGGGAGTGGAAACTTTATCCTTCAATTACTCTTGAACCACAACTCTGACAGTATTGAAATAGCACTCTCTATGGCTGAAATACTATGAAGATTAATTGGAGCTGCCGTTTTTGTGAAACATTACTATCCCTTTAAGTGAGTTCCTCAGGGGCCAGAAAAACATGGGATAGTGTTACAAAAGACCAATTTACACCACCTTTTAGGCACTCTCCGCTACACTCTATGGGATTTACTTTTATGCAGAAAGTAGAGCCATTTTGGAACAAACCAACTGAACCTTAGTGGACACACAAAACTTCCCACTGGTTTAAACTGGACTTTGAACAGAGAGGTTTCCAATACATTTTTTTATAATCCATTGGAGGCAAGTTTTGCATTCTCATTCAGAGAACTCAAATCCCCATTTAAATCAATGAGCATTTAGGAAAATGTTATTTCTCTGTCGTACAATATAAGTTACTGGTAACTTTGGGTAGGCGATGTGCCCCTTTAATTAGGCAGGAACAATTCTAGAATTGTATGCAGGGGATGGAGCCTACCTTCCCTCCTTGGCTGCAGCTAGCCAACCAGCCCCAGTAAGATTTGTGTCTTGGTGAAGACACAGGCAAGAGAACAGTTCTACTGTAGTTTTAGAAAATGTTTTATTTTTCTGTTAGAAATGGAATACCACCATTAGGCAGATTACCATAACTGACAGTGCCCTTCGATGTGGCTAGCTCCATAACCAGGTGCTTTTGTGGACCTTAAGCCCTGGGAGGGAAAATCTTGAGTCCAAGTTCTTTCCTCAGGAATTGCCCACCGAGACTTCTTCTTAATACATGGTAGTCTGAAGACAGCAGATCTGCAGGAAAGGTGAGCAACCCTTTCAGTGCTGTAGGTCCACATGTCTCACAGTGCCCCCCCCCCTGCACAGAGGTTTCTTCCTTTGGAGTTCCTATTGTACACTCCTGCACTCATTGGGTTTATCTGTATGTCTTTTTTTGGAGCAGGTTTATGTGGTAACTTAACCCTTTAGCTGATGGTTTTGCATCTTTGGGGGGATTATTGACACTGTCCCTAGTGGGTTCAGTGTTTTTTGGGTCTGCTAACATGTTCTAGTGATGTTTCATGTACTTTTACTTTACTGTTTCAACTTTGCAAAAATTTGAGTTACTGGCGCGCTTTACTCCATAGACGCCATTGCTCCATTCACTTCTATGGGACTGTACAGTTTGGGACATACCTCTGCAACCGCCCAAGGTAGCGAATTCAGAGATGGCTCATTTTAATTGTCTGCCCTTGCGCTGTCATCCAGTTACTGTTTTAAGTGTGTTGGGGGGCTTCGGGCACTGTTGGGGTACTTTTTCTGGGAAAACTACATTTCCTATGAGCGCTTGCTTTGCGCGCTCATTTCTGATTGGTTCCAGCAGCGGCAGCCATTGTGTGCCATTTCCAGAACGAGTATCCTACGCAGGGCTTGGACTCTGCTTCTCTCCTCTGCAGATTGACCCTTTGCCTGCCGGATAAATGTATTTTAGCGATTTCTGGGGTGAAATATTAATCTAACACACTGTATTTGGGTGATTCTTTATACTCTAAATGTTTTTTGACACTGTGAGAATGTCTAATCTGTTGGAGCTTGGGGCCAGACCTAAGACTAAGGACGCTGGGGTCTCTGTGTCCCCTAGTGAGCATTTCTCCTCATGTCATTCAGAGTTACCTAGAGAATTCTCAGGTCATTTATGCCCAGCATTTTCTGATGTCCCTGAGTCTCTCCCAGGGACCACCAGCCATGCATTAGAGCCAGTTTGGGTGCAGGAGTTCAAGGCTGCTACTAGGGACCTTAGGTCTTCATTGCAACTCTTTCCATCCCAGTTACAGGGGGTCTTCCATTCATGCAGACCATAAAGGTTTGAGAGATGCCGCTGGTGGCATTTAATTCAGTTTTTAAAGGCCTTCAATATAAGGGATCGTAATTTTGAAGTGTTACTATCCCTTTAAAGAATCCCGTTCCTCCGTGGGATCTTAACTTGCTTTTGGACGTTCTTCAGCCCCCTCCCTTTGAGTCCTTGGCTACTATTCCTCTATGCCTGTTGACGTGGAAAATGGCCTTTCTCCTGGTGATTGTGTCCGTTCGCCGTATCGAGTTGTTACATGCTCTGTCCTGTAACCACCTCTTTTGGTGTTTCATAAGGACAAGGCGGTGCTTCACACTTCTCAGGAGTTTCTTCCGAAGGTGGTCTCTGAGTTCCACATTAATCAGGAGATTTTGGTGCCTTCTTTCTGCCCTGACCCTACCTCCGACAAGGAGAAGGATCTCCACTTGTTGGATGTGGTGTGTTGTCTCAAGTTATATGTCCATCGCACTGAGTCTATCAGGCAATCTCACGCGCTGTTCATCAATCCTGAGGGTCCCAGGGCAGGAAGACCTACATCCAAAGTGACTGTTGCTTCCTGGATCAAGTCCACTATTCGTAAGGCTTACGAGCTCAGGAAGAAGCCTGTTCCATTTCAGGTCACGGCTCATTTTACTAGATCTATTGGGGCTTCTTGGGCTTACAAGAATCAGGCTTCCGCTGATCAGTTGTGCAAGGCAGCCATTTAGTCGTCTGTGCACACCTTTTCGAAGCACTACAGTGTTGAAGTGCTGGCATCAGCTGACACCAGCTTTGGAAGGAAGATCCAGGAGGCAGTCTTGCCTGGCTAGGATCTCCTTCGGTTCTTGGTGCTTCCTTCTCTTTTGAGCCCTTTTGGCTCTAGTTCAGTGTGCTGTGTACCAGTTCCTGGGGTGTTACCCCTGTTCAGTGTCTGTTGACACTTCATTGTTTTGTTGGGCTATCTCTGATCTGATGGTTCATATCTGTTCTGGTGACTTTGGTGGCATTGTACCTGGTCCTTGCCTTACTTCCCGCCTCTGGGAAACTCAATGGTTGAACATCCCAAAGTTACCAGTAACCTGTATTGGATGACAGTGAAAGGAGGATTTTAGTCTCACCTGTTAAATCCTTTTCTCTTAGTCCATACAGGTTACTGGTCTCACACCCTGTCAAGAGACCGTGCTTGGCTGTCCTGTGGCAGACCGTGGCGGTCCTTCGGGGTCATACTCACAGGAGTCTTCTTTCCCTTCTACTGTCTAGTGAATAGTTAGTGTCTCAAAGCTTACTGGAGCTGGTTGGCTAGCTACAGCAAAGGAGGGAAGGTAGGCTCCACCCCCTGCATACAATTTTAGAATTGTTCCTGCCTAATTAAAGGAGCACATTGCCTACCCAAAGTTACCAGTAACGTGTATGGACTAAGAGAAAATGATTTAACAGGTAAGACTAAAATCCTCTTTTCTCCCCTATGGTAGTTGGTTTTCGCCAGAATTGTTCATCTTTACTTTTCTTCTTAAGATGTTATATGTATTACACCAAAAAAAGTATGTAAAAGCAAAAAATCTACCTAAGATAATAAAATCAGTGGTTTTAGGTGCTGTAATAGTAGTAGGGTTGCTTAGTTTTCTGGTCCTAATCAACTGCAAAAAAAGTCTATTGATCTCTACCCTTTATTTTCTCTGATTAGTTATGTTCTTCATGTTTCAGTTGTTTGTGTTTGGGACATGGTCTATGTATTCCACACTCTCTTAACAATATCTAAATAATATATATATATATATATATATATATATATATATATATATATATATATATTCGCTAAAATATAAAAAGTCATATATTTTTAAACTATTTTCTGGCACCATTTCCTGTGACTAAACCAAGATATACTTGTTTTTACAGATAAGGATGAATGCTCCAAAGACAATGGAGGCTGTCAACACGAGTGTTCCAATACATTTGGCAGTTATGTATGCCATTGCAAAAATGGCTTCATGCTTCATGAAAATGGGCACGACTGTAAAGAGGGTAAGATCTTTATAGTATCCTCTGCATGGCTTTCATGAGGCTGTACTCAATATACTGATTGCGTGCGCACACACACACACTCTACTTCAAAGGCCCACATATAGTATGTCTGAACACTGAGCACTCACCATGTGAAGGACTTTGATATGTGATGCCAATAGGAGTATACCATTTTATATAAAAAGGATGTAGAACAAATAGAGAGATGTGGTCCCACTCAAAACATACTATACCAAGCTGCTGTTCAGAAGTATAAACAAAAAAAAAAGAAAAGAAATCCTTTTTTAGGCATAATTAATATATACTAGCATCAGGTGATATAGATGTGATAGTGGCATAGGTATGCCAAAGACTAAAAGTCTTTGAAGCACCCAGATGTGGAGCAAAAAACATAGACTGTTTGAGATATCATCCTAATGCCCATGTCATTTGTATATGGACTTTACCCACCCTTATTACAGTCTCTTTAAATTATGCCTAATAAAGGATTTGACTTATGAGCATTGGTTTGGGATATACTGTTTAATGTGTATACTAATGTCTTATTTGTTCTAGTTCTGGAGCATACCATCTGCACCATAGGAAGCACATAATTATTCAGATTAATTTTCATTTGAATTCTTTTAACCTCTTAATACGTTGCTTCAAAATACGTCCGAGTCTTTGGTAGCATTCAAGGAACTAAAAGCCTCAATAAAATCAGTGGATATTTTAATGCCCCTGCTCATATTTTGCATTTAGTTTACTTTGGAACTGGATCTCGCTATTTTTCTGAAGACCTTGAGCGTTATGCACCAAGGTGTGATAAAGAGGTAATAATGTGGAGATGATTTACTGCGCTATAACCTAACATAGGAACTGGAGAGTTCAAAACACTCGGTGTCATCTCTACTTTATCACCTGTTTATCACATCTTTATCACACCTTAGTGCAGCTCCCCCATTTTGTTTATCAGGATTAGATCCGCATTAGAAAAGAAACTCCTGGTTGCTACCAATTGTCAGGCATACAATATATGTATATAAAATGTATCCATTCACCTGGCCAAATAGGCCTCGCAGATCCGGAGCAGCCCCAGCTAGGGCTTCTACAGATGAGAAGACAACTTGGTAGGGAGTGCTCTACGGACCTGCAGCGCTCCGGAACATCCAAACTCTCCACACAGTGATGATATAAAAAATATCCAATTTATTACAAAATACAAAAAATAAAAAACACTGTAGTAGAGAATTTGGGAAACATAGTAAAGATACAATTACTACGCCTAACGCGTTTCATGTAAGGTTTACATTTAATCATAGGCTTGTTTATCAGGATTAGGCAACCTTTGCACTAGGGCAGTTGGGGACAACTCCCCCCCCACAACACACACACCACCAACATCACATTTCCATTTATTAACCCCATCCCACCCGCGGACGTACATGTATGTCCTCACCGGATGTCCCAGGAGGACAGAGGACGTACATGTACGTCCCAGAAGCCGTTCGCTAGAATGGCATAAAAAAAAAAAAAAAAAACACGTCGTCAAGTGCCGGCCGTGTGCGCGCGCGGCCGGTCACTAAAGGGTTATAATGTTTTAAACCCTTAAATAATAGAGAATGGGCCATTTCTAGCATTTATTGGATTGGAAGCTCCATTTAAAGTAACACTAACACCTAAAAGAGAAATTGGTTTACAAAATGTTAAATCACATACATTTCCAACTAGCATTTGTAAAACTTAATCCTATACTTGCATCTTTAATTCATGTATATATTGTCATATATAGAGAGATTAAGCCAGTTAAGTTATAGATATTTATAAGCACCTTTTTAATTGCATTATATTAAACACATGTTTACAGATTTGAGACAGATAGGGGCTTGCCTAATCTGGGATGCCTTGATGGGGCAGGTAAGCTTATTGTGCTTTTAGCCAAAAACATATAACAAAACTCCAATATGTATTATTTACAGTAGGTTATTTATTTGTCAAGGTCAGGATTTGATGCTTTATAACACAGCAACATTCCTGACTGATTACATTGGTAAAGAATAATGGTAACAGAAGTCGTTCCTACTTATATATGATGTGAATTGTATGTCCACTCCACTATAGATTTGTAAAGGAAAGTTCCTAAGTCACTGATAACCTATAAAGAACCTTTGTATTGGGTCTGCTGCAGTAAAGGTGGAGTGTAACATATCTCTCAAGTGTAAATCTAGCTACTCTGCAGTAGTCTATCTTGGGCCATCTTCCATAGTTAAAATTAAATATAATACTTCTTCACACTTAAATAGCTTCAAAGATACAAAAATCTTTCAACACCATGGAATATCCTAATGTATTCAGTACGTATCGTCAGCCAGATAAACAAATGGTATGTGTTGACTTACCGTAAGCTAGTCTTACTGTATGGTATCTGTTAATAATATCTCATTAAGTATCTTTATGATGTGCTTTTTTTTTTGTTTTGCCTCTGAAGTTTAAGATTATTTATATGTGGGAGTATGATTTTGAATATATATACTGTCATTAAAATACCCCACAAATGTCATAACATTAACTGTACCACATCTGTCCTCTATTTTGATGTTTCTTTTTTGTTTTTGTTTTTGTTTTAAGCATTATCTTAGGGGGTGTCAGGTGCACTAACTATACCAACCTTGTTAAATTTTTTAAATTGGCTGCCTGCACTAAAATGCTCATAACCATTACAGATACAAAGGAAAACTATGCAAGGCATGCCATTATGGAAAGTAGACATTTGCCCACATAAAAAGAGGAGTTGTTTGCATTTCTACCCCTGGATTGGTGTGCAAAATATTACCAGAATGTGTAGCTATAGGAAAAATGTTTGTGTTTTTTATGTATCCTCAATTACAAAAATACAAAATTCCTTGAAGACCAGGACATTTTTTACTGTATTCAGTACTTGCTACCAAAACAAGTATAATAGTAACCCATTTGTGTGGGATTACATACCATGCTTGGTGCCAGGAACACCGAAAAATAACCAGCATCTGCCACTTTTCTTTTATGTAACTACCTACCTACATTAAAATGTTCCTTTTTGTAAAGTAAATATTTACCTGCATCAAAGGAGAGGTCGCTTGCCTTTTAAAACCTAGGCTGGTATATACCAATGTTTCCAGAAGGTAGAGTGGGGGAGAGGGCTGTAGGAAAAAAATACAGCGATTTTAAATTTCTACCTCTTTCAACATGTATTTTGCCTCTGTATTTATTAGCTAGTGCTCTTCCAAAAAAAATGCAACCTGTTGGTTTGCGCTAACAAGCTGTATGGTTACTAAGTGGTTACTGGTAAACTGAGAGGAGATCAGTGCTTAGAAGTGTTGTATTGGATGCCTCTCTAGCATTTAAGGGGTCAACAGCTACATTTAAATCTGGAAAATTTTAAGTTTTATTTGTTTTCTATGTTACAAGTTGGCTTACCCCAGAATTACTTGTTTTGCAACATTGCACGTTATTTTGTTGTAATGATAGCATATAGACAAGCAATTTAAGCATACACATGTTGTGCAGCATGTTTGAATAGGATAGCCAGGGACTGGTCCATGGACACATGCTGGAAAAGTAGTTCATGTTAAGATGATTATGAAAAAAAGTAGATTCCATGTTGCAGAACACCTCTGCTGTGTCAGTGTGTACATTTTTCAAATCTGAATTGCCTATATTAAAACGTATGTAGCAACTACAGAAATATTATTGAGGCAGACAAAGTATACAATTTTTGGAAGCTGACTACAAGCCTCCTCAAATGTGAGGGGTCACTTGCATTTCTCTCCCTAGGGTAATATGCATAACTTTCCAGAAAACTGTTCTACAGGAAAAAAACACATACTCTTTATAGTTCAATTGTTTCAATGATACCAAAATATTTCAGTACCACATAATTCCCTACTGCATTCAATACCTAGTAGCAGCTTAACAAAAAATGGTACCTATAATGGTCTAGCAGACAAAGCACCCAGTGTAAGCTGCCTGGTAGACACTGTGTAGCAGATTCCCCTTAAAGGGATAGTAATGTTTCATAATAAAAGCAGCTCTAATTAATCATCATAGTATTTGGACTTTGGAGAGTGTTATTTCAGTTCTGTCAGAGTTGTAGTTCAAGAGTAATTCAATGACAAAGTATCCCCCTCCCGCCCCTTTTACTGATGTAACACTTTTCAGCCAGAACAGAAGGGAGGTGCCCAGGCAGATTGCAGAGAGGGACAATCTTCAATTAAGATAAGGGAAAAACCTGAAAAGCTTGTCAAGGGGGGCAGGGCTTTCATTGTAAGAAGATTGTCCCCTTCTGTTATCTGTCTCACAACCAGATCCCCATCTGAGAAGAGATGGCTTACACTAGGTAAAAGGGGCGGGAGGGGGAAACTTTGCTTGTGAATATCTCTTAAACCATAAAGGTTTGAGAGATAAGACTTATATCATTCTTCATATTTTTTTAATGCCTACAAAGTAAAATAAAGTTAAAACGAAGTATTACTATCCCTTTAAAGATGTGATAACCTGCTATTTGATGTAAATACTGTGATAAAAGCACAACAAATTACACTACAGGTATGCTGCAAAGCATGTCCCAGTGTGCCAGATGCTACAAAAGGAAGACTAGAGTACGAAGCTAGCTGCCAGTGGCTGCTCTCTGTGTTTTCCTGCTACGCCATAGGCCGAGTTAAAGTGCTGACGATGTCATCTCCCAGCGCTCTGCATTCCTAAAGAGGCGACGAGGGAGCTCAGCACCTACAGGACTGTGCCAAAGGAGGCACAGATCTGTCCTGCCGGGGAGGTAGGAAATAGACAACGGGGGAGGCAATGTGAGTGGGTGCCGCCGGTGCAGCCAGCAAGGTGGCTAGTTTAAAAAAAAAAAAAAAAATCTGAATGGCAGGCGCCCCTCGGTGGCGTGCTCCTGTAGGCAGGTGCCTACTTTGCCTAATGGCAAATCCGGCCCTGCAGATAACAGCATCTACCCACTGGTGTCAAAGAGGATACTGAACAATGAACCCATATCCAGTGTAGTTGTTTTACAGGAACATAGAGGCCTGGAGCTCGACTGAGAAGACAAAGAACAGGATAGTCAACGTCTGACAGGGTGGTAGAGCAGGAAGCAGCACACCAGGGGCATGGCAAACCAGAAGTCAGACAGACCAGATCAGGAATAGGCAGGCAATGCAGGACAAGGTAGCAGATGGAGAAATGGTTGAATCAACAGAGTCAAGGTCGGTAGCAGGATATCAGATGAGCACGGTACCAATACGAAGAACAGGAGGGAAGTCACAGGAATAGCCAGATTAATACTCAAGAACACAAAGGAAACTCAGGGTCAGGACCTGGAAAGCTTTGATCATGCCCCGCCCAAAAGCACAGAGGCTGTATAAAGGCTCAGAGCAACCACAAGACAATGTGGAGAACGAGGATCCAGATAACAAGGGTAAACAAATGGAAAACCAGACAAGGAATCACAAAAGACTAAGAAAAAGGGGCAGAACATATCAGTACCCCACTGGTATTGGTTGACATACTATTGGGAGTACCAGGAGCGTGGCTACCAGTACACCAAAGCTGGGGAAGCTGACCGTGTATATGTGAATCTATTGCTAATAGTGGAACAAGGCTGGGGTGTTCTTTGTGGTTCTGTGCCCACTGATGGGACAAGAATGAAGAACAAAAAAAAGAAAAATAGAGATGATTCTATATAAACACTCAACCTCAATAAAAATATAGTATCAAAGCAAAAAATCATATAAATGTAAAAATAAATGGATTCATAAATATATTATATCAAATGAAAACAAAGCAAATCAGGTAGGATTGGACCCAGAAATCCCCCAAAAAAATCCCATCAGCCACTGCAATGTATCCATACACTATACAATCACATCTTCAAAATATGAGAAGAATAAACTAAAAACAAAACCTAAGGGTACCCAAGATGCTGAAATGTTAACGGCATTATCCTAAATGGAACTATTGAAATTTCCACCTAAGATGATATAATGAGCAGTGTGAAAATTCAGGCAGAGTTATTGACACACATGAAATGATGATATATGAAACAGAAAACCAGACTCAAATACTTGTATGATGGCAACTAAATCACAAGGGCGAAGAAGCAGACATTGCAAGTGTGGTTCTGTGGCTTTCAGTGGATCAGTGTAACAAGACCAGGGATATCAGACAGTGTATGTGTTGTTCTTTGACTGCCAGTAGATAGTAGAATGGCTGGGGTGTCAGAAAATGTATGTGGTGTTCTGTGGCTGCCAGTGACACAAGGCTGGGGAATTACAGTTTGTGTGGTTCTATGACTACCAGTGGACAGTGAAACAAGGCTGGGGAATTAGACCGTGTATGTTTGATTATGTGGCTGGCAGTGGACCAAGGCTGGGGTGTCAGCATATGTTTAGTTCTGTAGCCGTGAACTGGTTTTTGTGTGTGGGACAAAGCAATGCATTGGACACCCCTGTGGCACACAGAGTAATTTTTCATTTTTATATTTAATGTTCAGATCCCATTGAGAGTACATCATGTCCTCTCCTCTCCTGGTATTGTTGGTTACACTGCCTGCCATCCTCCTCCTACAATCAAGCCAGCATTTCCCAAATGCCAGGGAGCTTGCCACACCATGGCTGATGTCATCTGTGTCACGGGTAGGCCTTCCTGGTCCTCCTACTTAGCTCGGAAGTTCAGGGAAATCCAGATTGAAGGGTGTTGAAAAGAAGACACTGGTTGCCTTCCATTTAACATTGCTTGCATACATGATTGTGTGAGCAATCAGTACTATTTAGGTCAACCAAAGGAGGTCTGAATAAAAAATTAAGAAATTAAACTCGAGGGACAGGGTGGCAGTGCACACACACATCAGATATGGGCTTGGCCGTATGAGTGCACAGGGGCAAGCCAATGTCAGGTACATGCCTGACACTCTTAGGGTTAAATTCTTTTTATGGAAAAACAAGGCTACATTCAATGCTGGGAAATGTCATTCCAGCATTATTTCACTTTAAACTGTTGTTCGTTTTACCTGATCAGTGCCCTCTGGTTTCCTGAAAGTTCACCTGGGTTCCAACAATTATTCTATTGCATTCTGTGGGAGAGGTGAGTAGCTGACTGCAGTTTTACATTGAATTTGATAGTGAAAGCTTCATCACTTTGATGCTTCATTTGAACAGTTATAACCTCTCTACGAAATAACAGCCAGTAGTGGTTGTGTCCTTGTGTGTCTCAGCAGGAAAAGCCCTCTCACATTTACTGCACCTTAAAACTCTTGTTTAATAGAGTCATCTTTATCACCTAATGGTTAAAAGCAAGGAACAAAAACTAACATGGTATAACATAATTAAATAATGGAAAGTAAGTATTAAAATGCAGTCAAATTATATGTGCATTCAACTTCTAAATATACAGCAGTTTTGGGCAAGAGGTTTCCCTCTGGGGTATCTTCTGTGGCACCCAGTCTGTTCTCTGGTACAGGGGGAGGATGAGGTAATTTCCCGCTATATCTCACACACACTATTTTCAACTCAAAAATGCACATCTTTCTTTTACCTCGGTGCACATGTTCCTTTGCATTTACACTGTTTCACCTTAAACCCTTCTTTGCTACAGTGTAACATACTACTGTTGTACAGATCTGCATTCGCTGTGTGACGCCATATAAATAAAGTTACAGATGCATACAGAGGTCTTCAGTGCATTGTAAAGCAATACTTTTGCAGACCTCTCTAGTATCCATGGGGTTGATATTTTTCAACTCCTGTTTAGAATTTTTAACCATATTGTGTCTCCCTTTGTTGTACTAAAGGGCCACACATGTTACACTTGGGGTGAATTTTGCAGCCTGTAACTGATAGAAAAGGACTGTAATATTATTTCTTTTTATGCTTCTCGGGTGCAATGCTAGTAGTCTTCTACCCATTGTGCCTCATGCATAAAAGAAAAAAGAATTACCGTAAATGTAGAGCAAACCAACTGCTGCATGGGGAGAAATGAAAATTTCCAAGGCTTCTATTGATTTAAATGGGCCTTTTAACCAACTGAATGCTGGAGTTCTCCAAAACATTGACCTCTCAAGTGTTCAACTAGTCAAAATTCCCATTGAACCAGTTTTCTGATAAGGCATCCCCCCATGCTTATATATATTTTTTTTAACTTTAGGAATAGCAACAAAATCAAATGGCTGTTTAAGTATGTTTTTCTGTGAACAATGCACACATTCCATATTGTTTGTTGTTGACAACCCAACCTACTGTCTCACTGGTAGCCACATAATCATACATATGCTGTGTTGCACCTCAGCCTTGTACCACTGTCCACCAGTAGCCACATAATCTCACACATGCTGTGTGGCACCTTAGGCTTGTACCACTGTCCGCTGTAAGTAACAGAACCACACATACACTGTCTGACACCACTTGTTCCAATGTCCATTAGTAGGTACAAAACCATACTTTCACTGATACCACAGCTTTATTCCACTGTCCACTGGAACTGAGAGTCAGTAAGTATGTCTGACTAGAAATAAAACACTAAGTGACGATGCTGCGCTTCCCTGCATGCAAGTGGAGAACTCATCAGTATACCGGACGCGTTTCAGCAGGAGCTTTGGGTGGGGTGGCTTCTGTATGTGATGGGAGCTGATGGTGAGGAGGGGGTAATGAGATCCTTAACTGAGGAGAGAGTGATGTGAATACCACCCTAGAGTAGGAGATGTGAGGAATTGGGGTTGTGGGATATGTGGGTGAAGAGAGAGGGCCTACATGATGGAAGTTGCAGCTGGAGGTGGTGGGGTGATGTTAGATATGGTTAAGGGGGAATTCAGTGAGGGTGGTAAGTATATGATGGGACATGGTAGCTTCTGATAAGGGGGTGGCAGGTGTGTGGTGGGAGCTTGAGGTTGGAAGGGGCTGTGATGGAAGCTATGGGTGAAGGGGCAGGTGTGTGGAGGCACATTTGGTTGAGAGGGCATGCAAGAGAGGGGACAAAATATATAGGGAAGCAACAGAACACAGACTGTGGCCCTTAAAGGCAGGAGGCAAGACACAGAGGGAGGATGTTCTACAGTCACTTGTGCAGGGGGCTTTGCCCACCTGCCCAAATCACTACCCGCAGCCAACTCTGTACTGAGGCTTTGGGACAAGACTGGATCCTGTAGGCAGAAGTATGGAGAAATTTATGTTACATAAAACTAGCTTTATAGTATAGACATGTGCTACAAACTCACAGTACTTACATTTAATGTTTTATTTCATATGCAGATATTGAGACATTTTGGTCCTCTTATCGAGAGACATTTATCAAACATTGTAGTATCTGCATATGTATAAAAAAGTAGTCATGTGAGTGTGCAGCATTTGTTTATACTATTGATTATTTCTAGAGCACCTGGGATTGCGATAAACAGAGCACGAATGTCAATTCTACGAAATATATAGTTCCCACCAAATGTCCTTGGGGGTTAGGCACTAAGGCGTAATAAAGTGGAGATGACCTCTCCAGTAGTGTCACTTCTCCAATTCCTGTTATTCCATGGAGTCAATGCACTATGATGCCCAACTTTGGAGATCTTAGTGCATAGGAACTGGAGAACTGATATTACTGGAGAAGTTATCTCCTGTTTATCACACACCTTAGTTACCCCCCCCCCATATGCCACAAACACAGTCATAGAAGACTATGCTGTTCACAACTATTCCTTGAAGTAGCATTATACAAACATGATTGATTTTCATCAATATGGATATTATGTTGCACAGAAGTTTGATGCTGAAACAAAGGCTCATGCCAAAAATGTTTGGCTTTTGGACACTGGGTGGCACCGTTGATGAAACAATTTGAGCTGCACTAACTTCTGCATGAAAAATCTACTGGCAGGGGTTGTGTTTTACTCAGCAGCAAAATCTGTGTAACATGCATATTTTCATAATAAAACTTTACTACTGCTTTAAAATTATACATTCTCTCATTTTTTTTAATGCAGAGAATATTTTTTGTGCTACTTTTTTCATTATGTAAAATATATTAATATCACCATACTTGATGGACAGGGAAATGCAATTAAACACCTCATTTGTGATTAATTTTATTAATTTTCTTCTAGCTGGTTGTGAGCACAAGCTGCTGAGTGCAGAGGGAACTATCTCCAGCCCGAGCTGGCCTGATAAATATCCCAGCCGGAAAGAGTGCACCTGGGACATTTCCGTAACTGCTGGTCACAGAGTGAAGCTTGTAAGTAACATTTCAACTTAGAGGTCTGTTTATCAAACAGTGAATGACTGACTGCTCAAGGAAATACTCCAAATTCGTTGTGCATTCACCTCTTTCATATTCACTAATGGCCATATCATAGCTGGTGCTCACTCATTCATCAGTAAGTGTGTACCAGGTAAATTCTTCAGGCCCAGGCTGGGAGATAGCATAGAAATCTATGTAGCAGACACATGGATACGTATAGGTATGTGTATTGCAGTGCAGGTTTGGTGTCTTTTACTCCATATGTCCCCTCCCCACATATGCAAGTCAGTAATATACAGTTTCTCGTTGTTAAATTCCCAGAGCTATCTGTTAATGGTCACTGTGTAGAGCATCGTATCATACATGTTCCATTCTAGCACTTTCATGGAATCTGGCCTTAGAATTTTAACCCTTTTAGGACCAGGGGTATGGAGCTAATTGTGACACAATGCGTTTTTTTTTTTTTTTATGTTCGTTTGTTTTTTTCCCACTCTGGTCCTTAAAAGGTTTAACAATGCTTGCATAGGAGCTGTACTTCTAGGAATAAGTGGCTCTTAATTTACCAGGAAATTTCTAAGTTGCGCATACAACAGTTACGTATATCAATTTACTTTATATATATATATATATATATATATATATATATATATTTGAGCTGTTCTGTAATCTACAGCTGAACATCATTGACAGAAATGTAAAACTTGGTTAGAACTTTTTCTGTGACTTTTTTCATGCGGACCTGTTGCTTATTGTGAGCAGGGGGCGTATTAAATACAGACCTGAAAGGGAATTAAAAATACGGGCAACAGTAGGTAGTCCAGGAAATGATGTTAATAGAAACTTCCTATATAAGATGCTGGGCTTTTACCCTTCCACGCTTATGTAAATAAAGGCACTCCAAGTTTTAACACAAAATAACACGTATATATGGGCTGTTTGTTCAAAAGAAAGTAGAGGCGTACTGGGGCAAACCGTTTGTACTATCTGGGAGATCGAAAAAATCCATTTGATTTAAAATGGGGATTTTAACTTTTTGAATTCTAGAGTGGTCTCCAACTCAATTGAAACTTTTTGAATTTATAGGTCTCCCCTATAATTCAATTCCCTTTTTCCAAAACTCCTCATACAGCCCATATAAAGAAAAATATATTTCTGTTTTTATTATGGGCCTTATGCAGAAAGAAGAGCAATGCTGAAGTAAACCAACTGCACCATAGGGGGTGGGAAAAAAACATTGATTTAAATGGGGCCTTGTTTTAAGTTGCACATTCCTATGGCGCTCAAAGGGTAAAATCGTAGTGCACATAATTTCTAATTATTGTGCCAAAAAATTACTACAAAGGTTAATTACATAAAGTCACTTTTTTTTCTCTGTGTGAGACCTAATAGACACAATACAAAATTTGGTGTGCATACCATTTCTAAATATTACCATTTTGCCCTGGGATTTGAAAGCGCCAATCTTATATATTATAAAAAGACACTCCTAAATATTTAAGAATAGTAATTTTGTGTAATCATGGCTATCATTCTACTACAGACTCATTTCTTGATGCAACTGTATTGCGTAATATGGAAATATACTATGTGTGTGTATATATTGCAGGCTTAATTCTGTTAAGTAGAACAAGGGTACTGAAAGATATATTTTATTCAGAAGTTATTTGACTCAAATTTTTTTTTTTTTTTTTTAATGGGTGCATTACTTCCAAGATTCAAAAAGCAAAAAGGTCCATAGCACTAAACATAACGCTAATCCGTTGAGATAAAACATCCAAAACATTTATTGATAATATGTTAAAATAAATGAGTACTTAATGTTCACATGCTCGTATATTCAGATACCCTCAGATAGCCGGAGGAAAAATGGCAACATCAACGCGTTTCGCTTATCACTGCTTAATCATGTTGCCATTTTTCCTCCGGCTATCTGAGGGTATCTGAATATACGAGCATGTGAACCTTAAGTACTTGTTTATTTTAACATATTATCAATAAATGTTTTATCTCAATGGATTAGCGTTATCTTTAGTGCTATGGACCTTTTTGCTTTTTGAATCTTGAATTAGTCCCGAGAAGGTTGTTAGTCCATGTAGCACAATCATAAGCTTTCCTGTATTTTGGCATTGGCTAGTTGGTGAATATATGGATCGGGACACCTTGAGTCGCTTTAAAATTTGTTACTTCTGTATTACTTCCAAGCCCTGAAACTTTCTGATGACGCTATTGCTACATGAAACTATGTACGGCCATTGCCAGTGACAGTAACTCTCCATAGGCCTCTGTTTCAACAGTACCACCATAACATTTTAGACCTTGTAAGTGCTACACCCCAAAAAGTCTGAGCTACAGTAATTTTTGAAGAATCCATCTAATCACTGATGGTAATCTTGTTTTACTAAAATTTATTTGTGCGTACTAGCCCTTTAATAACAATAATAATAATGATGATGTATGGTTGTCTTTCACATTAAGAAGATTTGATCCTTACAGGTGTTCAATGATTTTGAAATAGAGCAACACCAGGAATGCGCTTATGATCATCTTGAATTGTATGACGGCCCTAACAATATATCACCCATTCTCGGACGGTTCTGTGGCAGTAAGAAGCCAGGCCCTGTGGTTGCCTCAACAAACAATATGTTTCTGCATTTCTATTCTGATGCTTCAGTGCAAAGGAAAGGATTTCAAGCAAAGTATAACACAGGTAGGTGAACTACAGAGCTCACGTGCCTGGTTTATTACATAGAGCACTTTGTCATAAATATATATTAATTAATTGCTGGTACGAATTAGTCATCAGTGCTTCAGCTTTCCAATTAGTAGAATTTTTGGTTAAGCATCTTGTTTAAGTCTGTATAGTAGTGTTCATTAACCCCTTTAGGACCAGAGAATGCTAGAGGATGTCTCTAGCATCAAAGGGTTTAATAGATGTAAGACTAAATTTATCATCACACCTCTCCAGTGCTGCCCCATGGACTCTGATTTTCAGAGATAATTAACCAGGTCTCATGGGTCAGATGATGATTATCTGGTTTGACGAGTTGCTTGGTAACACCTTCCACTTCCTACCTTGTTCTGCCCACGCCATAGTCCTTTCTGCCCTTTTCCCACCAATTTTCAGAGCAAACTCTGCATTCCATACTTCCCATCCCACCCACATGACTCAGCCCACCAGCATTATGACAGGAACCATAACATTTGGATACTTCAACCCCCAGCCCTTCTTGGCATTGCAGAGGCTGAAGACAAGAAGGTTCCCAGGTATTTCTACTAAAGGTGTGTGTGGGGGGGTGGTATTTATGAAGGATCAAGAATTTAACCATTGCATGCACTAGGTCTGTTTCTCAAACCTATACTTAGGGATGTCCTGAACTTGACCATAGGTGTTTAGATCATTTAGTCCAGGGGAACCTGCCAGAGCATCTGGACTACTAACGAACCCACCTGTGATAATTAAAGGATATCCTGAAAACATGTATTTTTGGGAAGTTTAAGGACCGGTTTGCAAATTACAGTAGTAGATTAAGGCCCTACAGACTTGTTAAGGCCCATATTAACCTATGCATTTACAGTTAGCACTTTTATAAACGTCTGCTATAATAAAGAATTAATTCAAGAGACCCTGTCTCTGAAAAACCATTTTGGTGATTGTGGAAAAGATTTTAAAATATACTGTATATCAGGGCTCAAAATTTCCACTTTTCACTAGCCAATGGCAATTGAAAATTTAGCCCTGGCGAGTAGAAATTCAGCCCTGGTGGGTATGTTATGACTTGCAGTGGTGAGTAACTTTTCAGGTCTGGCTAGTAGCAAAGGACTTCAAATTATAAGCCCTGCTGTATATGTTGTATTAGCAGTTTTTATTCTAGGAAATTGTTTTTGAATTATCTGGATTTATAGAGTATGCTAATGAAGACATGCCATGCAGTCATTTTATCCCTTACTCATTGATAGTGCTAGAGGAGGTGGGAAATACATTGCTGAACAGTCTCAGTGAGTGAGAATGTTCCTGCACAGCATACCTTAATTTAGTTCTGTCAGATAACCCATTTAACCCTTTGAGTGCCAGAGGGGTATCCAATGCATTGCAGTGTACACACATGAAAAATTCCCACTGATTGTACATAAGAACCATTGCAACCTAATAAATTACCACAGGAGCCCTGCATAGCATAATCTACAACTCTAAAGAACACACAACTAATATTTTCAATAGAAAGTTGCTAATTCAATATATAGGTGATTTTGAAAGCTCTTTTAAAATCATTGGTATATTTTTAGATGCTAAGTTTATCATTGGTTTAATGTACAAAATTTCCCATAGAGCTTAATGGAAATCTGTGAGATAAATCATTGATTACATTTATTACCTGCAGTAGTGCCTAAATTGGCTTCAAAATGTTTTCTCTCTGATAAGAAACAGTGGGTGGGTGTGGGATGATGTCAAGTACTGAGAGGGGGTGTGGTCAAAGGGAGGTCTTGGGACATAAAGAATGCCTTACCTGAGATGTAAATCTGGCTTTGTTCTCCATTCATATTTCTAAGTTCCAGTTATCCAATTTTTTCTCCTACTCACATATTTGTTAATGCACAGGGAAAACAGCCAACTTCCTGATCTCATGCAATATTCATACATGGAAACTCTCCGGATTTGCCCTGGAGAGTCCGGTTTTGAGAGTGCATTACAGGGTCTCCAGGGAGGAGGCTGATTCTCCGGATGTGGGGAGTTTTCTTTAAAACTCTTCTGCTCCTTCCCACCCACCCAGTTCCTCCCACATTTCCTCCTTCCCCACCCAGTTCTTCCCACTTCTCACCCACTTGTGTGATGCCCTAGAAAGCTTCGCTTTCATTCATGGGTAAACCCTGCACCCCTTTGCCATGATTTAAAGCAGTTATACTCCCCAGCACTAATGAAAGTTCCCAGGTACTGCAATATTCCCATACAGTACACCACAGACATGTTGAATTGTTCACGAAGACTTGTACGATTTCAGATAATGCTCATCTAAAAACTTTGTTATTGAATCTGAGGATGTTTGTAGTGTAACAGTCTACATACTGAACTATGATAATGGGCATATATATCTTTGTTTTGTTTTTTTGTAATTCCTTTCAAGTGATCATACTAGAGAAAGCTCCAGTGCATTGCTTTGCAATGTGTCGAAGAAATCTTCTGCACCAAAAAATAATTTGATGATCGAGCCAAAGTATGGTTTTGGGATTCAATAATTCACACCCGATCACAAATGTTAGTTTTATCTTGGTCCAGTCAAATTTACTGTATTTAATGTAAAATGAAGGGGGTCAAAGTATAATTAACACCTCCTAATAATTCCCCCCCTCCCCCCTTAGCTTACTATGACTAGGAAATACTAATAGCCTTGTGCCTTTGCTCAAGAGTCATCTTGATTGAGTCTTGGATGTCATGTCCATGGAAGCGGACATGACAGGTGCTAGCAGGACCAGAAGACCGCAAACTCTGCCCACTACACATGGTATTCTCAGCCTTTTAACCCTTTGATTTCCAGAGGGGTACTCAAGGCATTGCAAAGCAATGCACTGCATACCCTTCTGGCACTCACAGGGTTTAGAAGCAGAATAGTGTGCAATGCATTGCATGTCTTATAGTCATTACATAGTTAAGTAGGCTCATGCACTCTGTCTGCTACCATTTGAAAAAACTGCCAACAAATATCATGTCTGCCTCTACAGAAGTGACATCCAGGTCTGACTGAAGAGAAATTATGATTTTCTGGTTATAATAAGGTAAATGGAGTGTAATTATTAAGTACATAGGGGGAGATTTATAATCCTGGCATTATGAAAGAGAAAAAGTGGCCTAAAAATAAAGATCGGCATTTAAAAAGACGATTACGCCACTTTTGGAAGCTTCAATGCTTTGTTATATATTGGGGAAAGTGACATACAGTTGGAGAAAATTCTGGCTCAGTTAAGTCATAAAGGAATGTTGCTAACTGCAAGAATTTTGCAGCAGAATTTTCAAAAAAATTTTAATGCCAGGTATTCTTAAACAATCCAAGTGGTAACAGCATCTTAATAATGATGTTCTTACTCATTTATAAATCCCCCAATAGATCCATATATATAAAAGCAAACTGGAGTTATTCTGGCGTAAACCAACTGCACCATAGGGGACAAATAAAAATTCCTAAATTCCCATGCACTTGAATATGGCTTTTTAACCCATTGAATGCTAGAGAGGTTAAAAACCTAATTTAGCTTAACAGGAATTTGTATTTATCCCCTGTGGTGCTGTTTGTTTACTGCAGAATACCTCCAGTTTGCTTGTATAAATATAGACCATAGATCTTTAAATTGCCATTGCATACACTGTGTACAAAGTCATCACAAAATGCATTTTAGCAATATTTTTTTTTTTGTTCCCTTTTGAGAATGTGGAGGACGTCTAAAAGCTGAAATTCAAACAAAGGATCTTTATTCGCATGCTCAGTTTGGTGATAACAATTACCCAGTACAGTCCAACTGCGACTGGATTATAGTGGCTGAGGATGGGTACGGAGTAGAATTAATCTTTCAGACGTTTGAGATAGAAGAAGAAGCAGACTGTGGGTATGACTACATGGAAATCTATGATGGCTATGACAGCACTGCTCCAAGACTGGGGCGATATTGCGGATCAGGGGTAAGCTGATCATCCACTTTTAATTCATTTGTTATAATAAAAAATGTAATCCTAATCTTAGAGTGGACCTGTCACCGTTTTAGCTTCTTTGGGGATTATTAAAGCTCTAAAAAGAAAATGAAAAAAACATGAGCCGATAGAGACATAGGACTCGATTTAAAGAGCTCTGGTAAAACAGCTGGTAGGGCTAAATTGTATACCGACCGACAGAATAAAATGTCCAAGTCATTATTCAAAAGCCTTACCAGCTGAAAGTACAAAGGACGTTAGGCAACAGAAAAGGTCTTGTGGCCAAACATCCATTTTGTGCGTTAAGTTCCCAAAACTCTGCTAAACAGAGACAATAATGGGAACATCAAAGGAAAAACTTAACAATTGGTGTCTGACATACTGTCAAGCTCTGATTGTTAGCTTATCTGTCACTTATCTGTTATCCACTGTCCGTCTTCTGTCTTCCTTCTTTTTCTCTAATCTTCTTTCTTCCTTCTTCACTCTTCTTTCTTCCTCTGGTGTGTTAGAGAGTCTGCCATAGGCAGTGAGTAAATGGTTAATCTTTTTTAGAAAAAACAGGATTGTCTGTGAAATTCATAGATCTGTATGTGTTGAAGATGATCTCATTTTAAGTTGGAGGTGGAAATATTTTAGTGAAGTCTTATGGTGATAGATTAAGGAGTTTTAGTCTCAATGTATGGAATAAGTTTACTATCTGATGTGAGATTTGTAGGGAGGTTGACAGGTATTTGTGATGTATTGGTTACCTCCCAGGCCTCTTAGGGTTGACAAAGTCCAGATGTTGTCATCATATATGTACAAATTTTAATACGGTATTGATGCACCATCTTCAGGAATAATAGAATTATTGCTATAAGAACTACAAAATCTGAATACCTTATTTTTGAGTTTGACCAATCAGAGAGTCCAGAAAATTTAGTCTGACATCATATTCTAATGATCTGGAAATTTATTCTATCAGAGAGGATGGGTTATGTCTTTCTGATAAGAGAATTTTTGCTTTAGAAGGAGCTAAATGCCTCAGGAAGCTCTTTGTTTTGATGACTTCCTTGAGTTGGCATCTAAGATTTCCAAGAGATACACACTTTAATTGTCTGGTAATTATATAATTCTTTACTATTCTGTATAGCCCTAAGAATTATATATATTTCCTCTATATTTGAGGAAAAATATTTTATAATAATTTTGTTATAGACCTGGCCAGCTATATAAATTAAATTATTATAATAAGCTATATTGGCTGTAGTTTATTCTGTGAACTAAACAGAATTAATACATTTATCCTGAGAATTGTGAAATAGTTTGATAGCAGTTAGATCAATATAGCGTTACATATTAGTTCAATCTAGTATTGATACCTATAGAATCATATATTTGTGTTTCTGAAAAGGTCATTGAGCTTATATTTGATCTGGTGAATTATTTGATTAACCCTTAGTCTGCTATTAGGAACGTTTTTTTCCATGTGTGTTTCATAGAAATTCTTTGTTGCATGTGTGTTTTGTTCTATTGAGAAAGTTCTCTCGCAGAAAAAAAAGCTGCCATCTTGAGTGGGGCAACCATATAAGCCATAATCTATGAATTAACCCTTGGAGTGCTGTAAGGTGTAACAAATAGGATTGCTATTGTAATTTTTATAGTATATGTTGCATGACATGTATTCGTTTTAGCTTTGCTTTCTAAACATATATTAATTGGTTTATTTCTGAGTATATTCTTGGTTTAATCTGTTATTGACAATAAGAAGTATGCAATTTATAGATTTTATCCAGAAGGTATGCAATATTGAAAACAATAGATAAATAGTTAAATTATATTTATCTAAATCATATTCCAGATGAGTTTCAAAATTTTGATGTATTTTTATATGGTTTTATTAAAGTTAGAAGCCATTCACATAACAACATCCCTTAGACCTTAATTTGCACAGTTTATGCAGGTTTTGGGGTAGATATTTTTATGCACTGCAACCACTGTATTCTAGTTAATTGTAAGGAACAATTAACACTCTCTATGCCGCTGTGTTCAAATATTGCTTCCAAATGCCTCTGGATACACCTATGTAAGGTTTAATCCTGTCTATGCTGGGTAATACTATTTTCTAATATTGGTTATTGATTCACTGTGTCTGTTTCCTTAGATTTATGTTAATATATGACTAAGTCTTATAAAAAGATACATCTTTAAGTCATTTGGTGTTCACTTATTCATATCATTGTAATTACATTTTATATATATATTTTTTTACTTAAATTATATATATTTTTGCACAAATATGCATAATTGATTATTTGAATCAATTCTTTACTGTGAAGTAGCGTGTCAATACCTAGTTTTTGTAAAGTTCTCAAATTAATTTAATTACCCATTTTGAATATCTTTGTGAAGATATACAACCTAATCGGGTCTCCTGTTACCCCTTTACTGTATATCCTCGACAGGTGCTTCTTCTGTTTTCCATCTTCTCATCATGTTCCTGTAAAAAAAATAAAAAAAATTAAGAGATATCAATAAATAAATGTTCCATAAAAAGAACCCTCACATCTATGCGTATTTTAACCCCTTGAATGCCAGAAGGATATTCAAAGCATTGAAGAGCAATGCATTGCATACCTCTGTGGGACTCAAAGGGTTAAACAGTGCTTAGATGTGTGGGTCAATAGTTTATAAAATGCCCAAAGATTAAAAAATGTATTCCTATGAATTATAAAATGCCAAAAACATTTTGAATAAAAATACGCATTTTTTTTAAATTTCTTCACTGCTGTATGTGTTGGCAGCAGAGAAAGTAAATAGCAACACAGCCCCACTTTGTACCTTAAAGTGATAGTAATGTCTAAAAAAAACTTTTTTGCATTTAGAAGAGCTCAAAAAGCTGATCTAAATGCAAAAAAACGTATCTCTCAAACCGCTATGGTTTAAGAGATACGGGCGTTTGAAGTTTGATTTCTCCTACTGACAGCTGTAAAGCTGTCAGCAGGAGATTCGTGTCGGTCGACACTGTGGCGCTTGAGAAGTGCCGAGATCTCGTTATTTACACAGAATCCCTTTATTGGAATGGTCTAAAACATGTGCCTGAACACTAGGCACATGTTTTAGACCATTCCATTGAAGGGATTCCGTGTAAGTAACAAGATCCCGGCACTTCTCAAGCGCCTCCGTGTCGACCGACACGAATCTCCTGCTGACAGCTTTACAGCTGTCAGTAGGAGAAATCAAACTTCAAACGCCCGTATCTCTTAAACCATAGCGGTTTGAGAGATACGGTTTTTTGCATGTAGATCAGCTTTTTGAGCTCTTCTAAATGCAAAAAAGTTTTTTTAGACATTACTAACACTTTAAGGGCTGATTGGTTCCATTGTGAGGGATTTTGAACAGAGCCAATCCGCTCTGAACACTGCTCACCTACCACCTGAGAGTCAGTTTTCTGACAAGCAATGCCCCCCCCCCCCATAGTTAATAACAGACATTTTGGGGCTGCACAGTGCTGCTGAAGAATATTTTTACTAAGTCTGCTCCAACAGAAGCCTTATAAATATCAAATGACTGTGTCACACAACAAAATACATTAGGTCTTATACAGAGAAGCGTAGTGGAGCAATTCTTGTGCAAGCCAACTGCAGAACAGGGGAACAATACAAATTTCCATTGATTCCAGTATAGCTTTTAACTCCTTGAGTGTTAGAGGTCTCCAACACATTGCTACAAAGTAAAGGGGAAAAAAATTAAAATGTATTCGATTTGATCTTACATATTATGCACTTGCATAGTGTCAAAAATCAGGTTGTCTGTCAATTAAATTGTTCTGTCATTATAAAATACATCCTGTATGTCTGTTTCTGTTTAGCCTCCCGAAGAAGTCTATTCTGCTGGAGATTCCCTCATGATTCGCTTTCACACGGATGATACCATAAACAAGAAGGGTTTTCATGGCCAATATACCAGCACAAAATTTCAGGATGCTCTTCACATGCGGAAGTAAATTTAGGCCTGGTGGCTACTATAAACAATCTTGAAACTGTGAGAGACTGATTAAAACCTGTGCATGTTTTGGCAATTAAAATCTGAATGCAGTCTATAAGATATGCATAAACATCGATCCAAATGTAAGAGAATGCTGTTGTTTTGTGTCAATATTTCAAGGACCAAATGTATCAATCTTAATTTACATTCCATTAAAGTTAAACTACTCAGTTGGGATATTCAATAAACTTCCAATAACTATTCAACTACAATTAATTGAAACCTCCAACAAACCGAATCGGAGTTTAACCCTTTGAGTGTCACAGGGGTTTGCAATGCTTTGCTCCCCCTTCTAGCACTCAGACTTGCTTCATATGCTTCTACGAATATATATGATGTCAATATCTCTTCAGTGCTGTGAAGCAGTTCTTTGAGGTAATTTATTGAAAAGTGTGATTTATAATTAATAATTTTGAGCCATGTATCGCTGATTAATCTGTAGACCAAATTAAATTAAAAAGGCAATAGTCCAATTGTCTTTTGGTACCCTGCAATAGTATGTTTCTTGAAGGGCACCTACCACTATATAAACTGTACAGATCTTCACAGGGTTGTTTTGTCCCACCTCCTGCAAAGCTGAGAGTTCCTATTGGCTATAAAGGTGGATGTGAGGTCAGAGCAGCCAATGGGATTCATGCCGTGCCTCTCTGGTACTCGCAGCATTACCTCTGGAGAAGTCTCAAGGGTGCCTGTACAATGAATGCTGTAAAATTATAATGCTACTATTCAAAGTGTCATGAGTAGCAGCAATTAAACAGTAAAAAACTGAGCATTAACAAATCTATATTACAATGTTTTCATGTTAGTTGCCCTTTAAAAAAGTTAAAAAATAGGAGACTGGTGCCTTTTTGCAGGCATGTCTATAAACACAATATTTTTCACTATACCATTGGAATAATTGAATTGTCCTAAATATTAGTTTTCCTTGAATTAAAGGCGTGATTAGCAACATTAACCTTTTGAGTACTAGAAAGGTCTCCTAAGGCTTGCAAAGCAGGGCATTAGAAACCTGTTTGGCATTCAGATATTTTTAAAAAATATTTAGAAAAAAAAAAAAGTTCATACAGAATAAAGATAGTGTTTTGTCCCACGTCACAATGCCAGTTAGTGTAAGTGTCTGCTTTTAACCCTTTGAATGCCAGAGGGGTGCACAACGCATCGTGAAGCAATGCTTTGGGCACCCCTCTGGCACTCAGTGAGTTAATGGATAGGAAATCTGAAATGATTGTGCGCTGATGTTGGTTGTAGAATGACAACTGTCAAGTTTGTAAATAAATGCTTGTATACTGCCATCTACTGGATCAACATTAGTAGTATTCTTAAAAACATCTAATTCTAAAAGCAACATTTAGGCTACCATTATTATTATTACAGTTTTTGTAACTTACATTCCTCTTTATTAGAATTGTATTGTAATTTTAAATTATGTAGCAACTGTTATTTGCAAATGTAAATACAATATTTTAAATGAACTGATATTAGCCTGTGCAATACATAAGACTAATACAGCTCAGTTTGTTTCCTGTATTTCAGGGCCATTTTATTTATTGGCTATAAAAACTAATGTATGCTAGGCAGATATGGAGCCATGTACATTGTAAAGGAAGATATTTTAAGCAGAGAATTCCTAGTGTCAAATAAATACAAAAAATGTATTTTTATGGTATAAAACTTTTCTATGTCGTTAGGTCTAAGTGACATTTTTTTTTTATCTGGAGGACATTTTAATTACATTTTTTACTACTATATAACTATGTATTTTCTTACTGTGTCTTTAACAGAATGATAATAAATAAATTTTCAAGACCAAGAAGTCTATTGCCCTAAATAAATGTATGTGACTTATGGTAAGGAATGGTTGTGTGCGTTTGGGGAGATCAGTAGAAAGCTTGATGAGTGCTACAGTAAAGTGGAGGAGGTTTGTATACCTCTTGCTCATGTCACAGGTATTGATGATCCAGATTGATTCTGGAGCAAACCATTTGGACTATAGGGGACAAAAAAATATTCTCCAAGCTTCCTATTGATTTATATGGGCCTTTTAACCCCTCAAATCCTAGAGAGGTCTGCAATGCAGTGCTAAAAACACCATATAAATTAACCTTTTTTGAGTGCCAGAGGGGTACGCAACACATTGCTGGCACTCAAAGGGTTAATGGAATTTTTTTGCGTGTACCTTGTGACGCAGAGCATAATTTACTTAAAATTGAAGCAAACTTATGGCACCAGAAGGAACAAATACAATTCATCAAGTTCATGTGGATCTGAATTGGCAGTGGGCAACCAGAGACTCTCCAGCAGAAGAGGACTAAAATTTGCATCATTTGTAGCCTGCCAATGGCTAGCTGGGTACATTTGGAGTTGTGGTCTCCAAAAGCTGGAGGGCCTCAGGTTGCCTACCCCTGATTCGAAGGGATACTTTTACCCCTTGAATGCTAGAGAGGCTTTAATGGTGTGTTGGAGATCTCTTTAACATTCAAGGGGATTCAATTCTCAATTAAATGGAGAGGGGATTTGTCCCTGTGGTGCAGAGACTGAGGAACTAACAGACATAACAATTAAAGAGATAGTAATGTTTAATAATAAAAGCAGCTCTAATTAATTATCATAGTATTTCTACTTTGGAGAGTGTTATTTCAATTCTGTCAGAGCTGTAGTTCAAGAGTAATTCAATGACAAAGTATCCCCCTCCTGCCCCTTTTACTGATGTAACACTGCTCAGCCAGATCAGAAGGGAGGTGCCCAGGTAGATTGCAGAGAGGGGCAATCTTCAATTAAGATAAGGGAAAAACCTGAAAAACTTGTCAAGGGGGACAGGGCTTTCATTGTTCTCACAGTAAGAAGATTGTCCCCTGCTGTTATCTGTCTGGTTTATGGACTGGATTCCACATCTGAGAAGAGATGGCTTGCACTAGGTAAAAGGGGTGGGAGGGGAAACTTTGCTTGTGAATATCTCTCAAACCATAAAGGTTTGAGAGATAAGACATATCGTTCTTCATGTTTTTTTAACACCTACAAAATAAAATAAAGATAAAATAAAGTATTACTATCCCTTTAAGGAGCAAACCAGCTTGTAACAGATACAAATCACTGACTGAAATATGGTATTTAACACCTTGAATGCTAGAGAGGTCTCTAGTGGATTTCTCTGCATTGCAGTAGACACTGCTACCTCAGACATTACGTTAAACCGATATGTACCTGAATAATGAAATTCAGAATACAAGACAAACTATACAAGAATCACCAAAAAAGGCATTGGAAATGGCCATGACTGCCATCACATTCTGGCACATTTACCTTTCGAGTGCTCCCTTTTGTGGCAGGAGAGCATTCCTTGCCTTGGCAGCTCAGGCCTATTGGAACAGGAAATATGACCTAATCAACTGCAAATGGCTGTTACCCACCAGCAATGGAGAGGTTAACTTAAAACTAGAGATGCACCGATACCAATTTTTTAAGACCGAGTACGAGTACCGACACTTTTTTAAAGTACTCGCCGATACCAATTACCAATACTTTTTTTTGCGGTCATTTGCCAGTTTTCCAAGTACCCCAAGCATATATATATATATATATATATATATATATATACACATACTTACATACACCACCTCTTGATTCTCCCCTTTTGCCTCTTTCTGCCCCTCTTGATTCCCACCTTTTGCATCATTCTCCCTCTTGAGCCCCCTCCTTTTGCCATGGCTTTTTCTCTCCCTTTTCATCCCCCTTTCTCCCCCTCCTTGACTCTTGATCCCACCCTTTTGCCTCTTTCTCTCTCTCCCTCCTGATCCCCCCTCCTTTTGCCTCTTCCTGGCCCCCCTCCTTTTGTCTCCTGATCCTTCCTCCTTTCGCCACTTTTTTTTTTTCTCCCTTAGTCCCTTTTGCCTCTTTTTCTCCCTCTTGAACCCCCCTCTCTGCCTCTTTCTTCACCCGCTCTTGATGCCCCATCTTGCCTCTCTTGATCCCCCTTTGCCTGCCTTACCCTCCTCTGCTGGGTGCTCGCGAGCCCCGGCAGAGGTCAGCGTTGCCATGGTAACCTGCGGCAACGCTCTGACACTGCAGGAGGGAGAGGCGTGACCGGGGAGCATTGTGAGCAGCTCCCCAGGCTCCCTCTCTGCAGCACCGACCCTGACACGGTATCGGTTCTGGCATCGGCCGCATTTGCGCGAGTACCAGTACTTGCGCAAATGCTGGTATCGGTATCGGTGCAACCCTTGCTTAAAACAATATTAAAATGTTTTCCACCCCTACTAACTCAACATGGCCCACATTAACCTCTCCATTGCAAGACCACTTGCATACTTTTCTTACACAACAGTTTATTTCACTCACACATTTCCCCCTACCTCTTTCTTCCTCATATGCATGCATACAATTTCTACAATGTTCTATTCCCTCACTGTCAAACAATGAGGCTAATGTACTAAAAAACTGGAGAAAATCTCAGGTAAACATTCTGCACTATAAGATACAATTAGAGATTCAGAAAATGTGGGTGATTTCAATTTCTTTTAATAGCGCAGTAGTCTTTTTTTATGAAAAATAAAATGATATAAATAAATATGTAAATATATATAATCATCATCATCTTCAGCCATTGTCAATCCACTGCAGGATGAAGGACTCCTCAGCAAGCCTCAAACAAGTTTGGTTCTGTGCCTTTTGTTCCCAACAAATTTGGTCATTTCATCTACCCGTCTTGTCTTTGGTCTTCTTCTTTGACATTTAGTATCGAGTGGAATCCATTCCAAAATATGTTTGGTCCATCTACCATCAGTTCTTCTTGCTATGTGGCTTGCCAATTTCCATGTCAGGCTCTTTGCTCTTTCACTAATGTCATAGACCATAGCTGATGAATCCATGCACACATTGTTTAGTCTTTTTGTTTTCTTTAGAATTCTCCTCTCCATACTTCTCTGCACAACCCTACCTTTATGTATGGCTTTGGCATTCAGTATCCATGTTTTACAGCCATATGTAAGGACTGGGAGGACACATTGGTCAAAAAGCTTTTCACTTTAGGCAGAGTGGTAAATTTGTCCTAAAGACAGTACTACTAAGTTTTCGAAATGCTTGCCAACCCAATTTTATTAATCACTCCGTTTCCATAATGGTGTTTCCATCTGTTGACATTTTCTGTCCAGTGTAAATATACTTGTCCACTTTTTCTAGTTCTTGTCCATCTACTGTGATTTTCCTTGGTATGGTAAATTTGTTAAACATGACTTTGTAGATATTCATCTTCAGACTAAAATTTTTACTTTCCTGTTGTAGCTCTTCAATGCGTTCTTGCAGTTCTTCAGGACTACTGGCAAAGAGTATGATATCAACTGCAAAGCGTAGGTAATTTAGGTAGTGTCCATTGATCGTAAGTCTTATTTTTTTGTCCCAATTTAGTTTGAGGAAACTTTCTTAGAAGCAAGCAGAAAATAGTTTTGTGGAGATTGAATCTCCTTGTCTGATCCCTTTTTCTATGATGATCTGGACTTTATCATTGTTGACCTGTATTGAAGCAGTAGCATTTTTATATATTGATTTGAGGATATTGATGTAAGCTCTGTTTATTCTTTGGTTGATCAGGATATTGGTTATTTCTTGCTTTTTCACAGAGGCAAAGTCCTTTTTGTAGTCATTGAAGGCTATGCATAAGGGAACGTTGTATTCATTATGTTGTCCTATAACTTGTTGCACTGTCAAGATGTGGTGCATTGTACTGAAACTTCTCCTGAAGTCTGCTTGCTTGCTCTTTAGGTTGTGCCACTGGCAATAGGCTTATTGGTGGGTAGTTTTTTTTAGATGCACCTTATCACATTTTTTGTTTAATAGAATGACTTCTGCATATTTCCATGTTTCAGGCACTGTTTCAAGTAGTAGACAATTTGAAAATAGTTCAGCTAGTGCTTTGAATAAGGGTTGACCTCCCACTTTTAACACTTAAGTAGTAATTTTCAGGTCCAGCTGCTTTGACATTTTTTTCATTGATTTTATTACAGCTTCAGTTTTTTCTAGGCAAACTTCTGGCATAGCTTCAGCTTGTGGCACTGCATTCAGTTGTTGTCCTTCAGTCTTATAAAGATTGACTAAAATTATTCCACTTTTTATATTTGTTGTTGGGTTTTTGCTGTCATACCATCTTCAAGCTTTAATGCAAACATATGGGATCCTATGTGTGGCCATGATTTGTTTGGCTTGGCCCTTGATTTTCATTGTGTCCTTTTGATTAGTTTAACATTGACCTTGCAAGTTTCATCTTTTATTTTCTTCCTTATATTCTTCCACATTTCTACATTTTCTACCCTGTTTCTAATATTTTGTTTCATTTCTCATTGCTTTTTCATCATGGCAGCTGTTACTTTTGACATTTGGGTTGGCTTTTCTTGTTTTACAGTAGGTGCAAGGATGTGGGCAGTGTCTACAATAGTCTCAATAATAAGTTTTTCATTGTGATTTGAAATGTATGTGTCAAGTAGGTCTTGCAACACACTGAAGCAATTAGACATTGCTATCTCAAAAATATTTTATATGTCTTTCCATAGCTAATTTTTTATTAGTATTTTAATTTTTTTTATATATATATATATTAACATCACCCTGTAGTGGCCAGATTGCAGATTGTTATTCTGTTGCATTCTACGAGAGGTGAGCCACTGACAACAGTTCTTCCTGGAATGGGATAGTAATGCTGAACCACTTCCTTTCAGTTTTAACTTTTGTGGAATAAACTCCATGGATCTGTTCCAGAGGGTATAGCAGGTGTGAACAACCAACCAGTAGCAGTGGAATAGAAACCATAAACCATAAAGTTATTTTGCTTGTTTATCAAGCATAATTCAACTAAGTATTATTTGTGCATGTTAGAAAGAATTCAGTGAAGCAAAAAAAAACTCACAAGAGTGAAAAAAAGGTAATACCTTTTACTGAGGACATAGAAAATGCAAGCTTTCAAGACACTAAGGCCCCTCTTCAGGCATGGGTTAACAAATAAAGCTAGAATAACACTGCATTTATATTTACTGAGTATGACACACATTTGAAATGAGTACACAGTGGGGATCAATTAACTTTGTAAACATACAATCTGCATACATATGAATTGATATGATATGGGTTAGATCAAAGTCCTGGGAACAAGGACATGTTCATTAACACAGAGGTGTAAAGAACCTGTTAGTCTGCGAGTTGAAAAGATGTATCTCTATACAAAAATGTTCTATTATAATGAGACATGAAGACCATCCCCAGGTTCAGGCCTGTTTTTAATGTGTCAGATAAAACCATTACTTTAAATTCCCAAATTTTTATTTCCCTTTGTTTTCTAAAGTTTCTTTTGAGTATGGAGACTTTCATATTTTGTAGACTATGATTTGGACTGCAAAAATGCTGGCCAACTGGTGTGTCAACCTTTTTTCTGTTTATTGCGTGGTGATGAAGGTTAAATCTTTTCCTCAGAGTCTGCCCTGTTTCCCCAATCTAGTAACCTCCTGTGGGGCATTGTGTACATTTGATGAGGAGAAAGTGAATGAACTGTTAATTTCATAATATTACTGTGTATTTGGTATTTTTATCTTTGCTGTGCATTGGATGTATGGACAGGTCTCACATCTTTTTACTCAACAACAGAATGTTCAATTCTTTGTAATTTGTGGCAAATGGCTTGACAATAATTTTCTTTAATTTTGGGGGTTGTCTGTATGGTATAAGTAGTAGATCTGGAAAAATTACTTTTAATCTATAATCTTTATGGAGGGTTTCTTGTGCATGTTACGTGCCCACAATGTCTGCACTGAATTGCCAAATTAAAATTTGATCTGTGTCCTGAATCCTGACAGTGAGCTGTAAATAACAAACCCTCCCCTGTGGTTTCTGTAAGGAACGACCCTCCATTTCTGCACTGAATTGTCAAATTAAATGGTGATCTATGTTCAAGATGCTGAGCGAACAGTCCGCTGAATATTACAAACCATCTTCTGTATTTTCTATTATGAGAGAGACCCAGAATAGCAGTTAACCATGGGCATCATCCTATTGCACGGTCTACAAATATATCTGTACAAGAAGCCCAGAAAACCACTAGACCCAAGAGTAAAACTAAATTTACTGAAAAGTTGAAAGAATTGGAGAGAGATTAATTAATGGAGAAACAGAATGAATTGTGTGAGAAAACTAAATAATGTTTATAATTTCCTAACAAAACTCCTTATTAAATTGTACAACTGAACAAAGCTATTCGTAAACCAGTGCTAGTTTTGGAAAGTACAAAATATTGTCTGGTAAATATTTTTCCTCCTGTCAAAAACTATTATTGAAGAGACTGTTGAAGTTCAAGCCAAGTTTAATGAAAGTAATATGCAGCATAGAAAGCTAGTGCATGACACGTTAACAATAGTTCTTACAGGATTTCTAACCTGCAAGGACACATATCACCATGTGCTACCTCATCAAAGCACTCTACTAAATCTGGGAGCATAAGCTCCTTAGCTACTAGCTTAACCATTTTTAAACCATGTGCAGAAGCTGTGCTGTCGTGTGACTCATGGTTATGTTGGAAGAAGGTGAGACAAGATAAATAGCAGGACAGTTCCTGAAACAGCTGTGGATGACATACTTTACACCTATATCCAACATAACAGATGCTGTTCTGGTTGTCCCACAGCAGTAAGGGAGTCTGCACCAAAATCGTGAGTTACATACCGTTTATTCATATTATGGACTATGGCTATATGAGCATTTATCTATACGAATATGGTCTAAGAGTCAGTTATTGAGCTCTTCGGGACTATCACCTTTATATTCAAAGACCATTTCCTTGTTCAATATATCCTTTCCATAAGCTGGATATTTAGAGATATTTTGAGAGAGAGAGATTTATGTTATTTGTTGTTGATGATTTTTTATAAATGTTTTTTGCCATTTTAGAGTTGTTTTGGGATCATTATGACAGTGAATTTCTGGAGCAATTTTGTATTGTATACTGTAATTTATATTGGTCATACAGTAGATGGGGCTGGATTGTATATCAAATAGGATATCTATTCTTATGTTGGCTTTCAATTAAGATTTGTCATGTGGTGTCCATTGCACACATCCTGCAATTTGTCCAGGAGTGTGGGAGATGGGTAACGCATGATTTTTGTTTTATATATACATGTGAAAATTGTAGGCATATTTATCCTGTGTCCTATGTACTGACCTTCAGCATAAGCTCTGTGTATTTTGGGTTGGGACTGACATCCGGTTCTCTTGGGTCCAATTCGGAGGATCATGGCCCATGATCTGTGCCCGGTCTATACTTCAGAGTTGTTCAGTGAGGATATCAGTCATAGAGTTAAATGAACAGACCAGTCATCCAGAAAGACCTATGACGTCTTAACCGGAATGCTGGACTGGATATTACCTCTGTAAGTAAATAAGACATATGTGGAATGCTATTTATACGTCTACAGTGAGAGTATTGTTACATTTGAAGTGATCTGAATTTGTTTTTTATGATATTGGTATATGTGATGATATTTTAGAAATCAAACCTTTTTTTAACTCCCTATTAGATGGGGATTGGTGTTCTACATTTATAATTCTCCCTTCTAGACAGGAAATATAGCGATTGATATAGATGTTGAGTATACGTTGAATCATAGAAACATAGAATTTGACAGCAGATAAGAACCATTGGGCCCATCTAGTCTGCCCATTTTCCTCCTGTAAAAACCCTCAAACCTTATTTTGTCCTAGTCTTGTCTTATGTTCAGGACAGCCTTATGACTATCCCATGCATGCTTAAATTCTTTCACTGTATTAACTTCCACCACTTCTGCTGGTTGGCTATTCCACTTATCTACTACCATCTCAGTGAAATAAAACATTCTTACATTATGTCTAAACATGTGTTCGTCTAGGTTGACTATGGCTTCTTGTCGTAATATTTTTACTCATCTGAAATGTACTTCCCTCCTGCACTTTGTTGAATCCCTTCATATATTTGAATGTTTCTGTCATATCCCCTCTCACTCTTCTCTCCTCCAAGCTATAGATGTTTAGATCCTGTAGTCTATCCTGATATTTCTTTTCCTGCAAACCAGTCACCATTTTAGTAGCCCTTTTCTGAATTTTCTCTAGAGTATCTATATCCTTCTGGAGATGGAGTCTCCAGTACTGTACACAATACTCTAGGTGAGGTCTAACTAGAGGTCTGTAGAGTGACATGACCACTTCCCTTTTTTCTGCTACTAATGCCCCTAGCTATACAACCCAGTGCTCTGCTTGCATCCCCCGCCGCTTTTACATTTCCTGCATACCTTTAAGTCATTAGAAATAATCACTCCCAAATCCCTTTCCTCTGTTGTCTCTGACAGCACAGTACCCTTAATAGTTTTTTTTCCTTTGGACTTTTACATCCCAAGTGCATTATTTTACATTAATCAACATTAAATTCAGCTGCTACACTCTTGTACATTCTTCTAATTTACCTAAACAATTTGTCATTTGGCTTATTCGCCCAGTAATGTCTACCCTGTTGCAAATCTTTGTATCATCTACAAAAAGGCAAATCTTACCTTGAAGACCTTTTGCAATATCAGTAATAAAAATATTAAAAAGAATGGACACCAGTAGAGATCCCTGAGGTACCCCACTAGTGACACTCCCTTCATCCGAACATTCTCCATTGAGTACCAACCTCTGTCTCCTGTCACTCAGCCATTGCCTTATCCAGTTAACTATTTTTACATCCAGACCCAAACACTGCAATTTATTAATGAGTCTTCTATGAGGGGGCAGTGTCAAATGCTTTGCTGAAATCTATATAAGTTATATCTATTTCTCCCCCTTGGTCTATTATTTTAGTTACCCGGTCAAAAAAAATGTACGAGGTTAGTTTGACAAGATCTCCCTGCAGTAAGCCCATGCTATATTGTATCTTGTAAGCCATTTAAATTCTGATATTTAACATTTCTTTGCTTTAACATAGTTTCCATTAATTTTCCCACTACTGACGGATGCCCATATTACGCTTCAGAATTATTCAAACAGTTGGGCAGCCCATCTACCACTCCGCTGCCCCAGACAAGCATTATCTAACAAGTGAGCTCAAGCACTTTCTAGAATTGCTTCTTTACAGAATACTCTGGGTGTGTGTGTGGGGGGGACAAAGATGAAGAAACAGGTTCTGGCCTTTATGCTGAAAACATTTGAAAACAATCATACTGAGCTAGGTCCACCACTGAAAGACGGTGACTATTGCTGGTACCGTCCATCCTTTTGGCACACAGTTTGCAGGTGTGTCACTCAAAAGCCTTCTTCTCACTGGTCCCATTCTCAATAACAGTCTCTTAAGGGTATTGATCTGGTTCAGGAAAGAACATGTAGCATTGGTGGCTGACATACAGCGGAAGGAGACTTCTACATAGATGATGCACTCAAATCCATGCCTACAGATGAAGAAGCGATTAACCTGTTTAAAAGGACATAAGATGCTATCATTAGGTAACCTAACACTTTATAAAATAGTCTCAAACTGCTAAGCTAAGTGATGAAAGACTTTCATTCTGATTACCGTGCCACAGACCTGAAGGATCTGGAATTAGATATCCACACACCACCTTTACAGCGTCAAGGCTACATAAACAACTAAATCCAATAGGTTCTACTCTGTTGTTGACATCAGGTGAACCATCAGGAAATCTACAACACCAGACCAATGGCATTATATTCTTGGGGACCAAAATACAACATATCTTGCTACACCACACCATAAAAAAAATTTCACTATACCCATGAATATAGTTTTGTTTTTGCTAAAGGAAATCTGATTCATCAATATTTAGAAAGACCTAACCTTTGACTTACAGTGCAAACACTTTGGGGCAATGGATTAGAGACATCTCTACCATACAAGGGGTTAATGACATACACCATATATGTCATAATACATAAAAGCCATTTAAATTGCATGTAGCGTACTCTTTGAGGCTAAAAAGAATTGACACAATTCTTGAGAAACAATTTTTCCTGTTGTTTTCATCAATTATTTTTTTTCACCGATTGAATGCTAGAGAGGTCTCCAACACATTGCTTTGGCTCAGTTGGTATGATGCAAACTCTTCCAGTTCTGCCTGATACATCAGCCTCTGTTTTACATTGCCAAATAATAATGGAAAAGTTGTTTAGTTCATGCAAGTACTATAACGCAGTATAGTGCGTTCACCCAGCTCCAGTTAAAACCATTAATGAAGTACACAGTGGCTATTAACCACTATTGATTGATCTAATACTGGAATTCATCCTTTAGCTCTGCTTTACCCCATTACATTATTCCTTGGTCCAGGTTTTATCTCATCTAGTTTGTCATCTGCTTTAAAGCAGAACTTTCACTTAATTAACATAGCACTTTAAATGATTATTACATTAACGATATGCACACACTTATTTTTATTTTCAAGTATAATTGCTCCTTTAATGAAAAATATAACCTTTTATGCAGGCAGGCACTGGGGAACAGCGCAGACATCCTGCAGAGCCGACATCTCTGCATCTGCACTGTCCGTCCCCTTCAACTCCACTATTGATGAGTTGAACGCCTTTGTGCTGAAAGGCACCGGAAGGGACTGACAACACAGAGAGTGCCTACTGCAAGATCCCAGCCAGTGCCTGCCTGCAAAAAAGGTTATATTTTTCATTAAAGGGATAGTAATGTTTCACAAAAACGGCAGCTCCAATTAATCTTCATAGTATTTGAGCCATATAGTGTTATTTCAATACTGTCAGAGTTGTAGTTCAAGAGTAATTGAATGATAAAGTTTCCCCCTCCCGCCGCTTTTACATAGTGTAAGCCACCTCCCCTCAGATGTGAAATCTGGTCCACAGACCAGACAGCTCACAGCATGGGGCAATCTTCTTACTGTGAGACCAATGAAATCCCTGGCCCCACTGACAGGTTTTTCAGGTTTTTCCCTTCTTAATTGAAGATTTTCCCTCTCTGCAATCCACTTGGACACCACCCTGCTGCTCTGAGATGAGCAGTGTTACATCAGTAAAAAGGGGCGGGAGGGGAATACTTTATCATTCAATTACTCTTGAACTACAACTCTGACAGTACTGAAATAACATCAAATACTATGAAGACTAATTGGAGCTGTTTTTGTTATGAAACATTACTATCCCTTTAAAGGAGCAATTATACTTGAAAATAAAAAAGGTGTGTGCATATCGCTAATGTTATAATCATTTGCGGTGTTATGTTAATGTAGCAAATGTTCCACTTTAATCATTCATCTCACCATGGTAGCTGTTCACTTATTTGGGACTTAGACACAAGCAATACTTTTAAGGATTTTCATGTGATATTTACTTTATTATTCGTGGTTATTTTATAAACTGTGTCTGCCTATTATTTACTTTTATCATTGTTTCATTATTATAAGGTATTTTTACCATATATATTTGCTATTTTATTGATTTATTTTGTATTGGAGGGTGTATAATTATTTGTTCTTCTGTTATACTCAATACCCTTGGTATTACTACTAAGATGAGTGCTTGATACTGCTCCTTTTCATTTTGAAAACATTATGTTGTCCAGACATTGTAGCCTTATGACTGATCACTGAATAATATGTATCATACTGCAGGAAGCTTAATGCATGTGGTATGCTGCTCTTTACCACTAGTCATTGCAGGAGATGGGCTACAATTGTAAATGGAACCTTTTCAAGCTGGTCTAAAGTTGTAAGTGGGGTGCCACAGAGTTCAGTCCCAGGCCCAATGCTTTTTAGTTTGTTTTTGAAAGCTATATAAGTAGGTATTAAATTTAATGTCTCAATCCTTGCTGATTACATTGAGCTGTGTAAGGAAATACACAGAGAAGGATTTTTTTCTCTGCAGAAAGATTTGGATAAACTGAGAGAATGGGTACAAAAGTGGTAGATGTGGTTTAATATAGATAAATGCAAGGGTGTGCATTTGGGCTGTAGAAACAATAATGCTACATATACACTAAATGGGATACTTGGAGAATTCTCATTAGAGAAATATTGATAGACAATAGAAATCCCAACAGTGATCAGTGTTATTCAGTTGCTGCAAGTTCAAATAGGGCAAAGACCTCATCTAGAATATGGAGTTTAGTTTTGTTTGTCAGATTCCAAACTCTGGAACTGAAACTGGAGATTCTCAAGAATTGGTCCAGGAAGCAGTGGCGCCTCTCCCATGTCGGGTTTCTATCTGACTGTACAAAGTAATATCTTCGTTGGTGGCTTTAAGTGCCTCATCTTTTATTGAGATTCCAATTTGTCATTCTGAAGTGTGTGATAGTCACAATGGATGTCAGCCTAACAGCTTGAACCCTCAGATTCTTAAGGCCTTTGAACAAGTCAGAAAGTCTTTTGGCCTTTAACCCGCACTTTAGCCAATTTGATTCTGAAAGACAGCTCCAGGTAGTGATAAAGATGGAAACTTAGCATGCTCTCTACAACCTCACTGAATAGCCTTAAACATATGGACGGAAGCTTCACTCACCCAGTCTTGGAAAAATTAACACTACTCCAGAATTGAAATTAAATGAGGAGGTGTCACAAACTATCCATCCATAGACACCTGACACGTTTTGAACCTAGCAGTCATAAATCATAGGTAAGGGCTACCAGGGGAATAGCTGCCTATATATACTAAACCCCTCCCTCCACACATTGGCCCAAGCTATTGGATATTTAAAAAATATAAATAAAAAAAAATTACATGTAAATATAGTGTTCATGACATTGAATATATAACCCCACAAAACTCAATATGGGAGACATAGAAAAGCTATTTTATTTAGATATTTTTTCAGTAATTAAACTCCATCATATAACATATAGAGAAAGTGTGTCATACCTCAATATGTTAATTACTAAACATTTATATTGACATACCCAGTGCTAAAGTTTAATTTTTGAACTAGGATAAAATAGTTTCAAAACCAGGGTTCAAGACCCAACACACAAAATAAAATAAAAACTAATAATACAAACTTTAGTCTATCAGGTATCCTAGTGACTAGCTGGTATATCCAAAACATCTCTTCCTGTGCTAAGGTGGGAAAAATATCCCCTACCCTGGAGGGTTTGTTCACCTTTTCTATGCTCTGGAATCTGAAAACACCCAAATCAGAATTATGTGGAAAAATATGTGCTAGAAAATGTTTAGCCACCAGAGATCTGTTATTTCTTTTCTTAACAGAATTAAGATGTTCTCTTACCCTCTTCTTGAGACTACGCATGGTTCTGCCTACATATTGTTTATGACATGCCATACACCTAATTAAATAGACCACATAAGTGGTAGAACAATTAATAAAGATTTTATGGTATACATTTTAGATGTAACCCTAGTCATAAAGGTCTTAGAAGGCATAGCATATCTACAACCAAGGCATCTGCCTCCACACTTAAAAAAAAAAAAAAACCAATTGTGCTTAAGCAAGTTCTGTTACTATCTACACTCTTTCACCATGTAAAACCTAAGTGATATGCTTCTACCTAACATTGGGGCTTTTCTGCAAAAAAGGTCACAGTATTAAACTTCATCATCAGCCTCCTTCTTTTGGATCTACCAACGAAGAACCTCCTAATGAAATCCATCCTATCTAAATCCTCAACAAAAGACTCAAGGGTTATTCTGAAACTTAAATAGCTAAAGGTTTCATGTGACCTCATAGACAATGCTTCCATTTGTTCCAAATAGCTAGATTGCATACTGCAAACGTGTTTAAGGTAAATTAATTGCCATTTTTGGGATAATATTAATAAGATGGCATGGATGGCAACTAGCCTATATAATAATTCGCTAAAACGTGTGTAACGCCGCGTCATGCGCAGTAGACACTGCTGGGCATGCTGCGGTCATGCGCAGTAGAGACTGCCCGTGCCGCGGCCGATACAGAGTTGGACATCTGTATCAGCCACGGCGCGGTCAGTCACTACTGCGCATGACTGCCCCGCGACCGGGTGGCACTGGCACTGTGGCCGGTGTAACGAGCTCTTCAACTAGTTTGCCAGTAATAGAATATTGCCAGAATGGGGTTTTCTGAAGATATTAGTATTGATTCTACCTGTTTCTGCTTCCCCTGTTAGGGTAAGATCTAAAAAGTCTATACTATCTTGTTGTACTGTATATGTGAATTAAGTTTGCAAACATTAGAACTGACAGTCCACAAAATCACCACACCAAATTAATATCAAATCATCTATGCACCTATAAAACAAAGAAATTAATGCTCTTTATGAATTTCTATCTCCAAATACATAGAGACACTCTGAACAACCTATAAAGAGATTGGCGAACGATGGGGAAAACTTTGCACCCATTGCAGCTCCCTGCCACTAGAGATAAAATGTTCCATCAAATAAGAAATAATTGTGCTCTAGTAAATATCTCATTGAAAGGGTTAAAAAGATCCTCTGAATATCCCCATTCACAATCAAGAAAATAATTCACTGCTGTAATACCTTGTTCATGTGGGATGCTTGAATACAGGGAAACCGCATTAATTGTCAACCAAATAAAGTTACTATGTCAGATTGTATTCTCCATGATCTGTAACACATGGGTGGTGTCTCTCAAATAATTAGGTAATCTTATCACCAATGGTTGTAAATACTGGTCAACCGGGTCCAACAAATTGTAATTGAAAGACCCAATCCTTGAAATTATGGGCCTTTCTACCGGCTGAATCAATGATTTATGTGTTTTAGATAAATGATGAATAACTGTTATCGCACCAACCATCAAAAATTCAGCTTCTTTATTATTGATACAGCTGGTAGAAAAACACAACTCAATGGCAATACCTAAATGGAGCTTGTAATCCTATGTGGGATCCCTTTATCAGACAATTGTCTTAAAGCCCCTGAATGGTAATCTTCTTTATTCATGACTATGATACTGCCTCCCGTGTCAGAATTCTTAATCACTGTCTTATCTTAATTCAGTATATTATTATGTGCCAGTTTGATTATTTCCTTTCCACAGACATTTGGAATAAATCAAAATAATTTTCCCTAAAGTGTAACAAAGAAGGAGACTGGATTTTAATTGGAAGCCTACTGACCATAATATCCTGCTTACCCTCGGTAGATAAAGATTGCATGTCCAAAACAATACATTGTTCATTAAAGGACCATAAACATTGATCAGGTTGTGTTTGTATATGTGGCGTATCCACAGTCCCATTGCGGAGACTTAAAGGATTATCCACATTACTCACGGCTGTTGGAAGACTTTCCACAGGATCATGGTCTCCAGGGAGAGAACTCTCATACTAGCAGTACTAATTTAATATTAAAAAACCTTTTTCAACATGAGAAGCTTAACGTTTGAAGCTTGACATCCAAATCCTTAAAAATGATGGTGCTTTATAATAATGAGATTTGATTTTGAATGTCTTATCTCCACATGAGAAATATTTAATAATTCTGACTTGTAATCAACAATAAGTCTCATCAGTCTTAGAGAGCAAGGGGCTCGATGCTATGCCTACCGGTAAAACAGTCTGTGTGGACCAACAAGGTGACCAAAATCCACGTTGTGGCCAAACGCTTGTTGCAGATTTTTGTTCCCGCAACTCATGCTAAAGAGTGTGAGTTGTGGGAACATCAAAGGAAAATAGTCAACTCTCATTGTATGACACAGTATCAAACAATAAGAATGAGTTCCAAACATAGTCACCCTCCCTCTGCCTCCCAAACACTAACTCTACACTATAACACTATCCTAACAACCAGAACTGTAACACTTGCCTGTCATCCACTGTCCGTCTTCTTCATTCTTCGGTATTATTGTTTCTTTCATCTTCCTCCTTCTTCTCTTCTTTCTTCTAATCTTCTTCTTTCAAAATCTGTAGTTGAAAATAAAAAACAAAAGTCCAGTGAACGATGTGGCAAAAAATATACTCCAAAGATGTGCTTGTCTTAACCCTTTGTGTGCCAGAGGGGTACCCCTCCGGCACTCAAAAGGTTAAATACAAGCTAGAATATTATGTTGAAATCAGATGGAGCCATCCCTAAACATAAATTGATGCCGGCGTTCCATCCAAAAAACTTAGGAAGACATTCAATGTTTCAAAAAAAATCCAGCCATCAGAAGGGTTAAGTAGACGACTTTGCCGCTGAGGTAATTTCTGGTACTCCAAAATTAGATTCCGTTATGTGAAGAATATTAGAGGCTATGTGGTACATAGCCATTATCAGAGAGATACTATGACATTAATTGGATACACTCAAATATGAAAGGTACATTCAAATGCCACAATTATAAGGTATGATCTTCACTACTTAAAATTCAAAGTTTCCATGACTGTTTCAAGGAGATTTTGTATACTATCAATTTATCAGTTGTAGAACGTCAGGTATAACTTACGTGATGCAATGCCAATGCGGCATCCAGTATGTTGGGAAAACTATTTGTTATGCAATTTTCAGGGATTGACAAAAGATTACCATCGTCCAGAAGGGGTGAATATAACAAAAAATTATTGAAAAGAGAGGCTTTCTGGATCTGCAAACTTGGTACATTAAATCCTAAGGCTTTGAATGAAGGATTCACATTAAAACAATTTATTGATTAAAATATATCAATATTCTGCAATTTATAGATCTGATCTGAGGTGATAGCAATAGTTTTCCCTCAGGGTCTTCTATAGCTTAATTGGTTATACTTTGTCAATATTTTCCAACAACAGGATATGGATTGATTTGAAATTGGCATATGTGATCGTTTAGTATTAACATGACTTTTTATTGTTCTCATATACTAATCACGACATATATCATGTAGTAATTCACTACATCAAGTAGACAAAGTTTAACTTATTATTTAAGTGAAAGTATGAAACATTTGAGAAAAATTCTCTTTTTTATGTTTTAGGAATTAAATAAGCTGCCAGCCTATTTACTTAAACAGCAATGGTTGCTATCAATAGAACTATAGCAACCAGTTATAGGAGAGGTTTGGAGATAATTTCAAGCCTCATTTCAGTTTAAGTGGGAGTATTCAGGAGCGATTCTGACCTAGGCTCACTTTCCTATGAGCTCCTAATGAAACTAGTTCTCTAGTGAAACATGTTGGGCATAAAGTGCATACTCATTATGGGCCAACAATTGCCTTCATACGTGGGACAGAAATTGAGGGTTTTTTCAAGAATTTGCAGTGTGTGAAGTTGTTGTTTGAGCTCTCGGGGTAGATATGTGAGCAAAGTGTATTCGTTTATGCATTACTTATTGCTCTAGCTTTATGAGAAGAATTGAATTGCTTGTATCCACTCACAGTACGTTTGTCGACAATACCAGATCCCTGTGTGGTTGTCCTTTGAATAACCCGCAGTTTTGTGGATTAGATATATTGAGAATGGAAACCGTGATGAGTGAAGCTACTTGAGTAATTTGAAACTGATCAACACAGAGCTCTCCCTAACAGAGCTGTAAAACGGAAACAACAAGGTGTTGAGTAAATTGTTGTTGAATGATATATGTGTCTGTTTGAGCAAATTATTCTGGTATTCGAGAGAATTATGAGAGATCCACTTTAACACCTAACTGTTCTATTAAACCGCCAGATCCCTGTGGGGTTTTATAATTATTTTTCCACAGTTGTGGATCTTGACCTTGCAGCAAATGGTATTAGCTGAACTCTTACTTGGTTGTAATTCTTTCTTTCAAGTAGCAGTGTTTTCCTTGCTCCATTTCATTTAAGATAAATCAGTACTGACAATCTTTAATGGCACTCTGTCCCTGTGAGGTTGTGAATTGTTATCCCACAATGCTGTGGATTGAGCTAAATCAACCAGAAGGGACAGGAGTGCAGTCTCGTGTTCCAAAGCCTGGCTGATTCTCATATGGCTGGTAGCTCACATGCTGGCTCTATCCACCATACACATTCCGAGGGCAGACAATGTCATAGCAGCCTTTCTCAGTTGTCAATGTCTAGAACATATAAACTGAGAGCTCAACCAGATAGTGTTCAACTCCATAAGCCATCTGTGGGGTCTTCTGACTGTGGATCTAATGGCCTCTCAGTTGAACCGCACGGTTCCTCTCCTTTGCTCCAGATCCCCAGATCCCCTCTCTCTTGCTATGGATATGGCAGTTTTCCCTGACATATGTGTTTCTTCCATTCCTTCTAATTCCTAGGGTATTGAGCAAAGTCAGGCTGTTGCCAGCTCATGTTTTTCTGACTTCCCTATCCTGGTCTCACAGGGCCTGGTTTTCAGACCTTCTCAATCTATCCATAGCAGAGCCATTTTTGCTTCCACTCATTTCAGGAATCTTGACTCGGAGTCCAGGCTCTGTGTCACGCAGAGGTGGAGAAATTGGCTTTGACAACTTGGTTCTTGAAGCCAGCATCCTGAGGCAGAACAGTTTCTTCTAACAGTGCCATTATGAAGAAGGCTTGCTAGTCTGTATCATCCAAGGCATACTGCTGAATATGGTCCTTATTCTACAGTTGGAGTGAAGACCAGGGGTCCCAGCCACACCCTTTTCTTCTTCTAGATATCTTAGCTTTTCTTCAGGATAGCCTTCAGAAAGGGCCTAAACTTATCTCTATTGAGGTCCAGATATCTGCTTTCTCTCTCCTTTTCAGAGGTGTATCGCTTTACTACTGGATGTGCAAACCTTTGTGCGGAGGGGGGCTCATACCTCTCCTGTGTCTCAGGATCCCTTTCCCTGTGGAACTTGAACCTGGTCCTGTGAGTGCTTCAGAATGCTCCCTTTGAGCCACTGTCTACTGTTTCTCTTCAGTTTTTGAATCTTCTGCCACTATTTGTGCCTTTTCATGATGATGCCAAATTTCAGGCTTTGTCCTGTAAACCCCTCTTTCTGATCTTTCATCTGGTATGGTGGTTTTGAGAACTCCTGTAGGATTTTGTCCCTAAAGCTGTTTCTAAGTTTCACATTAATCAAGATATAGTTCTTCTTCCTTAGACAGAATCAGGAGCTTCATCCTTTGGACATGATTAGATACTTAAAGTACTACATTCAGCACACACAGCCTGTCCAAAAATCAGACTCTCTATTTGCCATCCCCGAGGGCCCTCATACAGTCCAATCTGCTTCTAAAGTGATGGTGGCTTCCTGGATTAAGGTGACCATTCACCAGGCCTATATCCTCAGAACAAAAAAAAAACAGTTTGTGCCTTTTAGGATCACAGCTCCTTCCAGCAGAACGATGGGTGTTTCCTGGGCCCAGAAGAACAAGGCTTGCAAGTTGTGCAATGCGGTGATGTGGTTGTCTCTTCACACATTTTGTGAATATTCTAGCTTTGGTTGAAGCCAGATTTGAATGGAATGGAAGGGCCTACATGCAGCAGTGAGAGAAACCCATCTCTACCAGGTGGACCAGAACAGGCAACAGCACCTCAGCTGCCTCAACCGGATGTCCCTCAGCTGTCACCGGGACCTGTGGAGCAGCACAGGGAGGACAGGTGACTGTCAAGACCCAGGGTATACCTCACAAAGCCCACTTCCTTCGTAATGATGGACACTGAAGAGAGAGACCACTACAGGTTGATGTTGCACAGCATCATTGAACTGTATGATATGATCAAGGATGATGTAGACTCCATATACAGCACCAACTGTGCATTATCTGGAATGCAGAAGCTGCTGTGTGTCATACATTTTACGACAACTGTATTCTTCCAGTCCACAGAGGGATATGCATTTGGCATGTCCCAGGCCACATGTTTCAGAGTGTTGTCCAATGTGTTGGCAGCCCTGAAGAGGAAGGCCAGGAGGTACATCCACTTCCCTTGCACCCAGATGGAGTGGACACATGTCAAGCAGGACTTCCACACAAGGGGAAGCATACCCAGAGTCATGGGGGTCATTGACTGCCTGCATATGCGCATAAGGCTCCTACTCATGAGGGACATCTCTACATCAATCAAAAGTATGTCCACTCCATCAACGCACAGATGGTGTGTGATGACAACATAAGAATCACTATGTGCTTCCTATCCTGCCAGTTGTCGCGACTCCTACATGCTCAGGCAATCCTCTGTCTCCTGGGAATTTGGGAATGGGAGATGGGACCTATACAGGAGGATGGCTTTTGGGTGAGTGATCAATCTATACATCACACCATATCCACAGGGGCATGCACATGATGACTGAAAACAGATTAGCATGGTCATGACACATAAGTTGGATGTCCCCTTTATACAACATCATCCACATAACCATGTGGTACATGTGTCACAATGTCACGTCTATTCCACAGGGAATGCTGGATATGGCTACAAACCGTGCCTCCTGTCACGGTTCCCCAGAGATGATCAGGAGTCAGTACGGTATAGTAAAATGCAATTTATTAAACAACAGTAAGGTAGAAAACAGAGGAAAATAGCAGGTACAAGAAAAGAGTCACAGCCATCCAGTGCTATTACCAGAAATAGTAAACTGCCGCTGAGGACCACTCTACTAGAGACTAGGCCAAAACCACTGGTAGTCTCTGCTGGTACCAGGAGCTGGAACAGGAATGGAACAGGAACCGTAACTCGAAGTCTTGATCCAAGGTAGCGAGAAAATCTGACTCACGCCTGCAGTCAGAATAGAGCGTATCTCTGACTCACGCCTGCAGTCAGTATAAGGAAGTGATACTTAACTCACGCCTGCAGTCAGTATCAAAGCTAGTCTGCCAGACCCCCAGGCCCGCACCAGAGAGGGTGTCTGCCAGGTACAGGGGAAAATAAAAAGAATAGTCAGACAGAGCCACAGGTCAGTACCAGAGAGGGTAGTCAGACAAGCCAGGTCATACACAGTTCAGGTAGTCAGCCAGAGCCACAGGTTTGCACCAGATTGGGTGTCCACTATAAGGATAAGACAAAGGAGTAGTCAGACAGAGCCACAGGTCAGCACCAGATTGGGTGGAAGACAAGCCAGGTCATACACAGAGCCCAAGGTAATAGAAGTGCTTTGAAGAACAACTGAGTCAGACTCAGGCTGCCCTTTAAACCCCCCTCAGGAAGTAGGTAGAAGGAGCAGGCTCAGAGGAAGGAAGAAGGTAGGAGGAGACTACAGGAAGCATGGCGTAAAACAGAGGCCTGCTTCACTCTGAAGCCTCGCGCCTGCAGGTGATGCGTGGAATGACGCCTAGCGTCGCTGGAAACAAGGTAAGCTGTGGCAGTTCCTCACACCTGTCCCAAATCTTCAAGCACCTGCACAGCACCGCTACACTGAGGCTCATGTCAGGACCAGGAATGCGACTGAACACACCATTGGCATCCTCAAAACAAAATTTTGGTGCCTGGGGAGCTCTTCAATATGCACCAGGTTAAGGATGTGATAGCATCCTATCATGTGCCATGCTCTAAAATATTGCTGAGGACGCACAAGTAGTGGAGGACCTGGAGCCACAACCCATTGTGGAGGTGCCTGTTCCCCAGTCTGAGGATGAGTAGACCCTGAGAGCTGTGGAAACAGCTGACATGCCATGTTTGGGTACAATGGTGGCTGTGCATTTAATGGACATCTGGAATTATCTTGGGCCATGATGACATTGCCACTTAAAGGATATCAACCATCCCCCAGCAAACACTGGTACAATCAATTGCCTATGTCCATCATGTTCCTGAGGTTACCTGACCGCAAACAACATATATTGAGCTGAACATAGCCATATGGACCATAGAACCCTTGGAGTGATAGAGGGGTATCCAATGCAATAACATGCAATGGATTGGATAAGGGGTATTAGAGGTTCTATGAAAACAATATATGTGCAATGCAGAATGTAGCAGAATAGGGATGGGTTTACTGTATTAGTGATAGCTGCAGCATTGGAGTAGGTAATTGGGATGGAGGTTGGTAGGCCCAATATGTTGAACCGTGTGTGTGTGGGTGTGCATGCAGCACAATCACGCTGGCACAACAATCACCTCTGTTTCATGGGGGCTGATTCATATAAAAGGTTATATATTGCTACAATATCCTATTCATATATTCACATAAGTGGTTAGCATCCCCTTGTTCTAAACCCTATGAATTCCAGAGGGTTCGCAATAGGTTGTCTACTTCTCTGAAATGCAAAAGATTAATAAGATAATGACGGTTAAGCCTTTAAGCATAACAGACAGTTATGCAGTGCAGTTTCAACTCCTGTCATTCCTTCCCACAGGCATTCATCGCAGGAAAACATGGAAAACAGGAATGTCCAAGTGATCCTGGTGAAACGCTGACTTCACTTCTATAAAACGCACCTCTTGCTTCTCCCTAGTACTACTGTTTATTCTTTTATAATACCTGAAAATATTTACCTCTGAGAAACTGTTCACAATTTCAGAAACTACTCAAGTATGTAGATCTAACAGAAAACACCAGTGCAGCAATACTACTCTTCTTCAGAGTTCAAAGACCTCTTGGAAAACTTATAGGTGGATCACCTTGGTGTTTCTAGTAAGCTGATGTTACCCTAAATGTACCCTTTGGGTGCTTAAAAAGTTTTAAATGCATGTTTTCAAATAAAAATGTTTATGATTTATTGTATTGTTCAACATTTAAAGGAACCCTATCATCTTAAAAGAAAAGGTTGGTGATTTTGATGTTGTATTATCCATTAATTTATGTAGCAAATAGTCATGAGTTATATGTACATTATTCTAATTAAGGCATGGGTCTATTAAATAAACTGGAATAATGAGGGCACATTCACTGTTGCTGTCTATGTAATAAAGCATTAGCCCAAGTTCAAATAATCCCCCCTAACTTTCCACTCAGTAGAGTTTGAAATGTACAGATGCAAGAAGATGCTCCCCTGCATTGTTTAATCAATAGACCTGACTTGTGGCTTCTTCCTGCTCCTGTCCTGTTGTCAAACAATACATTTTTCACTCATTTGCCTAAAATGATTAGCTGTGTTATTGATCGTTCCATATCTGAATGTGAATACCAGCATATTTTAGTTTTGCTATTCTATATTTGCAATGATTATTTGAAATCCCAAACATGGTTGCCTAAACCCTTTATAACCACTCCTGAGGCTCAAGTTCAATGCGGACAGTCTTGCACATAGTATGCTAAAGAGTAGGTGTCAGTTGTTCATATTTAACCCACAACATGACCTAACAGCACCTTCAAGTTTTTAAGGTTTTCTAGGTGTATTGTGAGTTGAAATTGAACAACATTGCTTAGCAATGCATTGGAGACATCTCTGCAGCTGACCTTGGATACCAAAAGCAATCACGGACATAACTGGAATCAATAAGTACACATTTATTCAGGGGAAATATGACAAATGGGGCAAAGGTGGATGCAGTCACCTACTGTCTAGTGACTATGGTCTGTCTTGGGGTTGGTTTGGGGGTGACACTGGAGGTGTAGGTGGTTGCAGTTGATCCTTCAGTTATTTGATGGCTTCTCTCCTTCTACAGCCTCTGGAGGCAATTCAGTTTGCGCATTTCAACCAGCATCTTGCCAAACTTATGAATGTGTCCAGTCCCAATATGGCATCACTCCGTTGTGATGATGGCTTGCTGTGATTATATAGCTCTGAGTCTGTCTGTGGTTCTCTCCATGTGTCAATGACACCTCCTGGAGTAGAGTCTGGCCTCCCTCAGCAGCTTCCTCTGGATGCTGATGAACTCCTCCATCCTCATCATTGGTGTACCTGTGGCAGAGGATAAGGGCATGGATTGTGCTGAGGATGTCTCTCTTCATTGCTCTGGCTCTTCCTGTTGGCCACTGATTTCCTCACACTCTGTATGTGGGTCAGATACTGCACTGGTGGTGAGGTGCGTGGAGAGACAGGTGTGAGGAATGTGAGGGTGATGGTTGTGTCTCCACCACATCTATCATCTCTTCACTGGCCAATGATGCTCATTCCCCTAGTTCACTCTGTGCTGGGAGGTAAATTCGGAGAGGGGTTGGGGGTGCTGGGGCTCATCTATAAGGACCAGATGTTCATAATCAAGTGGCCATGGGTCATACTGTGGCCATTCAGATCTGTTGCCTTCCCACTTGGATGTTGTCTGAAAGCTGGGCTCCTGGTGTGTTTGCATCCAGGTGGTTGGGTGGGATCCTGCTGTGGGCTTTTATGCCCAGTATTTTTGGGTGCTAACCAATGGTTTCTCTGTGGTGGTGATGGTGGTGGTGGGGCCATCCAGCACTGGCCTGCTGTGATAAGAGGCATCCACCTCCCATGCGGCATCCACTGTTAGCCATTTATAGATGGCAGCCCATATTCTGATGGTCATGGTGTTGCTGACCTCCATCTGGTGCCTTCTCTTGGCTCCTCAGGGACTGTGTGTCACGGTTTTATTGAACAATCAGACAATTTGGTAGGATAAAATAGAAAAGTTTATTAGACAAGATAAAGCGCAACAAGGCCCTACACGGGTCCAAACTCTACAAGCAGCAGTACGATAGTTTGACATAGGTCAGGGCATACAGATAGCAATACAAATAATGCGGCTGTACCGGCCTTACCGATTACCGGGTAAGGCAGCCGGGTAACTGGTGCGACAGTAGATAGGGGAGGCTCTACCGGCCTTAACAAATACTGGGTAAGGCAGCCTGGAGATAGGTGCAACAAGGAACAAAGGAGGCTCTACCGGCCTTACCGAATACCGGGTAAGGCAGCCTAGTGACTGGTACAACACGGAACAGAGGAGGCTCTACTGGCCTTACCGAATACCGGGTAAGACAGCCTAGAGACTGGTGCAACACGGAACTGAGGAGGCTCTACCGGCCTAACCGAATACCGGGTAAGGCAGCCGGGTATCTGGTCCTGCAGAGAGAGTACTGACAGGTGGTAACACCGTAGACAGGTGCGCTCAGGAGGTAGTACTGACAAAGGCCCCACTGAATCACAGGCTGATTGTAGAGAAATGAGCTGACAACTGTAACCGCTAGTGACCGGAGAGCACAGACTGGGTGTACGTAACGGAGGCCTCAGAAAATCACAGGCTGAGCGTAGTGTAATGAGCTGACAACGGTAACCGCTAGTAATCGGATAGCACAGACTGGGTGTACGTAACGGAGGCCACAGAGAATCACAGGCTGAGCGTAGTATAATGAGCTGACAACGGTAACCGCTAGTGACCGGATAGCACAGACTGGGTGTACGTAACGGAGGCCACACTGATACACAGGCAGAGAGTAGCGCAACCGGAGGCAACAAATATGAGAGGACTTACAACACTAGCGAGGGCAACACAAAGAGCCTTAGTCAGCCAATGCCTGGATCGGTCCACAGAGAGCGGTAGTCAGCCAAAGCCTGGATCGGTACACAGAGAGCGAAACAGGAACAAGGTCAGACGAAAACCGGATCAACACGGAACAGGAGCACAGAATAACGTAAGGTCAGGAACACCACGAAAGGGCACCGGCCTAGTGACAGGAGGGTGTATATAAAGGCTAGCCCTGGGAGGGGCTAGCCAACTAGCACCAATAAGAGACAGCCAAAAACAAACCCAGAAGTAGGAATGGTTGCACAGAGAATCATGGGCACCGTGATACTGTGTCACTGGGGGGGGGGGGGTATGGGTCTACTCCTCATTCTCTTCCTGCTGTGCTGCAGGATGCTGGGTGGGGAAATGAGTGTGATTAGTAACCTGAGCTATGACAAGAGGAACGCAAGATGATGACACTGACATGTGAGCCCTTGAGTGCCAGGATGGTATTTGGTGCAAATGTGTGTTTTGAGACCCTTCGGTATTTGCACACGCAGCCTATTTGTTGGACCTGCAATCAGTTTATATTATTTGAACTGCTATGTGTGTGTGTGTGCTGACCCCCTGTGGACCTGAGCAATGTAACCCTGTTGTATTATGTTCATCCTCCATTAACCCTTTGAGTGCAAGATGGGTACCCAATGCATTGTAGAACAATGCATTGTGTATCCCTTTAGAACTCCAAGGGTTAAGTGCTGACCCCCCTGTGGCTTCACATGTAACATTGTTGAAGAACATAACATATGTTTGTATGACAACTTGATGGCAAACATGGTTTGTGTGCAGTGAGTATAACTGATCAACACAGCAACGAGGTGGTTAAACCTGGACTGGGACATGATTTGGGCTGCTTAACCCTTCACATTTCTGCTTCGGATGTACAACATTACCAGGTGTCTGGAGGGTGCTGTCTTCACATGTGTCACAGCTGCCAGCGCCAGGGACCCCTGAACAGCAGTTGTGGAGAGGCCCAGGCACAGCATCTCCTCCCAGGCACTGAACGTAATTCCAGTAGGTGGACGAACTTCAGTGCCTCTTGCGAACATAGCAAGATCTCCCATCTTGTTTTTCATTCACCATTTACAGTCAGTCCTCCGCATCTTAATGGACTCAGTGGTCCACTTACATCTGGTTACTGTGTTGACTTTGTTGAGAACCTGACGCCAGGGATCCTTCTTCCGAGCATCAATCTCAGTGCCTTTCTCCATGGAGAACAAAATGTGCTCCTTTTCTATGATGCTGTGCACCAGGGCCATGTTCTCCTCATGGGAGTAGATCGGGTCCCGCAATCTCTCTTCCTCCCAACCAGTCTGGGACATGTTGGAACATTGTGAGGCATTTTGGAGCTCAAGCTCTGTCTGCTTTGTCCTTGGCTTTGTGTGTTGCTCCCCGACATCCACCCCTCGTCCCACTGCCAGTTCTGTCCCTGTCTTTGGTGTATCTGTCCGTAGTTAGGTAACTCTTCACCCAGCTGCTCTCTCTTTCCTTCTCTAATCTCCTTTACCTCACCCCATCCATCTAGCCTCCACTCCTCTCTCTGTCATTTTACACTCAGGCGCTCACACAAGCATTCGCAGAGACATTTGATCACTTTCACTCTCTTTCGCTCCCTTGCACTCACTGAATCACACTGTATAAATAAAAAATAAAGATGTGTTGTGTGTGTAAAATAAAATGTGTTTGTGTGTGTAATATTAGCCAAAGTGTATTATGTGTAAATATTAATGCAATACTCTCTGCTCCCTACTCCGTCTACCTCTCTCCTGTGTCTGCTCCTCTCTCTCTCACGCTATCCTCCGCTCCTGGGCCCTTTGCTCTAGCTCAATGAAACTCAAAACACGGGCAAGGTATGTCAGTTATTTTGGGGTATATATAGGTCTATTTAATTGTACTTTTTACTTTGGTGTGTTGTGATTGGATTTGATTTTGAACTTGTCTTGACAATGTTTTGTATCGCTAGATAACATTGACCTTTATCTTGTTTCCTTTGAAGTTGAAGTATCTGTTATGTTTAGTGACTGAAATGAACACGTGGTGTTGGGAAAAAAAAAAAAAGGTGAGATGTACGTTTTGAGGCTATGTGCATTTTTTGGCCTATGCTTGTTAGCTATTCTGGTAGACGGCTTATTGCATCACTGCGCTACTCGGACTTGGCTAACTTTTGGTGATGATTTTTGCCTTACTGGCTGTGTCACCGTGCTTTAATAAATCAAGCCCAAATAATTTAAGGGAATTAAAAAATGTCTGGGATAGACATGTCTGTTCTTAGTAGTACGTAACACATGTGTATTCTATTTAGATAGGACTATGCACAAACTCTCTAAACCAGTTTCCATGTAAATATAATATGACCAGATCTGATTGATTGATTGATTTTCAAAACACTTTATTTAAATTAAAAGCAGTTACATGAATGTGGAAGAAATGTCATAAAGAAATTAAAAGAAACAGGGATCATAATAAAAGATTCGGCCGTACGTTGACACATTGAATTCGTAGGTTAAAATATACCCGGTCATATACAATATAATAAAAGAGAGGCTTACTGGTGTGCATGTTAGATCACACCGATGGGGCCAGATTGCCATTTTAATGTGTGGTGTTAATATTAACATTAAAATAGTGATATGGCCACACAATGCAAATACATACCAAGAGTTAGTTTCAAGTGATACTTCTACTTCTCATACTTGTTTATACATTATATAACTGTTATATATTTGATGTTTATACTTTGAATTAGGTTTTGCAGAATGTAGTGTAAATGACAACATTTTATTGCCTTATGTAATCTAGTATATTCATAACACATATCCCCCCCCACACACACACACCCACTGAAGTTTGAGGTATTATAGGAGGATGTATATATTTTCAACAGACCAACCAACCAATCAATCAAGTCCAAAATAGGTTAACACTTTTAAGATACTAAATATTGTGCATTTGAATTCAGAGTACATAGCTGGGTGATTCCTTTTTTCTCTGTCACGGAAAGGTCAGTGCAGCTTACCCAGGATTCATTCTCACAGGTTACTTTGTGTGAGAACTTGTTTTGCAACTATACACGCAAGGTCCCATACTCATCTACTTACTGTTGAATTCTTAAGGATATTAAATAAAAGGAAAATGGTAAGTGTATGACAAACTTTATCTATCTATCTATCTATCTATCTATCTATCTATCTATCTATGTGTGTGCATGCTGCTATATTTGCTTTATCTGTTTTTGCTTTGAAGTTAATGTGGACCTGTCACATTGAAAGAGGTTTACATGTTGAAAACTGTATGTGCATCATGCTTAAAGGGATAGTAATACCTGAAAATTACTAATCCCCATATTGTAGCTTTGTTAAATAGAAATGTATTGCCCCCAGTGTCATCTCTCAAACCCTTATGGTTTGAGAGATGATAGCGCTCAAAGTTCCCCCCTCCCTCCCCTCTTCCCTTCCCTGGGTCCCATAGATCTACAGTTTATTACATATTTTTTATACTTGTTATATTAATTTTAGAGATTTTTTTTATATTTTGGATGGGTGGTTCCATATATTTTTGCTGTGCTTGTCTGCTTCTCGGCGACTTAGATGGGTTATTGAATGCTAGCTGAGTAAAATTTTTGATATGCTTTTGGTGTCCATTTGTACCTATGAATATTATATTTATTGAGTGATATTTGATTATATCTTGTGTAACTTAATAAATGTTTTAGAGCAACACCAAAGTATTGTATTTACACAGAGTATTTTATAAACACATATAATGAGGTTTAAAGGGGAACTACCACCCCACACAATCTTTACCTTCACTAAGTCCCCTACTACTACCACTACTAAGCAGCTAGTCGCCAGAATAATTACCTTATTTAATAGATTTCTGCTCTCTTCCCCTGCTGACAGGCAGGACGGAGCGCGGACATCTTACCATTGTGACGTCTGTGCGCCTGCGCTGTCAGTCCCAGCTGGGTCTAGTAGGTGTTACAAGGAGCCGGCCGGCTACGGAAGAGACTGACAGCGCAGGCGCACAGACGTCACAATGGCAAGATGTCCGTGCTCCATCCTGCCTGTCAGCCGGGGAAGAGAGCAAAAATATATTAAATAAGGTGATTATTCTGGTGACTAGCGCTACTAAACAGCTAGTCACCAGATGGGGACTTAGTGAAGGTAAAGATTGTGTGGGGTGGTAGTTCCCCTTTAACCAATCATTAATATAAGTTTTATGGCTGTGGAGCAATGTGATACACTTATATGCATACCACACAGTCTGATTTCCTACAAAGAGGGAAACTAGGGTGAGAAAGAGGGATTTAGGTCTTAAAGAGGGACAGTTGGGAGGTATGATATCATAACAGATGGGATATGCTTCGAGTTCTTATGAATGAAGCTACAACTAATTTACAAGAATAATAACAATATTACATTTTTTTATATTCTATGTTTTTGGTTCTGGAAGCTCTAACTTGCGTTTTTAGAGCATAATAAAGGAAGTTGTTCTCAGAGGGCCCTCCCTTAGGGTTGAAGAGATCACCCAGTAAATACTTTTATGTGTCCCTCATCTCCTCCAGATCCCTCTTATTACTGATGACATCATAAGAAATGGCCTTAGCAGTTTTCATTGGTGAATTAAGGACATCTCCCAAAACGTCTTTACCAGCAAAGTGATTAAGGACCAGAGGAACGTGGATGCATTTTGAAGCAATGCTTTGCACCTCCCTATGGTCCTTAAAGGGTTAAAACTGCACAGTGAGCAAAGTTTGAGATCCTGCAGTCATGCTTGCAACTCTCATGTCTACCTCCTTTGGCACTACATCCAGGGATAATGGGGATGTAATCTTTTGAACAAGGACAGCAGTTAAATGGTCCATTAGGATTTCCTGGCTACAGTAAAGTAAGTGTGAGGTTTTTAATACGAGATGTTATTTCTACATTAAAGCAGTGTTTTTTGTTTTCAGCCATAGTCCTCCTAACAGTGAAGGTTTTAAGGATCTCCCAGCCTGAGAACAGCCTGCCTAGTTGTGTAATAAGTAGATGTCCATACAGATTAGTTCTCCTGTGCTCATATCTGTAAAACCTGCAGTTTTAGTTTTTGCTACTTGTGGAATATGGCTGAGAATAGCCTTGAAATGGAGGCTTAATATAAAAACAGGAATTGGCGCAATTACTCTTACCGGAAAGGCTTCACATACCTTAATGTAAGGAGAGTCAATTGCTGGACCTCCAGCTTTTGAGGACTGCAACTCCCATCATCCTTAACCATCAATTAGCAGTCCATGGCTTTAGTACGTCTTCCTTAATTTTCACACAATTTAACCCTATGAGTGCCAGGGAGGTATCCAATGCATTACATTGCAATGAGTGGGATAGCTCTCTGGCACACAGAGGGTTAAGTGAACTGATCTCCATTTTAATGCAGGACATGTATGGGAAGACACACTGCAGTGTTGTTTTAGTACTTTCTGTGGAGTCAGGAAGCATTACATTTTCATTATTGCCTTCATTATGATTGTGATCTGATCACCTTTCACATACTGTAATAGAAATATCTGAAATGTTCTTGTATTAGTTTGTAAACTATTCGTACACTGTCTATACCTGTTATGCAAGAAGCAAAATCTGAGTTGCTTGAAGCAGACCAGCTGCATTGCCAGCAGGGTACACAAGTAATGTGTTGCTTACCCCTATGGCACTCAAAGGGTTAAATGGGCTTTTTAACCTCTTAACTTCTAGAGAGGTCCCCAAGGCATTGTTTTGCGATGTGTTTGAGATGTCCCCTATCTAACATTCAAGTTGTTAAATCTCCATTTAAGTAAAAGGAAATTTTGATCTGTCCCTCAAAATACAGTTGGTTCTTCCCAGAATTACTCCACTTTTTTTTTGGCAACAATGTATTAGAATAAAAATTAGATTTAAAGTACATGCGTGCAGTATACTGTATACATCTATATTTATAAAAGATCTATTGGACACATGGTTCTTATATACTATGCAAAAATGAGTTTTCTGTGATTACGTTTGTATTGCTAGCAAGGGATATTGCAGATATACCAAAAGCTCCAGGGCTTCGGCCAATCTAATGAGTGATCTGTGCAACCCAGTTCCTCTATTACTAGTAGGAAGATTATCACCATTACATGTCCAAAGCTGGCAACAAGATGAGGTGCTTTAACCCCTTAACGACCCATGATGTGCCAGGATCATCACGGCAGGACCGGTGCCTCCCTCCCACCCCAGACAGTACTTAGTAATGCCCTGACGGTTAACTGATCTTGATAAAGGCCTAAGTGTGGGCTGAACCGCTGACCTGGCTCAATAAATATTGAGTTTATTGTTTATTTGTTAGTAAATCCAAGAGTGCCGTTCATGTTTAACTTTATTTATTGTTTATAGCTATTTTATTCAGGCACCAGGTACTTATATCAGTAAGGGGAGTGCCTTCCTTTGAATAGATACAATAAATACAGCCTTGGCAAACAAATACTTTAGATGACTGAAATATAAAAAAGTGATAGTCCCTTATTCTGCAAGTATATAGAGTACAAAAATAAGTGATATCACTGAAAAAATGTAGCTTTCATATCTATAACACCTCCAATGACGATAGTTCAAGTAAAGACCCTTTGTCAGCTGTCACTGAGGGCTCTGGTAAATAGTTGCAGGTAAATCATGATAATGTTCAATATACACCTCTCTCATCTTTAGCTCTACATGAGCAATAGATAAAATCATAACAACAAACTAGAACAATCTGCGCTGAGTGTATACGTCTACATGTGAATAATAACTATTAGGGTTCAGCCCAAATGAATACCTTACTCCAATAGGTCTGCAAAAAATATACAAAATACAAATATAACCAGGCGATCCCACAGTTACTGGATCCAGTTTATATTAACATAACTTTCAGGAGCTCGTAATAAAACCTTCACTAAATAAATAATTTTAAATCTTTCAAATAATCGCTTCCAAATCCTCAATCTAAATATAAGGAAAAGGTAAGTGAAGTCTGAACAAAAAAAAGGGGTTCAATTAACTAATCAGGACTAACAACTTACACTTTAACTCCTTTTATCAAATGTCCGTCAAACTAATTTCTCATCCAACCATTATCCGATATCCAGGCTTAATATCAGTCCGTAAAGTCCTTCTTTTCTCAATTCTCCACAAGATGTGCTTACTCTATGTCGTGTTACCAAAATTCTCGTAATATATAGATAAGAAGAAACAATATTTTAGTCGAATATCAATTTCTAGATTCAATAAAACATATATCCACTCACATTTAAACTGAAGTAGTTCTGCATCACCAGAGACTCCACTGAAACGCTCCTCTCTGTTATCAGATATCCATTAGGTTTTTCTCCTCCACCTTTTAACTCCAATACCCGAACTCAGTACCTCCACAGAATACACATGCAATTCGTATTGTGTTCTTGAAATTCTCACAATATATATATAGAGAAAGACAATGTTTCAATCAGATGTCATCTTCAAGTGTAATAAAAATTATATATCCACTCACACTTAGGATTGATGCAGTTCACCGTCACCGGACATTCCACTCGAATACTCCTCACTCTGGGATTCAAAATTATATCTCAAATGTCGAGGGGAATAATGGCTCCATTATATAATATAAAACTCTAATGTTTAATAATATATAAAATACAAAGCATCAAATTAAAACAGTCATACAACTAAACACATGTGGTGCCTTCCCGAAATCAAACGCTGTTCATTTAAAGGGCGTGAGACTTGCTCACATCACTACATACCCTATAATTGCTGGTCTGGTCGTACGGCCACTACAGAACGTTTACCAACCGAGACTGTGTTTATTCCAAGGGGGGCACTCACCTAATTTGCCCAACGCGTTTTGTGCTAATCCACTTCCTCAGGGGAAATCAATTGGTTATGATCGCTATAAAATTTATAAAGGATTTGTTCTTGACGTCATAACCGCTGGACATTCGAATGAATTCAAACAACATAACTTTATCATTTAAATCAATTAGCAAAATAACATATATATATTTAAATTTCATGTGTTTCTTAAATCCAATTAATTCCCTTTTATAAGATGCATAATTAAATATCTAAAACACAGTTATCTAAACACTCCTTAAATAAAAATTATTTGAGAAAACAATTTAAATCTATACTAATATTTAAACCTCGTGGGGTTAATGTTTTCAACCGATGTATCCACTCCATCTCCTTTTTGTATACTTTTGTAACAACATCTTCCCCACGCCAATTTCTATTTACTTGATCAATAGCTATACATTGTAGCCCTGTAGGATCCTTAAAAAATGTTCTGAGACACTATGGGCTCGATTTAAAGGTAGCCGTTAGCCAAAAAAAGACTAACGGGTGTCTTAACATGCAGTAGGCCATTCAAAGGGCCATGTAATGAACTGCTAACGGCAGTTCATCCAATGTGCCGGCCTCTACACTAACGTGTGCTTTGGCCCACAGAAACAAAAAAAAAACAAAACGCTCCACTCTGCCATTCAATAGACTGTGTTAGCTGAAAAAGATCCGATGAGGGACTCATTACCGCCTAAAATTTAAGACCCAGTTTGTTTGGCCGTAGAGTCCCTCATCGGATCTTTTTCCCCAAGCCCCACATCAATACATCCAAAGTGCCTAAATTGTGTCAAAAGTTAGTAGAAATAACCCTATGAGTGCCAGCAGGGTATAATTACCCCGCCGGCATTCATAGGGTTAATCCAACAAAGTGAAAAACAACATCACATTACAAGTTACACTCACCATTAATCCTGATGTCCAGCGGAGTCCTCAGCTTGCTGGTCCTTCTCTTCTGTCTTCTCATCCTTCTGTCTTCTTTCTTCAGTCTTCCGCCTTCTCCCTGTGAAATAAAAGAAATAAGCATGAACAAATACATTCCAGAAACCTTTGAGTGGCAGAGGGGTACGCAACGCATTGCAAAGCAATGCGTTGCATACCTCACTGTCACTCAAAGGGTGTAATTTTAGTGTTCCATAGATATAGCCACATATGCCTCCATGTAATGCCCCAAAAAATACATGGCCATGAATAAAAAGGTCCATATATACACATCAATCAATGTCATTCATACATGCCCAATATTTCACTTAGCTTTTATTTGGTGTCTCCGCTGCTTGGAGTGGCCGCAAGGGCGGCGGCGGCGGAGACACAAATGTCCCACGACACTCCTCATCAGCTGTGTACGGGCCGATGCCCGTAACACACTGAGGGCATTTGAAGTGAGTCTGCCTTTATATATGGGCAGGCTCACTTCTATTGTCCTCACTGCCATTGGCTGGGATGTTCTTCACATCCCAGCCAACCAGATTCAAGAACAGCTGCTCGAATCTGGTTGGCTGGGATGTGAAGAACATCTCAGCCAATGGCAATGAGGGCAATAGAAGTGAGCCTGCCCATATATAAAGGCACGATCACTTCAAATGCCCTCAGTGTGTTACGGGCATCAGCCTGTACACAGCTGTTGAGGAGCGTCGTGGGACATTTGTGTCTCCGCCTCTTGGAGTGGCCGAGAGGGCGGCGGAGACACAAATGTCCCACGACGCTCCTCAACAGCTGTGTACAGGCTGATGTCCGTAACACACTGAGGGCATTTGAAGTGATCGTGCCTTTATATATGGGCAGGCTCACTTCTATTGCCCTCATTGCCATTGGCTGAGATGTTCTTCACATCCCAGCCAACCAGATTCGAGCAGCTGTTCTTGAATCTGGTTGGCTGGGATGTGAAGAACATCTCAGCCAATGGCAATGAGGGCAATAGAAGTGAGCCTGCCCATATATAAAGGCACGATCACTTCAAATGCCCTCAGTGTGTTACGGGCATCAGCCTGTACACAGCTGTTGAGGAGCGTCGTGGGACATTTGTGTCTCCGCCTCTTGGAGTGGCCGAGAGGGCGGCGGAGACACAAATGTCCCACGACGCTCCTCAACAGCTGTGTACAGGCTGATGCCCGTAACCAAATAAAAGCTAAGTGAAATATTGGGCATGTATGAATGACATTGATTGATGTATATATGGACCTTTTTATTCATGGCCATGTATTTTTTGGGGCATTACATGGAGGCATATGTGGCTATATCTATGGAACACTAAAATTACACCCTTTGAGTGACAGTGAGGTACGCAACGCATTGCTTTGCAATGCGTTGCGTACCCCTCTGCCACTCAAAGGTTTCTGGAATGTATTTGTTCATGCTTAATGTTAATATATTTCTTTTATTTCACAGTGAGAAGGCGGAAGATAGAAGAAAGAAGAGAAGACAGAAGGACAGTGGATGACAGGTAAGTGTAACATGGATCAGTTAACGATCGGTGCTTGGCAGTATGTCAAGCACTGATAGTTAATTGTTTTTCACTGTTCAGTTCCCAATATCGCTGCTTTTAGCGGTGTTTTGGGAGCTAAACGCACCAAACGGACGTTCAGCCACAAGACTGTTTTTGTGCCTTAACGTCCTTTGGAGTGCTAGCTGGTAGGGCCTTTAAGTACTGCATTAAACATGTTAGTTTAACAGCCGGTATTCACTTTGGCCCTACCAGCTATGTTAACGGCTGGCTTTAAATCTAGCCCTATGAGTCTCCAGGCCACGTTTTATATTTCTTACATGTGCTGCTAATCTAATATGCAAACATCTCGTCGTTCGCCCTACATATTGTAGGCCACACAGACATTCAAGTAAATAGACTACATTTTTACTCTTACACATTATACATTTTTTTATATGATATATTCTCTCTGTTTGATTTGATTTAAACTGTTGAATATTCCGAGACTCCCTCTTATTTATTCTACATGCAACACACCTGTTGCACCTATAAAATCCTTCAAGACCCTGTTTAAAATATGAAATATTAGGTTCTTTGTGATTTATAAAACTCGGAACCAATCGTTCTTTTAAATTCCTTGAACGTCTATATACGATACGTGGGTGTTCCGGAAGAATCGTTTTTAATTCGGGATCCTTAAGTAAAATGGGCCAATATTTTTTTAAAATATTTCATGAAAAAAGACATTTGATTTTACTGGGGTTTACATCCATTATTGTGAAAAGATTTTTTCCTCCAAGCATTTATTTTTCTCACTGTAAGACAAATATTAGCAAAATTGCATGGATATTGCAGCTACCACAGATATTTGTCTAATTTCAATAAATACCATACAACAAATTCAGAAATTGTTTTGGTGCATTAACACTTTGATGGTGGAAAGTTGTAAATGACCCCGCAAAAAGCTTTGAAATTGTCTCCCATAAGCTTTCTGCTGTGAAACGTAAATAGGTTGTGACACTGCTCATGGGATCCACCAGTGTATTGAATCAGTAGAGACCTGGGCCGGATTTACAGACCAGTCGCCCGTAGGCAAGGCTCTCTAGGTACCTTAGTTCTATCCAAGGCCACACCCAACTCCTCACATGACCCCACTCTCAGTCCCATCCACAGAAAATACCTATAACAAGCAAGAAACAAACAAGCTTTAGCCCCTTGATTGCTAGAGAGATCTCCAATGCAATGCTCCGCAATATACTGGAGATCTCTCTAGCACCCAAGGGGTTAAATAATAGTATGTAATAGACTATAAGACTGGTGCAGGGACACTGAAATTGCTCTGGCCACACCCACAATAGAGAATATTTGTGGAACCAGCACAGCTGAGGCACCCCTTGAAATTTCAAGCTCTAGGCAGTTCTCTTGTCTGCCTATTAGGGAATCTGTCCCTAGTTGAGACTCAGATAGTTTGGCAATAGGCTGCAAAAAATAAAAACAATATCATATTGTTGAGTGTTTTCCTTTGTAACATAGGGAACTTACTTGCCAGTGTAATGAGATTCCATTCTGGAACAAACCATCTGCAACATAGGTCTGAAATTAATATGGAAACTGATTAAACTCTGGAATGATAGAGGCATCTCCAGTGTATGTACTGAGACCTCTCCAACATTCAGGGGGTTAAAAATATCATTTAAATCAAAGGAAATTTGTAGATTTTTCATTTGAACCTTATGACGCAGCTCATTTTCTCCAGAAGTACAGCTCTTTAGTGTGATAAATAAGGCGGCACAAGGCCTTAACCCCTTAAGGACCAGATGATGTGTTATGACCTTCACGATCCTTATACCCTTAAGGACCGGTGACGGTCATAGCACGTCATGTACTTTTTACTTACATTGCTCTACCGGTAGCGCTGTAAGAAAAATGGGGCCTAAAATTACCCGCTCCAAGACTGGAGCGATCTCTCTTAGGCCCCAAAGTGGCATGCCGGTACGCATAACAGGTCACGTGCACCTGCACGTCGGCAAGTATCAAAGCAGTCCTTAAGGGAAGGTAACTTCCCTGGACTGCTGGTCCTTAAAGGGATAGTAATGTTTCATAATAAAATCAGCTCTAATTAATCATCATAGTATTTGGACTTTGGAGAGTGTTATTTCAATTCTGTCAGAGTTGTAGTTCAAGAGTAATTCAATGACAAAGTATCCCCCTCCTGCTCCTTTTACTGATGTAACACTGTTCAGCCAGATCAGAAGGGAGGTACCCAGGTAGACTGCAGAGAGGGGCAATCTTCAATTAAGATAAGGGAAAAACCTGAAAAACTTGTCAAGGGGGGCAGGGCTTTCATTGTTCTCATAGGAAGAAGATTGTCCCCTTCAGTTATCTGTCTGGTCTATGGACTGCATTCCACATCTGAGAAGAGATGGCTTACACTAAGTAAAAGGGGGGGGGGAGGGGGAAACTTTGCTTGTGAATATCTCTCAAACCATACAGGTCCATCTTCAGTTTGGTAGACCACATAGAAGCCTGTAGGGGGAGACATATGAATACAAATACCCAGTATGCATGTGTGTGTCTATTGCTGTAATGGCATTTACTATATATTTTATTGTATTTTCCTGTATCTGTCAATGATTGGTGCAAAGAGCAGCGTATCTGGTACGTGGCTCTTCCCACAGCTTGATGAATCTCAACTGCAATATTTACCTAGTGAGGCTGTTATACTAGCACAAAGTTGAGCAATTCTGGAGCAAACCAACTGCACTATAACTTGTCAAATGAAATTTCACAATATTTCCATATAGGTAAAAGGTGGTACCATGTTAACCATGGAGAAAAAAAGGACACTACATCCTCTAGAAACCCCCATTTCCTGGGATTTCTGGATAGAGTGGTGCTTTGGCAACCATCTTACTCTACTCATTGCATAAGCTACACAGAGGCTGGTGTCTCTTCTAAGATTTAACAGTTTAATCCCTTGTAGTCAGACAAGTACCTTTTTTGAGTATTTTAGCAAATACAGCCATTTGCTTAGTGCATTGCCACTGGTCTTATGTTCTGAATAAGGGTTCAGTCAGACAATGGGACAGCGGTAGCATCCATCAGTCATCAATGAGGAACCAGAACAGAGCGAGCATGGTCAGTGGTTTGGGAGCTGCTTCAGTTGGCTGAAGCGATTGTGCTAGCCTTCTCAGTGGTAGACATCAGAGGCATAGAAAGCGTAGATGCAGACTTTTTTAAGTCATGTACATCTGGATCCCGGCATTGCAAATCTCCCAAGTGTCCCTCTTTGAGACTCAAATCCCTCTGTCCCTCTTTCCACCCTGATGTCCCTCCTTTTAGGAGATCAGACTGTGTGGTATGTGTGTGTGTGTATATAAGTGTATCACATTGCTTCACAGCAATAGAACTCAATGTTTGTGTAAACGTCAGTATATGTGTTTATGAATTAGACTGTGTAAATAAAATACTTTGTTCTTGCTCTAAAACATTTATTCAGTTATACAAAGAGGTGTCAACAGATCATGAAATAGCCTATAAATTCTCAGTAATGTCCTGTCTACAAGTCACGCCCCCAGCAACATCCCTTAACACAAAAGTGTCTCTCTTTGGCCATTTAAAACGTTGGGAGGCATGCATTGGGACCTCAGCCAGTGAGTGCCGACTAGATTGCCCACCACTGGGGACTTTCATCAGTGAATCACATGACTTTCTGAGAGAGCAGGGTTTTCTAAGAGCACAGAAACGTATACGTATACTGACACTGCATTGCAAGAGCATTGCTTATTAAATTAAATGCTTTAAAGAACAGTAAACTCTTTATAATGTGATTGCCTCTCTTCCTATAACCATCAGGGATGGATAAGCACATGAAGACATGACCTTTCTATCTCTGATGCTGAAAGAATTAGGGGAAGAAATATTTCAAGCCAGTGTTTGTAACCTAGTTACAGTACATAACCCATTCTAATGATGGTAATCATCTTATAACACAGTCTATTATTTTCTGTTATTTCCTCTATAGATTATCCCTTTGCATGCTAGTAGGATGAGCAACACATTGCAAAGCAATGCTCTGCACACCCTTCTGGCATTCAAAGGATTAAGAAACACAGACTGTAGCCACATCTCATAACTGCTATTCAGCCTCTAAGACCTGTATGGGAGAAAGAAAAAGATAAGCAATTCTGGAAAAAATCCTTCTGTAGCATAAGGGACAAATACAAATTCCTAAACACCCCATTGATTTAACCCTTTGAATGCCAGGGTATATCCAGGGCATCACATAGCATTTAATTAAATTGCCCTTTGACAATCAAAAGTTTAAATGAGGCTTTTAATCGCTTTAATGCAAGAGAGGTCTCCAGCTGTAATTTGTTGCAATGCATTGGAGACCTCTCTAGCATTGCAGAAGTTAAAGGGATGGTAATGTAAAATTTTTACAAAAATGAATCTCGTAACCATTAAAAAATTAAACTAAATTTACCCCAGTCCCATCTCTCAAATATTTATCTGAGAGAAATTCACTGTTAAAGTTTTCCCACTCCCTCCCCTTTCCCTGACGTCAACGCTCTAGCTGACTGCAGGGGAATCCAGTCCTGAGACCAGCGGAGGCTCTTTAGCAGAGCCGGGATCGCGAGATAGAAAAATAATTCATCAGAATGGTCTGAACAAAGGAAACAGCTATGTTTCTCCTTTTTTGGGTGTCGTCGGTGAGGTGCAGCTTATCCCTCTAGGCACTATGAGCAAGGGGTCCATGTCTGGATTCCCCCCATTACTCTTAGGGTGACCAACCCCAAGAGCAATTTGCTGTGGCAGTGACTGAACTTGATGGATCTATATCTTTTTTTCAACCTTTATTTTTCCCTATCTTTTATTTCTGATGACCATTGTATTGCCTGTTTCTGATGTTTTGCTGTGTGCATCCTGCATGTCATGTGAAATAAACTTTTTGATTTGCCTTGCATATGCCTACCCAGTAAGCATTCCAATGCCATGAAACTCCTCTATTTTAAGATGTTTCCATAAAATGTTTTTAAAGGGACACTAATGTCCCATAAAAAAGTTTTTTTGTTTTGTAGATTAAAAAAAATAAATTCTGTGCAGCAAATCCCATCTCTCAAATTTTTACAGTTTGAGAGATATTTGGTCCTAAAGTTCCCCCCTCCCTCCTCTTCTCCTGACATCATCTGTAAGCTGACAGCAGGAGTTCCTGTTCTGGGGACCGACAGGTGGCTCTTCAGCAGAGCCTCAATAGCGTGATTTTAAAATAATTACTTCATTGGAACGTTCTACAAAGTGTGCTTGGTTTGCAAGTACACTTTTTAGACCATTACAAAGAAGTATTTCTTTTTATTTATATATATAATATATAATTTGGTTCAGGACGCGCACTCAATAATGAATGTTAAAGCCTGGGCGCTCGTAACATAATTACAAGATCATAGTTTAAACAACACTCTCAGGTCCTCTTGTTGCTGGCACAAAGACTTTATTGAAGGATCAACGTTTCAATCCCCATTGGGGATCGAAAAGTTGATCCTTCAATAAAGTCTTTGTGCCAGCAACAAGCGGACCTGAGAGTGTTGTTTAAACTATGATCCTATATATATATATATTAGTTGAAGAGCCTGTTACACAGGCCACAGTGCCACTGGAAGCCGGTCGCGGTGCAGTCATGCTCAGTAGAGACTGCCCACACCGCGACTGATACAGAGCGGGATGCTCCTTCGGAGTGCCCCGCTCTCTATCAGCCGCGGCGCTGGCAGTCTCTACTGCGCATGACTGCAGCACGCGCATCAGTGTCTACTGCGCATGACGCGGCGTTGCACATGATTTAGCAAATTATTATACAGGATATATATATAATCAGCCTGAGCTTACCAAGATGAGACACGCACACAAAACGAGAAGTTCTATCTTTTAATGTGTAGGCTGTGCTTCACAGAATCAAACGTTTTCGGTCCTTCAATGGACCTTCATCATGGCAACAAGTGAATGTGAAAAAACAGTGGTTTAAATACCTTTGGTGCAAACAACTCTCCAGTGTCCAGATTGCCCGCCAGATACATCCCCAACGTCTGCAACATGAACCGAAGAACTGGTGGGGTGACGTCACAGCCTGGAGGTGGATCATGGGGCAACAAGGAAAGCTGAACCAATAAAACCGGACTCACTATGTGGTGTCCTACTAACTAATAAATATATGAAAAGAAAAGAAATGATACATCAGACATAGAAACATGAATAAAATGTCTTATAGTACATCCCCTAAGCCAAAAGGGCATATGAATATTGAAAAAAATGCAATAACATATTAACAATAGCAGAGCATGGATATCTGTAGCCATAGGTACTCCTCCTGTATCACAAAGTTGCAAATAGACACAACACTGTGACTCAGTCGTGTAACGAGAACATCACTCAAGGATGAATATTGAGTACCACGAGACTCAGTTTGCTTTGTGATGCAGTTGAGTCCCGCACCGCAACAATATGCGACCACTGATAGGAACGCGAAGTCTCAAGGAACAAAAGTTCAGTTAAAAAAAAAGTAATGTAGGAGACACATATGTAAGCTCTGCAGTAAAGCAGCTAAATATCTTGCTCTACGATGTTTCCTAAGTGTATCGTAACGTGATGCAAAAGATCACTGAGTTCACAAATAAGAAACTATTACTAACTAGTTGAACAGCCCGTTACACGGGCCACAGTGCCTCTGGCAGCCGGTCGCGGGGCAGTCACGTGCAGCAAAGACTGCCCACGCCACTGCTGATACAGAGCTGGACGCTCCTTCGGAGCGCCCAGCTCTGTATCAGCCGCGGCGCGGGCAGTATGTACTGTGCATGTCCGGCGTTACACACAACTTAGCGAATTATTATATAGGATTAGTGTTCCTGCCAGCTGAAGGCAATACAACACTATAAAAGAAAAGCAAACGGAGCTAAAAACAGTAGTGCCAACTTATCACAAAAACAGATACTATTGAGTGAAATCCAAAAGTATATAAATGCGAGTGTATTAAATCCTAGTTGTCTTAGGGTCTATAGATGCTGAATCGATAAAACATGATAAAGTCTTATTCCATGAAGTAAGCAAATATCTGCAGTAGAATTCTTACAGTTTGATGAGAGGCTCAAAACATCAATCTTTGTGACTAATAGTTCCATTAAATGTATCCTACCATACGGCCAATATCCTAGTGTTACTTTTGGCATATATGTATTCATAATTATATGCTGTACAAAGTTCTATAGTAGAAAATAGGACAAACAAGTCCAAGGCAGACAGCCAGTCTATGACTCAACATATATACCTCTTTGTATTCTACACATTTGGAATCAGTAGCTGGGTGTAGCATTCAGTGGATCGTGCCACATAAAAGCCACCATATGGGGTTGCCACCATCATTATCATCAATCCAAAGGAAACTGGAATCTAAATATCGTAAACCAGAATCCTCTGCGGCTGCGGCTGTGGATCATGCCACATGTGTGTCACCAACAAGGGTTGCCACCATCTCAAGTGCAGTCAAAAGAAACCAGATCATGGGTATATAAACAGAGTAGAAGTGTACATTTATAAGGATACTGGCATACTGGAGAATGCATCATATTCAACATATGTTCTTTAACTGACTAAGTGTGGCACTCCTCCATTGGAGTCCCTGTAGCAGGTATATAAGCCACTGTCACACTTCAATTACAGGAAGGAACCAAGTTGCAGTTCATGGTTTAAACCCTTTGGATGTAAAGTATTGAGCTTATATATTAGTCTCGCCTCCAATTGTAGCAGAAGCTGCCCACGATTACCACCCCTAGAGGGGGTTCGTGCCTGTGCAATGGGCATAAACTTAAAATCTGTCAAGCGATGTTGAAATTCATAGAAATGTCTAGCCACAGGTTGTCTGGCACTGTCCTTTGCATCAAGAGTGCCATCCAATGCCTTCTTTATTGAGGACTTGTGGTTGTTAACTCCCTCTTTAATCATAGTTGTTGTCTTGCCAACATAATATAAGCCACAAGGGCAGACAATTATGTAAACTACGAACTTGCTTTCACAGTTCATATAATCCTTTATTCATATAATATTTTATTCTGTATTGCAGGGGTAGTCTATTTTTGGAGATGTAACAAAAGGTGCAATTCTGGAACAAACCAACCACTCCATAAGGGAGAAAATAAAAAGTTGACAACTTACCATTGATCTAAATGGGATTATTAACCCCCTTGAATTCTGGAAAGGTGGCCATAACATTGCAAAGCAATTCAATGTATTAACATCCCTATTTAAATTAATGTGAATTATCATTTCTCCCCTATGGTGCAGTTGGTTTGCCCATGAACTGCACCTCTATAGCATGATGAATAAGGCCCTACAACTCCAAAAATTGACAACCCCCCTCTGTTTTGTATTATTTCCAAAATGTTTATGAGTTATGGCTAATTTTTTCCATTTTGCTCTTCTAGACGTCTCTGGACCCGACCACTGAAGTAAGTGTTCAAGGTTCCCAGCTACTAAATTATTAATTTTAACAGAAATCACTAAATATATACCTTAAATTAGACTGTTTTTTAAATTAATTGACATACTATCTCTTGGAGTGTCAGTGCAATTCATCAGTCACCCCTCTAGCACTATAATGGTTTAACTTAAGTTTGAGATCCTCAATATTTTATGCTGGGATGGAACATGTTACTGTCAAATGGAATTGCCGTGGGACCCTAAAAATCAAACCATCACGGCCAGGGATAAGCAACCTCATATCCTCCAGGGTAATACAAGTGCAAAAAAATAGGTGAAGAGGAAAAATATGAAAGAATATGTAAAGTAAAAATAAAGTGTTCCTTTAACAGATCAATATACACAGAGAATGTGTGTTTTACTAGTTATATGAAAGCAGTGCGGACTGCTAGTTAGCTTCAGTTTACAATCTGATAAAAACAAGTCATCCTCATGAGTCATCTGTAAAGTTTGAAGCTTATTGTTTGGTGTGAGGAGATATGAACTAAAGGTAGCATCTAACTGAGATAATTATATAGTGACAGCTTCAGAGTCAATGCAAACACATATAAATAGATACAGTTGTAATCAAAATTATTCAACCCGCATTGCAAATCAGGTTTATTGTCAAAATTTACAGACTTTCAGCTGTTTGCAATGAACAAATCAAACAAAAGCAATTGTAATAGCTCAATACAACGAATGCTTCAAGTGGTTTCTCCAAATTCAACTGAAAATGCAACTTATAATGACTTCTCCAGTCTCAAAATTATTCAACCCCTTCATTGCAAGCATCTTTAGTACTTAGTAGAGCACCCTTTTGCTGTTATGACCTGCTGAAAATGAGATGCATAGCCAGACACCAGCTTCTGGCAGCATTCATGAGGTATCTTAGCCTATTACTCATGAGCAATGGCCCCCAGTTCAGTAATATTCTTGGGTTTGCCTGCTGCAACCACCTTCTTCAAATCCCACCAGAGATTTTCTGTGGGGTTCAATTCCGGTGACTGTGATGGCCACTGCAGAATCTTCCAGGACTTCTTCTGTAACCAAGCCTTGGTGGAATTTGAGGTATGCTTGGGATCATTGTCCTTTTGGAAGGTCCAATGAGGCCCAAGCTTCAGCTTCCTCATAGACGGCATGACGTTTTCTCCTAGGAGTTCCTGATACTTCAATGAATTTATCTTGCCTTCCACGCTGCAGGTTACCAGTGCCAGAGGATGCAAAGCAGCCCCAGAGCATCACCGAGCCTAAATGCAGGCAGAGTTTTCTTTTCAGCTTATGCTTCATTCTTTTCCTCCAGACATACCGCTTATCCATTGGGCTGAAAAGTTCCAGTTTTGTTTCAGTGCTCCACAGAACAGAATCCCAAAACTTCTGAGGCTTATTTATATGATTTTGAGCATATTGGAGCTGACTTTTCTTGTGCTTTGGGGTCAGTAGTGGTGTACGTCTTGGAGTTCTGGCATGGAAACCTTCTGTGCTTAGTACGTGCCTTACTGTGCTCACCGAAACCTCAGTGCCTGTTGCCACCAAGTCTTGCTGCAGGTCTTTTGCAGTCACTCTAGGGTTTTTCTCAACCTGCCTTCTCAGAAATCTGGTTGCAGCCGTTGGTAGCTTCCTTTTTCTGCCTCGTCCAGGTAGTGTTAACCACTGTTCCTTTGACTTTGAACTTGCGAACTATGCTTCCAACGGTGTCTCTAGGAACATTCAGTGCCTTTGCTATCTTTTTGTATCCTGTTCGTTGTTTCTGAAGGGCGATAGTCTCTTAACTTTTTGGACCATTCTTTTGACATGCAGGTATTTCATGTGTTCTAGCTCAAGCACACATGGTACAACTAATGAAGTCTGTAAATTTTGACAATAAACCTGATTTGCAATGGGTGTTGAATAAGTTTGATTACAACTGTATAACTACTACTATGTGAAAGATACCTACCTAGAGAAGCCATACTGTTTAACAAATTGAGTTGCTTGTTCCTAATTTATATTTTCCCCTAGACAAATCATTGTTTTGCAATGAGCTGTATGTTCTGCTGGTACTCAACAGGTATCTTCTGTATTGCAGGGGTAGTCTATTTTTGGAGCTGTAACAAAAGGTGCAATTCTGGAACAAACCAATCACTACATAAGGGAGAAAATAAAAAGTTGATAAATTACCATTGATCTAAATGGAATTATTAACCCCCTTGAATTCTGGAAAGGTGGCCATTACATTGCAAAGCAATTCAATGCATTAAAAGCCCTATTTAAATTAATGTGGATTATCATTTCTCCCCTATGGTGCAGCTGGTTTGCCCCGGAACTGCACCTCTATAGCTTGATGAATAAGGCCCTACAACTCCAAAAATTAACTACCCCCCTCTGTTTTGTATTGTTTCCAAAATGTTTGAGCCCAGTTTTCTAGCTAATTTTTTCCCTTTTGCTCTTCTAGACGTCTCTGGACCCGACCACTGAAGTAAGTGTTCAGGGTTCCCAACTACTAAATTATTAACCCTTTGAGTGCCAGAGGGGTACACTTTGCAATGCGTTGTGTACCCCTCTGGCACTCAAAGGGTTAATTTTAACAGAAATCACTAAATATATACCTAATATTAGACTGTTGTTTTTTATTAATTGACATACTAACTCTTGGAATGTCAGTCCAATTCATCAGTCACCCCTCTAGCACTATAATGGTTTAATTTAAGTTTGAGATCCTCAGTATTTTATGCTGGGATGGAACATGTTACTGTCAAATGGAATTGCCATGGAAACCTAAAACCATCATGGCCAGGGGTGAGCAACCTGATACCCTCCAGCTGTGGAAAACTACAACTTCCATAATACCCAGACAGCTGTGGAATAATGGGAATTGTAGTGTTCCACAGCTGGGGGTTGCTCACACATGATCTAGGCCCTTTGGATATGAGAATGCATTGTTTTGGGATAGAACCATTGTAAAATCCAAGGAGTTATCACAGTATCAATATTGGATGGTTAATGTTGAATTGTGGTGTTTACATCGTATCTATGGTATCAGTTTCTTGCAGACAACTGTAGACCCCACAACAACAATAAGTATTTAATTCTACATTTTGTTCTTTATTTTGCAAGGTGCTATGAAGTCAAATGATTTATAGAGAACTGCTCATTTAAAGGGTTAGTAATGTCTGATTTTAATAAAATGTAATAACGTAGATATTAAAAAAAATAAATAAACTGATGCAAGTCCCGTCACTCAAACGTGTATAGTTTGAGAGATATAAGGTTATAAAGTTCCCCCCTCCCTCCCCTTTCACAGACGTTAGCGTTCTATCTGACAGCAGGAGATTCAGGTCATGCGACCCGATGGTGGCTGTTCAGCAGAGCTGAAATAGCGATATCTAAAAAGAAATACTTAATTGGAATGGTCTACAAAGTGTGCCTGATTTGCAAGCACACTTTGTAGACCTTTCCAATTAAGTATTTATTTTTAGATAGCGCTATTTCGGCTCTGCTGAAGAGCCGCTGTTGGGTCACATGACCCAAATCGCCTTCTGAAAGGGGAGGGAGGGAGGAACTTTATCAGCATATATCTCTCAAACTATACATGATTGAGAGACAGGACTTTCATCAGTTAATTTATTTTTTTAATATCTACAATATTACATTTTATTAAAATCAGACATTACTAACCCTTTCTGATAATCTTACTAAGAAAAATAGGTAAATATCATTCTACAAGGTGAAAATATTCTGAAATAAATGTCTTATTAGGCAGGGTAAGCAACTGCATAGAAAGGCATGTTTTGACGGGCACCACAGCTGTGGGTATCCTGTTGAAAATTCGCCCTCTATTTGGTGACTATCAAAAGGGTGAGATCATAATGTCACTAGCATCAAAATGGCATCATCAGAATGTCGTCATCATGAAAAGGGCAAAATTCTGATGTTGTACGCTTAAGGTTCACCCTGCAAGGGTCGCCAAATAGAGGGCTACATTTCAGTCTTGGTCTTCCTCAGTTGTTCTGTGTTCCTCCAATTATAGCAACTCGTACCTCCCCAGGAGTAAGATTGTCCTCCTCCAGCCTGGGACCTCTTGTCAGTTTGTGCTGATCTGCATCCAATGCATGTAGAAGGTTGGCCATGTTCCTGTTGCTTAGGGGTTAATACTTGCGTATGTTTCCAATGAAGAGAGAAGCAGGCTCTATTCTTTGATTGGCACAAACTGAGAGGCGTTTCCTGGTTGGAGCAGAACAATCTTAATCCTGGGGAGGTACAAGTTGCCATAATCTGAGGAACACAGGACAATTGAGAAAGACCAAGACTGAAATGTCGCCCTCTATTTGGTAACCATTGCAGGGTGACCCTTAAGCGTGTGACATTATAATGTCACCCTTTTCATCTGAGAGACATTCTGATGTCAACCTTTTGGTGCAGGTGACATTATGATCTTGCCCTTTTGATGGTCACCAAATAGAATGCGACTTTTCCATAGTAAACCCAGTTCTACTGGCTACACCCACATTGTGAGTTCAGGGTGTGGCCAGAACATTTCTAGTACCCTTACACTAGTCCTGGTTTATTGAAGCTGATTTATTTAACAATTTACATACCCTGCTGCTGGTCACTGTTTTACTGCTAGAAAGGTCTCCAAAGTATTGATTCATAATGCATTTAATGTCTTCCTAAGGAATTTTTCATCCTTGTCTGTTATAGAAAAAGTGTATTTTCAAAGCCAGAAAAAAAGTGTGATGGAGGTGGAGTCATGTGAAGAGTGGGGGTAGGGATAAGGGTGTGTTGCTTAGAGGTGCCTAAGATGTAAATATGACCTTGTTTAGCTACTATGGGGGAGCTGTATAAAAAGCCTTCTTAGTGTATGTTTAAGATTTGGCTCAATTCACAACAACAAGTCATATTTGTAAAGAAGTCAAGTTTATACATATGTATATTCTGAGAAAATTCACAGAAATTTTGCAACTGAGACTATATTTTTGCATTCATTGTTGTCACTATATACTTCCATTAAAGGTATAGTAATACTTTTTTTCATCTTTATTTTATTTTGTAGGCATTAAAAAAACATGAAGAACAATATAAGTCTTATCTCTCAAACCTTTATGGTTTGAGAAATATTCACAAGCAAAGTTTCCCCCTCCCGCCCCTTTTACCTAGTGTAAGCCATCTCTTCTCAGATGTGGAATCCAGTCCATAGACCAGACAGATAACTGAAGGGGACAATCTTCTTCCTATGAGAACAATGAAATCCCTGCCCCCCTTGACAAGCTTTTCAGCTTTTTCCCTTATCTTATTTGAAGATTGTCCCTCTCTTCAGTCTACCTGGGCACCTCCCTTCTGCTCTGGCTGAGCAGTGTTACATCAGTAAAAGGGGCAGGAGGGGGACACTTTGTCATTGAATTACTCTTGAACTATAACTCTGACAGTATTGAAATAACACTCTCCAAAGTTCAAGCACTATGATGATTAATTAGAGCTGCTTTTATTATGAAACAATACTATCCCTTTAAGAACAGGTTATGCTTGGTGTTATGATTTAATCACTACAATTGCCTTCATTTTTGGCGCAGTTATCAAATTTCTTTATAACTACTTTGTGACTCAATTCTTATTTGGACAAGACCATTGCTACTCCACTTTAAAAAAAAAAAAAAAAAAGAAAAGAAAAGAAAAAAATCGACTGACTGGAGTTAGCACTTAGCGAAAATGCCGCCAAATGTTTTTATATATCTGCATGTCCCTTTGCAACAATTTTACAGACATTTTCTTTATAACTCCAATTTTATGTCTCCCTCAATGTACCTGGTAGATATAAATTATGCTCTTAACTGAACTTACTGAACTAACAAGTTCAGTGTTATTAGTACTTCCCTTTGGGCAATATTTTGTAATTAATTTGTTAGACTCAATTTTGACAGTTCAGCACTCTTCTTGAGGTGGATTATTGGTCAAAGAATTTACACTTTTTCTCTTAAAGATAAATTATGCCCCAAAATAAACTCAGAAGTACAGTTGCTGTTAAAAGATAGAGCTCAGTCTGAGTCTTAAAAGGAAACTATACATAGGTATAACGGGAACCCAAGTGTCACGGTCTTATTGAACACTCAGACAATTGGGTAGGATAAAATAGAAAAGCTTTATTAGGCAATATAAAGAGCAACAAGGCCCTTCATGGGTCCAAACTCTACAAACAGCAGTAAGAAAGTTTGACACAGGTCAGGGCATACAAATAGCAATAATACAGGAGGCTCTACCGGCCTTACCGAAATACCGGGTAAGGCAGCCTGGTAACTGGTGCAACAAGGAACAGAGGAGGCTCTACCGGGTCACAGGCTGAGCTTAGTGTAATGGATAGGCAACGGTAACCGCTAGTGACCGGATAGCACAGACTGGGTGTACGTAACGGAGGCCACAGAGAATCACAGGCTGAGCTTAGTATAATGGATTGGCAATGGTAACCGCTAGTGACCGGATAGTACAGACTGGATGTACGTAACAGAGGTCACAGAGAATCACAGGCTGAGCTTAGTAATATAGATTGGCAATGGTAACTGCTAGTGACCGGATAGCACAGACTGGGTGTACGTAACGGAGGCCACAGAGAATCACAGGCTGAGCTAGTGTAATGGATGGCAACTGTTACCGCTAGTGACCTGATAGAACAGACTGGGTGTATGTAACGGAGTCCACAGAGAATCACAGGCTGAGCTAGTATAATGGATAGGCAACGGTAACCGCTAGTGACCGGATAGTACAGTCTGGATGTACATAACGGAGGCCACAGAGATACACAGGCAGCAAGTAGTGCAACCAGAGGCAACAATATAGAGAGGACTGACAATAATAGCGAGGGCAACACAAGGAGCGAAAGTCAGCCAGAGCCTGGATCGGTACACAGAGAGTGGTAGTCAGCCAAAGCCTGAATCGGTACACAGAGAGCGGTAGTCAGCCAAAGCCTGGATTGGTACACGGAGAGCGGTAGTCAGCCAAAGCCTGGATCGGTACACAGAGAGCGGTAGTCAGCCAAAGCCTGGATCGGTATACAGGAGTGGAACAGGAACAAGGTCAGATGAAAACCGGATCAACACGGAAAAGGAGCACAGGATAACATAAGGTCAGGAACACCACGAAAGGGCACCGGCCTAGTGACAGGAGGTCGTATATAAAGGCTGGCCCTTGAGGGGCTAGCCAGCTAGTACCAATAAGAGACAGCCAAACACAAACCCGGAAGTAAGAATGTCGCACAGAGATTACGGGCACCGTGATACCAAGACACCGGGGAGTCTTGAGCCTTTGTAAACGAATCTTCTTTCCTGAGGTTGGCTAAGAGATGTTGAAGGAACTGGTCGAGGGAGCAAGACCGGCGAGTCGAGTAGCTGGAAGATCACCGCCAGTAAGGTTCGACTCCATGTTGAACAAGGCGAGCAGGAAAGCGTAGTTGAATCTCAGGTTGCGGAGTCGAAGGAAGATAGTCGGACTTCTAAGTGTCGAGTCTGTCGGAGACAGAGATTCTGCAAGTGAATGGTGAATAGCGCTTAGGTGCCCTTCAAGGATGGGAGTCAGAGAGGACTCTTTAGACCATCTGTGCAAGCACGACACAGGAGACTGCTTACTCCACACGAACACACTTTATTGAACGGGGGTTAGGTCTTTTTATACAGAATTTGACCCTCTCCAGTCAAAGGAGAAACAAAGGGCACAAAAGAAACTTCAGCAAATGGTTTACACAATACAAGGGACTAGACTTGATTACATTAACTCCCAGCAGGCAGCCTTAGTGCAACACAGAATGTAATTAGGCAGGAGTGGCTCGAATACTCATCTTGGGGAAAACAATGGTCAGGGGTTGAAGCCGATGATCGACTACTTTGACTGTCCCGCTTCAACCCTGACCAATCAAATGCCAGTATGGACTGTCCTGTTGGTCAGTCCCTGAGCTGCCTACTGTTCACCATATTAAGCTATGCGAATGATTTGAATGTTTGGCTCAGGGATTCGACCAATCGGGCCTTCGCCTACTGTCCGTACGATATTCTGTTGACCATTCGATGCTTCGTTGACAATTCCTGCTGACTCCTGGAAACCTCAGATGGCTTGTCGAACAACCGGCTAGCCCCATAATTCGACACTGGGTCGTCGAAGCTTTACAGTCCCGCAGCTTTGTCGCATTAAGTCCCTAGGAAGAGTTGGATGTTACAACCAATGTATTTATAACATTCGACCCATGGTCACAAGAGGGTTAACAAGTCCAAAAGTCTGTAAGTCTTTTTGTAATGGACTATGGCCTATTACAATATGGAGAGTGTTATTTCAATGCTGTCCAAGTTTTAGTTCAAGAGTAATTGAATGATAAAGTATCCCCCTCCTGCCCCTTTTACCAAGTGTATTCCACCTCCCTTTAGATGTGTGATATCTGGTCACTCGACCAGACAGCTTGCAACAAGGAACAATCTTCTGTGAGCATAATAAAAACCCTGTCCCCTTGACAGGTTTTTCCTTATGCTCACTGAATATTATCCCTCTCTGCGATCCATCCGGACAGTCCTGCTCTTCTGAGGTGAACAGTGTTACATCAGTAAAAGGGGTGGGAGAGGAATACTTTATAATTCAATTACTGTTGAACTGCAACTCTGACAGTATTGAAATAACACTCTCCATTGCCCAAATACAATGAAGATTAATTGAAGCTGCTTTTATTGTGAAATATTACTATCCATTTAACAGAAGAACTTACCTAGCTAGGAGTTCATCCAGTTTTGGGGGAAAAGGGTACACTACTGAGAACACCTGAATCACCCATAAAATAAGCCTTGTTTGTTGTATAAGAGAATTCAGCATATATCAATATATACAGAAAACACCAAATACAGTGCAAGAAATAACAAACCGATATAGCTGTCTGCTGTACAACTGCCATATAAGTCCTTCTGATAAACTAACCCATGGTATATTTACCCATTTATCCTTTGTTCACCAGAGTGCTAGTCAAATAACCAGGGCTGAATTTCTACTTGCCAGGGCTAAATTTTCATTGCTATATATATATATATATATATATATATATATATATATATATATATATCCTATATAATAATTTGCTAAATCGTGTGTAACGTCGCGGCATGCGCAGTAGACACTGCTGCGCGTGGTGCAGTCATGCGCAGTAGAGACTGCCCGCGCCACGGCTGATACAGAGCTGGGCGCTCCAAAGGAGCGTCCAACTCTGTATCAGCCATTGCGCAGGCAGTCTCTACTGCACGTGACTGCCCCACGACTGGGTGGCTGTGACACTGTGGCCCGTGTAACGGGCTGTTCAACTAGTATATATATATATATATATACAAATTAAGAACACAAGTGAAAAAGGAATGGAGAGCAGCAGAAAGAAGTAGATTTTCCAAGTCCCCAAACACAGAATAAACCTAAAACAAAGAACAAAACAATCCTGCACTAATCCATACAAATTACCAATATAAGTACCACATTTTAAGTGACTCCTATCCTATACATATTGCCACCATAATGGCTTACAGAAATATTTTAAATTCAAAATTGCCTTGAATAAATTACTTTTTTTGAGGAAAAACACCTAAACTATTACTCAATGAGCATAAATTATCTAGTATCCTTATTATTCAAGTGACTTGCTTCCTAACATGAAACATTTGCAGTGAGAGGGTGGAGACCCAAAATGACTGAACACTTATATCAGCCCCTTTATATAATTCTATAACAAACTGAATGAAACATGTATAACAAATCTGCATAATAATCAAGGAACTTAGTTCAGTAATAGCAAGACCATTACACTTAATATTTATTGATTCACTTTTTATCAGGCATAGTGCCCTGTGATTGGGGGCAAGATCTGATCCAGGAAATTATAAACCTGTGAGCTTGACTTCCATAGTGGTGAGGTATTAGAAGGCTTGCTAACTTGACAGTATTTAGAAATATGTAAAGACTAACAATATTATTAGTAGGAATCAGCATGGTTTTATGAAGAATAGATCATGTCAGATTAATTTACTGGACAAAGGAATTGCTGTTGATGTAGTATACTTGGATTTTGGATACAGTGCCTCACAACCATCTACTGCATAAATTAAAAGGCTTCAATTTGGAAGGTGATATCTGTACATGGATTGAGAACTGGTTAAATGATAGACGGCAGAGAGTTATTGTAAATGGAACATTTTCAAGTAGGTCTAAAGTAGTAAGTTGAGTTCCACATGGTTCAGTCCTGGGCCCAATGCGTTTTAATTTGTTTATTAATGATCTAGAAGTGGGAACTGAAAGTAGAGTCAAAGTCTTTGCTGATGACATTAAGCTGTGCAAGGAAATACATACAGGGCTAGATGATTTTTTTAATCTGCAGAATGATATAGATAAACTAAATGGAGAAAAGTGGAAGATGTCGGGCACTCCTTCTTAAAACTTAATATTTATTACTCCATATAAAACATATCCAACGTTTCAGTCGCAATGCAACTTTCATCCCTGATGAAAGTCGCATTGCGACTGAAACGTTGGATATGTTTTATATGGAGTAATAAATATTAAGTTTTAAGAAGGAGTGCCCGACATTGCTTTATTCAAAGGTTTATGTGGACAAGAGATTGTCGGAGGCACCAGGATATACATGGGTGAGTGCGACAGAGACGGAGTGTTGAAAAGTGGAAGATGACATTTAAGCCCAGATTAATCAAACCGCGGGAAGAGCAGGGTATCAAATACGCTGCTCTTTGCTGCGATCATTGATGGATACCTTCGGGTATTCATTATTGATTTTGCGTGTTTCCTTGCTTTACGTATGCGAAGCAGAGAAACTTGCGTAAATTGGTCAGTCATGGGAAAAACACACGTATACGCATATGCAAAAATGTGTATGCGTGTGTTCGACCCATGCATTCAAATGTGATTCGCCAGCTTGAAGGTAGCAGATCACATTTGCGGATCTATTTGGTCATAGCTTATTGAAGAATAAGCGATGGCCAGATACAAATCGAAAGTTACTGAATGGGCGAATGGTTAATATGGAGAGAAATCCTCTGATTTTTCTGTGTATTAATCCATTTGCACCTTGAAGAATCCAGGCCTTAATGAACATAAATGTAGGGTTATGACTTTGGGCTGTAGAAACAAACACGCTACATATACTCTAAATGGGAAACAACATGGAAAATCCTCATTAGAGAAAGATTTAGGAGTACTGATAGATGATAGACTTCACAGCAGTGTGCAGAGACGCTCTGCTGCTGCAATAGCAAATAGGGCACCGTCATGCATAAAAAGAGGCATAGATGCACGGGTTGCTAATATTATTCTACCTCTATATAAATCATTGGTTAGGCCTCATCTAGAATATGGAGTACAGTTTGGGACACAGTTCTTAAAAAAAGACATTATTGAACTGTGCAGAGAAAACTGATAAAGGAATTGGAGAATCTGAGTTATAAAGAGAGACTAGCCAAACTGGGTTTGTTTACATTAGAGAAGAGACATCTAAGTGCTGATATGATTACCATTTACAAATATATTCAAGGTCAATACAAAGAACTAGCCAATTACTTATTTATTCAAAGAACTGAGCTAAGAATGAGAGTTTATCTATTAAAGGGATATTAATGTTTCATAATAAAAGCAGCTCTAATTAATCATCATAGTATTTGGATCTAAGCCTTTGTATAGAGAGCTTGTACATTGATTTAGAATGTGACCTTTGTAGCATCTAAGGAGTTAATATAAACAAACAGATTTATTGAATTGTCTCATACTCAAGATATCTATGGTCTATATAATCAGTATATTGTTGTATTGGGCCAAGTCCAAAATTCCAGACAGCAAAGCCAGGGGATACAATTGAACCAACAACACACCCCTCCGTTTGTGCTGAAACAGATCACTCAGGGAGCCTAAAAGACCGTACAACAGACATTGCAGTCAAGGCCACTCACATCACCCCACCTCTGGTTCTTCAGCACAGCTCATGCACGCCTCAACGTCCCTATGTCATCATCTCTCGTTCCTTGTTTTGTTTTCTCACTGACCTTTTACATTGCTGACTCACACAGTGGCTCATTTGAACGACTGGCTGATTAACACCGCCATTCATTTAAGTGCTTGGCTGACTTGCATCACCGCTCATTTGAGAGCTTCAATGACTTTTATTGCAGACTCACGGTATAACCTCTTGGGGACTAGGGCCAATTTTACCCATTTGGATGCTGGTTTCCATTACAACTTCTGCTACAGATTGCAAGTAACGTAAACAATGAACAACAGGTAGCACAGGATATTACACTGTCTGTGTGTACTTCTGCTCTCCTTCCCCTCAGTGCCGAGAAGCCTGGTATCCTTTTGAAATGTTTGAAATACAATATGACTCAGCCAAGAGCTCAATTGAGCGATGGTGTGAGTCAGCCAACTGCTAAAATGAGCGACCCTTAAGACCGCCACATGAGAATCTCATCCTTTTGATGCGGTTAAGATTCTCATGTCACCGTTCTCATGCCGGTGCCTAGTTTTGTGCGTGACATTTTGATAGTAAAGGTTTGTGAGAGAGAATTTGTGCCACATAATTTATTTTTTAAGCTCTACGAAACAGGAAGAATTTTATATGGGACATTAGTAGTGATGAGCGAGCATGCTCGGCCGAAGCTCGGTTCGGCTCGAGCATCGCTCTGCTCGGCACATGGCGGTACTCGTACGAGTACCGCATGTGCTCGCCCGCCATGTTCGGGTTTCCTCCCCGCACGTTTCGCGGCTGCTGCACAGCCAATAAACGTGCGGGGAGGCTCTGACATCAGTGTAATGCCAGCAGCCATGTTGGCTGCTGGCATTACACTGATTGGCTGGCCAGAACCCGTGATCGGGTGCTGTATAGCACCCGACCAGCGAGTTCGGCTCAGTCTTAGCCAGGGAGAGATGAGGATAGGAAGGGAAAGTCAGTGTAGGGAGAATAAAAGTGTTGGAACTCTATCAAGACCCAAAAGTCCTTTTTAGGACTGTTGTGTGTGGGGGCAGCATTTATATTTTGTTTGGGGGGGCACAATTTCATTTTTTTTTTTGTGGGGGGGGGTATTTAGGTGACATTGTACTAGGTGCACAGGGACAAATAGTGTACAACGCAGCGACAAAAAGGGCCATTTTAATAGTGTGCCTAGCCGCAGATTATTTTCACATTCTGTTTAGTGTGCAAATTTTAAAATTAACGTCACATATTCCGTTCACTGTGCCTAGCCGCAGATTAGCGTCACATTCTGTTTAGTGTGCCTAGCCGCAGATTATTTTCACATTCTGTTTAGTGTGCAAATTTTAAAATTAACGTCACATATTCCGTTCACTGTGCCTAGCCGCAGATTAGCGTCACATTCTGTTTAGTGTGCCTAGCCGCAGATTATTTTCACATTCTGTTTAGTGTGCAAATTTTAAAATTAACGTCACATATTCCGTTCACTGTGCCTAGCCGCAGATTAGCGTCACATTCTGTTTAGTGTGCCTAGCCGCAGATTATTTTCACATTCTGTTTAGTGTGCAAATTTTAAAATTAACGTCACATATTCCGTTCACTGTGCCTAGCCGCAGATTAGCGTCACATTCTGTTTAGTGTGCCTAGCCGCAGATTATTTTCACATTCTGTTTAGTGTGCAAATTTTAAAATTAACGTCACATATTCCGTTCACTGAAAATAGCCGCAGATTAGCGTCACATTCTGTTTAGTGTGCCTAGCCGCAGATTAGCGGCATATATTCCGTGTAATATGAAGAAGGCGGGTAAAAAGGGACGGGGAAGTGGACGTGATCCTGATAGTTCAGGGCGCGGGTCAGGACGCGTAGAAACTGTGCCTGGTGCCAGAGCACAAGACAGAAAGACATCCACCATACCTAGCTTCATGTCTCAGTTTACAGGGCGTCGCAGGACATCACTCTCGAGGTCAGACCACTGCGAACAGGTGGTCGGTTGGATTTCAGCTGATACTGCTTCCAGTCGGTTAAGCACCACCCTGTCTTCCACCAAGTCCACTCTCAGTAGCCAAGAGTCTGGTCAACATAATCCTCACCCTGATCATCCTTCCTCCCATCATAGAGGGTCTGGCCAAAGAAGTGATCCCACACTGGGATATAGTGAGGAGCTCGTCTCATCACCAATCCTTCATTTGAACCTCTCTCCAAGCACGCTTGCAGAGGAACATGAGATCTTGTGCCCTGATTCACAACCTCTAGAGGGTACCCAATCACAAGAAGATGACAGAGAGGAACGGCATTTAAGGTCAAAGGAAGTGGATGATGATGATGATGAGACACAGTTGCCATCAAATCAACCACAATTACTGTCTCAAGACCTTGATGAGGAGGATGATACACAGTTGTCAATGACTGAGTATGTGGTGGGATCAAGAAATGAGGAGGATGATCAGAGTGAGGAAGTGGAGGAGGACTTGGTGGACGATGAGGTCACTGACCCCACCTGGGAAGGTGGAGAGCCGAGCGATGACAGCAGTCCTGAGGGTGAACCATCTGCAGCACCGCAACAGGCTGGAAGAGGCAGTGGTGTGGCTAAAGAAAGAAGGCGGACCGCACCAAACCGGCCCGCAAATGTTCCACGGAGCACCCCCTTGCGTAAATCTCCCTTGCCAAGGGCTAGGTGTTCCGCGGTATGGCGTTTTTTTAAGGAAAGTGCGGACGACAAAAGAATTGTAGTTTGCAACCTGTGCCACACCAGAATGAGCCGAGGCATGAACACTAGCAACCTCACCACCACCAGCATGATCCGACACATGGCATCCAAGCACCGTAATAAGTGGGAGGAACGCCCGGATCGCCAATCTGTGTCTGCAGGCCACACCACTGCCTCCTCTTCCCCTGTTTTCGGTGCCGGCCAATCGCCTGTCGAAGGCGCAGGCCCGCATACCTCCCGCCCTGCACCTGTACCATCTGAAGCACCATCAGCGACCACATCCACTTCCCTGTCCCAGCGCAGCGTCCAAATGTCGTTACCCCAGGCATTTGAGCGCAAGCGAAAATACCCAGCCACCCACCCACAGGCCATAGCACTAACCTCACACCTTTCCAAATTACTGGCCATCGAAATGCTGCCATTTAGGCTTGTGGACACTGAGTCCTTCCGCAGCCTGATGGCAGCAGCTGTCCCTCGGTATGCAGTCCCCAGCCGCCACTACTTTTCCCGGTGTGCCGTCCCTGCCTTACACCACCATGTGTCCCTTAACATCACCCGTGCCCTGACCAACGCAGTTACTGGGAAGGTCCACTTAACGACTGACACATGGACAAGTGCTTGTGGCCAGGGACGCTACATTTCCCTGACGGCACACTGGGTGAATGTCGTGGAGGCTGGGAGCGACTCGGACCCTGGGATGGCACAGGTGCTACCCACGCCGAGGATTGCGGGCCCTACCTCCATCAGGGTTTCCGCCAGCACCTACATTATTGGCTCCTCCTCCTCCTCCTCCGTTTCCACCTCCGAATTCTCTGCGCGCAGCGCCACTCACCCATCAGCCAGTAGCTGGAAGCAGTGTAGCACTGCAGTGGGGAAGCGTCAACAGGCCGTGCTGAAGCTGATCTGCCTTGGGGACAAACAGCACACGGCCTCAGAGCTGTTGCAGGGGATTAGTCACCAGACCGAGCAGTGGCTCTCGCCACTCAACCTGCAACCAGGCATGGTTGTGTGTGATAATGGGCGTAACTTGGTGGCGGCTTTGGAGCTCGGCAAGCTCACACACGTACCATGCCTAGCGCATGTATTTAATTTAGTGGTTCAGCGATTTCTAAAAACCTACCCCAATTTGCATGATCTCTTGACGAAGGTGCGCCGCGTGTGTGCACATTTCCGTAAGTCATCTACAGCTTCAGCCGGCCTGTTGAAGCTGCAGCAGCGCTTACAATTGCCAGCTCACCGGCTGCTGTGTGACGTGAGCACGCGCTGGAACTCCACCTTCCACATGTTGGCCCGGCTTTGTGAGCAGCAGAGGGCAGTAGTGGAGTACCAGCTGTTACACGGTCGTCGCCTCTCCGTTCAACTTCCTCTAATCAGAAGTGAGGAGTGGGAATGGATGTCAGACCTCTGTGAGGTTTTACGCAATTTTGAGGAATCGACACAGATGGTGAGCGGCGATAACGCTATTATCAGTGTAACCATCCCACTTCTGTGTCTACTGAAACGCTCGCTGCTCACAATTAAAACCGACGCTTTGCATGTGGAAGAGGTGGAAATGCGGGAGGAAGAGCTTACAGAAGATGATAGCCAGAGCACCCTCACTTCGTCTTCTCAGCGACAATTGGAGGAGGTGGAGGAGGAGGAGGAGGAGGAGGAAGACACGGTTGCCTCCGCTACAGAGGGTAGCCATGGAACTTTAGTTCCATCTCTTCAGCGTGGGTGGGCAGAAGAGGAGGAAGAGGATGAGGAGATTGAGAGTCATCCTCCTGGTGAGGACAGCGAAATCTTGCCTGTTGGTACTCTGGCACACATGGCTGACTTTATGTTAGGCTGCCTTTCCCGTGACCCACGCGTTATACGCATTTTAGACAACACGGATTACTGGGTGTTCACCCTTCTGGACCCCCGCTACAAAGAGAATTTCTCATCTCTCATTCCTCCGGTGGAGAGGACAAGCAAAATGGTGCAATACCAGAAGGTTCTTGTCGAAAAATTGCTACAAAATTTTCCATCTGACAACGCTGGCGGCAGAGTACGTGCTACCTTGGCCAACCGAGAAGGGGAGAAAAGGGGAGCACACAGCAGTTCCGACAAAGGCAGGGCAACACTCTCCAAGGCGTGGGACACCTTCATGACACCCCGCCAGCACCCTCACCCTGATGCGCAGCCTAGTGTCACAAGGAGGGAAAAGTTTTGGAAGATGGTGAAGGAGTACGTAGCAGACCGTGTCAGCGTCCTCAATGATCCCTCTGTGCCTTACAACTACTGGGTGTCCAAGCTGGACACGTGGTATGAACTGGCACTCTACGCCTTGGAGGTGCTGGCCTGCCATGCCGCCAGCGTTCTGTCTGAGCGGGTATTTAGTGCTGCTGGTGGCATCATAACAGATAAGAGTATCCGCCTTTCCACCGAAAATGCTGATAGGTTGACACTTATAAAAATGAACAAGGCCTGGATTTCCCCTGACTTCTCCACTCCACTGGAGGAAAGCCCCGGGTGAACATAAAGTCACTTTAGATATGTTATTTACAATGATGGGAATACTCTGTATTCCCATTCACCCCTTCCACCCAAAAAACGGGTATATGGTTGACTCTTAATATTCTCATCCTCCTCCTCCTCTTCCATATGCCCAGTGATATAATTTTTATATAGGGCCAGCTCACCAGCGGGCCCTGTGATATAATTTTTATATAGGGCCAGCTCACCAGCGGGCCCTGTGATATAATTTTTATATAGGGCCAGCTCACCAGCGGGCGCTGTTTGACAATTTTTGTATAGGTCAGCTCACCAGCGGGCCTTCTCATATAATGTTTTATTGGGTCAGCTCTCTAGCGGGCCCTCTCATATAATGTTTTATAGCGTCAGCTCACTAGCGGGCCTTCGCATATAATGTTTAGGATGGTCAGCTCCGCAGCAGACCCTCACCCATAATGTTTTAGAGGGTCACCAGCAGGCCATTAATCCTAATTTTTCAAGGCTGTGTATGATGCCCTCCTTTATGTGTAATAAAGGGTGTATTGGAGTGACATTTCAGTCTAATTTTTGGCAGCCCTTTCACTTAGTGCATAGGCTTTATGAGTGTTGGACCACTACTGAACTATTGTACCACAATGTGAATGAGGCCCTCCATTTTGTGATATACAGGTTGTATCGGAGTGCCTCAGGTCCTCCCATTGAATTAAATAGGGCTGGGGTGTTCGACAGAGCAGAAGGTAGTTCTTGGCTTCATCCACTAAGTCACTTCGTCACTTTTACTCAATGGATCAGACCCCACTGTTCCGACTATAAATTTTGGACTTAACAAGGGCAAACGGACATGTTGTAAAACCTGTGGTAGCTGCGGCCTCCGTTCCTGAATGCTGTACCCTACCCGGGCCATAACCACGTTGAACACCTGCTTTACGCTGCGCACGTTTCCCTCTTAATCATGGCCCCAGTTCCGAAAAATCGATGAAATTTTTTGCAGAATTTGCAGATGATATACAAGTAAATATACAGCAAATACTGTTTGGTAACAATTTTTCGCCTAAAGTCGTTTTTATCTTCCTTTTTGTGTGTTTTACGGTCAGTCTGTAAAAATGGCGTACTACGGGCGAAACATCGTTCCCAGCAGCGACGCTGGAGTCCAAGATGCATCCAGACATCCTCCCTATGCTGTCCCTGAACCATTTCTGTGGTGTTTCCATCATTTTCTGACCTTTTCCTATGAACCAGGCACCCTCCCCTCATGAGAGCAGGGGGTGCCTGGTGTAATGCTCGAGTCCTCCCATTGACTTCAATGGGGCTCGGGTGCTCGGCCGAGCACTCGAGCCTCCGGGGGTGCTCGGCCAGAGCACCCGAACACCTGAGCATCGGGGTGCTCGATCATCACTAGACATTAGTGCTTCTTTAAATTATTTGTTACAAAAATGAGGGTTCATGGATTCTAAATGTATTTTTTCTTTGTAATCTTGTTTAATTGTAGACAACTCTGGACATTACCACTACCGTAAGTATTTTAGGCTAGAAAAGCCTGCGTTATTCATTTTTTAAGAAGTTCTAAAGATACAATTACATTTGGCATTTTGTGTGTGTTTTTTTAAATTAATTTACAAATGAACCCTTCGAGTGCCAAAACAATACATGAGCCACTCCTCTGTCACTCACAGGATTTAGATCTGTTATTCTTTTTTTGCTGGGATGGAACACGTTACTGTCAAATGAATTTTCTCAAGGAACCTCACGAATAAACATTACTGGCCATGGACAGATAACCTGAGGCCCCCTAGCTGTTGAGGATTACAACTGTCATCATCCCCAGTTAGCTATTGCCTGGCTGAGGATGAAGGGAATTGTACTTCACTGCAGTTGGTGGACCTCAGGTTGTTCACAGCAGATCTAAGCCTTTGTATAGAGAGCTTGTACATTGATTTAGAATGTGACCTTTGTAGCATCTAAGGAGTTAATATAAACAGTTTTTATTGAATTGTCTCATACTCAAGATATCTATGGTCTATACAATCAGTATATTGTTGTACTGGGCCAAGTCCAAAATTCCAGAAAGCAAAGCCAGGGGATACAATCGAACAGACAACACACCCCTCTGTGTGGGCTGAAACAGATCACTCAGGGAGCCTAAAAGACCGTACAACAGACATTGCAGTCAAGGCCACTCACATCATCCCACCCTTGGTTCTTCAGCAGAGCTCATGCACGCCTCAACGTCCCTATGTCATCATCTCTCGTTCCTTGTTTTGTTTTCTCACTGACCTTTTACATTGCTGACTCACACAGTCGCTTATTTGAACGACTGGCTGATTCACACCGCCATTCATTTAAGTGCTTGGCTGACTTGCATCACTGCTCATTTGAGAGCTTCAATGGCTATTCTTGCAGACTCACGGTATAACCTCTTGGGGACTAGGGCCGATGGACCCATTTGGATGCTGGTTTCCATTACAACTTCTGCTACAGATTGCAAGTAACGTAAACCATGAACAACAGGTAGCACAGGATATTACACTGTCTGTGTGTACTTCTACTCTCCTTTTCCTCAGTGCCGAGAAGATTGGTATCCTTTTGAAATGTTTGAAATACAATATGACTCAGCCAATAGCCCAATTGAGTGATGGTGTGAGTCAGCCAAGTGCTAAAATGAGCAACTCTTAAGCCCGCCACATGAGAATCTCATCCTTTTGATGCGTTTGAGATTCTCATGTCACCCTTCTCATGCCGGTGACTAGTTTTGTGGGTGACATTTTGATAGTAAAGGTTTGAGAGACAGAATTTGTGCCACATAACTTATTTTTTAAGCTCTACAAAACAAGAAGAATTTTATATGGGACATTAGTGTTTCTTTAATTTACTTGTTAAAAAAATTGAGAGTTCATGGATTGTAAATTTATTTTTGTTTGTAATCTTGTTTAATTGTAGACAACTCTGGACACTACCACTACCGTAAGTATTTTAGGCTAGGAAAGCCTGCGTTGTTAATTATTTATGAAGTTCTAAAGATACAATTACATTTGGCATTTTGTGTGTGTTTTTTTAAATTAATTTACAAATCAACCCTCCAAGTGCCAAAACAATATGTGAGCCACTCCTCTGTCACTCACAGGATTTAGATTTTTTGGCTGGAATGGAACACGTTACTGTCAAATGAATTTTCTCAAGGAACCTCACAAATAAACATTATTGGCCATGGAAAGACAACCTGAAGCCACCATCTGTTGAGGATTACAACTGTCATCATCCCCAGTTAGCTATTGCCTGGCTGAGGATGAAGGGAATTGTACTTCACTGCAGCTGGAGGACCTCAGGTTGTTCACAGCAGATCTAAACCTTTGTATAGAGAGCTTGTACATTGATTTAGAATGTGACCTTTGTAGCATCTAAGGAATTAATATAAACAGTTTTTATTGAATTGTCTCATACTCATGATATCTGTGGTCTATACAATCAGTATATTGCTGTATTGGGCCAAGTCCAAAATTCCAGAAAGCAAAGCCAGGGGATACAATCGAACTGACAACATACCCCTCTGTTTGGGCCGAAATAGATCACTCAGGGAGCCCAAAAGACAGTACAACAGACATTGCAGTCAAGGCCACTCACATCATCCCACATCTGGTTCTTCAGCACAGCTCATGCACGCTCCACGTCCCTATGTCATTATCTCTCGTTCCTTGTTTTTTTTTCGCACTGACCTTTTACATGGCTGACTCAAACAGTCGCTTATTTGAACAACTGGCTGATTCACACCGCCATTCATTTAAGTGCTTGGCTGACTCGCATCACTGCTCATTTGAGAGCTTCAATGACTTTTATTGCAGACTCAAAGTATAAATTCTTGGGACTAGGGCCAATTGACCCATTTGGATGCTGGTTTCCATTACAACTTCTGCTACAGATTACAAGTAACGTAAACAATGAACAACAGGTAGCACAGGATATTACACTGTCTGTGTGTACTTCTACTCTCCTTCCCCTCAGTGCCGAGAAGATTGGTATCCTTTTGAAATGTTTGAAATACAATATGACTCAGCCAATAGCTCAGTTGAGTGATGGTGTGAGTCAGCCATGTGCTAAAATGAGCGACCCTTAAGCCCGCCACATGAGAATCTCATCCTTTTGATGCGGTTAAGATTCTCATGTCACCCTTTTCATGCCGGTGACTAGTTTTGTGGGTGACATTTTGATAGTAAAGGTTTGAGAGAGAGAATTTATGACACATAATTTATTTTTTAAGCTCTACGAAACAGGAAGAATTTTAAATGGGACATTAGTGTTTCTTTAATTTACTTGTTAAACAAAATGAGGGTTCATGGATTCTAAATTTATTTTTCTTTGTAATCTTGTTTAATTGTAGACAACTCTGGACACTACCACTACCGTAAGTATTTTAGGCTAGGAAAGCCTGCATTATTCATTTTTTAAGAAGTTCTAAAGATACAATTACATTTGGCACTTTGTGTTTTTTTAAATTAATTTAGAAATGAACCCTCCAAGTGCCAAAACAATACATGAGCCACTCCTCTGTCACTCACAGGATTTAGATATGTGGTTCTTTTTTTGCTGGGACGGAACACGTGACTGTCAAATGAATTTTCTCAAGGAACCTCACAAATAAACATTATTGGCCATGGACAGACAACCTGAGGCCTCCCAGCTGTTGAGGATTACAACTGTCATGATACCCAGTTAGCTATTGCCTGGCTGAGGATGAAGGGAATTGTACTTCACTGCAGCTGGTGGACCTCGGGTTGCTTACAGCAGATCTAAGCCTTTGTATAGAGAACTTGTACATTGATTTAGAATGTGACCTTTGTAGCATCTAAGGAGTTAATATAAACAAACAGTTTTTATTGAATTGTCTCATATTCATGATATCTATGGTCTATACAATCAGTATATTGTTGTATTGGGCCAAATCCAAAATTCCAGAAAGCAAAGCCAGGGGATACAATTGAACCGACAACATACCACCCCCCCCCCCCCCCCGTTTGGGCCGAAATAGATCACTCAGGGAGCCCAAAAGACAGTACAACAGACATTGAAGTCAAGGCCACTCACATCATCCCACCCCTGGTTCTTCAGCACAGCTCAGGCACGCTCAACGTCCCTATGTCATCATCTCTTGTTCCTTGCTTTTCTTTCCTCACTGACCTTTTAAATGGCTGACTCACACAGTCGCTCATTTGAACGATTGGCTGATTCACACCGCCATTCATTTAAGTGCTTGGCTGACTTGCATCACTGCTCATTTGAGAGCTTCAATGACTTTTATTGCAGACTCACGGTATAACCTCTTGGGGACTAGGGCCGATGGACATATTTGGATGCTGGTTTCCATTACAACTTCTGCTACAGATTGCAAGTAACGTAAACAATGAACAACAGGTAGCATAGGATATTACACTGTCCATGTGTACATCTACTCTCCTTCCCCTCAGTGCCTAGAAGATTGGTATCCTTTTGAAATGTTTGAAGTACAATATGACTCAGCCAAGAGCTCAGTTGAGCGATGGTATGAGTCAGCGAAGTGCTAAAATGAGTGACTCTTAAGGTCGACACATGAGAATCTCATCCTTTTGATGCGGTTGAGATTCTCATGTCACCCTTCTCATGCCGGTCACATTTTGATAGTAAAGGTTTGAGAGAGAGAATTTGTGCCACATAATTTATTTTTTAAGCTCTACGAAACAAGAAGAATTTTATATGGGACATTAGTGTTTCTTTAAATTTGTTACAAAAATGAGGGTTCATGGATTCTAAATTTATTTTTCTTTGTAATCTTGTTTAATTGTAGACAACTCTGGACACTACCACTACCGTAAGTATTTTAGGCTAGGAAAGCCTGCGTTCTTCTTTTTTTAAGAAGTTCTAAAGATACAATTGCATTTTGCATTTTGTGTGTGTTTTTTTAAATTAATTTACTAATCAACCCTCCAAGTGCCAAAACAATGTGTGAGCCACTCCTCTGTCACTCACAGGATTTAGATCTGTGGTTCTTTTTTTGCTGGAATGGAACACGTTACTGTCAAATGAATTTTCTCAAGGAACCTCACAAATAAACATTATTGGCCATGGACAGACAACCTGAGGCCTCCCAGCTGTTGAGGATTACAACTGTCATCATCCCAGTTAGCTATTGCCTGGCTGAGGATGAAGGGAATTGTACTTCACTGCAGCTGGTGGACCTCGGGTTGCTTACAGCAGATCTAAGCCTTTGTATAGAGAACTTGTACATTGATTTAGAAAGTGACCTTTGTAGCATCTAAGGAGTTAATATAAACAAACAGGTTTTATTGAATTGTCTCATATTCATGATATCTATGGTCTATACAATCAGTATATTGTTGTATTGGGCCAAATCCAAAATTCCAGAAAGCAAAGCCAGGAGATACAATTGAACCGACAACATACACCCCCCTCCCCCCCGTTTGGGCCGAAATAGATCACTCAGGGAGCCCAAAAGACAGTACAACAGACATTGCAGTCAAGGCCACTCACATCATCCCACCCCTGGTTCTTCAGCACAGCTCAGGCACGCTCAACGTCCCTATGTCATCATCTCTTGTTCCTTGCTTTTTTTCCTCACTGACCTTTTACATGGCTGACTCACACAGTCGCTCATTTGAACGATTGGCTGATTCACACCGCCATTCATTTAAGTGCTTGGCTGACTTGCATCACTGCTCATTTGAGAGCTTCAATGACTTTTATTGCAGACTCACGGTATAACCTCTTGGGGACTAGGGCTAATGGACCCATTTGGATGCTGGTTTCCATTACAACTTCTGCTACAGTTTGCAAGTAATGTAAACAATGAACAACAAGTAGCACAGGATATTACACTGTCTGTGTGTACTTCTGCTCTCCTTTTCCTCAGTGCCGAGAAGATTGGTATCCTTTTGAAATGTTTGAAATACAATATGACTCAGCCAATAGCCCAAGTGAGTGATGGTGTGAGTCAACCAAGTGCTAAAATGAGCGACCCTTAAGACCGCCACATGAGAATCTCATCCTTTTGATGCGGTTAAGATTCTCATGTCACCCTTCTCATGCCGGTGACTAATTTTGTGGGTGACATTTTGATAGTAAAGGTTTGTGAGAGAGAATTTGTGACACAGAATTTATTTTTTAAGCTCTACGAAACAGGGAGAATTTTATATGGGACATTAGTGTTTCTTTAAATTATTTGTTACAAAAATGAGGGTTCATGGATTCTAAATTTATTTTTGTTTGTAATCTTGTTTAATTGTAGACAACTCTGGACACTACCACTACCGTAAGTATTTTAGGCTAGAAAAGCCTGCGTTATTTATTTTTTAAGAAGTTCTAAAGATACAATTACATTTGGCATTTTGTGTGTGTTTTTTAAAATTCATTTACAAATGAACCCTTCGAGTGCCAAAACAATACATGAGCCACTCCTCTGTCACTCACAGGATTTAGATCTGTTATTCTTTTTTGGCTGGGATGGAACACGTGACTGTCAAATGAATTTTCTCAAGGAACCTCACAAATAAACATTACTGGCCATGGACAGACAACCTGAGGCCCTGTAGCTGTTGAGGATTACAACTGTCATCATCCCCAGTTAGCTATTGCCTGGCTGAGGATGAAGGGAATTGTACTTCACTGCAGCTGGTGGACCTCAGGTTGTTCACAGCAGATCTAAGCCTTTGTATAGAGAGCTTGTACATTGATTTAGAATGTGACCTTTGTAGCATCTAAGGAGTTAATATAAGCAGTTTTTATTGAATTGTCTCATACTCAAGATATCTATGGTCTATACAATCAGTTTATTGTTGTATTGGGCCAAGTCCAAAATTCCAGAAAGCAAAGCCAGGGGATACAATTGAACCGACAACACACCCCTCCGTTTGGGCTGAAATAGATCACTCAGGGAGCCTAAAAGACCGTACAACAGACATTGCAGTCAAGGCCACTCACATCATCCCACCCTTGGTTCTTCAGCACAGCTCATGCACGCTCAACATCCCTATGTCATCATCTCTTGTTCCTTACTTTGTTTCCTCACTGACCTTTTACATGGCTGACTCACACAGTCGCTCATTTGAACGATTGGCTGATTCACACCGCCATTCATTTAAGTGCTTGGCTGACTCGCATCACTGCTCATTTGAGAGCTTCAATGACTTTTATTGCAGACTCACAGTATAAATTCTTGGGACTAGGGCCAATTGACCCATTTGGATGCTTGTTTCCATTACAACTTCTGCTACAGATTACAAGTAACGTAAACAATGAACAACAGGTAGCACAGGATATTACACTGTCTGTGTGTACTTCTACTCTCCTTCCCCTCAGTGCCGAGAAGATTGGTATCCTTTTGAAATGTTTGAAATACAATATGACTCAGCCAATAGCTCAGTTGAGTGATGGTGTGAGTCAGCCATGTGCTAAAATGAGCGACCCTTAAGCCCGCCACATGAGAATCTCATCCTTTTGATGCGGTTAAGATTCTCATGTCACCCTTTTCATGCCGGTGACTAGTTTTGTGGGTGACATTTTGATAGTAAAGGTTTGAGAGAGAGAATTTATGACACATAATTTATTTTTTAAGCTCTACGAAACAGGAAGAATTTTATATGGGACATTAGTGTTTCTTTAATTTACTTGTTAAACAAAATGAGGGTTCATGGATTCTAAATTTATTTTTCTTTGTAATCTTGTTTAATTGTAGACAACTCTGGACACTACCACTACCGTAAGTATTTTAGGCTAGGAAAGCCTGCATTATTCATTTTTTAAGAAGTTCTAAAGATACAATTACATTTGGCACTTTGTGTTTTTTTAAATTAATTTAGAAATGAACCCTCCAAGTGCCAAAACAATACATGAGCCACTCCTCTGTCACTCACAGGATTTAGATATGTGGTTCTTTTTTTGCTGGGACGGAACACGTGACTGTCAAATGAATTTTCTCAAGGAACCTCACAAATAAACATTATTGGCCATGGACAGACAACCTGAGGCCTCCCAGCTGTTGAGGATTACAACTGTCATGATACCCAGTTAGCTATTGCCTGGCTGAGGATGAAGGGAATTGTACTTCACTGCAGCTGGTGGACCTCGGATTGCTTACAGCAGATCTAAGCCTTTGTATAGAGAACTTGTACATTGATTTAGAATGTGACCTTTGTAGCATCTAAGGAGTTAATATAAACAAACAGTTTTTATTGAATTGTCTCATATTCATGATATCTATGGTCTATACAATCAGTATATTGTTGTATTGGGCCAAATCCAAAATTCCAGAAAGCAAAGCCAGGGGATACAATTGAACCGACAACATACCCCCACCCCCCGTTTGGGCCGAAATAGATCACTCAGGGAGCCCAAAAGACAGTACAACAGACATTGCAGTCAAGGCCACTCACATCATCCCACCCCTGGTTCTTCAGCACAGCTGAGGCACGCTCAACGTCCCTATGTCATCATCTCTTGTTCCTTGCTTTCTTTCCTCACTGACCTTTTAAATGGCTGACTCACACAGTCGCTCATTTGAACGATTGGCTGATTCACACCCCCATTCATTTAAGTGCTTGGCTGACTTGCATCACTGCTCATTTGAGAGCTTCAATGACTTTTATTGCAGACTCACGGTATAACCTCTTGGGGACTAGGGCCGATGGACATATTTGGATGCTGGTTTCCATTACAACTTCTGCTACAGATTGCAATTAACGTAAACAATGAACAACAGGTAGCATAGGATATTACACTGTCCATGTGTACATCTACTCTCCTTCCCCTCAGTGCCTAGAAGATTGGTATCCTTTTGAAATGTTTGAAGTACAATATGACTCAGCCAAGAGCTCAGTTGAGCGATGGTATGAGTCAGCGAAGTGCTAAAATGAGTGACTCTTAAGGTCGACACATGAGAATCTCATCCTTTTGATGCGGTTGAGATTCTCATGTCACCCTTCTCATGCCGGTCACATTTTGATAGTAAAGGTTTGAGAGAGAGAATTTGTGCCACATAATTTATTTTTTAAGCTCTACGAAACAAGAAGAATTTTATATGGGACATTAGTGTTTCTTTAAATTATTTGTTACAAAAATGAGGGTTCATGGATTCTAAATTTATTTTTCTTTGTAATCTTGTTTAATTGTAGACAACTTTGGACACTACCACTACCGTAAGTATTTTAGGCTAGGAAAGCCTGCGTTCTTCTTTTTTTAAGAAGTTCTAAAGATACAATTGCATTTTGCATTTTGTGTGTGTTTTTTTAAATTAATTTACTAATCAACCCTCCAAGTGCCAAAACAATGTGTGAGCCACTCCTCTGTCACTCACAGGATTTAGATCTGTGGTTCTTTTTTTGCTGGAATGGAACACGTTACTGTCAAATGAATTTTCTCAAGGAACCTCACAAATAAACATTATTGGCCATGGACAGACAACCTGAGGCCTCCCAGCTGTTGAGGATTACAACTGTCATCATCCCAGTTAGCTATTGCCTGGCTGAGGATGAAGGGAATTGTACTTCACTGCAGCTGGTGGACCTCGGGTTGCTTACAGCAGATCTAAGCCTTTGTATAGAGAACTTGTACATTGATTTAGAAAGTGACCTTTGTAGCATCTAAGGAGTTAATATAAACAAACAGGTTTTATTGAATTGTCTCATATTCATGATATCTATGGTCTATACAATCAGTATATTGTTGTATTGGGCCAAATCCAAAATTCCAGAAAGCAAAGCCAGGACATACAATTGAACCGACAACATACACCCCCCCCCCCCCGTTTGGGCCGAAATAGATCACTCAGGGAGCCCAAAAGACAGTACAACAGACATTGCAGTCAAGGCCACTCACATCATCCCACCCCTGGTTCTTCAGCACAGCTCAGGCACGCTCAACGTCCCTATGTCATCATCTCTTGTTCCTTGCTTTGTTTCCTCACTGACCTTTTACATGGCTGACTCACACAGTCGCTCATTTGAACGATTGGCTGATTCACACCGCCATTCATTTAAGTGCTTGGCTGACTTGCATCACTGCTCATTTGAGAGCTTCAATGACTTTTATTGCAGACTCACGGTATAACCTCTTGGGGACTAGGGCTAATGGACCCATTTGGATGCTGGTTTCCATTACAACTTCTGCTACAGTTTGCAAGTAATGTAAACAATGAACAACAAGTAGCACAGGATATTACACTGTCTGTGTGTACTTCTGCTCTCCTTTTCCTCAGTGCCGAGAAGATTGGTATCCTTTTGAAATGTTTGAAATACAATATGACTCAGCCAATAGCCCAAGTGAGTGATGGTGTGAGTCAACCAAGTGCTAAAATGAGCGACCCTTAAGACCGCCACATGAGAATCTCATCCTTTTGATGCGGTTAAGATTCTCATGTCACCCTTCTCATGCCGGTGACTAATTTTGTGGGTGACATTTTGATAGTAAAGGTTTGTGAGAGAGAATTTGTGACACAGAATTTATTTTTTAAGCTCTACGAAACAGGGAGAATTTTATATGGGACATTAGTGTTTCTTTAAATTATTTGTTACAAAAATGAGGGTTCATGGATTCTAAATTTATTTTTGTTTGTAATCTTGTTTAATTGTAGACAACTCTGGACACTACCACTACCGTAAGTATTTTAGGCTAGAAAATCCTGCGTTATTTATTTTTTAAGAAGTTCTAAAGATACAATTACCGTAAAATCTCAGGTATAATACGCACCTGTGTATAATACGCAGGTGTTTATTATGCCCAAGATTTAAGGGAAAACAAGAGTGCCTATGTATAATACGCACCCTTGTTTTCCCCTTCCTAAAGAAAAAAAAAGTTAGAGCTTCCAGCTCCCTCTCTCTCCCTGCGCGATCCGGTGATAAAGAAATACTTACTTTTTGAAGCTGTAATTGTAATTGTATGGTGTACCAGTATCTGCAAAAAGATCCCTCTCTCCCATCTTCCCTGCGGGCGGCACGCTTGCATCTGCCGCCCGCTTCCTTCAAATCGGCTTTCAGGACCTTCCTCCCATGGTATTGCCCTGTGAGGATTTAAAGGTCCTGAAAGCCGATTTGAAGGAAGCGGGCGGCAGCTGCAAGCGTGCCGCCCGCAGGGAAGATGGGAGAGAGGGATCTTTTTGCAGATACTGGTACACCATACAAATACAATTACAGCTTCAAAAACTAAGTCTTTCTTTAACACCGGATCGTGCAGGGAGAGAGAGGGAGTAGAAAGCGCTAACTTTTTTTTTTTTTTTTTAAATCTGGAAAAAAAACTCTCGGGTATAATACGCACCCCCCACTTGACATAAGGTCAAGAGGGGTAAAATTGTGCGTATTATACCCGAGATTTTACGGTACATTTGACATTTTGTGTGTGTTTTTTAAAATTCATTTACAAATGAACCCTTCGAGTGCCAAAACAATACATGAGCCACTCCTCTGTCACTCACAGGATTTAGATCTGTTATTCTTTTTTGGCTGGAATGGAACACGTGACTGTCAAATGAATTTTCTCAAGGAACCTCACAAATAAACATTACTGGCCATGGACAGACAACCTGAGGCCCCGTAGCTGTTGAGGATTACAACTGTCATCATCCCCAGTTAGCTATTGCCTGGCTGAGGATGAAGGGAATTGTACTTCACTGCAGCTGGTGGACCTCAGGTTGTTCACAGCAGATCTAAACCTTTGTATAGAGAGCTTGTACATTGATTTAGAATGTGACCTTTGTAGCATCTAAGGAGTTAATATAAACAGTTTTTATTGAATTGTCTCATACTCAAGATATCTATGGTCTATACAATCAGTATATTGTTGTATTGGGCCAAGTCCAAAATTCCAGAAAGCAAAGCCAGGGGATACAATCGAACCGACAACACACCCCTCCGTTTGGGCTGAAATAGATCACTCAGGGAGCCTAAAAGACCGTACAACAGACATTGCAGTCAAGGCCACTCACATCATCCCACCCCTGGTTCTTCAGCACAGCTCAGGCACGCTCAACGTCCCTATGTCATCATCTCTTGTTCCTTGCTTTGTTTCCTCACTGACCTTTTACATGGCTGACTCACACAGTCGCTCATTTGAACGATTGGCTGATTCACACCGCCATTCATTTAAGTGCTTGGCTGACTTGCATCACTGCTCATTTGAGAGCTTCAATTACTTTTATTGCAGACTCATGGTATAACCTCTTGGGGACTAGGGCTAATGGACCCATTTGGATGCTGGTTTCCATTACAACTTCTGCTACAGTTTGCAAGTAATGTAAACAATGAACAACAAGTAGCACAGGATATTACACTGTCTGTGTGTACTTCTGCTCTCCTTTTCCTCAGTGCCGAGAAGATTGGTATCCTTTTGAAATGTTTGAAATACAATATGACTCAGCCAATAGCCCAAGTGAGTGATGGTGTGAGTCAACCAAGTGCTAAAATGAGCGACCCTTAAGACCGCCACATGAGAATCTCATCCTTTTCATGCGGTTAAGATTCTCATGTCACCCTTCTCATGCCGGTGACTAATTTTGTGGGTGACATTTTGATAGTAAAGGTTTGTGAGAGAGAATTTGTGACACAGAATTTATTTTTTAAGCTCTACGAAACAGGAAGAATTTTATATGGGACATTAGTGTTTCTTTAAATTATTTGTTACAAAAATGAGGGGTTCATGGATTCTAAATTTATTTTTGTTTCTAATCTTGTTTAATTGTAGACAACTCTGGACACTACCACTACTGTAAGTATTTTAGGCTAGAAAAGCCTGCGTTATTTGTTTTTTAAGAAGTTCTAAAGATACAATTACATTTGGCATTTTGTGTGTGTTTTTTTTAAATTCATTTACAAATCAACCCTCCGAGTGCCAAAACAATACATGAGCCACTCCTCTGTCACTCACAGGATTTAGATCTGTTATTTATTTTTTGCTGGGATGGAACACGTGACTGTCAAATTAATTTTCTCAAGGAACCTCACAAATAAACATTATTGGCCATGGACAGACAACCTGAGGCCCCCTAGCTGTTGAGGATTACAACTGTCATTATCCCCAGTTAGCTATTGCCTGGCTGAGGATGAAGGGAATTGTCCTTCACTGCAGCTGGTGGACCTCAGGTTGTTCACAGCAGATCTAAGCCTTTGTATAGAGAACTTGTACATTGATTTAGAATGTGACCTTTGTAGCATCTTAGGAGTTAATATAAATAGTTTTTATTGAATTGTCTCATACTCAAGATATCTATGGTCTATACAATCAGTATATTGTTGTATTGGGCCAAGTCCAAAATTCCAGAAAGCAAAGCCAGGGGATACAATCGAACCGACAACACACCCCTCCGTTTGGGCTGAAACAGATCACTCAGGGAGCCTAAAAGACTGTACAACAGACATTGCAGTCAAGGCCACTCACATCACCCCACCCCTGGTTCTTCAGCAGAGCTCATGCACGCCTCAACGTCCCTATGTCATCATCTCTCGTTCCTTGTTTTGTTTTCTCACTGACCTTTTACATTGCTGACTCACACAGTCGCTTATTTGAACGACTGGCTGATTCACACTGCCATTCATTTAAGTGCTTGGCTGACTCGCATCACCGCTCATTTGAGAGCTTCAATGACTATTATTGCAGACTCAAGGTATAACCTCTTGGGGACTAGGGCCGATGGACCCATTTGGATGCTGGTTTCCATTACAACTTCTGCTAAAGATTGCAAGTAACGTAAACAATGAACAACGGGTAGCACAGGATATTACACTGTCTATGTGTACTTCTGCTCTCCTTTTCCTCAGTGCCGAGAAGATTGGTATCCTTTTGAAATGTTTGAAATACAATATGATTCAGCCAATAGCCCAATTGAGTCATGGTGTGAGTCAGCCAAGTGTTAAAATGAGCGACTCTTAAGCCCGCCACATGAGAATCTCGTCCTTTTGATGTGGTTGAGATTCTCATGTCACCCTTCTCATGCCGGTGACTAGTTTTGTGGGTGACATTTTGATAGTAAAGGTTTGAGAGAGAGAATTTGTGCCACATAATTTATTTTTTAAGCTCTACAAAACAAGAAGAATTTTATATGGGACATTAGTGTTTCTTTAATTTACTTGTTAAAAAAATTGAGGGTTCATGGATTCTAAATTTATTTTTCTTTGTAATCTTGTTTAATTGTAGACAACTCTGGACACTACCACTACCGTAAGTATTTTAGGCTAGGAAAGCCTGCGTTATTAATTTTTTAAGACGTTCTAAAGATACAATTACATTTTGCATTTTGTGTGTGTTTTTTTAAATTAATTTACAAATCAACCCTCCAAGTGCCAAAACAATGCGTGAGCCACTTCTCTGTCACTCACAGGATTTAGATCTGTGGTTCTTTTTTTGCTGGAATGGAACATGTTACTGTCAAATGAATTTTCTCAAGGAACCTCACAAATAAACATTATTGGCCATGGACAGACACCTGAGGCCCCCCATCTGTTGAGGATTACAACTGTCATGAGGATGAAGGGAATTGTACTTCACTGCAGCTGGTGGACCTCAGGTTGTTCACAGCAGATCTAAGCCTTTGTATAGAGAGCTTGTACATTGATTTAGAATGTGACCTTTGTAGCATCTAAGGAGATAATATAAACAAACGGTTTTTATTGAATTGTCTCATACTCATGATATCTATTGTCTATACAATCAGTATATTGTTGTATTGGGCCAAGTCCAAAATTCCAGAAAGCAAAGCCAGGGGATACAATCGAACCGACAACATACCCCTCTGTTTGGGCCGAAATAGATCACTCAAGGAGACCAAAAGACCGTACAACAGACATTGCAGAGCAGGCCACTCACATCATCCCACCCTTGGTTCTTCAGCACAGCTCATGCACGCTCAACGTCCCTATGTCATCATCTCTCATTCCTTGTTTTGTTTTCTCACTGACCTTTTACATGGCTAACTCACCCAGTCGTTCATTTAACGACTGGCTGATTCACACCGCCATTCATTTAAGTGGTTGGCTGACTCGCATCACCGCTCATTTGAGAGCTTCAATGACTATTATTGCAGACTCCCTGTATAACCTCTTGAGGACTAGGGCCAATGGACCCATTTGGATGCTGGTTTCCATTAAAACTTCTGCTACAGATTGCAAGTAATGTAAACAATGAACAACAGGTAGCACAGGATATTACACTGTCTGTGTGTACTTCTACTCTCCTTCCCCTCAGTGCCAAGAAGACTGGTATCCTTTTGAAATGTTTGAAATACAATATGACTCAGCAAAGAGCTCAATTGAGCGATGGTGTGAGTCAGCAAACTGCTAAAATGAGCGACCCTTAAGCCCGCCACATGAGAATCTCATCCTTTTGATGCGGTTAAGATTCTCATGTCACCCTTCTCATGCCGGTGACTAATTTTGTGGATGACATTTTGATAGTAAAGGTTTGTGAGAGAGAATTTGTGACACAGAATTTATTTTTTAAGCTCTACGAAACAGGAAGAATTTTATATGGGACATTAGTGTTTCTTTAAATTATTTGTTACAAAAATGAGGGTTCATGGATTCTAAATTTAATTTTCTTTGTAATCTTGTTTAATTGTAGACAACTCTGGACACTACCACTACCGTAAGTATTTTAGGCTAGAAAAGCCTGCGTTATTCATTTTTTAAGAAGTTCTAAAAATACAATTACATTTGGCATTTTGTGTGTGTTTTTTAAAATTCATTTACAAATGAACCCTTCGAGTGCCAAAACAATACATGAACAACTCCTCTGTCACTCATAGGATTTAGATCTGTGGTTCTTTTTTTTGCTGGGATGGAACACGTTACTGTCAAATGAATTTTCTCAAGGAACCTCACAAATAAACATTACTGGCCATGGACAGATAACCTGAGGCCCCCTAGCTGTTGAGGATTACAACTGTCATCCCCAGTTAGCTATTGCCTGGCTGAGGATGAAGGGAATTGTCCTTCACTGCAGCTGGTGGACCTCAGCTTGTTCACAGCAGATCTAAGCCTTTGTATAGAGAGCTTGTACATTGATTTAGAATGTGACCTTTGTAGCATCTAAGGAGTTAATATAAACAGTTTTTATTGAATTGTCTCATATTCAAGATATCTATGGTCTATACAATCAGTATATTGTTGTATTGGGCCAAGTCCTAAATTCCAGAAAGCAAAGCCAGGGGATACAATAGAACTGACAACACACCCCTCCGTTTGGGCTGAAACAGATCACTCAGGGAGCCTAAAAGACTGTACAACAGACATTGCAGTCAAGGCCACTCACATCACCCCACCCCTGGTTCTTCAGCACAGCTCATGCACGCCTCAGTGTCCCTATGTCATCATCTCTCGTTCCTTGTTTTGTTTTCTCACTGACCTTTTAATTGGCTGACTCACACAGTCGCTCATTTGAACGACTGGCTGATTCACACTGCCATTCATTTAACCCCTAGAGTGCCAGCTACTTACGCCGTACGAGTGGACACAGCTGTACCTGCTGTGCCACGCTTGTACGGCGTAAGAGTGAAATGCGGTCACTGCATGAGCCGGTATAACCGGCATGCAGTGGCCGCATTAAAAAAAAACAAAACCCTGGCACTCATGGGGAGGCATGAGGATCACTCCTCATGCCTCCCCAGTTATTGATCTCCCAGCCGATCGGGCTGGGAGATCAATAAAGACAAAGGAGAAACAGAGTTTCTCCTTCCCCCTCTCTCCTACCCGAACTTCCGGGTAGGAGTGGGCGGGACCGGGGGAATCCTCCAAACGTCATCGGTGACATGGTCACCGATGACGTTAGGGAAGTTTCCCCGGTCCTGTTCACTCCTACCGGTGGTAGGAGAGAAGGGCAGGAGAGCTCTTGCTCTCCTGCGGTCGCATCATTGATCTCCCAGCCTATCGGCTGGGAGATCAATGACTGGGGGGACACCAGGAGGGGTCCTGATGTCCCCCACGAGGTCTGAGAAGTGTAAAAAAAAAATAAAAAAAAAATAAATAAAATTAAAGTAACCCTGTGAGTGCCACAGGGTCCCAGCACATTGCTTTGCAATGTGCTGGAGACCCCTGTTGCACTCACAAGGTCAATTCTTTGGGGGGGATTTTTTTTTTTTTTAAAGACCTCATTGGGGGGTCAGGGGGGATCCTGATGCCCCTCAATGAGGTCTATAATTGGGAAAAAAAAAAAAAAAAAAAATTAACCCTGTGTGTGCCACAGGTGGGGGTCCAATGCACCCCCCCCTCCTGTGGCACACACAGGGCTTTTATCATTATTTTGTTACCAGAGATTGTTGGGGGGCCATCAGGATTGCTCCTGATGGCCCCCCAACAAGCTCTGATTACAAAGTAATGATAAAAAAAAATTAACCCTCTGAGTGCCACAAGGGTCCAATGCATTGCTTTGCAATGCGCTGGAGACCCCGGTGGCACTCACAGGGACACTTTTTTTGATAATTTTTTTTTTTTTTTTGGTAAGACCTCATTGGGGGGATCAGGGGGGTTTGTATACCCCTCAATGAGGTCTATAATAAAAAAAAGTAAATAAAAAAAAAAAAATGAACCCTGTGTGTGCCACGGGGGGGGGGGCAATGCAGCCCCCCTTCTGCGGCACACACAGGGCTTTTATCATTACTTTGTTATCAGAGATTGTTGGGGGGGTCATCAGGATTGGTCCTGATGGCCCCCCAACAAGCTCTGATTACCAAGTAATGATAGAAAAAAAATTAACCCTCTGAGTGCCACAAGGATCCAATGCATTGCTTTGCAATGCGCTGTAGACCCTTGTGGCACTCACAGGGTCACTCCGTTTGTGGACATATATATTTTTTTTTACTAAGACCTCATTGGGGAGGGATCAGGGGGTCCTGATGCCCCTCAATGAGGTATATAATAAAAAAATAAATAAATTAAAAAAAAAATTTAACCCTGTGTGTGCCACTGGGATAGGGGTTCAATGCAGACCCCCTTCCTGTGGCACACACACAGGACTTTTTATCATTACTTTGTGATCAGAGCTTGTTTGGTGGCCATCTGAATACAAAGTATCGATAAAAAAATTAACCCTTTGTGTGCTACAGGGGCCCAATGCATTGCTTTGCAATCCATTGGACACCCCTGTGGCACCCAAAGGATTATTTTTTTTTCCCCTTTTATTTTTTATTTAGACCTCATTGTATGGGTTCTGATGCCCCCAACGAGGTCTAGACAAAAATATTGGGGGAAAAGCCCCAAAAAATGCACGTGCCACAGGGGAGGGTCCAACGCAGTGCTTTGCAATACGTTGGACCCCCTGTAACACACACACACACTTTTTTTTTTTTATTATTCTGTTTTTAGACCTGGATGGGGGACACCAGGAATGTTCCTGACACCGCCTCCCCAACAAGGTATGAATACAAAATAATAATTTAAAAAAAAAACCTCTTTGTGTGCAACAGAGGGTCCAAAGCATTGCTTTGCAGTGCATTGGGCACCCTTGTGGCATGCACAAAAAATGCCTCCGATTCCCCCCCCCACACACACACACACGTACCGTATTCCCCTGCCTGGTTCCACAGCCAACTGGCAGTCCCATTCCCCAGCCGGACCCCCAGCCTGTTTCTACTGCCTATTGGTAGACTCAAAGTACCAGTATGCACTAGATTCAGGCTGGGAATCAAACTTTGTATGAGGGGGACATACAGTGCACACTGGTAGTCACAGATCTCCCATACACACTCTCAGACACTGCCCCACCATCTCCACCATCCTTGCTCTTCTGCTCATACCCACACACACTGCCTAATCCCTCACCCTCCCACACTGTTACACTGGTAGTCACAGGTCCGCGCGTACACTGGCTGACGCCCTAGCTTCTTTCATCTGTTAGCCATAAAATCACACATACACTGTTTGCTTTCCCATTCCTGTTTCACTGGTAGCTACGCTCCTGTAGTGTAAATTGGTATGTCAACCCACAGCAGTGGGGTACCATTTTTCTTAGGCTGGCAAGAAGTCCTCCAAGGAAATCCCACGCCATTGAACCATTTTAGTATCTTTGAAGTGACTGATGTGTAAAACAAATGTTTGGTTTTTTTCCTGTAGCACCACATTCTGGAAATAGTTGTGCCAACTAACTTAGGGGTAAAAAGGCAAGTGACCCCTCATTAGATGCGGCATGTTGTCTTCTTTCCAAAATGGTATAGTTTATCTACCTTTTCTTCACTTCTGAAGGTGTTATAGCCATTTTCATAGAGGCAAGTCAGGTTTGAGAAAATGTTAGAAACATCAGTTTGTAGTAGGTTTTCTACTTCTAGCACTCCCTAAGATAGTTCAGCTCATACCAATGGGGTGTCGTTTGACTCCTAAGAGCTTTAGCTAACGAATGCAGTTGAAAATTCCATGGTTTTCACAGAGCTCCATACATTTGAAGGGGCAGAAATGTAAGAAAATGCCTTTTTTTTCATTAGCGCCACCTCCTGGAAGCATTTGTGCATGCCAGCCTTTGGGTATGAAGGCAAGTGACCCCTCATTAGATGCGTCAGGTTGTTTTCTTTCCAAAATGGCATTGTTTTCTACCTTTCCTGCATATCTATTATGGTTATAACCATTTTAGTGCAAGCAGATAATTTAAGAAACAAAAGTGTCAGGTTTACGTACGTGTTCCTAGCACCCACATATTGTATGTTAAGCCACACAAATGGGCTACCATTTTTCTCATGTTGGTAGCAGGTACTGAATACAGCAGGAAATGTTATGGTTTTCAAAGATTTTAGTATCTTTGAAGTGGTGGAAATGTAAAAAAACATGTATTTATTCCCATAGCGCCATCTTTTGGAAATATTTGTGCACTTCAGCCCAGGGGTAGAAAGGCAAGTGACCCCTCATTTGATGCGGGAGAATGTCTACTTTCCAAAATGGTATACCTTTTATACCTTTCCGTCATGTCTCTAACAGTTATTAACATTTTAGTACAAGCAGCCATTTTCGAAGAAGCAAACAGGTAGGTGTAGTTATGCTTTTCTGGCACCCCTAAGGTATGTCGATTCATTCCAATGGGGTGTCATTTTTCTCCTAAGAGCACTAGCTAATGAATACAGTTGTAAATTCCATGGTTTTCACAGATTTCCATACAGATGAAGGGGCAGAAATGTAAGAAAATGCCATTTTTTTCCTATAGTGCCACCTTCTGGAAGCATTTGGGCACAACAGGCTTGGGGTAAGAAGGCAATTCACCCCTCATTAGATGCGGCAGGTTGTCTTCTTTCAAAAATGGTATGGTTTGTGTAGCCTTTCTTCACTTCTCTAGTTGTTATAACCATTTTTCTACAGACAAGTAATGTTTGAGAAAATGTTAGAAAAATTAGTGGTTGCAATAGGTGTAGTTTGGTACTTGTAGCGCCCACTAAGGTAGGGGAACTCATACCAGTGAGGTGTCATTTTTCTCCTAAGAGCACTAGCTAATGAATACAGTTGGAAATTCCATGGTTTTCACAGATTTCCATACAGATGAAGGGGCAGAAATGTAAGAAAATGCCATTTTTTTCCTATAGTGCCACCTTCTGGAAGCATTTGGGCACAACAGGCTTGGGGTAAGAAGGCAATTCACCCCTCATTAGATGCGGCAGGTTGTCTTCTTTCAAAAATGGTATGGTTTGTGTAGCCTTTCTTCACTTCTCTAGTTGTTATAACCATTTTTCTACAGACAAGTAATGTTTGAGAAAATGTTAGAAAAATTAGTGGTTGCAATAGGTGTAGTTTGGTACTTGTAGCGCCCACTAAGGTAGGGGAACTCATACCAGTGAGGTGTCATTTTTCTCCTAAGAGCACTAGCTAATGAATACAGTTGGAAATTCCATGGTTTTCACAGATTTCCATACAGATGAAGGGGCAGAAATGTAAGAAAATGCTATTTTTTTCCTATAGTGCCACCTTCTGGAAGCATTTGGGCACAACAGGCTTGGGGTAAGAAGGCAATTCACCCCTCATTAGATGCGGCAGGTTGTCTTCTTTCAAAAATGGTATGGTTTGTGTAGCCTTTCTTCACTTCTCTAGTTGTTATAACCATTTTTCTACAGACAAGTAATGTTTGAGAAAATGTTAGAAAAATTAGTGGCTGCAATAGGTGTAGTTTGGTACTTGTAGCGCCCTCTAAGGTAGGGGAACTCATACCAATGAGGTGTCATTTTTCTCCTAAGAGCACTAGCTAATGAATACAGTTGGAAATTCCATGGTTTTCACAGATTTCCATACAGATGAAGGGGCAGAAATGTAAGAAAATGCCATTTTTTTCCTATAGTGCCACCTTCTGGAAGCATTTGGGCACAACAGGCTTGGGGTAAGAAGGCAATTCACCCCTCATTAGATGCGGCAGGTTGTCTTCTTTCAAAAATGGTATGGTTTGTGTAGCCTTTCTTCACTTCTCTAGTTGTTATAACCATTTTTCTACAGACAAGTAATGTTTGAGAAAATGTTAGAAAAATTAGTGGCTGCAATAGGTGTAGTTTGGTACTTGTAGCGCCCTCTAAGGTAGGGGAACTCATACCAATGAGGTGTCATTTTTCTCCTAAGAGCACTAGCTAATGAATACAGTTGGAAATTCCATGGTTTTCACAGATTTCCATACAGATGAAGGGGCAGAAATGTAAGAAAATGCCATTTTTTTCCTATAGTGCCACCTTCTGGAAGCATTTGGGCACAACAGGCTTGGGGTAAGAAGGCAATTCACCCCTCATTAGATGCGGCAGGTTGTCTTCTTTCAAAAATGGTATGGTTTGTGTAGCCTTTCTTCACTTCTCTAGTTGTTATAACCATTTTTCTACAGACAAGTAATGTTTGAGAAAATGTTAGAAAAATTAGTGGCTGCAATAGGTGTAGTTTGGTACTTGTAGCGCCCTCTAAGGTAGGGGAACTCATACCAATGAGGTGTCATTTTTCTCCTAAGAGCACTAGCTAATGAATACAGTTGGAAATTCCATTGTTTTCACAGATTTCCATACAGATGAAGGGGCAGAAATGTAAGAAAATGCCATTTTTTTCCTATAGTGCCACCTTCTGGAAGCATTTGGGCACAACAGGCTTGGGGTAAGAAGGCAATTCACCCCTCATTAGATGCGGCAGGTTGTCTTCTTTCCAAAATGGTATGGTTTGTGTAGCCTTTCTTTACTTCTCTAGTTGTTATAACCATTTTTGTATAGACAAGTAATGTTTGAAAAAATGTTAGAAAATGTAGAGGTTGTAGTAGGTGTCTTTTTGCACTTCTAGCATCCCCTGTGGTAGGTGAACCCATACCAATGGGGTGTCATTTTTCTCCCAAGAGCATTAGCTAATCAATATAGTTGGAAATTCCATGGTTTTCACAGATTTCCATACAGATGAAGGGGCAGAAATGTAAGAAAATGCCATTTTTTTCCTATAGTGCCACCTTCTGGAAGCATTTGGGCACAACAGGCTTGGGGTAAGAAGGCAATTCACCCCTCATTAGATGCGGCAGGTTGTCTTCTTTCAAAAATGGTATGGTTTGTGTAGCCTTTCTTCACTTCTCTAGTTGTTATAACCATTTTTCTACAGACAAGTAATGTTTGAGAAAATGTTAGAAAAATTAGTGGCTGCAATAGGTGTAGTTTGGTACTTGTAGCGCCCTCTAAGGTAGGGGAACTCATACCAATGAGGTGTCATTTTTCTCCTAAGAGCACTAGCTAATGAATACAGTTGGAAATTCCATTGTTTTCACAGATTTCCATACAGATGAAGGGGCAGAAATGTAAGAAAATGCCATTTTTTTCCTATAGTGCCACCTTCTGGAAGCATTTGGGCACAACAGGCTTGGGGTAAGAAGGCAATTCACCCCTCATTAGATGCGGCAGGTTGTCTTCTTTCCAAAATGGTATGGTTTGTGTAGCCTTTCTTTACTTCTCTAGTTGTTATAACCATTTTTGTATAGACAAGTAATGTTTGAAAAAATGTTAGAAAATGTAGAGGTTGTAGTAGGTGTCTTTTTGCACTTCTAGCATCCCCTGTGGTAGGTGAACCCATACCAATGGGGTGTCATTTTTCTCCCAAGAGCATTAGCTAATCAATATAGTTGTAAATTCCATGGTTTTCCCAGATTTCAGTACTGTTGAAGTGGCAGAAATGTAAGAAAATGCCATTTTTTTTCTATAGTGCCACCTTCTGGAAGCATTTGGGCACAACAGGCTTGGGGTAAGAAGGCAATTTACCCCTCATTAGATACGGCAGGTTGTCTTCTTTCCAAAATGGTATGGTTTGTGTAGCCTTTCTTTAATTCTCTAGTTGTTATAACCATTTTTGTATAGACAAGTAATGTTTGAGAAAATGTTAGAAAATTTAGAGGTTGTAGTAGGTGTCTTTTTGCACTTCTAGCATCCCCTGTGGTAGGTGAACCCAAACCAATGGGGTGTAATTTTTCTCCCAAGAGCACTAGCTAATGAATACAGTTGTAAATTCCATGGTTTTCACAGATTTCAGTACAGTTGAAGGGGCAGAAATGTAAGAAAATGCCATTTTTTTCCTATAGTGCCACCTTCTGGAAGCATTTGGGTACCACAGGCTTGGGGCAAGAAGGCAAGTTACCCCTCATTAGATGCGGCAGGTTGTCTACTTTTCAGAAATATATAGTTTTATATAGTTATTCCACTGTTTTAGGGTAGTTTTACCACAAAAACCCTAGAATGTGCATTTTAGTTTATAAAGTTGAAAATGTCATTTTGCGCTGCTGGTGATTAGGGCTCTACGCTAGCCTTGGACTTAGGTAAAACTATACAAATTTGGTATTTTTTTACTCGGGGGACTCTGGGCTTTTTCAAATAATTGAAAGTTTTTCAATCAAGGTTAATGTTTTTGATACATAGTATGTGATTTTAGCAAAATGAGTAAATTTTCACTTTTTTTTGTAATTATGACATCATAGCTTTTTGCACGATGTAAAATTCTCTTCATGTAAGGTATCATGAGAAAGCTCAATTCGTTCTGAAAAAAACAATATATAGTTTTCCATATTTAACTAAAAATCCCCAGAGGAAATCAAGCCTAAACGGAAGGATAGCAAAAATGTTGAAAAAGTGTCTGGCCTGCAGGGTTCAGAAAATGGCCCGAGCCTCTGGCACTGAAGGGGTTAAGTGCTTGGCTGACTCGCATCACTGCTCATTTGGGGACTAGGGCCAATTGACCCATTTGGATGCTGGTTTCCATTACAACTTCTGCTACAGATTGCAAGTAACGTAAACAATGAACAACAGGTAGCACAGGATATTACACTGTCTGTGTGTACTTCTACTCTCCTTTTCCTCAGTGCCGAGAAGATTGGTATCCTTTTGAAATGTTTGAAATGCAATATGACTCAATAGCCAATAGCCCAATTGAGCGATGGTGTGAGTCAGCCAAGTGCTAAAATGAGCGACTCTTAAGCCCGCCACATGAGAATCTCGTCCTTTTGATGTGGTTGAGATTCTCATGTCACCCTTCTCATGCCGGTGACTAGTTTTGTGGGTGACATTTTTATAGTAAAGTTTTGAGAGAGAGAATTTGTGCCACATGATTTATTCTTTAAGCTCTACAAAACAAGAAGAATTTTATATGGGTCATTAGTGTTTCTTTAATTTACTTGTTAAAAAAATTGAGGGTTCATGGATTCTAAATTTATTTTTCTTTGTAATCTTGTTTAATTGTAGACAACTCTGGACACTATCACTACCGTAAGTATTTTAGGCTAGGAAAGCCTGCATTATTAATTTTTTAAGAAGTTCTAAAGATACAATTACATTTGGCATTTTGTGTGTGTTTTTTAAAATAGATCACTCAGGGAGCCCAAAAGACAGTACAACAGACATTGCAGTCAAGGCCACTCACATCATCCCACATCTGGTTCTAAAGCACAGCTCATGCACGCTCCGCGTCCCTATGTCATTATCTCTCATTCCTTGTGTTTTTTTCTCACTGACCTCTTACATGGCTGACTCACACAGTGGCTTATTTGAACGACTGGCTGATTCACACCGCCATTCATTTAAGTGCTTGGCTAACTCGCATCACCGCTCATTTGAGAGCTTCAATGACTTTTACGGCAGACTCACGGTATAATTTCTTGGGGACTAGGGCCAATTGACCCATTTGGATGCTGGTTTCCATTACAACTTCTGCTACAGATTACAAGTAACGTAAACAATGAACAACAGGTAGCACAGGATATTACACTGTCTGTGTGTACTTCTGCTCTCCTTCCCCTCAGTGCCGAGAAGATTGGTATCCTTTTGAAATGTTTGAAATACAATATGACTCAGCCAAGAGCTCAATTGAGTAATGGTGTGAGTCAGCCAAGTGCTAAAATGAGCGACCCTTAAGCCCGCCACATGAGAATCTCATCCTTTTGATGCGGTTAAGATTCTCATGTCACCCTTCTCATGCCGGTGACTAGTTTTGTGGGTGACATTTTGATAGCAAAGGTTTGAGAGAGAGAATTTATGACACATAATTTATTTTTTAAGCTCTACGAAACAGGAAGAATTTTATATGGGACATTAGTGTTTCTTTAATTTACTTGTTAAACAAAATGAGGGTTCATGGATTCTAAATTTATTTTCTTTGTAATCTTGTTTAATTGTAGACAACTCTGGACACTACCACTACCGTAAGTATTTTAGGCTAGGAAAGCCTGCGTTATTCATTTTTTAAGAAGTTCTAAAGATACAATTACATTTGGCACTTTGTGTGTGTTTTTTTTTAAATTAATTTAGAAATGAACCCTCCAAGTGCCAAAACAATACATGAGCCACTCCTCTGTCACTCACAGGATTTAGATCTGTTATTCTTTTTTTGCTGGGACGGAACACGTGACTGTCAAATGAATTTTCTCAAGGAACCTCACAAATAAACATTATTGGCCATGGACAGACAACCTGAAGCCTCCCAGCTGTTGAGGATTACAATTGTCATCATCCCCAGTTAGCTATTGCCTGGCTGAGGATGAAGGGAATTGTACTTCACTGCAGCTGGTGGACCTCGGATTGCTTACAGCAGATCTAAGCCTTTGTATAGAGAACTTATACATTGATTTAGAATGTGACCTTTGTAGCATCTAAGGAGTTAATATAAACAAACAGTTTTTATTGAATTGTCTCATATTCATGATATCTATGGTCTATACAATCAGCATATTGCTGTATTGGATCAAGTCCAAAATTCCAGAAAGCAAAGCCAGGGGATACAAGTGAACTGACAACACACTCCACTGTATGGACCAAAACAGATCACTGAGGGAGCCCAAAAGACCGTACAACAGACAGTGCAGTCATGGCCACTCACTTCGCCCCCCCCTCCGGTTCTTCAGCACAGCTCGTGCATGCCTCAGCGTCCCTATGTCATCATCACTCATTCCTTGTTTTGTTTTCTCACTGACCTTTTATTTGGCTGTCTCACACAGTCGCTCATTTGAACGACTGGCTGACTCACACCGCCATTCATTTGAGTGCTTGGCTGACTTGCACAGCCGCTCATTTTAGCTCTCCGATGACTATTATTGCAGACTCACGGTATAACCTCTTGGTGACTTTGGCCGATGAACCCATTTGGATGCTGCTTTCGATTACAAATTCTGCTACAAATTGCAAGTAATGTAAACAACAGGTCTCACAGGATATTACGCTATCTGTGTGTACTACCGCTCTCCTTCCCCTCAGTGCCGAGAAGATTGGTATCCTTTACAATGTTTGAAATATAATATGACTCAGCAAAGAGCTCATTTGAGCGATGGTATGAGTCAGCCAAGAGCTAAAATGAGCGACTCTTAAGCCCACCACATAAGAATCTCGTCCTTTTGATGCAGGTGAGATTCTTCTTCTCATGGTGAATGAATTACCATGGACAGCAGCACTGATTCTTAACACAAAGTCCGGAATTACGTGATTTCTAGGGTTCCATGAACTCTGAAGTACAGTTACTCAGCTGGCTGTTGTAAAGATACACCTGAGTGTGAACCTAAAAGAGAAACTATATCTAGGAATAAAAGTGTTTTTATTTTTCAGAAGAACTTACCTAGCTAGGATTTAATCCAAAAGCATCCAGCTATATAATTTTTTTTATTTGGAATAAAAAAAAAACAACCCACACTTTCTATGATAATGTAATTTTGGTTTCTGGAAAAAAACAGTACTGTGTACACCTAAATCCCCCCACAAAAAACTGTTGCTGTATAAGAGTGATCTAGAGGCTGAAATCAGTGTAGATCGTTAAATACAGGTAAAAGCAGATACAATGCAAAAAACCCCCCAAAACAAATGGATATACCTGTCTGCTGTTTAAATTACTCCCAGCTAACTCCTTCTTCTAAACAAGCAGCACACCATAATATAAACATTATACGTATACAAAACTAAAAACCCAATTGAATAAGCAATGGAGAGCAGCAAGGATTATGGGTATTTTCCAAGTCCCCAAACAAGTAATAAACCTAAAACAAAGAACAAAACAATCCTGTGCTACTCCATACAAATTACCCAAATATGAACACCGTATAGAACATATATTTTACCAATGTATTAATTTACTTCTTTGAAAAATCTTAGGAATTTGTTGCATAGTTTGGCGAAGTTTGTTGCATAGTTTACCTTGCAAGATACCCCATTTAAATGAGTTCCATCCTATAACTATTGCCATCTTCATTAAATTAAAAATTAAAAATTGTCCTTGAGGAAATTACATTTGAGGAAAATATTAGGATTTAGTCACACCTAAACTATTACTCATAAGAATATAAAATATCTAGTATCCTGATTTACTCATAAGAATATAAAATATCTAGTATCCTGATTAGTCTGACCTGCTTCCAGACAGGAAACATTTGCAGTGAGTGGGTGGGGACCCAAAAGGATTCAACATTTTCAAGTTTAAACATTGGCCAAACTATGCGACTAAGCCCTCATTTTTTGAAACATGTAAAATGTCACATTTGTTTTGTTGTTAACTAAATTACATTGTTTTCAAAAAAGTTAATGTACTCAGTTTTCTGGATTCATTTTTCTCTGTAATCTTTTTCACTTGTAGACACCTCTGAAAACTACCACTGCAGTAAGTATTTTAGGTTAGAAACTCCTGCATTATTCATTTGTATAAGAAGTTCGAAAGATATAATTACAAATCAACCCTCTGAGTGCAAAAAAATGTAAACACTGTATCGGCCACGCCTCTGGCACACACAGGATTTATATCAGTGGTTCTTTTTTTTTGCTGGGATGGAACACGTTACTGTTAAATGAATTTGCCATTCAACCCTAACAAATAAACTTTATTGTCCAAGGACAGACAACCTGAGGCCCCCAGCTGTTGAGGATTACAACTGTAATCATCCCCAGTCAGTCACTGACTGTCTGGGGATGAAGGGAATTGTAGTTATCATTGACTGGCTGGCGATGAAGGGAATTGTAGTTATTCACAGGTGGAAGACCTCAGGTTGCTCGCAGCAGTTCTAAGCCTTTGTATAGATAGCTCTTTAATACATTGATTTACAATGTGACCTTTGTAGCCTCTAAGGAGCTAACAGTATCAGTATCAAACGGTTTATACTGATTTGTCTTTTTCATTTGTGGACACCACTGGATACTACCACTACAGTAAGTATTTTAGGTGAGAAACACCTGCATTATTCATATAATAGGAAGTTCTCATGATACAGTTACATGTGGCATTTTGTGTGTGTTTGTTTATTTAATTTACAAATCACCCCTCCAAGCGCCAAAACAATGCATGAGACACTCCTTTGGCACTCAAAGGATTTAGATCTGTGGTTCTTTTCATGCTGGGATGGAACACGTTACTGTGAAATTAATTTTGCATTGAACCCTAACAAATAAACTATATTGACCAGGGACAGACAACATGAAGCTCTCCAGCTCTTGAGGATTACAAGTGCCATTGTCCTCATTTAACCAGTGCCTGGCTGGGGAAGAAGTGAATTGTACTTCTCCACAGCTGGAGGACCTCAGGTTGCTCACAGCAGATATTAGCCTTTGTGTAGAGAGCACAGTACATTGATTTAAAATGTAACCTTTATAGCCTCTAAGATTTTTTTCTGACACTACTATCCCTTTAATTATCAGTTTACATATCCCTTTAATGGCATTTATCAATATCAGTTTATACTGAACTAGTTGAACAGCCCATTACATGGGCCACAGTGCCTCTGGCAGCTGGTTGCGGGGCAGTCACGCGCAGTAGAGACTGCCCGCGCCACTGCTGATATAGAGCTGGACGCTCCTACGGAGCGCCCAGCTCTGTATCAGCCGCGGCGCGGGCAGTCTCTACTGCGCATGACTGCCGCACGCGCAGCAGTGTCTACTGCACATGTCGGGCGTTACACACTATTTAGCTAATTATTATATAGGATTGTTCCATTTTCATGATATCTATGTTCTCAGCTAACTAGTTTTGTTTTCTCACTGCAACCTTTACTTTTGCAGGCAGTTCTACGTCCCACTACAGTAAGTATTATAGGTTCTACATTATTACATTATTTATTTTACAAAATGCTGTGACGTGAGATTATTTAGAGGCAGCTACTCTTTAAAACAGATATAAGAATTTTCTGAACCTCTTTTCTGATAATCTTATTGAGAAATGTGAAGTAAATATTATGAGGTAAAGCTGCTTGGTACACATTTTCTGACTCTTTTTGATTTCTGCTTTTCTAATTTTTGTTTCTTATAATCTTATTAAGAATATGAAATACATATTGTACTATGAAGTGGAAATATTTGGGGCTAAATTTTTCATTAGGCAAGTAGTCAAGTTTTGAGGGAAATCTCGGCTGTGCTGGCCACACTAAGTTGTGAATTGAGGGTGTGGCCAGAATATTTCCTGTTCCTGTGCTCCAGAATTAAGTTATTCAACTGGTTCATTTATTAGTTTACATACTCTGTTATTGGTCATTGTTTAACCCCCTTGCTTCATAATTAGTTGGAGACCACTCTAGCAGCCAAGGTGATAATGCATTTTTTTGTGCTTGTCTGTTATAGCAGAAATAAGTGGTGGGGTAGGGGTGGAGTCACGTGAGGGAGGATACTTTGGGCGCCTTGCCTAAGGGTGCCTGATATATTAAATTCAAATGATGCTCCAGCACTTCTATAGATTACCCCGGTCAGCACCACTGATTCTTAATTGAAAGTGAGTAGTAGAGTTAAGCAATTTCTAGAACAAAAGTATCAGAACTTTCTGTTAATCGTGTATGCAATATTTCACATTCATTTTTTAACACAATTTTGACACCTCAAAATCAGGGAAATCCGTAAATCCTGACCTGTTGGTGGCTCATGATGACTGAACTTGGACAGCCCTGACATATATTTATTTATTTAGAAAATGTTTTACCAGGAAGACTACATTGAGATTTCTCTCATTTTTAAGTATGTCCCGGGGTGTTTACAACAAAGAGTTGCGTTTTTACACAAATACAGAGGCATAATATATACACCAGGGCTCGCATGGGAACGGCGTTCCTGTACATTTTCAAGAGCAGAAACGCCGTTCCCGCTAGCAGGACTCCCCTGCCCGGCACCGCAACACAGGTCTGTGCCTTCTTCGGCACAGACCTGTAGCTACTGAGCTCCCGCGTCACCGTCGGCTGGGAGATGACATCATCTCCCAGCGCTCTCTGCATTATTGAAAAGAAGACCGCGTGGGAGCTCCAGCAGCTACAGGTCTGTGCTAACAGGCCTCTCCTGCCATGCCGCTGGACCACCAGGGAGGTAAGAAACGAACACAGGGGGGCAAGTTGGAGCTGATGGGGGGCAAGATGGAGCTGATGAGGGCTGATGGAGGCAAGTTGGAGCTGGTGGGGGCAAAGTAGAGCTCATGGGGGGCAAGTTGGAGCTAATGAGGGCCAAAGTAGAGCTAATGAGGGCAAGTTGGAGCTGATGAGGGCCAAAAGCTGATGGGGTAAAGTGGAGCTAGTGGGGGGCAAGTTGGAGCTGGTGGGGGGAAAGTTGGAGCTGGTGGGGGGCAAGTTGGAGCCGATGGGGCAAGTTGGAGCTGATTGGGGAAATTTGAGGGCAATGTGGAGATGATGGGGGCAAGTTGAAGCTGATGGGAGGAGATGTGAGGGCAGTGTGGAGATGATGGGGGGCAAGTTGGAGCAGATGGGGGGATATGTGAGGGCAATGTGGAGATGATGGGGGCAAAGTGGAGATGATGGAGGCAATATAGAGCTGTTGGGAGGGAATGATGGGAGCAATGTGGAGATGATGGAGGCAATATGGAGGTGATGGGGGCAATGTGAGGGCAATGTGGAGATGATGGGGGCAGTGTGGAGATGATGGGGGAGAATGTGAGGGCAGTGTGGAGATGATGGGGGGCAATGTGGAGATGATGGGGGGTAATGTGAGGGCAACGTGGTGATGATGGGGCAATGTGGAGATGATGGGGCAATGTGGAGATGATGGGGGCAATGTGGCGATGAAGGGGGTAATGTGAGGGCAATGTGGAGATGATGGGGGCAATATGTGTGCATGCATGCAACAGTGAGGGAGACAAAGACACATGCAACAGTCATACACACATATAGACACAGAAACTCCCACACACATGCAGTGACATACACAGAGTGAGATAGACACATTCATACATGCAATGATACACACACATGTACAGAGAGAGAAACACTTGACGTGAGCCATACATATTTATTTTGGGTGTGGGGGGCGTATCTTGGGTGAGTTTCCACACTTTTTTTTCCCAGGACTTGACCCCTGATATACACACACACACAAACACACACATACTAAAAATGTTTTATACAGTTGCATATTGTTTTTAGATATAAATAAGCAGTTAATTTTAAGGATTTTAGACTGGGAGAAGATCTGATTTTTTCAGGTAAGTTATTCTAGACTTTTGGAGCTCTGAAGGAAAAGGCAGACTGACCTGCTTCTTCATTGTAATGTGTTATATATATTGTGAGTTGTTAGGATGGAGAGCTGGAGTGAGCTTACTGATCAGGTAGTCTGGTAGTTTTCTAGAGATGTGGTTATAAACCATGCAAGAGAGTTGAAGGGCATGTCTAGATTCGAGTGTTAGCCAATTTAGTTCTTCATACATATCACAATGATGGGTTGTGTCATTACAATGGAGGATAAAGCGGCATAATGTGATCATTATATACAGGAAACAGCAGATACAATGTGAAAAATAATACATAAATCATGTCTTCTGGTTAATTACTCCTGTCTGTGCCAGTCTGTTAAATTATTTGAGTTGCTTATACTAAAGGTATATTTCCCCTTTAACTCTTTTGTTAGCAGAGAGCCACACAAATAATTTATTTGCAATGAGTTGAGTATCCCTCTGGCACTCAATAGCTGTATGCTGAATTGTATTTTTCCAAAAATATTTGATGGAGTAGATAATTTTCCCTGTAATATTTTTCACTTGCAATCACCTCTGGACACCACCATCACCATAAATATTTAGGGTAGAAACTTCTGCATTATTCATTTTTATAGCAAGTTCCAAATTTACATAAGGTATTTTTTATTTCTTAATTTCCTGATCTTTTGAGTGCCAAAGCAATGTTCTGGGCAACCCACTTGCATCAAAGAGTTTAGATCAGTTGTTTTCAGTCTTTGTGTTGGGATGGGACACATCACTGTCAAATGAAATTCTCTTGGTTTCCTAACAATCAAACCATCTTAACCCCTTAAGGACCAGCGGTCCCGGGGTGTGCGGTCCTTTAAGGATCACATAGGAAACTTTGACGTGCCGTCCCACGTGACTGATCACGTGGGGCAACACGCCGAATGGGGGACTGAAAGTGATCGCTCCGGTCTTGGAGCGATCAACTTCAGTCCCCTGTATTACTCACCGCGCTCCTACAGGAGCACGGTGAGTAAAAGTACTTGACATGCCAGGACCGTCACTGGTCCTTAAGTGCTGGACCAGCGTGACGGTCCTGCCACGTCAATGGTCCTTAAGGGGTTAACCAGAGATGACAAACCAAGTTCTCCAGCAATGAAGGACATGACTCCCATCACCTCCCTCCAGTCATTTTAGTTCTCCACAGCTGGAGAACCTCAGGTTCCTTACACTTAGGCCCTTGCATTCCAGAAAACGCTTAAATGCAGTGTTTTATGATGTGGTAGCCTCATCGGAATTAACATAGTATCGGTCTCAAATTATGAGGTATTGTATTGTTTCCATTGTATTTATATGCTATCAGATTCCTAGTTTCTTTATTCTCCTGCAAACCTTTTTTCTACAGAGAGCTCTAGTCCCCACCACTACTGTGGGTATTTAGATTTAACAATATTACATAATTTATTTTGCCAGATACTGTGAGGTAAAATTATTTACAGTGCAGTCCTTATGTATTTGGTCAGTGTTACAAGTTTTGTTGTTTTGGATCTGTACTCCAGTGCATTGGAATTGAAATGAAACAATAACTAAGGATAAAATGTCAGCTTTAATTTGAGGGTATTTACTTATATAACCATGTTGAAATTATAGCCCTTTTTATGCATAATCCCTTCATTTTAGAGAACCACAAATAAATGAATTGGCTGCTCAGCTGTTTCTTTTCCAGGTGTGTGTCATGATATCATTCGTTCATGCACAAGAGTCTAGAGATGATTGTAGGTGTAAGGCATTAGCAGTCTGTCCTTGTTTCTTAACATGTGGAACAAAGAAGGGCCAATGCCAGTAAGGCAAACCATCATGGGGCTGAAAATTTGTAATAAATTGATTAGAGACATAGCCAAAACATTAGGTGTGTCAAAATTAACTTACATTTTGTACGAAGAAAGAATGAACAGGGGAGCTCAGCAATAGCAAACAACCTGGTATTATTTGAGAGAAAGTTTCAATACAGTTCAGGTCAGCCATTTTGGAGACAGTTTCCCTTATTCTGAATTGGGCACTGCTACATGTTCTATATTTGACCGGGGGTTTATTTTTCAGGAAGTGTCAACAGTTGGGAGGACTTTCTAAGTTGATATCAGTTAGATCCAGGTTCTTGGGTCTTGAACTCTGCGATATCCCATGTCAACCTCAGGGGACAGCCCTTAATATATCTAGTAGCAAATCACCAGAATACAAAGCTGATAGGATTTCACTGCAGCGATTTATAGCCTGAATAGCCTGGGTTTGTTTTGTGAGTGGGAGAATAAAAAAATGGGCTTTCAGGGGCAAAGACAAGCCAAACATCCCATCGTTATACTCAGTCCTGACGGTAACAACTCATTGAAGGTAAGAACAAAATGCTTTGCTGTGGGACCAAGAACAGACACTACTTAAGTGTGATTGTAAGAGAGGCATGGAAAATGTGAAGGGTATAATCTCTGGTGCTAATCAGCTATTTAAAAAGTGCAAAAATGGTTTGTACAACTCTATTACAGTGCTAATCTTTTAAATAGACCCTTTAGACTCCCCTGTTTATCAATGTAGTTAACTGTTTGAGTGCCAGAGGGGTACGCACCTCATTGCAGAGATAAATACATAGTCACCAAACTCCAATTGATTTAATGGGACTGTTGACTCTTTGAATGCTAGGTAAGACTCCTATGCATTGCTTCTCAGAGATTTAAAAGACCCATTTAAATGACTGATAAATTGTATTTGTACCCTATGAGTATTTGTTTTCTCAGTAGGAAAGCCCTATTAATAATCATTTCTTAAATATATGTGATCATTGGTAAGTCCAGGAAACAATAATAAAAATAATAATTGGATACTATGTGGGAGCAGAGAATGTAGTATGTGGCTTTCTCTGATACCTAGTAAATGATGTCTCTATCTTATACTCAAAATACACAATTCATGAATACATAATAGCACTGATATTTTAACTCATCTGTGGACACAGTCCCCTGAGGCCTTTAATTTCAAGGGCCTTATGTTGAGTTACCAATTTTACAGAAAGAAGCCAATTTAATCCTGTGGCCAGGTGGTCAGGGAGAAGTTTCCATGCTCCACCCACTTAATCCTACATAGTTCTTTATTGGTTGCTGCTCCTCAAAATCTTCACTTTCTGCTTTGTGCATTGCCCGTTATATGAGTCATTTTTGATGAGTAGTTCTTGCCTTGTGTTTGTGAGAATTACTGATTGTTTAACCCTTTGAGTGGCAGAGGGGTAAGCAACGAATTGCAAATCAATGAGTTCCATACCCATCTGGCACTCAGAGGGTTAATCTCTGGCTTCGTTTGACTTTGACTTTGCTTCCATCTGATACTTTGGTATCTCACTTGATTCTGACTTTTTGAATTTTCTCCTGTCTGATCCTTCGGCACTGTGACTAGTCTTGTTGATTCCCTGGTATCCTGACTTCTGTCTTCGCTTCTGCTTACACTGCTGAATCCACTCTCTGAGTGGTGACCTGGAGCAATCTTATCTGCACTAAACAGTGATCCTGACTGTCCACCGGATCCTCTCTCTGTGTGGTTACCTGCAGCAATCCGATCTATTTGGCGATTCTGACTGACCCACTCTCAGTGTGATGACCTATAGCTATCTGATCTGACAGTACGGTGATCTTAATCATCAAAATCATCCTCTCTCAGCATGGTGAACCACATTGATAGCATCCAGTCAGTACAACAAGCCACAGAGTGGTGATCTGCAGAAACCTGAACTGCTCAGCATAGTGATCAAGCACATGTGCTGTTCTTTGGGGTTCTGCTTCAGTCTTCATATGCGCTTCCTTTGCAGTGAGTGGTTATCTGCTTTTCGGGTCAAATAGAAAACACTTTTTCGTCACAATGTTTGACCTCTTTAGCATCCAAGGGGTTGTCTGAAACAGAAGTGGTATTTCAGGTTTTAAAGTAAAAGGACAAGCGTAACACTATTGTACATTTCAACCAGAGGGTGAAACAGTTTGTTATATTTCATTCTACTGAGGAATAAAAGGAAAAAAAAAAACATTGTTCAGTAAACAAACAAAATACCTACAACGTGACAAAGTTTTCAGTTTCATAGTGTCATCTAAAAATAAATTTTACTATTCTGTTGACAGAGAGGGAAGGGAGAGAGATGGTATGTTCAGGGCTGGATTTCCCTTTGGGCAGTTGACTACTGCATAGAGCACCAACTTTTTAGGTGTGCCTCAGTTGCCCAAGTGTGGACAGATCAATCCCAACAGCCATTCAGCAGATACCTATCCTGTATGCTATTCAATTTATTTACCAATTTATAAACCAGTCTGGAAGGTTTAAAGGGATAGTAATGTCAGAAAAAAACTATTAACTATATCTATATATATAAAAGAAGACTTTGTGCCTGGCAAAACACACCCAGGGGCGGCAGTAAAAAGGATTACTGCTGCCATTGGGTGATTCTGTGGGAGTGTGATTTTTGGCCTGCCCCCACTATCCAGCCCGCCCACCACTATCTAAGGCTGAAAAAAAAAATGGCTGCCACACACTCCTACACCACAGACACATGCACATGCCCTCCCACACACACACTAGCAGACACATACACACATATACACACACGCACGCTGAGGATGATGGGAACAATGTTCAAGCTACAGCTGGAAGGCCATGGTCCAATCTGTATTATGCAGCTTCTTCATTCCCTGTCTTTGAGCCTACACAGCTCTGCTAATTACTACAAGTGAGCTGATTTCTAAACAATCAGCAGGAGGATACTGGCTTGCTGAGAAAGTGGAAACAACGGCAGAGAGGTGATCAGGCAGTGCAGAGCAAGGCTTCAGCTGAGCTGGTAAATGGCAGAGACATGGATGTGACTGTATTTATATATTGCACAAAGAGAGAGAGAAAGAGAGCAGGTTGTTTGTCAGTCTGTCTGTAAGTAGAGGTGCCAGTTCCTGCAATCATCTCCATGCTGTACATAGCTCACTGTATAGCATGTATGACAAACTATTTATATATGGTCTGGCATTGTATAGTATACAGTCTGTGTATAAGGACTGGCACTATACAGTATAGGAGGGACAGTCCCTGTTTGACACCCAAATCCCTCTGCTCCTCTATTTAGGAGATCACACGGTGTGGTGTATATACAGTAGGCTGACCAGACCTCGCCTTTAACCGGGGACACATAGGAAATAAGCATATTTCAGGAGTGCACCAAAATCAAAGCAGCCCTGCAGTATGCATTTTTCATATGTGTCACTGGTTAAAGGTGAGGTCTGGTCAGCCTAATGTACAAGTGTATCAGATTGCTTCACATCAGTAAAACCCACGGTAATGTGGGTATAAACTTCTGTATATATCTGTTAAATTAGTCTGTGTAAAAAAATACTTTCATCTTCTTCTAAATCATTCACTTACAGAAAGAGTAACTTAACCATTTCAGTGCCAGAGGAGATGCAATGCATTGCTTACCCCCTGGCACTCAAAGGGTTAAAAATTCTCTACAATGGTCTGGCACTGTATAGCAGTGGTTCTCAATCTGTGCCCTCAGTGGCTATTAACAGGCCAGGATTTTAGAATTTCCTTTTAAGAGCACAGGTGAGTTAATCAATATGACTGAGCCTCTGATCAACACACTTGTGTTCTAGCAGTGAAATTCCTAAGTCCTGGCCTGTTAGTGGCCACTGAGGGCATGGGCTGAGAACCTCTGCTGTATAGTATACAGTCTGCATGTGTCTGTGTATAAGGACTGGCACTATACAGTATAGGAGGGACAGTCCCTGTTTGACACCCAAATCCCTCTGCTCCTCTATTTAGGAGATCACACTGTGTGATGTATATACCAGTGTATCAGATTGCTCCACATCAATAAAACCCACAGTAATGTGGGAATAAACTTCTGTATATATCTGTTAAATTAGTCTGTGTAAAAAAAATACTTTCATCTTCTTCTAAATCATTCACTTACAGAAAGAGTAACTTAACCATTTCAATGCCAGAGGGGATGCAATGCATTGCTTACCCCCTGGCACTCAAAGGGTTAAAAATTCTCTAAAATACACCACCAGCCACGCCCCCAGTAACACCACCGAAAACACAAGTGTCCCTCTTTGGCCATATGAAATGTTGGGAGGTATGTTACTTACACTGCTCACACTGTATGTATGTATGTTCTGATTTGCAGCTGTGTGTCACTGTTTGTGTTGTCAGTGCATGTGTGTGTATATGTGTGTGTTGAATGTGTCTCTGTCTATCACTGTGTGTACCTTTCTGACACGTACACCCTACGCTATAATTCACTATCATAACATTTATTTTAAAAAAAAGAAACATTTCCTGCATAACATGACGGGCAACGCCGTCCCAAACTGCTAGTGGTAGATATAATTAAAAGAGAGTACTTGCACTTATTGGTATCTCTCACACCATTATGGTTTGAGAGATATAGGAAAATAAAGTTTTCTGCTCCCTCCCATTTCTGCTTGACGAGCCGTTTTCTTACACTAAGATCTCTAAATCTGGAGAAATCTTAAAACATCGGCTCCATAGAATAATATAGGAATTGGAGATCTTTACTCTATGGAGCCAATGTTCTAAGACCACAAAAGCTAGAGAAATCTGTAGTCATTGGCTCTATAGAATAACATAGGATTTTTGCACCATTTTTGTGTTCCATTGTCTTGCTCCATTTTATCTCCATTTACTTGCTCTATTTTTGCTCTATTTTCTTCCTCCATTTTCTTACACTACGATCTCTAAAGCAGGAGAAATCTTAATAAATTGGCTCCATAGAAAAACATAGGACTTGCTGCACCCTTTTGTTTTACTCTATGGAGTGCAGTAAGACCTCTAACGCTGGAGAAATATTTAGGTATTGGTGCAATAGAATAACATGGTTTTTAAAAAAATGTTTTTTTTTAACCATTTTCATGTTCCATATTTTTCTTCATTATGTTGCTCCATTTTCCTGCTCCATTTACTGCTCCATTTTCTTACACCAAAGTTGGAGAAATCTTAATACACTGGCTCCATAGAAGAACATAGTGCACTGGTTCCACAGAGTAAAAAAAAGGGTGTTCCAAGTCCTAAGACTGCTAATGGAGAAATCATTATGTATTTTTCCTGCTCCATTTTCTTGCTCCATTTTCTGATACTTTTTTTGTTCTGTTTTCTTGCTCCATTGTTTTGTCACATTTTCTTATATATCTAAAGTTGGAGAAATCTTAATACATTAGCTCAGTACAGTAAAAGAAAAAGGGCGCTCCAAGTCCTGTAAGACCTCATATGATGGAGAAATCTGTAGGTATTGGCTCTATAGAATAACATAGGATTTGAAGCACCATTTTTGCACCATTTTCATGCTTGATTTTATGCTCTGTTTTCTTGCTGCAGTATTTTGCTCTATATTTTTGCTCCATTTTCATGCTCATTTTTTGTTCCTTTTTCTTGCTCCATTTATCTCCATTTACTTGCTCTATTTTTTGTCTTCATTTATTCACGCTAAGATCTATAAGTTGGAAAAATGATAATACACTAATTCCATAGAAAAACACAATTTTTTTAACCATTTTCATGCTCCATTTTCCTGCTTTATTTTCTGCTACATTTTTATTTGCTCCATTTTTTACTCTGTTCTCTTGCTACATTTTCTTACACTAAGATCTTTAAAGTTGGAGAAATATTAATACATTGGCTTCATAGAGTAAAAAAAAAAAAGGTGCTGCAATTTCTGTAAGACCTCTGAAGCTAGAGATATTGGCTCTATAGAATAACGTAGGATTTTTGAGCACCATTTTTCTGCTCCATTTTTTTGTTCTCTTTTCTTACTCCGTTTTCTGTTCCGTTTTCTTGCTCCATTTTCTTGCTCTGTTTTCTACACTAAGATCTCTAACGTTCAAGAAATCTTAATATATTTGCTACATAGAATAAAAACCATTATTTTTCTACATTTTCTTGCTCTGTTTTCTTACATTAAGATCTCTAAAGTTGTAGAAATCTTATTATATTGGCTCCTTAGAATAACATTAAAAAATGAGATGGGTGAGTTGATTAGAGAGGATAAGGAAAAGGGCGATGTTCTAAACACTTTCTTTGCATCAGTATATACAAGGGAACAAGGAATGGTAGAAGAGCCTCAGCAAGTAACACTGTGTGGTGAATATATGTGTGTATCACATTGCTCCACAGCAATGAAACTCACATTGATGTTTCCATAAAATGTAGGATATGTGTTTATAAGTTAGTTTGTGTAATTAAAACACTTTGGACTTGTTCTAAATAATTTATTTAATTACATAAAGAGGTTTCATTAGGTCTTTCTTTTTGTTCCTTCATTGTGTTAAGGGGGGTGGTTGTGACCATTGCTGTAACTGCATAGAAAGCTACAGGGACATCCCAACTTCTCCAACCTTAGGCAATATTGGGACTATGAAGTCCAGCAGCATAGACAGCTACTGGAGTATAATGCGTGTGACAATGTGCAACATTAACATATAAACACAAATATGTGAATATGAAAATGCCTCATTAAACTTCAATTAAATATGCAAATTAGCCATTGTCAAAGTAGTCAAGGCAAAATCATAAACCTGGTGAATTCATGGTGATGTTGGGTATTTGTGGTGTATTCATAGGGATATGGTGGCATCTTATTGCATACTGTTGGTATGTCATTGACACAAATATGATAACATTCCAAACTGGGCCCTTATCGAACTTTAGGGCATCTTCCTCCAGGGATCACATTACCATTGCTATCTTGATAGGTTTCTCCAAAGTGTTTTTATTGTTTGTTAATGGGCCTGAGATAAGACACTAGACTTCATCAGTAGACGAGAAGTGGATATTAACCTCAATACATTAAAAGGTTTAGCTGTGCCCAAAAATTAACTAAATTGTGTCCATACAAGATAGTCTACAAATGCATTAAAATTCCAGTTTAGGATTAAATTTCCAGGTTCTAAAATGAAATAACCAAATTTTAAGTTACATGGAAGTACATGATATTTAAAATGATAAAACTCAATGTTATGTTTTGTGTTAACTTTCCATTGAGAGACTATTTATCCTGTAGGTGAGAGCAATGATCTGCACAATTGTTGCATTGTAATTAGGTGATAATAAGTCTAGTGTGCAGAAATGTGCATAAGAGGAAATAAAAAGCCTTTTCATAAGCAAATGTTATTTATGGTTAAGGACAGGTTAGACTGGATCTTAACCCTTTTAATGGTATCCCTTTAGAAACGTAACACATAATGTAACTGATACACTTCAAAGTTATTTTAGTAATTCTTACAGTAATAGTTAGCTGTAACTTCTGATATTCTTAAAGAAATGCAAATGTGTTTTGGGGCGGGCATTGTTTCATAAGGAAGTAGCACAGATTTTTTTCAGGTTGATTTGGAAAATACAGGGAGTACTTTACCTGCCCTGTAGCACAAATATACAAAATAATTTTTAAAATGTAAAAAATGTTCAGTGAACATGTTTTTCTAAAATGAGGAATTCGTTTAGCTGAAGAACTTGTTTGACAATGGTAAGTATTTTATTTTTTATATAATCATAAGTGAGATTCCATTATATATATATATATATATATATATATATATATATATATATATAGTAGGGTAAGGAAGCACTCTCGATATATATGTAAATGCCTGGGTGCCGGATAAAGAAAATTCAAGATCCTTTGAGAATCAGCACACTCAGGAACTTTCCATGTGATACAAAATGGCTTTATTAGTGGATCAACGTTTCGATCCCCACTGGGATCTTTGTCAAGATAACATGTGAGCAAACATACCGCCAATATATACCCTCTCACCTGTGACCGTTCACCTCTCCCCCTAAGCGTGTAATTAAAATATATCGTTGTATTTAAAATTACAACTTCAAAAGCAGAGACTACTAAATAATAAGGTTACTGACATCATGTGTATACATATTTCATTGTTATATATATACATAAAGTGTACAAATATTACTACTTAGCTCGTTGTAGTATGCCTTCCATGCTGGCGTGCTACACCCCGCGGGTCTCCACCGCATCGCGAAGCACACTTGGGCATGACGATACACAAGGAGAATTCACTAGAAACACCCCACTGAATAAAGGCTCATTCCTTACACAAATTCTAGCTGAATGGGCGAAGCCTATATTAATACAATTCAAATAGAGATGCAGGAGATACCTCAAGCGATCCAGGATGCATTGGACATATACAGCTGTTACGTCTTTGGTTCACGCATCCACTGACACATAAATGGATACATGAATAAAATCAGTAGAAAAAAACAATGTATGGTGAATAATATATGGTTACACAAGATAGCTGCACTATGTTACTCAAGCTCGGGTGTACCGCACTACGGGTCACCACCGCATTGCACAGCACCCCGCAGTCCGAGGATCCATGGAAATAAATCATTAAGAGCTCTCAATGGAAAAATGCACATCCTGACTAGGATGCTAAATGGCACATAGGGGACCTACACAGATCCAATAAGGATGTACACGGTACCACTGAATTCTCCTTGTGTATCGTCATGCCCAAGTGTGCTTCGCGATTTATGTATATTTATAACAATGAAATATGTATACACATGATGTCAGTAACCTTATTATTTAGTAGTCTCTGATTTTGAAGTTGTAATTTTAAATACAACGATATATTTTAATTACACGCTTAGGGGGAGAGGTAAAAGGTCACAGGTGAGAGGGTATATACTGGCTGTATGTTTGCTCACATGTTATCTTGACAAAGATCCCAGTGGGGATCTTTGATAAGCAACAACATAACTGACACTTGAGAGATTATGAGGAATAGGTGTCATCCTATGTGCAGGGGAAACAGAAGGCGCTTGACAAGAGGATGGTTTGATAAACAGATGATAAAGTGGAGATGACTTCTCCAGTGATATTACTTTTCACCTTCCTATGTTATTTAAAGGGATAGTAACGTCAGAAAAAAAGTATTAACTATATGGTATATACAATTAAAAGAGAGTACTTGCACTTATTCCTATCTCTCACACCGTTATGGTTTGAGAGAGATAGGAAAATAAAGTTCTCCACTCCCTCCCCTTTCTGCTTGACGAGCTGTAAAGCTGTCAGAAGCAGATTCTGGTCGCTTGACCAGATGTGGCTCTTCAGCAGTGCCGATATAACGATATCTAAAGATAAATACTTAATTTGGAACGGTCTACAAAGTGTGCCTGGCTTGCAAGCACACTTTGTAGACCGTTCCAATTAAGTATTTATTTCTAAATAGTGTGATTTCAGCTCTGCTGAAGAGCCTCTGTCTGGCCATATGACTGGAATGTGCAGCTGTCAGCTAGATGGCAGACTTGAGTGAAACAGCCAGGAAAAGGTAAATTTATCAAGTTATTGAGAGATAAGACTTACATTGATGTTAATCTTTTTTAATGTCTACAAAATTAAATCAACTTGAAATTAACCATTACTATCCCTTTAATGGAGCCTATGCACTAAGATTTATCCAACTTTGGAGATCTTAGTGTATAGGCTCTATAGAATAACATATGAACTGGAGAAGTCATCTCCACTTTATCACCTCTTTATAACAACTTATATCCTCCATATAGATATCCCAGCCACAATGATGCTCTAGATGAGACTATTGTTCAATCTGTTTGAAATCCACTTTTGACATACAATTCTGCATTATATCAGATTCATTATATTGTTCTTAGGTTCTGGGGTCACTAAGCCTAAGTGCATGCTCATTTTATATGTTTTTTACTTGGGCTGATGTCTTACAGCATTCCTTTTGCAGTGTGTATTGGAGGGTGATACTTTTTGTTACTTAATAGGTGTTATTTATCAGCACATTTATAAGCACTTGGGATTCTTTTGTATACAATATAGCTTTTAGAATGATGTTTTGTAGCCCAGTGCTTTCAGATTGTGTCTGATTGTGTAAATAAATCATTTTTTTAAATTTACCATACATAGAAGGCATTTTTGTGTGCAGTCTTCATATAAAAAAGGAAATAAAAAAGCGTGTGAAGCTATATAAAATATATACAACGTTATTTGGTACCCCTAACTGTGCTCCCCCAAGTCGGACCACAGCCAGTAAAAGCTTAGGAATCATCTCAAAAGAGTGCAGTTCTTGGGGATACTGGGAAATACTCCTTACACTAACTGCACACCTATATCAATATATAACCAACTAAAAAATGAATATACTCATAAACATAAATAAAAAAACAAACAAAATGTAATAGATACGAGTGTCTTTCACTGATTACTTTTTTTAGAAAGACATTGGTATCTATTACACTTTGTTTTTTTTGGTTGGCCCATCAGTATCATTACTTGATACATGACACGCATTATTTGGGATATTTTCAATATGTATACTTGTTAATGTTTATGAGCAGGGCTTATAATTTTAAGTCCTTTGCTACTAACCAGACCTGAAAAGTTACTCGCCGCAGAAAGCCATAACATACCCACCAGGGCTGAATTTCTACTCACCAGGGCTAAATTTTCACTCGCCATTGGCTAGTGGAGAGTGGAAATTGTGAACCCTGTTTATGAGTATATTTATATTTTAGTTGGTCATATACTGATATAAGTTTCCTGTTAGTGTTAGGAGCATTTCCCAGTATCCCCAAGAACTGCACTCTTTTGAGCCGATTCCTCAGCTTTTATTGGCTGTGGTCCGACTTAAGGGAGCGCAGTTTGGGGGGTGCCAAATTATGCTTGTACATATATTTTTATATAGCTTTACACACTTTTTTTATATCCTTGTTTATATGTACCTTGGACATTGCGTTTAGGATTCGGCCAGCACCTTACACTATCTGGGACGGGTGACGGATGAGTATATAGCACAGTCTGCAATGGTGAGCACCTATCACTCTTAGAGCGGTATGTGCACATGTATATATTATGGTTTTTATTTTATGTGGGGACACCTGTTTTGGAGTGTGTGCTAATGATCTGTGTTTGATGTTCTGGATGGTGACAGGTGGTACGCACTTGTAACAGTTGTCTCCCATATATAAGCGATATTGTTAAATGTGTTGTTGTAGAGGGGTTTGCACTGGATTGAGTACCAATTCGTAGCTTGTTTTTTTGGCATATGGGTGGGGGATGGACTGCATATATTTGTAGTTTATCCTTCACATATTTTTAAGTGACACACACTAATACTGTTATAGTGCCCCTTTATACTTTTAATAAACGCAATATTTTCTTTACTGAAACCCGTTGAGCTGTTGTCTATCATTCAGTAGATTATATATCATATTTTTGGCGCTTCACATTGGTATTGGATATTAAAAAAAAAAAGGTTAATATGAAGAAAAAAAAATAATACGGACTTTCTGTATTAGGCAACAGAATATATGTCAAAAAGGAGGTTGCCTGTAACTTTTACTATACAAATCCACACACATATATATATATATATATATTTGTATATTGAAGAAAGCTGTGCACTCTTGGATTTATATAACAAAAACCAATTTAATGGTCAAATAAAGCGACGTTTCGGTCGTCAACTTGCGACCTTTATCAAGCAAAGGTCGCAAGTTGACGACCAAAACGTCGCTTTATTTGACCATTAAATAGGTTTTTGTTATATAAATCCGAGAGTGCACAGCTTTCTTCAGTATATTGCATTTTTCTGTGGCACCTGGTCTTTTTATAATGGTTTAGCATGAGTGCTTGTCCTTTCGAGATATATATATATATATATATATATATATATATATATATATATATATATATATATATATATATATATATATTTATACAGTCAGTGAACCAGAAACAGATATAAATATATATATATATTTATTTATATATATAAATTCCACAAAAAGAATTGCACTTACAGGTCTTTTCACTGTGAAGAAATGTGCTGGTTTATTCTGTTCCATAGATGGAATAAACCAGCACCTTTCATCACCATGAAAGACCTGTTAGTGCAATGCTTTTTGTGGACTTTATCAATCAATATTACAGGGGTTTGGCACCTAGGTTAAGGACTTTAATAATTGCTGGTGTGCACAGACATTGGACGTGTGTGTGAGAGAGATTGAGTGTGTGAGTGCGTGTGTGCTTGTGTTTTGAAGCTCATTCTTTCATCAGTTAATTATGGTTGCTCCTGCCTCTAGGAGTAACTGCATTAGAATTACATAATAGTGAACTTACATAAATAAGTGACAAATAACAAATGAGTATTTGTAGAATGGGTTAAAACATTGATAAAAGAGGGATACACCTGAATTTCTCAATATATTTTTTTATATTCCTGAGATACTGTATAATGCCTTCAGTTTGTTATGTATGTCTTCCAATGCTGCTTCTACCAAGATCTGTTAAAGGAGCAGTAAACTTTTTTTTATGAAAACACATATTTTGTAGATCATTTCCTCCTGAATAAAACAAGGTCACTCCCATCGCTGTCAGATGTTTTATTCAAAATGTATAGCAGTTTAAATAATCATAAAGTGAATTTACTGTGTTTACTTCCTGATAGTTCTAACTGACAGGAAGTTACAGGCAGGTTCTATCACATTCTATGGAGAACTGTATGTCTCTGACTTTTCTGACTTTCCTCTCCATTAGAATCTAACAGGAAATCTAATTAGAATTTGACCACTAGAGGGCACTGCTAATGTAAAAAAACATGGGTTTAAACTGTAATAACTCTGGAAATATACATCTCTCGGCAGTGGGAGTACCCTTATTTTACTCAATAGGAAAATCCCTACAATATATATTTTTTCATAAAAAAAGTTTACTGCTCCTTTAATGTGACAGCTGTTGGCTGGTGTAATCTCACACTTACCTGTACAACCAAGAGGAATGAGGTTTCTACTGACAGCTTCAGCTCTTGCGGGAGTGACAAGAAGTTTGAAATATATATCTGTCTCTGGGCTCTGTCTGTTCCTTTCTCCCGTGCCCTGGGGCAGCAGGGGGGCTAGAGATTAGCAGGGCAGAGATTAGCTATAGGCAGCCAATCAGGGGTGGTAATTTTCACAGGAGTAGGAAGGAGGGTGAAGCAATTCACATAGGTGGCAATTCAGCCCCTTCCCCTTTCTACTCCTGTGAAAATTGCTGCAGCAAGACTCACTGCTGCATCGGTCCAGCTGGTCCCCGAAGTGCACCGCGCACCCAATTGAACAGGCAACATTGTAAACCAGTGTTTCTTTCCCCCTCATGTTAATTGCCTTTTAAACACTTGGATACTGGTGCTATCCCTATCATGTTGAACAGCAATTCAAAGGGTAACAGATCTTTTCTTTGTAAATTACTCTCTGGGTACCTGTTATAAGAAAGTAATTAAAATGTTATGCTCATTCATTATGTTTTTATCTTGTAGAATTTTACAATAACCAGCCAAAGTAATGCAACAGTAAGTATTTAATATAGATCTAATAAAATACCGGCAGTATAGTATATTATAATAATTTAAGGACCGGAGAATTAAGAGGTAAAGACTATTCCTGAAGGGAAAAACTCTTGTATTCTCTTTTGTAATGCCAGTAACATATGTGTAAAATTATTATCTCATTTGTCAGATACGACAATCCAATGACATACACAAGTTTTGCAAACACGGCCTAAAGATATCCTATGCATCCATACACAGCATATGTCTAGGCAAATACGTCAAGAAGACTGTCCAACCTGAAAGTGATCTTTACTCTTATTTCATAGTGCTTTTCTGTGTCTGCCATTTAAACAAAATAGAGAAATATGTTGATATATAAATAGTCAGAGATGCTCACCTCTCTCCTCAACTATAAAGGGAAGGACAGATGACCCATTACATTAAGGTTAGTCAGTTTTTGGAATTCCAGCTGTTGGGGACTACAACCTCCATCATTCCCAACATCCATTGGCTGTTGGGGATGATGAGAGATAAAATCGCCTGTATCTGAAGGGCCAACACTTACCTTATAATTTTTTTATTACCAAATATTAAATGACAGCAGACGTCTAGAGAGGAGTTACGTTATTAAAGGGATAGTAATACTTAAAATGTAAAAAAAAATATGTTGTAGGGTTTATCCCTCTGAGTAAAACAAGAGTACTCCCACTGCTGAAAGGTGTTTCATTCAAAAGTTATTAATTTTCAAAGTTTAATTTTTTAGGTGCAGTATCACAGTGGCCTGAAATTGTACAGTGGCGCTGTTGCTACACGATCCTATGGACAGCTCTGGTCAGTTGACCATAAATCTCCATAGGATGGTGTAGCAACAGCGCCACTGTACAATTTCAGGCCACTGTGATATTGCACCTGAAAAATTCAAATTTGAAAATTAATAACTTTTGAATGAAACACCTTTCAGCAGTGGGAGTGCCCTTGTTTTACTCAGGGGGATAAACCCTACAACATATTTTTTTTTACATTTTAAGTATTACTATCCCTTTAACCAGAAAACACTCCTATCTCTCCCAGTGTAGGTATCAGGCCTTCATTTCAAATGCCTGACCACTTGATCCACTGTAGCAATTTTCAGTGAAAAATAGTTTCACAAAAAGAGTGAAAAAAAGTCCAAGAATCTGATGCAATTGAAACATTTCTGGAGCAAGCCAACTGCACAATATGGGCAAAATAAAATTTGCAATTGATTTAAATTAGACTTTTATTGGTCATTGGTCCCTTGTGGTAAAGAATTGCTCCACTTTTCCTTTCCACATAAGGCCATTAGAACCCAGGTTGCATGTGTCCATTGTTTATATTTAACAGTGCCATTAAGGCCAAATACAAATATTTACTGTCAGACAAAAATAGGTTTATTGCTTGTGATAGTCAACATATAAAAAGTAAAATCATGTGATACAGTGGAACTCTAAGGAATTAGATGGGGTGCCATTATGCATTTTGTGCCTGAAACAACCATCACTTAACCAAATACTTTTACTTTTTGTATGATGCCTTTTGAATGAAATAAATGTGTGTACATATTCATATCAGTTTGTGGTTCTTTATCTCACTTTCACGTAGGATGCCTTATCTTGCAAACTGCCCTCAGGAATCAGCACCTCTGTGACTACATTGTGATTGGAAGTAGAGGTCACAGAGTGTGATGTGCTTCTTTGTTCTGTTCTATTTTTCTATTTTTTTTTTTTAGTGAAAAGACAAATAGAAATTACCCACATTTCTATTGATATAACCCCTTAAAGGAGCAGTAAACTTTTTTTATGAAAAAATATATATTGTAGGGATTTTCCTATTGAGTAACGTAAGGGTACTCCCACTGCCAAGAGATTTATATTTCCAGAATTATTACAGTTTAAACCCATGTTTTTTTACATTAGCAATGCCCTCTAGTGGTCAAATTCTAATTAGATTTCCTGTTGAGGAGAGGAAAGTCAGAAAAGTCAGACATACAGTTTTCCATAGAAAGTGATAAAAACTGCTTGTCACTTCCTGTCAGTTAGAACTATCAGGAAGTAAACACAGTAAATGCACTTCCTGGTTATTTAAACTGCTATAATTTTTGAATAAAACATCTGTCAGCAATGGGAGTGACCTTGTTTTATTCAGCAGGAAATGTGCTGTAAAATATGTGTTTTCATAAAAAAAGTTTACTGCTCCTTTAAGGACTGCACAGTTCATGGTGAGCGGCTCTAGAGGATCAAACATTTTTTTTTACACAGATGCATTCTGGGATCCCAGAGTGGCGTGCAGCTGCACTGCAATCCCAGAATTCAATGACGTGCCAGGACCTTCATAATGCCTGATCAGCTGTGACGGTCTTGGCACGTCATTAGGCGCTAAGGGGTTAAATCAACACAGCATTACACTGAATAAAATACATTTTCTACCTGTGTATTTAAGTTTTGAATAAACTACATGGTGATAATTTCATACTGATTGATTTAATATTTTTATTCCCAAACTGTTCAGAGTTTCTTGGGTGTACCAGTATGATTTGACTTTTTGTTTTTACATATCACCAAAACATTTTTATTCAGTGTCAGAGAGGTGTCCATCTTACACCCCATAGCACTTACTCCTTCTGTATTCAACTTACCTTCCTCTAGACCAGTGGTTCTCAACTCCTGTCCTCAGGACTCACTAACAGGCCAGGATTTGATGATTTCCTTGTTAGAGTACAGGTGACAATCAATGTGAATGATCCTCTGATCACCACACCTGTGCTCTAGCAGAGAAATCCCTAAGTCCTGGCCTGTTAGTGGGTCCTGAGGACAGGAGTTGAGAACCACTGCTCTAGACTATAAGCTTTCATTAGCTGGGCCCTCTGATACTTTTGTTTTCCATGTTCCATTTGTACTATTTAAAGGGATAGTAATACTTCAGTATTACACATCCCTATATTAAAGCCCTTGTAAAAAGAAATGTTTTGCCCCCAGTGTCATCTCTCAAACCTTTATGGTTTGAGAGATGAACGCTTCTAAAGTTGCCCTCTCCCTCCCCCTTCCCTGTAGTCAGCATTTTAGCTGACTGCAGGGAAGAGAGTCGTAAGACTTTCAGGCGGCTCTCCAGCACATCCTGATCGCGTTAAATTAAAAAAACCCTTTCACTGAAATGGTCTTCTACGTGTGCTTGCAAGCACACGTAGAAGACCATTTTAGTGAAAGATTTTTTTTTTAGTTAACGAGATCGCTGCTCTGCTGCAGAGCTGCCTGATGATCTCTGACCGGATTTCTCTGAGTCAGCTAGAAAGCTGACTACGGGGAAGGGGGAGGGAGAGGGCAACTTTAGAAGCGTTCATCTCTCAAACCATAAAGGTTTGAGAGATGACACTGGAGGCAAAATGTTTCTTTTTACAAGGGCTTTAATATAGGGATTTGTAATACTGAAGTATTACTATCCCTTTAATATATGTAAGACTACTCCCTAACATACAGCACTACAGAATAAGTTGGCACTATGTAAATAAATAATAATAATAACAACTCATTGCATTGCAATGGGTTTCATGCCTCTCTAGCACTTTAAGGGTTAAGAATCAGAAAGGTTTGCAACATATTGTTTTGCAAATTGCAGTGCACTCTGTACCCCCCTGATCCTACAGGGGTTATATTCTTGGATTACAATGCATCATATTATTTTACCATTGTGGAGCTCCTGCCAGGTTTCTTTGTAATATAGCTACTCAAATATCCAAATAATAACTGCACACAATAGCCTTAAACGCTCCCTCATTTCTGGGAACATTCAAGAGTTTACTATTAGATCAGGCCGCCTAATGCAGTAATTTCTTAATAACTGCTCCACTTTTCAACACAGTGCACAGTTAATATTCCACTGGCTACAACATATCTTCTTCTATATATATAAAAGAAGACTTTGTGCCTGCCAAAACACACCCAGGGGAGGCATAAAGCAGGAGTTACTATTCCTATTGGGTGATTCAATCATGCAGGGAGTTGGCCCTCCCCCACTATGCAGCCCGCCCACCACTATCAAAGTCAGAAAAAAACAATATGGCCGCCACTTGCTCCTACACCACAGACAAACACACATGCCTCACTCATACAGCACCAAACTCACACACATGCCCCACTCACACAGCACCACACAAACACACACACATGCCCCACTCACACACACAGACCACCACACACACACATGCCCCACTCACACAGCACCAAACACACATGCCCCCACTCACACACACAGCACCACATACACACACAAAGCCAGAAATAAATATGGCTGACAGACACACACACTCACTCACCCTGACTCCCAGTGGCCTCAGCAGGACCTGTAGTGCAGCACCAGAAGAACAAAATGGCACTCAAAGGTTTAAGGTAGGCCCTCATTGCTCAATTATTTCTTCACTGTCATCATTTGGCATGCAAGACACAGGACAGACAGCCATCAGATTCACACTTAACTCACTGACTGCCACTGGGTTGTGTATCAAGTTTTAGCCCTCAGGGAGTGTGTTCAAACCCCTCACATTGTAAACTTGCATTTCCCTCCCACATCTCCTCCTTCCACAGCCTATTACTAACACTTTTCCACATTTATGTTAAGCCCCGCCCCTACTCGCGATTAAGCCCCGCCCCCTTTTAACCCAGATTGCCCCATTTGTCTCTCCACATCAGCACCACATCAGTCCCCTCTAGGGACTCCACAAGTCAAAGTTCCCAGGTATGAACACACTTCCCACTGCTATTTAACTCTGACATGCCTCTCTATACATTAACCATTTGAGTGACAGAGGGGTACACAACTCATGAGTGCATTTGTTTCTGCTCATATATGTTGCATGTGTGTTTGTGTCCATCTCTGTTACATATATGTGTCCATGTGTGCATCTCCAGTGTGTCTGTGTGTGTACATCTGTTACATATGAGTGCATCTCCAGTGAGTCTGTGTGTGTGCGTGTCTTTTGCATGTTTCTGCCGCTCACTGTGTGTATGTGCATACCTCCCAACATTTCACATGGCCAAAGAGGGACACTGTAGTTTTAGGTGATATTGTTGGGGGCGTGGCTGGTGGGCAGGGCATTAGTAAGAATTTTTAGGTTATTTCATGACCTATTACTGGCTATTTATGTAACTGAATAAATGATTTAGTGCAAGACCTATGTATTTTATTTGCACAGACTAATGTATAAACACATATACTGAAGTTTATTGCTTTATTGCTGGAGAGCAAAGTAAAACACACCACACAGTCAGGGCTGGTGCAAGGATTTTTGCCACCCTAGGCAAAACCTAATTTTGCTGCCCATTTCGCTCCGCCCCTTGTGTCCCACCCCTTTATACCCTGCCTACTTATACCCCACCTCTTTTCATGATTGTCCTCTCTCTGCCCCCTGGGCCAGTCTGCCCCTGGTCTGGAGATGCCTGTAAGAGATGCCCCCTACCAGCTCCAACTTGCCCCTTATCAGCTTCACTTTGGCCCACCAGCTCCACTTTGCCACCATCAGCTCCAACTTGCCACCATCAGCTCCACTTTGCCCCCCATCCACTCCAACTTGCCCCCATCAGCTCCACTTTGCCCCCATCCACTCCAACGTGCCCCCACCAGCTCCACTTTGCCCCCCATCTGCTCTAACGTGCCCCTACCAGCTCCACTTTGGCCCCTCATCTCCACTTTGCCCCCATCAGCTCCACTTTGACCCCCATCCTCTCCAACTTACCCCCATCAGCTCCACTTTGCCCCCCATCCGCTCCAACTTGCCCCCCATCCGCTCCAACTTGCCCCCACCAGCTCCAATATGCCCCCATCCGCTCCAACTTGCCCCCCATCTGCTCCACTTTGCCCCCCATCCGCTCCAACTTGCCCCCCATCTGCTCCACTTTGCCCCCCTCAGCTCCAACTTGCCCCCCCTCAGCTCCACTTTGACCCTCATCCGCTCCACTTTGCCCCCATCAGCTCCAACTTGCCCCCACCAGCTCCACTATGCCCCCTCAGCTCCAGCTTTCCCCTAACAGCTCCAACTTGCCCCCATCATCTCCACTTTGCCCCACATCCGCTTCAACTTGCCCCCTCAGCTCCAACTTGCCCCCCATCACATACCTGTAGCTCCCGCGCAATCTTCTCTTCAGTAATGCAGAGCGCGGCGGGAGATCATGACTCCCAACGCGCTCTGCATTACTAAAGATCCGACCAGATGAGGGAGCGCTGTAGCGACACAGACCTGACTGTGTTGTGGTTCCCGGCGTGGTGTGTGTGCGGGCGCAGCTCTTCTCCGCTGCATGCCCGCGCCCCCAGTACGTGTGCGCCCTAGGCCGGCTCCTACGTCGCCTATAGGTGGAGCTGCCCTACACACAGTCTGACCTCCTAAAAAGAGGGACAATAGGGTGGGAAAGAGGGACAGAGGGATTTGGCCCTCAAAGAGGGACTGTCCCTCCTAAAGAGGGACACTTGGGATGTATGGTATGTGTCTGCCTGTGTGTTGTATATGTCTGTGTTTATCAGTGTGTCTGCATTTCACACACGTGCGCCCAACAGTCATAACATGACGGGCAACGCCGTCCCACATTGCTAGTATACCATAATATCTGTAACCTTCTGTATTTATATTTCTCTTTCCTAACAGACAACTCCATTAAGCAGTTCTGTAAGTTTAGTTTTTATTTATGTTTACAATATGTCTATTTGTGTAATTCTTTTTAAACAGATACAATTAAAAGTATAATTTATACTTAAATTAGTTGTATTATATTCACACACCCAAGTATCGCTATTGAATTAGTTAGCACAGAATTACTCTGCAGTTCTCAGAAATTGTATGATGGTCATTTCCAAGTAATTCATATTTCTATACTGAAAAATGTTCGCATAATTACCTGGCGGCACAATTGCTCCACATATTTATTTTTAAAGGGATAGTAATACTTAAAATGTAAAAAAATATGTTGTAGGGTTTATCCCCCTGAGTAAAACAAGAGTACTCCCACTGCTGAAAGGTGTTTCATTCAAAAGTTATTAATTTTCAAAGTTGAATTTTTTAGGTGCAATATCACAGTGGCCTGAAATTGTACAGTGGCGCTGTTGCTACACGATCCTAAGGACAGCTCTGGTCCCGGGACCATAAATCTCCATAGGATGGTGTAGCAACAGCGCCACTGTACAATTTCAGGCCACTGTGATATTGCACCTAAAAAATTCAACTTTGAAAATTAATAACTTTTGAATTAAACACCTTTCAGCAGTGGGAGTACTATTGTTTTACTCAGGGGGATAAACCCTACAACATATTTTTTTTTACATTTTAAGTATTACTATCCCTTTAAGTAGTTTCAGTACATTTCTGTTTTTATAATTAATCCGGATCTCTGGTGCATACCTGTATTGACCCATTGTACATAACTCCTATAAAATATCTATGTAATATTCCTACTCAAGTATACAAGTTAATTCCACATTCTAACCTTGTCCTCAAAGACACTCCTGTAAACATCAGAGAGCTTATTAACAGATCAACTTGTCTGATATAATAACTGCTTAATAACTGCTCCCATTACCAAAACAGTCCACATATTATTATAAAATTGGCTACAAACCTATGTGTATATAGGTTATTTAACCCTTCATATTTTCTTTTTTCTTTCCTAACAGACAAAATCATTAATCAATGATGTAAGTACAGTTTTTATTTCAATTTCCATTAATTATAAAAGTGTGCCTTTCTGTTCAAAACAGATGAAATTCAAATATGCCATTGAAGCACCAACCAGCTGTGTTATATTCACATATCCAAAATATCACTTTGGAAGTAGTTAAAGGGATAGTAAAACTTAAGATGTAAAAAATATATGTTCCAAGGTTTATGTCCCTGAATAAAACAAGGTTACCCCCCACTGCTGAGAGATATTTTATTAAAAAATTATAACAGATCAAACTTGAATTTTTTTAGGTGCAATATCATAGTGGCCTGAAAATTTACAGTGGCGCTGTTGCTACACCATCCTATGGAGATTTATGGTATACAGACCAGAGCAGTCCATAGGATGGTGTAGCAACAGCGCCACCGTAAATTTTCAGGCCACTGTGATTTTGCACCTAAAAAAATTCAAGTTTGAGCTGATATAATTTTTTAATAAAAAATCTCTCAGCAGTGGGAGCACCCTTGTTTTACTCAAGGGGATAAACCCTACAACATATATTTTTTTACATTTTAAGTATTACTATCCCTTTAACACAACATTACCCTGCAGCAGTGTTTCTCAACGTTTGTCCTCGGGGCACACCAACAGTGCAGGTTTTCAGGTGAGTAATTAGTGGCTCAATCATTGTGATTGATTCACCTGTGATTAATTAGGGATGTATTGAAAATGTGACCTGTTGGTGTGCCCGGAGGACTGGAGTTGAGAATCACTGCCCTGCAGGAAGGACAATGTGACAGAATTAAGTTTCCACTTGTATATATTAGTTTTCAGAAATTGCATGATGATGATTTCCAAGTAAATCATGTTTCTATAGTCAAAAATGTACACACAATTTCCTGTCTGTACAACTGGTACATATATTTATTTGTCATTTTTTTTTTTTGCACAGTTGTGTTTTTATAATAATCCTTTACTCTGGTACATACCGTATTGATATACCTACTCAAATACCTACTCAAATATACAAAAGTCAACTCTGCATACTAACCATGACCTTATAGACACTCCTGGCAACAGCAGAGAGTTTATTAACGAATCAGCTTGTCTGATATAATAACTGTTTCATAACTGTTTCCATTACCAAAACAGTACAAATGTTAATAAAAATGTGTCTACAAACCTCTGTGCATATAGCCTATTTAACCCTCCATGTTTATATTTTTCTTTTCTAACAGACAATACCATTAATCAGTGATGTAAGTACAGTTTTTAATTTCTTTTGCATTAATTATAAAAATGTGCCTTTCTATTCAAAACACATGAAATTCAATTGTGCCACTGAAGCACCAACCAGCTGTGTTATATTCATATACCCAAAATATCACTTTGGAAATAGCGCAGCATTACACTGCAAGAAGGAGAGTGTGACGGCATCATGTCTCCACCTGCATATATTGTTTTTTATAATGTTAGTTTCCTATTAATTAATATTCATTTGTATTCCCAAAAATGTTCAGTGTACAACTATACAAATATACTTTTTGCAGAAGGCGCTAGATGGTAAATTATTTTCAAGTATATCTTATTACAAGAGCTTAAATCAGCAGAGATACAAGTATAAGATATTTCCAAGGAAATTCACTGGCGCCTTCAACTCCCAGGGCGTTGCAACCACTACGGTGTTTTCCACCCCACAAACAAGAATGGATATCATCACTTTAAAATCTGAGTATGGCGCTTGTGGACTCCCCGCAGCCATTTTTTGTTTTTCTTTCAGTGCAAACGCATTGGAATTTTAAATTTGATCCGACTGTTTTCACCCTCTTTTGTTTTTCTTTCAGTGCAAACGCATTTTTAAGGTTTTCCAAAAACTTTGTTCTTTTATATTCTTAGACTCCAAAGAATAACAATTATTATCCCATTGTGCATAACTCCTGTCTATTCATTCAAATGTACAATAATTAACTCCATACAATAACTTTGACCACACATAGCCACACACACTCCTGACAGTATTCAAAATGTTATTAATAGATATATCAATGTTCCTGATACAATAACTGCTCCCTTACCAACACAGTCTACATGTTAACGCTTTGATTGCTAGAGGGGTGTGCAATGCATTGCACATGCCTCTGGTGCTCAAAGGGTTAATATAAGCTGGCTATAAATCTGTACCCATGTAACCTCTTTAACCATATTTGATTTTTTTTTCTTTTCTAACAGACCACTCCATTACTCAGTTATGTAAGTCCAGTTTTTTATTTGCATTTTCAATATTTCTATCTATATAATATACCTACCAATAACTCCACCCCTGCAGGTGACCTCACACACCTTCAGCAATATCATAGATGTTACTACTAGACAGATTAACCTGCCTGATACAGACACTGAATAATAATTGATCCCATTACTGGCAGAGTATAAATTCAAATAAAACCCTGACTGTATATGTGTAACCTTTTTGAACCCTCCCTATCTATATTTTTGTTTCCTAACAGACCAGTGTATTCAGAAGTTCTGTAAGTCCACTTATTTCATCTGTTTTTGTGTGTATGTGTGTCCATTTCAAAACAGTAATATATAAAAAATATTTCTGTATTTTATATCAGATCAGTCATATGGCAGATCCCAATGTTGATAATAAAATTAAAGAAGCATAAGTCAAATAAGAAGTATTTACAAAGGGGCCAGATACCCCTTACTTAGTGATAGAGGAAGTGAGAAAGGCTGGATACAACCTGGACATTTGAAGCTCACAGCTGAACTGTGGGGGAAGCCCCCTAGATTTTTAGGGTCACTTAGAGCACCCATCCATTACAGTCTATGGGGACTACCAGGTTAGGTACCATTTGATTCTCAGCTGAAATACTGTAAGTCTCACAGTTCGCGGTCCATAGAGAGGTTATCAGGAGACACTGGATTTTCACTTTTCAGACCCCCATTCCTCACTACTGTTGATTTTCCTGGGGTCAAAATGCAGCTGTGGCTTCATCTGCAGGTCTGCTTCAGGCAATTCCATTGGGTCAACTATTAATTGATATTTACACTATAATGCTTGGACAGTGTATAATTTTCAGTTCCATACTTGGGAAAGCTTGTTTCTGATCTCTGTCAATTTACAGACATTGCTACAATATAATTTCTGAAACCTATATCAAGCTTGCCTATACACATTAGGGTCCTGAAGTCTTGCATAACACATTCATATATATATGTATATATTTATTTGTTTTTTAGATATTAGTATTTCTTTAACTTTTTGAATGTCAGTGCGGTTGTCCAATATATTACTTCACATTGGACACATCTTTAGCACTCCAAGGATAAAGAAAGGTATTCTTATAAATGTAGCAAATATGCTATATTGATGCTGGAATTTTTCTGGCCACCCAGAGTCCTCAGCATTTTGGCCATTGAGTTGTGTGTATTCATTTGTGTTAATGTCATGTAATCACAATTCTGCTCATAAGCAGGCAAAAAACTAAGAAACAAACAAACAAACAAAAACAGATAATATGATGTTAAAGGGATAGTATTAGTTCAAAATTACTATCCCTCATATTGTAGCCCTTAATAAACTGAGTTAAATGACACCAGCGGCATCTCTCAAACCTTTATGGTTTAAGAGGTAGCCGCTTTCAAAGTTTCCTCTCCCCTGCTGTCAGCGTTCTGCTGCCAGCAGGAGAATCTGGTCTCTGAATCAAGCGGAGGCTCTTCAGCAGAGCTGATATCTCGTTATGGAAGGAAAAATGATTAATTGAAACAGTCTTCTACATGTGCTTGGTAACCAAGCACACTTAGAAGACTGTTTCAATGAATCATTTTTCCTTCCATAACGAGATATCGGCTCTGCTGAAGAGCCTCTGCCTGTCCCTGGGCCGGATTCTCCTGCTGGCAGCAGAACGCTGACAGCAGGGGAGAGGAAACTTTGAAAGCGGCTATCTCTTAAACTATAAAGGTTTGAGAGATGCCGCTGGTGTCATTTAACTCAGTTTATTAAGGGCTACAATATGAGGGATAGTAATTTTGAAGTAATACTATCCCTTTAAACAACAACCAAACAATGACCTCTGTTTTTTTTTTGTCCTTTTAGACCACTACAAAATCCAGTCAGGTAAGTTTTTCTTCAACTCTGTTACAAAATGAAAATTCTTGTTGATCTTGGTTTTATCTGAAAAACAAGAAAAGAGGAACAATTCTAGAGGAGAAATAAAAATTCCCAAATATTCAATTGATTTAAATGGGACTTTTAATCCCTTGAATGTAAGATAGGTCTCCAACCCATTGGGTTGGACAACTCTTTAGCAATCAAGGGGTTACAAGCCCCCATTTAATCAATTGGAATTTGTATCACTTCCCCTGTGGTGTAGTTGGCATAACATAGGTATTCATTTTATTTAGGTAGTGCCATAACTAGTAAAATCACAATCATCTATTCATCAAAGTCAAATTTATTAATTTTCACCCTCATTTTAAATGCGGCATTTTACTGTGGTATTCCATAATATCAAATATGCAGTCACACAGTAATAGCGAGAGGCATGATTGGCTTCTGATTGAAGCTGGCTGGGTCTCATATTTATAGATCTGATTCATATTTCTATCTAGGACCATACAGTGGTGCTTTGTTAACCCTTTGAATGCCAGATGGCTACACAACGCATTGCTTTGGGCATTTGGCCTTTGTGACACACAAATAATGCATTAGGTGTACATTTGCCAGATTACCCTTTTCAGAGGCATGTATATGAAAAATGCATGCTACAGGGCTACAGAGGAACAACTGAAACCGAGTAGTAATCACTACAGGCCAGCATCATGAATTTTTCATGTGTATCATTTTAATGGGCTGAACTGGCAACCCTAGTTAGGTGGGACCAGGCCCCATGTCTTTTTAGAAACTATTACCTTATCTAGTTGTGGGTAGATTTTCTTTTAATCCAGTTGTTCTCAATTTTTTTTCACTTGAGGCACCTCTAACACACAGGACTGCAAATGACTGTGACTCCTGTCATCTTCAACTAGCTCCTGGCCAGATGAGGATGGATTAGAATTGTATAGTGGCTATAGTTTGCCCACATCTAGTCTATGCAAAAGCAGCTGTAATCAGAGGCGTAACTAGAAGCCTCCGGGCTCTGGTACAAGAAGTGCCACGGGCCCCCCCTCCCCACCACATTGGCCACCCTGACCACATTGACCCCCTCCACAATGCCCCCATTTCCTACCGGGAGCTCCCGTGTGGTCCTCTTAGTAACGCAAAGCGCTGGGAGATGATGTCATCTCCCAGAGCTCTGCATTACTAGTGCACCGGCGGGAGATTGTGGGCTCCAGGCGGAGGGGTCGCAGGGGGAGGATGGGCCCCTGGAGTGCACAGTCCCCTATAGTTACGCCACTGGCTGTAATCATTATTGGATACAGTATTGTTCAAAACTAATTCTACATACAATTATAATACACTTATCATTTGTGGAAACCCTTACTAAAAATACTGTGTTTGCCTCTGCTATCATTCTCACAGGAGGAAATGTTTGAATGATTCAACCACTGATTGAGCCACTTGTGGTCATGAGTGGAGTTCTTAAGGACCACGTGGTCTGGGGCTGGTGCTCTAGAGGACCATGGCGCTTTTTTTTTCCTTCACCGTTGCATACATTCCCACACTGGTACAAATATTCACACACTAGTACATACATGTGTATACACTAGCACACACATTCACATACTGGCACATACATGCATATGCTAACACACATTCACACACTGGTACACACATTCACACAATGGCACACATAGTACACATATTCACACACTAGTAAATACATTCACACACATTCATGCCCTGGCACACACACATGTATGCACTAGAACACACATGCATGCACTAGCAAACACATTCACACCCGGGCACACACACACATGTATGCACTAGAACGCACATTCTGATGGCTATTTCCAATAAATTATTTTTCCCTTTTATGGAGACAGTGTCCCAATGCCTTCTGCCACACTCTTTCCCTGACATGTCCTTTCCCCTTTATTCTCAGTCAATTTCTGTTGTTCTCACTCCTACCTACCTACCCTTCCCTGTTTCACTGCCTCTTGCCTTCCAATACCTCACTGTCTCCCTGCTGTTATTCTATAAACCAGCATATGATATGCAGACATACTAACTTGTATTATGACTGGTCTGAAGAATACCAGAATGGCCTGGGGGGGGAGTAATGGATGACCTGGGGGAGTAATGGATGGCCTGGAGGGTAAGTTTGTGTGTGTGTGTGTGTGTGTGTGTGTGTGTGTGTGGCGGGGGTGTCCGGGGCTGAGGATGTAATGGGGGGTGGGGCTTATGATGTCATGGGGTTGGGCTTGTGATGTCATGGGGAGGGGCCAGTTATGTCATTGGGCAGGTGGCCCAGACCTCTTGTTGGACCAGGGGCCCTGGGTCCTGTCAGTCCGCCCCTGCAGTCAGCAGTAAAATAAGACAATGTTTAGGTCTCCTACATCAGGAAAGAGCCTTCCCAAAATACATGATATGTAAAATACAGGACTCCAATATCATTTAATCTCCTTGGATGCTAGACACACAGCAACACATTGCAAAGCAATGCATTGAAAACGTCCCTAACATTCAAAGGGCAATGCAAAAATTTCAGATCAGTGCATTTCACACTCCTCTGGTAGTTATGGGTTAAGTGTTTGTTTCCTGTCATCAACATTATCAACAATGGGCCTTATGCAGAATGCAAAAGGTAAATTATCCTAGAACAAGCCACACGCAAAACAGGGGACAAATAAAGCTCCCACTGATATAGTTGGGATCTTTAACCCCTTGGATGCTAGATATGTTCCCAGTGCAATGTAAAACAATGCTTTGGATATATTTCTAGCATCTAGAGGGTTAAAGTCACTTCAAGCTGTTGTAAAGGACATTTGTGTTGCTGTGCTGAGTTCTTATTTGTTATCCCTGCAAGGATCAAATAACCCAGCTCTTGTGTTTTTTTATTTGTTAAAGATACATTATACCAGTGGTAGCCACTAGAAAAGATGAAAGATTCCAAAGTAAGGAGATCTAATGCTCCCCATCTTTAGGCAAGAAACAAAAGCCCATATTTATGAAAGCAAACTGTACAGTAAACCAACTGCACCATAAGGGAACATTCCTAAATTCCCATGCACTTAATCAGCAAATGTCCCCATAGACTTCAGTAGGAATCTTCAAAGCAATGTGTTGGAGACTTGGATAGCATTTAACCCTTTAAGGACCAAAGGGGTGCTTAATACATTGCAAAGCAATATGCAGCAAACCCTGCTGGTCCTTAATGCCTCAAGGACAGCACAGTGGAGTGCTCTGGAGGACCAAGGCACAAAGTTCTGTGACGTGCCAGGACCACCACCGGTCCTTAACACTGGGACAGCTGTGACGGTCCTGGCACATCATCAGTCATTAACAGGTTTAAAGACCCATATAAGTCAATTGGGTAAATGGATAATTTTTATTTGTCCCCCTGGTTTGTTCCAGAATGTCTGCTGTTCTCATTAAATGAGCCTCAGAAAGAAGCAATTATGGGGCAAGTTAACCGCACTGTATGGGACAGATGCAATTTCACCAAATCTTCACGGATATAAATTAAGTTTTTAACCTTTGGAAGGCTAGTGAGTTCTCCCATTCTTTATAAAGCAATTTAAGTTAAACACTAAGGCGTCATAAAGAGGTGATAAAGTAGAGATGACTTCTCTAGTTCGTATGTTATTCTATAGAGCCTATGCACTATGGTCTCAAAGTTGGAGAAATCTTAGTGTATTGGCTCCTTAGAATAACATAGAAACTGCAGAAATGATATCACAGAATATGTCTTCTCTACATTATCACCTGTTTTTCCCACCTTAGTGCATAAACCCTCACGTGTTGGCAACCTCAAGTGGTTAAAAGCCCTATTTAAATAAATGGAAAGTGTCAATTATCCCTTAGGGTGCAGTTGGATTGGTCCAGAATTTTCCTCTTTTATTTTGTGTATATAGCACTTTGTGTGCATTGTCAAATTTAAATATATGGGGAGAAGACCTGGATGCTTTGAAACACAATGGTGTTTTACTTACGTTTTACAAAAGGGTAATTAGTAATGTGCACAAGGGAACTGCTGTTGATGTAATATACTTGCATTCTGCAAAAGTTTTTGATACTGTGCTTCACAACAGGTTACTGCCTAAGTGAAAAGGCTTCAGTTTGGGATGTGATCTCTGTACATAGATTGAAAACTGGTTAAATGAGGCGAAGAGTTGTCAATTGAACCTTTTCAAGTTGGTCTATGGGGTGTCATAGGGTTCAGTCCTGGGCCCAATGCTTTTTAATTTGTTTATTAATCATCTTGAAGTAGGAATTAAAAGTAATGTCTCAATATTTGCTGACACTAAGCTGTGTAAGGAAATAAACACAGAGTAGGATGTTTTTTCTCTGCATAAAGATTTGGATAAACTGAGTGAATCGGTAGAAAAGTATCCGATGAGGTTCAATGTAGATAAATGTAAGTTTATACATTTAGGCTACAAATACACTAAATGGAAAACTACTTGGGGAATCCTTATTAGCGAAACATTTAGGAGTACTGATAGACTTTGAAACAGTATGCAGAATCACTCAGCTGCTGAAAGAGAAAATAGGGTGCTAACTTACATTGAAAGGGGCGTAGATGCACTGGATGGTAATATAATTCTACCATTACATAAATCCTTTGTAAAGCCTCATCTAAAATATAGAGTACTTCTGGGCTCCATTTCTTAAAAAAAGACATAATTGAACTGGAAAAAGTGCAGAAATGTACCACAAAACTGATAAAGAGATTAGAGGAAATGATTTATAACGAGAGCGACTAGCCAAACTGGGTTTGTTTCTATTAGAGAAGAGATGTCTAATGGGTGATATGAATACCATTTACAAATATACCTGAGGTCAGTACAAAGAACTTTCCAAGGAACTATTTACTCTAAAAGTTGAGCAAAAAGCAAGAGGTCATCCGTTAAGACTAGATGAAAGGTGCTTTCGACTAAAACTAAGGAAGGGATTTTTTTATAGTAAGAGCAGTAAAGTTATGGAATTCTTTTCATTGGGATGATGTGCTTGCAGAGACAGTTGGCTTCAAAGCAGAAAGGATGTTGATCGAATGAAATATTCAACAGCCTTTTCGAGTGAGGGAGGAATTGTTTTGCTATTGGAAATGGCTTCAATTACTTTTTTCTTTGCCTTCCTCTGGATCAACAGGGTTCATATGGCATGTAGTGAACTCGATTGATGGATGTCTCTTTTTCTATCATCACCAACTATGTATCAACTGGAGTTATTCTGGAGTAAACAAACTGCACCATAGGGGACAAATAAAAATCCCCGTCAAACCAGCTGCTCCATATAGAAGAACTAAAACTTACCATTAATTTTAATGGGTCTTTTAAAGCGATTGAATTCTAGAGTTACTGTTTGTCTCCTATGGAATTGGTTTGCCATATAATTGCTATAGGTCTTTTTGTGCATATAATCCAGCATGTAAGCACATTGTGTAACTGGGATTATGTTTCAAAGCAGTGAAAAAGTAGAGAGGCCCAGGCTGTAAGCCGAGAAGAGAAAATAGGATACACTTATCAGGTGCAGGATATACTGGAGGGTATCTAGGGCACTCACTCATTATGCAACCCAGAAGGATCCGGAAAGGAGATGTTCCAATCTCACTATTTTCAAATAGAAATCAATACACCATAGTGAGACTGATGCTTGAAGAAGAACTTGATCAGTTCCGTAGCAAACCAGCTGCCCCATGGGGGACAAATAAAAATTGCCCAAATTTCCCTTGGTTTAAATATGGCTTTAGACAGCTTGGGGAGATTCATTTAACGGTGATAAAGAGATGATAAAGCGGAGGTGACTTCTCCAGTTCCTATGTTATTCTATGGAACCTATTCACTAAGATCTCCAAAGGTGAAGAAATCTTAGTGCATAGGCTCCATAAAATAACATAGGAACTGGAGAAGTAATAAACTGGAGAAGTCATGTCCACTTTATCACCTCTTTATCACCACTTAGTGAATCTCCCCCCTTGAAAGCTGCAGAATTCTCCAACACAATGGGGGCTATGCACTAAGGAGTGATAAAGAAGTGCAAAAGTGGAGGTGACTTCTCCAATTATATCACTTCTCCAGTCCCTTGGTTTAAATATGGCTTCAGACTCCTTGGGGGAGATTCATTAAGTGATGATAAAGGGGAGATGCCTTCTCCAGTTCCTATGTTATTCTATGAAGCCTATTCACCAAGATCTCCAGAGCTGGAGAGAACTTAGTGCACTGGCCCCATAGAACAAAATAGAAATTGGAAAAGTTATATCACTGGATTAGACATCTCTACTTTATTACCTCGTTATCACCCCTCAGTGCATCTCCCCCAATGTGTAGGAGGTCTCACCAGCTCACAAAGGGTTAAAAGTCTATTCAAATAATTTTCAATTTCTGCTTCCTGTATTGCGCATTTGGTGTACTTATTTACTCAGTACCCAAAATGCTATATTTCAGAACTTGCGCTGGGTTGGTAACAAGAGTCCTTGCCTTCTATGGGCCTTGTGTATAAAAGCAAATTGGAGGAATTCTGTGCCAAGTCAGATGCAGCAATACATGCACTGGAGATCTCTTTAACCCTTTGAGTGCCAGAGAGGTATCCAACGCATTGCATCGCAATGTGTTGGATACCTCTGGCATTCAAAGGGTTAAGATCAAGCGTTTAGAAGACCCATGTTAAAGGGATAGTAATTTTTCACAAAAAAGCAGCTCCAATTAATCTTCATAGTATTTGAGCCATAGAGAGTGTTATTTCAATACTGTCAGAGTTGTAGTTCAAGAGTAATTGAGTGATAAAGTATCCTCCTCCCACCCCTTTTACCTAGTGTAAGCCACCTCCCCTCAGATGTGTAATATGGTCTTGAGACCAGACAGATCACAGTAAGGGACAATCTTCCTACTGTGAGAACGATGAAAAATCTGCCCCACTTGACGGGTTTTTCAGTTTTTCCCTTATGCTAATTGAAGATTGTCCCTCTCTGGGATCCACCTGGACACCACCCTGCTGCTCTGAGGTGAGCAGTGTTACATCAGTAAAAGGGACGGAGTGGGATACTTTATCTTTCAATTACTCTTGAACTACAACTCTGACAGTACTGAAATATCACTCTCCATGGCCCAAATACTATGAAGATTAACTGGAGCTGCTTTCATTGTGAAACATTACTATCCCTTTAACTCCTTACCGCCCGATGACGTACATGTACGTCCCGAGCGGATGTCCCAGGTGGACAGGGGACATACATGTATGTCTTGGAAGTCATTTAAAGAAATGAAAAAAAATGTTCAGCGGGTGTTAAGTGCCGGCCAAGTGCACGCGGTCGGTCACTAAGGGGTTAAATCAATGGGACTTTTTTTGGTCTTCTGAAGTTCATTTTCTCCAGAATTGCTTCAGTTGCTTTTCCACTCTAGCGCATTTTGTGTGTGTGCATAATAATTTCTAACAAATTTATTTAATTTTCTTTTTACATTCTTTCCTTTATTTTATTAAACAGCAATTAACCATTGGTCTTGCAGCTGGGATACCAAGTCTTGTGGTGGTGATAATTTTAATTGCGGTCCTCATTTACATGAAATGTAAAACAAATCAGGTAATTCATTACATAAAATAAACTGAGAATCAGCAGATGCATGTGAGAATTTGTTGCAGGAACATGCAGGGCCGGATTTGCCATAAGGCAGAGTAGGCACCTTCCTACAGGTGCACGCCACTGAGGGGCTCCTGCCATTGGGATTCTTTTTATTTATTTATTTATTTTTTTAATTAGCCACCTCGCTGACTGCGCAGTGGCAGAACAATAATTCCCCCACCCGGAGCCCACTCTATGTTGCCCTCACATTGCCCCCTCCCGTCTGTTTCCTACCTCCCTGGCAGGACAGGTCTGTGCCTGTCATCTCCCAGTGCCCTGCATTCCTGAATAGAAGACCGCGCGGGAGCTCCAGCAGCTACAGGACTGTACCAAAGGAGGCACAGATGACAGATCTCCTGCCAGGGAGGTAGGAAACGGAAAACGGGTGGAGGTAGGAAACGGACAACTTGGGGGAGGCAATGTGAGGGCAACATGGAGATGGTGGGGGCAAGTTTTACCCGAAGGGGGGCAATGTGAGGGCATCATGTAGATGGTGGGGGCAATTTGGAGATGGTGGTGGCAATGTGGAGCTGATAGGGGGGCAAAATGGAGCTGATGGGGCAATATGAGGGTAACATGGAGCTGATGGGGGCAAGTTGGAGCTGATGGGGGCATGTTGGAGCTTATGGGGGCAATGCGAGGGCAATATGGAGATTTGGGGGCAATGTGGAGCTGATGGGGGCAATTTGGAGATGGTGGGGGCAATGTGGAGCTGATGGGAGGGCAATGTGAGGGCAATATGGAGATGTGGGGGCAATGTGGAGCTGATGGGGGACAAGTTGGAGCTGATGGGGGGCATGTTGGAGCTGATGGAGGGCAATGTGATGGCAATATGGAGATGTGGGGGCAATGTGCAGCTGATGGGGGCAATTTGGAGATAGTGGGGGCAATGTGGAGCTGATGGCGGGAGAGTTGGAGCTGATGGGGCAATGTGAGGCCAATATGGAGATGATGGGGGCAATGTGGAGATTAGGAGCATTGTGGAGGTGTCCAGTGGAAATGGTCAATGGGGGGGTGGCACTTCAGATTTCTGTGCCTACAGGCTCCTGAGATGTAAATCCGCCCCTGGGAACAAGGAAGCTGTGAAAATTGCAGTGAATAGGTTGACTTCTTCCTTTTTGAGGAAAAGCATATAAACAAATGTCAGTGAGACAGTCGTTCTTCACATCATGTTTTTCAGCGGCTACTGGTTAGCTCTGGACAGATATCAGACAGTCAGGTCAGGTTTATGTAATTTGTGCCCACCTGGCTGGATTCTGCCCCATCTAATGGTCACAGAAACTGTGGTAACATATTCACCTGCAGGGGTAGTCAATTTTGACAACACAGCTGTTAGGGACTACAGCTCTCACCATACCCAACCAGACATTGGTTGCTTGATTGAGGAGAGTGGCGTAACTATAGAGTTCACAGGGGTCGCACCTGCGACCGGGCTCGTGCACTCCAGGTGCCCGGCCTCCACCTGCGACCCCTCCGCCTGGCGTCCGCAATCTCCCGCCGGCGCTCTAATAATGCAGAGCGCTGGGAGATTACATAATCTCCCAGAGCTTTGCATTACTAAGAGGACCACACGGAAGCTCCAGGTAGGAGATGGGGGCATTGTGGAAATGGTTAATGTGGTCAGGGGGGCCAATGTGGTGGAATGGGGGGCCCATGGCACTTATTGTACCAGGGTCCAGTGGCTTCTAATTACTCCTTTGGTTGAGGATGACTGGAGTTGTAGTCTACAACAGTTGAAGGTTAACAATTAACTACTATTCACAATGTATTTGATAAATATTCATATGTTACCCTAGCACACTTGTTGGGGAGTTAATTTGAATTATGTATGTATAATAACATTTTAAATGAACAATTATATTATGCTAGTATATATTCATGTATTTTACCTGATGGTTTTCTTTGTCTTTACTTTTATTAATTTGTGTATTTTACTTTGAATTGGGTATTTCAGTTATTTTCTTCTTTCTACTTTCAGTGAGCACCCTCTACTTGCAGACTGTAAAAACAGGTTGCGACTCAAAGCTATCTAGAAAGGATCATACAAATTCTGTGTTTGTCTTAGGATCTATTTACTTTCTATTACTGGTCCAGCTGAAAACCTAGAACAAACACATACAAGCACAGATGGGATTTGTGTGATCTTTTGCAGATGCATTGCTAGATTCTGTTGTATGGAATACATTTTCCACTTGTTTTGTCTCCAGAATTCTGCATTGACTACAATAGGATTTTTCTTAATAAAATCCAATGAATCATTTATCACCCTCCATAGAATCGGTTTTTGGTTGGGTTTTGGGTTGGATTTGGTGGGTTTGGGGTTGAATTTGGTGGGTTTTGGGTTGGTTTTGTTGGGTTTTGGGTTGGATTTGGTAGGTTTTTGGTTGGATTTGGATTGGTTTTTGGTTTGGGTTTTGGGTTGGATTTGGTGGGTTTTTGGTTGGATTTGGGTTGGTTTTGGTGGGTTTTGGGTTGGATTTGGATTGCATCCATATTGTGTCCTTAATGCACCCATATTGCACCCATACTGCGTCCTTAATGCACCCCTATTGCACCCATAATGCATCAATATTGCACCCATATTGCGTCATTATTGCACACATATTGTGTACTTAATGCTCCATATTGCACCCATATTGCGTCCTTAATGCACCCCTATTGCACCCATAATACGTCAATATTGCACCCATATTGCGTCATTATTGCACCCATATGGCATCCTTAATGCACCCCTATTGCACCCATAATGCGTCAATATTGCACCCATATTGCATCATTATTGCACCCATATTGCGACACGTTAACGCATGATATGGGGAATGCGCCATTTGGAGTGATGCGAAATGTAGAATCTGCGTCACTTTATGAAGCAAAACTTTAAATGCGACACTTCAAATGATGCGCCAAAACACATGCATCATTTTATGACTTGAAGCTTTACATGCAACACTTCAATAGTAAACCATAGAATCAAGCCCATAGTTGAATCTAGAGTCTTTTTACAGACTGCAAGTAGAGGGTGATCACTGAAAACAGAAGAAAGAGAACAGTTGGAATATCTGATTCAAGATAAATACATAGAATTAGAATAGCTGGTGAAATAAATTAACAAATGTCTCTAAAACAATAAAAAGTAAACATAAATACTTACAATTCATTTACAAATTAAATTTAGGGGGAAAATTCTTAAAAATGCTAAAAATGCTGCCTATATCCAAGCCATTTTCTGTATAATAAATAGTTTTTGAGAAATTATCCAAATAGAAATGACCCCATGTTGTGTAGGTTCAGCCTAGATTCATTCACAGCAAATGGCTTGGTACTATTGTACCAGCACAGAAGCTAAATAACATGAAGTGCCACACTGTGCCACCATCACAGTAATGGTTACGTACATAAAGATTAATTGCTCAAAAATATTTATATTATGAACAAATGACTAGTACAACATATAGACAGTTTCCAGACCTCCTTAACATTACTATATGTGTTACAATTTAGGCATTTAAGGAAGGAGGCGAGGTGAAGCCATCCATTAACATAACGGGTTGTTGAACTGCTGTCGATGTGGAAGGTACGCCCTCCCTCACACATCACCAGCAGTACAACAGTGCTGAAGTTTGAGAGCATTCTCTCTGCTGCCCACTTGGTCAGTAGGGGAGTGGTAAGGATCCTTCCAGCACCACAAACAGCACCACTTCCTTAACCCTTAGAGTGTCATAGAGACGTGCATTGTGCACCCCTGTGGCACTCAAAGGGTTAAAAATGTACAAACAGTAGACATCATCTCCTCAGCTCTGTATCATGTGGGTCTTGAAGATCCTCCTGCTTAAGCCAGTCATTCATAGAATGATGGTTTGAGTAAGGAGGTATTGGAAGTCAGTGATCGCCTATCTACTTGATAGGTGATCAATGCGAGGGGATCATCAGGAGAGGTCTGATTTTCTTTCTAAATGACATGGACATAGTGCAAGATTAGAGATCCTGTACTATGTATTTTTTTAAATATATCCACGTTATGGGGCAGCATATTTTGGAAATTCTTTGTTTGGGCAGCATATGTCAAATTTTACTGGGGGGATGGGGTACCATGTCAGATTATACTGAATGTTGGATTTCTGCCTGACAACCCCAGCCTTGTTCTTGTTCCCTTGCCCAGCAGTGCCCAATGGGATTTGTGGCTATCAGTGGGCAATGGAACAAGGCTGGGGGAGTCAGACAATGTACATGGGATCTTTGGCTACCAGCGGGAAGGGAAAAAGTCTGGGGGCTAGGCAATGTATGTACATGGAGTTCTATGGCTACCAGTGGGCAAGCGAATAAAGCTGGATGGCAGCTGGTAGCCACAAATCCCCATGGATGCTGCCTGACCCCCAGCATTGCTCCCTTAGGAGCACAACATGTATAAACTATGATACAGAACTGAAGGGATAATTATACACTGCTTGGTGTACTTTTTTTTTTAACCCTTTGAATGCCACGGGGTGTGTGTGTGTGTGTGTATAGTGCACATCCCAATGACACTCAGAGGGTTAAGGGAGTGATGCTGTTTGTGGTGCTGAAAGTATCCTCTCCACTCCCCTACTGAGCAAGTGGGGAAGCAGAGAGAATACTGTCAGATTTCAGGGTTGTCTACTGCTGGTGATGTGTGAGGAAGAACATCCCTTCTACACTGACAGCGGTTCACAACCCTCCCTGCTTCTGATTGATTGAGGATTGTTACTGCATAAGAAACTACAGGGAGATCCCAACTTTGCCACCCTCAGATAGGCGAAGTCGGGACTGTGAACTCCGACAGCAGAGGCTGCTATTGGAGTTTACTGCATGTGGTGAAGTGCCACATTAACATATAAACACACCCGTTTGAATACGATAATGGCTTATTATCCTGCATTTCCATATGGAAATAGGCCATTGTCTATGTGATGAGTGAAATTTGTAAACCTGGTGAATGCATGTCAAATGGATCTTGATGTCTGAAGATTTTTGTTGGACTAATGGGGATATGATTTTGAAGACACTTTATTGTGTACTGTAAGTGTGCCTTTGAGACCACTATGACAGAACATTGACATTATGAGGTCTCTTCAACCTTTAGAACATCTCCCCCCTCGAATGCTAAAGAGGTCTCCAATTAATTTGCTCCCACTTCATTTGCTCCCTATGGTGCAGTTAGTTTGTTGCTGAATTATGCAACTTTTCTTTAACCCTTATGTGTCAGTGGAATGCATAGTATACCTCTTTGGCATTCAAAGTGTTTAGGATCTAAAAGTATATATTTTTTAGTTCCCTATGAACCTAACCATTTGTGTCTTTAAAAAGTGCCAACAGACCAAGCAGCAGCACAGAATTTCCTACTACCTAAAATGTGCTATATGCCCAGTTTTGCTCAACAGTAAATTGATCTGTGCTCCAACTTCTGGTAGCAGAAGTGTTAGTCTGCTCTGGAATGAGGCTTTCAAAGATACTAATTTAGGGCTGGTTAACATACTAGCCAGGGCCAGATTCACATTTCAGGAGCCTGTAGGCACAGAAATCTGAAGTGCCCCCCCACTTGCCATCTCCACAATGCTCCAAATCTCCACATTACCCCCCATCTCCATATTGCCCTCACATTGCCCCATCAGCTCCACATTGCCCCTATCAGCTCCACATTTCCCTCATCGGCTCCATATTGCCCCTATCAGCTCCACATTTCCCTCACATTGCCCCCCATCAGCTCCAACTTGCCCCCCATCATCCCCATATTGCTCTCACATTGCCCCCATCATCTCCACATTAAGCCTCACATTCCCGATCCCCCATCCGTTTCCTACATCCCTGGTGGTCCAGCAGCAGGAGAGATCTGTGCTTCTGCACAGACCCTTCAACTACTGGAGCTCACGCGCGGTCTTCTCTTTAGTAATGCAGAGCGCTGGGAGATAATGTCATCTCCCAGCGCTCTGCATTACTAAAGAGCCAGGGGAGCTTGGAAGCTACAGGTCTGTGTTGAAGAAGGCACAGACCTTACCGCCAGTTTAAAAAAAATAAATTAAAAAAAATATGTATTGATTCCAATGGCAAGCTCCCCTCTATGGGGTGCGCCTGTAGGCAGATGCCTACTCTGCCTTCTGGCAAATCTGGCCCTGATTCTAGCCCAATAGTTCACAGGATGGAAGACAAATTCCTAGAAAAGAAAGTTCTCTGAGAGCTTTTTTCAAGTTATTAATTGCACACAGGAAGTTAAGCATCTCATGTGCCTAAATGTGCAAAAAATGTTATTTACCATATATAAAATGCATTTTCATAGCTTGTTGCACATAATCAGCCATATTGACAAAATTATATTGGAGCAATTCCAATGCCAACCAACTGCATTAATCCTTTGAGTGCAGATGGGTATCCAACACATTGTGTAGATACCCCACTGGTTCTCAAAGGGTTAAAACATGGGAACATACCAAACTGTGAGAGGCACTGAGGACGAATCAAAGCACAATGGTTTGTTCTACTGATAGTCACCTCTCAGAAGCATCAGGTTTTAGCTCTCTAGTTCCATTATAGAGGAGAAATTTCCACATACATATTAGACAAATTCCATAATTATGGGTAAGTTCTATTTGCATGGGAACACCAGATAATCACACATTTACATTTCATCATTGTTGTGCCTCATCAGTGAGGTCTATCTAAGTTTCCTAACCACTCAGAGCAAAGCGTTTACAGGAGGATTACCCTTTACTCTTAGTGAAACCCTCTAAGAGTATTAAAAAAATTACCAAAATGTGAGAGACTCTAATGATAAACACAATAAAAGCACTATGTTTTTCATTGATTTCAGTGGGTGTTAATTTAGCATCCTTTGTGCATTTTTATCGGTCAGTAGTTTGTCACAGTGCAGGAAATAGAATACCAAACTGTGACTAAAAACTAACAACATTAGTTTGGGTTAACACACAACGATAATTGAATTGAGCCCTTGATGAGGCCCAAAAAGGCTGTAATATAAGTCTGGTGTTAGCTGGTACTCCTGTGTAGGGAGAACTTACCCATCATCTTGGAACTGGACTGCCCTTTTGGGAGGGATTAGTCTAATATGAATGTTGAAATTTGTTCTCTCTATTGGCACTAGAGAGCTAAAACACAAGTGCTGACTAGTCATAGTACAAGCTATATGAATTTGCTAATCAGTTACATGCGGTGGCTAGTAACACGCTTTAATGACTCTCTTCTTATGCATTAAATTAGTGTCTAGCAAACCTAGGCTTTGACTCCCTAATCCATGGAGTATAATTGAACAGTACAAATGAACACTAGTGACCCGTTGATGTATTGATATGGGGCTCTATGCACCATATGAATATATCCAAGGTACCAAAAACATGAGTGAAACAAAAAAATAAAATAAATTAACCTTTGAGTGCCAGTGTTGTACGCAATGCATTGCAGGGTGCTTCTGCACCATGGGCTTCCTCTTTAATTCATCTTCTCAAATGTTCTTTCTTCTTTCCTCTTCTTTTTCTTCTTCTTTCAAGTTTCTTGAGTCTCTATAAAAGAAAAATAATCCGTGAAATTCAATGCCCCTGTAAAGTCTTTCTGCCTCTGCCAGGACAAAAAAAAAATCCCCATTTCTGTGCCTTTAGGGGCCATTGCCCGAATCAAACTGAGGGAAGTTTGAACAGAGACTAGCTTTTATATGGCCAGTCGGTGTTCAGATTTGTTACAATGCTTCTATTGGCTGGGATGTGGAGTTGCTTAGGGCATGGATTGTGCCCTGCAGTAACCGCGCCATCAACTTCTAGCTGGAGGGGTCACAAATGCACGTTTCATCATCCCTCCAGCTATTCAATGATTGGCTAGCTGGAGGGATGAAGAAACATGGAGCTTCGTGTCATCAGCAAAGACTGAGACATCACTTTCAATTCACACTTCTAGTTCATTTATAAACAAATTAAAAAGCATCAGGCCCAGGACTGTACCCTGTTACAACCCACTTACAACTTTAGACCAACTGAAAAGGTTCCATTTACAACAACTCTTTGCCATGTATCATTTAACCAGTTCTCTATCCATGTACAGAAATCACCTCCCAGACCAAAGCCTTTTAATTTATGCAGTAACCTGTTGTGAGGTACATTATCAAAGGCTTTTGCAAAATCCAAGTATACTACATCTACAGCAATTCCCTTGTCCAAATTATTACTTACCTTTTCTTAAAATGCAAGTAAATTAGTTTGACATGATTATGCTTCTCATAGCCTCTCACATTTTGGTATTTTTGGAGGGGATGGTAGGAATTGTAATCTCCAACAGCTGGAATGATAACGGTTGCCTATCCTTGTACTATATACAACATATGGAAATTCCACAAAGTTCAATGATTTAACCCTTTGAGTTTCAGAGGGATAATCAGAGTTGTGCTGTATAATGCATTCCACACCCACCTCTATAACACCAGAGAGTTAAATGGCACTTTTATCCCCTTGTGAAGCAATGTGTTAGACACTTCTATTTCATTCAAGGGCTTAAAATTATGATTTACATTGGACTTCCAAATAATAACCACAATGTTCCTTTACCTCCTATAAATTTTGCCCTTGTACCTTTGTTCAAGAAATAAAATGTTCAGTCAGTCCTAGATGCCACTTCCATGGATGCAGACATGACAGTTGCTAGCTGGACCACATGACCTTAAACTATGCCTCCTGCACATGGTAATCTTCACCGTTTAAGGACCAAATGGGTGTGCAACACATTGCTTCACAATGCTTTGTGTATCATTCTTGTCCTTAAAGGGTTAAGTAGTCTCATGTACTCTGCCTGCATCAGTTTAAAAAATTGCAAGTACCTGTCATACCACCTCCATGGACATGGCATCTGGGGTTGATTGAAGATGTTAGCTTTTGAACAAATACAAAGGCAAAATGTATTGAAGCCATTAGGGTTTTCTGAACATTATTACTGGGAGGTATTACTTCTCCTTTAAATGAATAGTAGTGTGGAGAATCTTTGTATGCCTGCTATGGTGAAGTTGTATTTGACCCTGAAGGGAAAAAAAATAACTGATTAAAGCTTCTCTTTTTCAGTCTAAACAAAAGGAAACGAATACAGTTGGTGATAATTCATATGAGACATCCATTTCAATGCCATCAATGCCTCGTGCCAGAGTCTCATATGTGCATGATAATGAGTATGATGATATTGCCAATACCACAAACAATAGTGTTTATGAAACTGTTATGCCACGTTATGAGTATGAATATGAAACCATATTACCTACAAAATGAACTATTAGTATTGGCTGCTGATCTGGCACTTACTTCACAAATTACCAGGCAAAGCAAATACACCCCTTTCTCCTACACAAGAAAAGACTCCGGCAACTGCTTGGGTAAGAAAATGCCACAGCATTTATGAAAATTAACAATAACTAAACAATGTCTGCTTCCTGACATATTCCAGGGGCATGATAGTACACACCCAAACTAAGGTTCTCTGCCTTCACCCGAGGTGTTAGCCAAAGGATGAGACTAACACGCTAAAGACCTTAAGGGCTTGTTATCCCTGTGATGTTTCTGGCATGAAATCAGGAAGCAAAATATCCAGCAACACAGCAAGGAATATTTATAAACATGGACAAAACCTACCACCTAGCATTGAAACCCAGCAAGCATCCCTAGAAGCCCACAACAATCTACCTTTAAAAACCCAAGACATACAGGCTGCTTACTCAACTATGGCTGTATACTTAGAAGATCTAGATAACAGATCTAGACACAACAGTATCAGACTCAGAGGTACTACTTGAAATTATACAAAGAGCTCTCCATAGGAAACCTCCTTCTACAAATGATATGTGTGAATAATCTGAGAATAATGATAACTTACATTAGATTTAAAGATGATAATACTGAGAGATGTCATTCTTAAACTCCAATCTCTCTGCACCAAGGAAGCTTTTATGGCAGCTGCCCATTGGTTAAACCTGACATGGAAAGAGATCCAACCTGAATTATTCTCCGACTTACCACCTAGTCCCCTCTCCAAGTGAAGTGAGATAAAACACATTACAGAAGCTCTATCAACAATCCATCTAGTGGCCGTAAACTCCTTGACAACCTGCAGATCCCCTGCCTCATGCAAGCTGCTCCTCCTCCCCCCATACTTCTGTTGAATGAAGTTACAGTGAACCAATACACTAGATGATCCATCTACATAACCTGTTCCAGAAACTGAATTCCACTGGGATATATAGAATTGGTCCTGAAAGTTTACAGTTGATATTCCTTATAGAGGACTGATTATCCTTCAAAGCTGGACCCTTTTCAAATTCTTTTCACATCTAATGTTACCTTTAATAATTTCTAAATTGTTTTCTCGCATGCCTATATAATATTCATTATTGCCTTCTTCTTTGCAGGGTCCTGGTACTTATGTACGTTACTATCTGTTGATAGTTCTCATATTTGCCCACTTTTGGGTTTGTTATTATTAACAATATTTTACACTCATTTTTTCTATTAACCAGAAAGGATGTGTTTTGTGTAATATGTTTATACTTTTCAGTAATCTACTTCTTTTCCCTACTTCCCTTCTATGTCTTTCTATCTTTCTACAGTAGGCCTTGACAATTGGACTTCCCCCACGAACACCTGGGTGGCCTAGAATTAGCTCTGGAGCCCAACCATGGTCAGGTCTAATTTACAATGCCATATCTTTACACATCCACACTACTCACACAATGAAGCATCCCTCACTCCCACACCTCATAACCTTGTTCTGTAAAGTATTTCTCATAACTACAATGGGCTCTAAACTCTCCAATTAAGAGACGTATGGCATTTTTCTGGTTCACTAAATTAAACGCAGATATACTCTTTTCAGAAGAGACCCACTTTTCTTGTAGGTCTTCCCCATAATTATTTTCTAAAGACTTTCCCTGTTAATTTTTCATGCCAGTCTCAACTAAGTCTAAATAATAGATGAGAGTTGGTACCGTGTTAGCCGTAGAAATACAGGATGCAAAATTTTTTTGTAAAGTTGATACCTTTATTGGCTAACTAAACAGATTTAAAATGCAAGCTTTCAAGACTTCTTAGGTCTCTTCCTCAGGCATGTTATACAGATAAATATGAAAACTTCTCCCTTAAATACAAGTACACATTACATTGTTTATAATAGAAATCAGATAAGAACGTTAGTCCAGATACCAATTCCTTGATCAGTCAATGGTAGAGGATGTGATTTAAATAGCATTCTTCCTCTGGGTCCAGGTATTTATGATTCCAGAGGGACTGTCGTAAAAGTTAATTCACCATTAAGTACTGTGTCAGGAATTCTCTGTCCCTGTTCATGCCATAGGTCAAAGAGTCAAATTGTAACATTAATTTTACCTCCCATAACTTTCTGTCCCTCTGATTGCGAAATTGTCCCATTAGTACAGTCAATTTAATATCCCTGATACTGTGCCCACTTTGGCAAAAATGTTCTCCCACTGGTGTCTCTGTCTTTTTGTTGTTAATGCTGTACAGCTTTTTATGTGGGGGAAACAGGACAGAAATTACATAAGAGGTTTAATTCCCACAGATCCAGCATTAACAACAAAAAGACAGAGACACCAGTGGGAGAACATTTTTGCCAAAGTGGGCACAGTATCAGGGATATTAAATTGACTGTACTAATGGGACAATTTCGCAATCAGAGGGACAGAAAGTTATGGGAGGTAAAATTAATGTTACAATTTGACTCTTTGACCTATGGCATGAACAGGGACAGAGAATTCCTGACACAGTACTTAATAGTGAATTAACTTTTATGACAGTCCCTCTGGAATCATAAATACCTGGACCCAGAGGAAGAATGCTATTTAAATCACATCCTCTACCATTGACTGATCAAAGAATTGGTATCTGGACTAACGTTCTTATCTGATTTCTATTATAAACAATGTAATGTGTACTTGTATTTAAGGGAGAAGTTTTCATATTTATCTGTATAACATGCCTGAGGAAGAGACCTAAGAAGTCTTGAAAGCTTGCATTTTAAATCTGTTTAGTTAGCCAATAAAGGTATCAACTTTGCGAACTAAGTCTAAAGGCACTGGTATTTTTGTGCATTTTAAACTGTCCTTTTCCCTCTCCCGAACACTTGCTAACACTGAGGGTAGTTTAGAAATTAGTCATGGCACCTTGAACACACAATGTATTATACACACACAACCATCTGTTCTCCCAAGAACCACAAAAACTATTTTACCAAACCTTTTTTTAAGTACAGACTTTGCCCACTACCACAATCGTAATTGGATATGACTTCAGCACAGTTTTTCACAACAATTTAGATAAATTGAGTGATATTCTGACCCCCCCACTTCCTCTGACATGAAAAAACTCAAGACACTTTTAAGATCCTCAGGGTTGGGAGGTATATGGAGGGAAAAAGATCCTACGGAAGTGGATTTCACTTTTTTCTATTAATAGATAGACTTTATTTTTGCTAGCCAAACCACTTGACACAACTTACTACATTCTCAAATTATGTCAGTGCCTTGGTTTGCCCATTCCTTGGTCCTCACTTCCATGGATGCCCTATAAGCCCATGATACTAAACAATTTATCGCTAACCATTCCATTAATTGTTCTCCAAATTTCTGAAGCTCTGTTGGAATTTTTCACACTGCACAAACATGCAGTAGATGATCCCTTTGTTTGAGAAACTTTATTATTCTTGTCTTCCCAACAGTAAAGACAAAGCCTAGCAAATTATATTCATGCCTACTGAGCTCTTTCTAAACAGCATAAAAGCTCACTTTCACACACTATTCTACAACAAATCACATCTCTACAAGCCAAGATTAATGCCATTGTGGTGACTGATACTGAAAGGGCCATGAAATGGACTGACCAATGCTTTATCTATATTGCAATAAGGCACACAATATGTTAGTTAATAAACTTAAAAACCTTCAAATTTGTAATAGCATCCTTACCCAAAATACTCATCAAATACCTTCTCCTGACGAGTCCCATCCAACGTTCTACCATACTTTAAAAATAGCAATATTCCTTATCTCACCCAAAATCCAAACAGCAGGTAGGAACGGGACTCCCCCTACTTTACTCATATTGGCCCCGATTCAAATGTTTGTGTTAAAAAAAAACGGTCAGGCAAAATGGACACCGACCAACAAAAGAAAATGTCTGTCGGTATTCAATTATACTAAAAGCATAAAGGATGTTAGACCACAGAAAAGGTCTTGTTGGGCAAACATCTGTTTTGTGCATTAAGCTCCCAAAATGCCACTAAATAGTGGCAATATTGCGAACTTCACTGTAAAAAAAAACTGTGTTAAACTTACCTGTCTCCACTGTCTTTCTCCTTCTGTCTCCATTCTTTCTTCTCTTCTGTCTTGTATGTTCTTTCTTCTAGCTGTAAAGAAAAAATAAGAGTATGAATACAAGTTTTGCTGAAATATCCCCCACGCTAATACATAGTTTAACCCATTGAGTGCCAGAAGGGTATACATCTCTGGGACTCAAAGGGCTAAACCATATATTACTGTTAGATGCAACATAAATATGCCTCTACTTATTACAATATGTCCAACTTGGTCAAAATAAAGATTCCGAAATGTCAGAATAAAATACTTAGCTTTATGTTTCCTATCTCCGCCTCTTTGTGCTGCCGTATAGCTTTTGGCAGAGACAATAATGTGTGGCACAGTCCCCCCTGTCCTTTACCTCATGGGCCGTTGCCTGTTCCACACTGAGGAAAGTTGAATAGAGACTGTTTTTATATATGGGCAGTCTCTGTTCAAATTCCCTGACAACTCGAAGCTGATTCGCAGGGCGTAAGCACATCCCAGCCAATGGCTGTGAAGGATTTTGAACAGAGACTGCCCATATATAAAGGCAGTCTCTGTTCAACTTCCCTCAGTGTGGAACGGGCATCGGCCTGTGAGGGAAAGGACGGGAGGGGGAGACTGTGCCACACATTACTGTCTCCTCTGCCTACACGGCTTCTCTCTGATCTTAAGCATAAATTCCCATTTAAGTGGACCAATATTGAGCTCTCTTACTTGGGTATACGCCTCACAACACACCTGTCCCAACTTCATACTGCAAACTTTCCCCCACTTCTTTCCTCTCTACAAAGTGACCTTGTCACGTGGGAACCCCTATACATATCATGGTTTGGGAGAATACAAGATTTAAAGATGACGATCCTGGCCAAGATACTTAAACCTTTTCCAGACATTACCGATAAAATTACCCATGTCCTTTTTTCACTCACTTAATAAATTATTAACTACTTTTATTTGGAGGCCCAGAAAACCTTGACTCAAGCTTTCGATTTTCTTATGCCATCACTCTTGTAGCGGCTTAGGCCTCCCAAACTTGCCCAAATATCACCAAGCTGTTCTGCTTTTCTGTTCCTGACTGGATACAAAACTCGCACCACAAGACCTGGGTCCACATCGAACTATCACATTTACTAACCAAAGACCCGGTTACTGAATTTCTCCTACCCTTAGCCAATAGATCGAGTTCTTTCTCCTCTCATTTCTCCAGTGCTATCCTTAGGAGTTTCGTGTTCACGCAGAGGCACCCTACTCTCCATTCCCTTGCCTCTATCTCGTATCTTCTATGACTACACTTCGTCACAAACATTGGAGGCCTCCCAATTTCCTTTGTTGTCTGCTGTCCCCAATATTTGCATCATGGACCTTATGTCCAATGGCCAAATTCTCCCCTTCGAGACACTAAGCTCCCGTTTTAATCTTCCCCCGAAAGAGATTTGGAGAAACCTTTGATTAAAACATTTTCTCCAATCATCTAGGTTACAACCCTCCTCTTCTCGTGCCCTTAGTGATCTTAATAATTTGAGAAGCTCTTCCACAAAGATTACCCCGTAAAAAAATGGTTCTTGATGGAAAAGTATAATTTCCTTAACTATTTTTTGTGACTCCAAACCAGCTTATGCTATTAAATGGGAACAGGAGCTTCGATTTTCCCTTCACATAGACGAATGGAAACTCATATGGTCCACTATATCTAAATCTTCCCTCTCCTTCCAGGTGCTTGAGATGAATTACAAAATACTCTTTAGGTGGCACATTACACCATCCAGATTATATGCTATTTACCTTTCTTCTAGTGCATCTTGCTGGAGATGGTCAAATACCAGGGGCACACATCTGCACCTGTGGTGGGATTGTCCGGTTATCCAACCTTATTGGGACTCTTGCATCTCCACCATTAACTCAACCCTGAAGACTCATTTACAAAAACTCCCTCTCCAAATTATTTTTTTCAAAGACCTCTCGCATCTCACCCTGTTGTAGAATATTGCTTTTCACTGTGCTTAATGTGGCTAAGGCATTGATCCCTCTCCACTGGAAGCAGGCATCTGCTCCCTCGCATTCTGAGTGGAAAGCTAGAGTAGAGGATCAAATTCACCTTAAGTGGATGACCCTGATTAATAAGGGTATTACTGCAACACAATTCGGTCCCTACTCCAGACCTGGTTCCTAGCTAGTTCAACTCCTTAGTATGCTCAGTTGCCAATATTCTACTTCCAAAGATAATAAAGGAGGCACCGCGCACAATTAATATTCTACTTCTGATGTGAATCAGACTTCCCTTCTGCTATTCTACACTCATGGGTTCAGCCATATTACCCCCAGCAGTCGTGTATCTACTTCTTGTCTACCCTTCTCCCTCTTCTCTTTTCTGGGCCCCATGCGGCCCTATCTTTCCCATCCATTTTTGAAATAGTTATTTTTATATCTTGCGATCTCGCCTCTGCTAAAGAGCCGCCGGCTGATCTGTGGACCGGATTCCAAGTCTGTCAGCTAGATCGCAGACTGGGCTGAAACAACCAGTGGGAGGAAACTTTACTTGCCAATATCTCTCAAACCATAAAGGTTTGAGAGATAAGACTTATATCGTTTTTAATGTTTTATTTCACAGCTACAAAATAAAGTAAAATAAATTTTAAGTATTACTATCACTTTAAGTACTCCAAGTTAATGAGTACGCCAGCAGCAGCAATAAACAGATAGAAATCAGTACATGGACAGTAGCTGCAATATTTGTATCAGTTTGTGAAAACCTAATCAGACTAATGTTCATAGAACAAGATGGGTCAATATTGGGGGTAGATAATGGAGAGGTGTGATAGTCAATTAATGGGGAGATAATATGTAGAAAAAGATGGCCCTTACTGGAGAGCAGCTTTGAGTGTGTGCTACAATACAATAAATGCAGAGCTTTGCTTCCGGCTCTCAACCCAGTGTTGGTGACCTCTTACTTAAGATCCATGGTATGTCTTTACATATCATCAATTATCCCGATTGAAAGCTTACTCTCTCTCTTTCTCTCTCTCTCTCTCACTGTCCTCCTCCCATCTTGTCCTGTTCTACAGGCTGGAACAGTCCTGTGTTCATCTTCACATTTGGCAGGAGAGTTCTCAAGCACTTTTCAGAGCTCTGTTTGTGCCTTCTTCAAGTGCAGGCCTGACCAGGTTCAAGTGCCTATGTTTACATCCTTCCCCTTCACCTGACCTTTTTTCCTGTATCTAGCAGGGAATCCATTCCTCATCAATAGAGGTTAAGACAAAATACAATACTGTGCAAAAGTCTAAGGCAGGTGTGAAAAAATGCTGTAAAGTAAGAATGCATTAAAAAATGCCTTATCAATTAACAAAATGTCTATTGAGTGAACAGAAGAAAAATCTAAATCAAATCAATATTTGATGTATTGTTTTTGATGCTTTCCAAAACATCATCAATTTTTCTAGGTACACTTGCACACAGTTTGTTAAGAAACTCGGCTTGTAGGTTGTTCCAAGCATCTTGGAGAACTAACCTCAGGTATTCTGTGGATTTAGGCAGCCTCAGTTGTTTTTCTCTCTTAATGTAATCCGAGTCAAACTCAAAGACGTTGAGATCAGGTCCATCACTTCCAGGACTCCTTGTTCTTCTTTACACTGAAGATGGTTCTTAAAGGGATAGTATTACTTCAAAATTACTATCCCTCATATCGTAGCCCTTAATAAACTGAGTTAAATGACACCAGCGGCATCTCTCAAACCTTTATGGTTTAAGAGATAGCCGCTTTCAAAGTTTCCTCTCCCCTGCTGTCAGCTTTCTGCTGCCAGCAGGGGAATCCGGTCCCGGGACAGGCGGAGGCTCTTAAACAGAGCCGATATCTCGTTATGGAAGGAAAAATGATTCATTGAAACAGTCTTCTACGTGTGCTTGGTTACCAAGCACACGTAGAAGACTGTTTCAATGAATAATTTTTTCTTCCATAACGAGATATCGGCTCTGCTGAAGAGCCTCTGCTTGATTCAGAGACCGGATTCTCCTGCTGGCAGCAGAACGCTGACAGCAGGGGAGAGGAAACTTTGAAAGCAGCTATCTCTTAAACCATAAAGGTTTGAGAGATGCCGCTGGTGTCATTTAACTCAGTTTATTAAGGGCTACGATATGAGGGATAGTAATTTTGAAGTAATACTATCCCTTTAATGACTTTGGCTGTATGTTTAGGGTCGTTGTAATGCTGCAGAATAAATTTGGGGCCAATCAGATGCCTCCCTGATGGTACTGCATGATGGATAAGTATCTGCCTGTACTACTCAGCATTCAGGAGACCATCAATTCAGACCAAATCTCCAACTTTATTATGCAGAAATGCAGCCCCAAACTTGTAAGGAACCTCCGCCATGTTTCACTGTTGCCTGCAGACACTCATTCTTGTACTGCTTTCCAGCCTTTGGCGAACAAACTGCCTTCTGCTACAGTCAAATATTTAAAATTTTGACTCATCAGTCCAGAGCACTTGCTGCCATTTTTCTGCACCCCAGTTATTGTGTTTTCATTCATAGTTGAGTCGCTTGGCCTTAATTTTTGCATCGGAGGTATGGCTTTTTGGCTGCAAGTCTTCTGACCAGACTTCTCAGGACAGTAGATGGGTGTACCAGGATCCCACTGTTTTCTGCCAATTCTGAGCTGATGGCACTGCTGGACATCTTTCAATCATGAAGAAATGAAGCATGATGTGTCTTTCATTTGCTGCACTTTTGTTGGTCAACCACTGTGTCTATGGTCCTCAACATTGCCTGTTTCTTTGTGCTACATTAAAAGAGCTTGGACAGCACATCTGGAAACCACTGCCTGCCTTGAAATTTTTGCCTGGGAGAGACCTTGCTGATGCAGTATAGCTACCTTTTGTCTTGTTGTGCTCTGTCTTGTCATGGTGTAAGACCTTTGACATTAAACTGTCTTCAGCAAACTCACCTTATTAGCTGAGTTTGGCTGTTCCCAGTTTTATTCCTCCTGCACAGCTGTTTCTGTTTAAGTTAATGATTGTGTTTCAACCCACTTATTAAATTGATGATCATTATCACCTGTTTGGTATAATTGTTTAATCATGCACCTGACTATATGCCTACAAAATCCCTGACTTTGTGTTTGTACAAGTGTACCTAGACGAATTGATGCTGTTTTGAATGCAAAGGTTGGTTACACCAAATATTGATTTGATTTAGATTTTTCTTCTGTTCACTCTCTATCACTCTCTAGGAACCTCCTCTTGAAACATGGTCTTAGGTTTAAGCCAGTGTAGCCAAAAGCTTAAAGGTATAGTAATACTTAAAATGTAAAAAATGTACAGTGGTGCTGTTGCTACACCATCCAATGGACTGCTCTGGTCTGTAGACCATAAATCTCCATATGCTGGTGTAGCAACAGCGCTTCTGTAAATTTTCAGGCCACTGTAATATTGCACCTAAAATATTCAAGTTTGAGCCGTTATAATTTTTTAATAAAATATCTCTTAGCAGTGGGAGTACCCTTGTTTTACTCAGGGGGATAAACCCTACAACATTTATTTTTTACATTTTAAGTATTACTATTCCTTTAAATTGCATTGTTAATATAGAGCCTACAAAATCCAGTACCGTTCGTATAAAGGTCCATCTCAACTCCATATCATATAACCAAACCAATCCCCCCTGAGCTTTAGGTGTTGCCAAAGTATCAGAGATATGTTCCATATATATGATGGTCTTGTCAGTTTGCTGAAATCTTTTGGAGAATGCTATTTGCCCTCATCTGTTAAATCACTAAATACCACTTACCCTTGAATCCTTGGAGGGTCTTCCCAAGTCTCAATGCTTCTTGATTTCACATATCCTCTTAGTAGCTAGAAATCAACTGACCTCATCATGGAGAAAAACGACTGACTTTACGATATGCCCTTAAGCGTGGCATCTGGAAAATGTTCGTTATGGAAAAACTGACTGCTCAACTATCCCTTTCACAAACCAGACTCCAGATGATTTGGAGTATTGGCTAAACGTCACAAGATGTGTCCCATGACACACTTGAGCTATAATCCCTGTCTAATTATTCAATACCAGTTCTCTCTCTCCATCTGGTATGGACTCCAAGGTCTCTCTCTTTCTTTCCCAGATATTTCCTTTTCCTATTCATCTCTTTCCTCTACCGTCTATTCTTCCTTCTTTCCCCCCCCCCCAGTTTTTTCTTTTTCAACTTGGCTTTATAACTATGAGATGTCTTACAGCAACTACTGATCATATACTTAGTATGCTTGTTTTTGTACACCCTACTAACTTAATCCCCTGTATCCTTTACTATAAACTGAATAACAGATCAAGTAAAAATATTTAGTTGTTCCCATCAGTCAACCCCATAGTGCGAGCAGTCAATAAATGTCCCCTTTGTGCTGTATTTGAAATTATTCTCTCTAAACAAGGGAGGGTTTGATGTGGTCCTCCAAATGGGTTAGACCATAACTCCTATCATCCTCAGCCGGTCATTGGCCAGCTGAAGATGATGCGAGTTTTAGGCCAACAACAAATGGAGGGCTGTAGATTGACAAATCTGGGACAAAACTAATTAACCATTTGAGTGCCAGGGAGGTATCCAACCATTTGATACCTCCCTGGAACTCAAAGGGTTAAAGTGCCTCAAGAGGGACCATATAACAAATCTAGGAGTTAAGTGCAGATGCAGCGCATGCACAAAATTGGCACAGTAAAGTAAAATATCACCAAAAATTAACTCCTATAAAAATGATGATTTGCACTTACATTTTTGTCAGATAGTGACTCTTATGGAGCGATGCAGGAAATGTGCGCAATCACTATTTCCCATGTGAAAACCGCTAGGGAATAGGTTTGTGCATGATTTTGTTGTATTGCGCATGACAATTCAAGATTAGCGAACGGCTGCATATATTTATTTTTTTGTGGACGTGGCTAAGATTAATGAATCTGTGTCAGTGGAATAGCGAATGCACCTAATGCAGGAACTGCTATTGCAAATGAATTTATACGTCTGTGTACTGTTGTTGTAAAATGGAATTTTTCATGCGCAATTCAAGAAGCGTTCAGTATTTAGCTTCCTGGATTAAAATATGCGCAAAATCTATCTGCGCACAAAAATGCCTTTATCTGATGCGAACGTTTCTTGCATCGCGCCACTAGTGTTTGTTTAAAAAGAGAGCAGACAAGTGGGTGTGGTGTTAGAAAGTACCACATTTTAATAGATACATTAAATACACTTTATACAGGAAAAAACTACAAGAATTTTCCGACATCTAGTTGTATCGAACACTAATGAAACTAATCTCCTTGTGCATTACTTATTTGCTAATTATTATAGTGCAACTCCTTCTGTTCTATGTATGTGTTAAATATTTAGTGCTTACAAAAAGGTACAGATGCTAACATTCTGTTGAATATGCTATTTATTGAAATTATGATAGCACCTGTTTTGTACATGCCATTATAAAATATTTATTTAATGCCTCCATTATTTATGCATTGTGATTGCTGCAGTGTATAATATGTAGCACTACACCTTGTTTTTGGAATGCAAACCATAATTTTACCATTCATATAGTGTAAGGTAAATTGTTCTTTTGCAAAAATTCACCTTTTTCTTGGGTAGCAGGTAGCTCAGGGATGGACAATTTGAGGCCCTCCAACTATTGCCAGACGACAGCCACCATCAATCTGACAGGAAAAGATGGGTGTTGTAGTCCGGCAGCAACTGAAAGGCTTCACATTGCCGATCACTGAAATAGCTTGTGCTTTTATCCAGCGGCTAAGGAAATTCTTTCTGAGGGGGGAAACAACCTCTTCTCCCGAGTCCAACTTCATACATTGCTACATGGAGACTACATATACAATAAAAAAGGGGAACAAATCTATGGCAATTAATCTGCACCATAACAGTTCAGTAAGGCTACCAATTAATTTAAACTACCGTACAATCTCAGGTATAATACGCACCTGTGTAAAATACACAGGTGTATATTAAGCCCAAGATTTTAAGGGAAAACAAGAGTGCCTATGTATAATACGCACCCTTGTTTCCCCCCTTACTAAAAAATGAAGTTAGAGCTTCCAGCTCCCTCCCTCTCCCAGCGTGATCCGGTGACAAAGTAAAACTTACTTCTTGAGGCTGCATTCAATATTTTTATGGTGTATCTGAAAAAGATCCCTCTCTCCCATCTTCCCTGCGGGCTGCAGGGAGGCAGATGCATGCGTACTGCCCGCAGGGAAGATGAGTGAGAGAGATCTTTTTCAGATATGCCATAACAATATTGAAGTTCAGCCTCAAGAGGAAAGTTTTACTTTGTCACCGGACCGCGATGCAGAGCCGCCAGCTGATCCCAGGAGAGGATTCCCCTGCTCTCAGGGAACTTTGAAAGCGGATACCTCTCAAATCATAAAGGTTTGAGAGATGCCGCTGGTCTCATTTAACTCCTTTTTTTACTGGCTACAACATGAGGGATAGTAATTTTTAAGTATTACTATCCCTTTAAAGTGGATCTATCACATATAGAGAAGTAATGCTCATTAGTTAGAGCATTTAGCGAAAAAGTTTAACATGTTACTCATTTTTTTTTTTAATTATCTGCTCAAAAATTAAACGGATAGTAATGTTTCACAAACACAGCAGCTCCAATTAATCTTCATAGTATTTGATCCATAGAGAGTGTTATTTCATTACTGTGAGCATTGTAGTTCAAAAGTAATTGAATGATAAAGTTTCCCCCTCCCGCCCCTTTTACCTAGTATAAGCCCCCACTCCTCAGATGTGGAATCCAGTCCATAGACCAGACAGCTCACATCAAGGCACAATCTTCTTACTGTGAGAACAATGAAATCCATGCCCCCCTTGACAGGTTTTTCAGCTTTTTCCCTTATCTAAATTGAAGATTGTCCCTCTCTGCAATCTACCTGAACATTCCCTGCTGCTCTAAGCTGAGCAGTGTTACATCAGTAGAAAGGGTGGGAGGGGGATACTTTATCATTCAATTACTCTTGAACTACAACTATGACAGAATTGAAATAACACTCTCTATAGCACAAATACTATGAAGATTAATTAGAGCTGCATTTATTATGAAACATTACTATCCCTTTAATGTTTAAATCATGCCCAGCAGCCTACTTCCAGCTTGCAGCACTGCCTCTGCTCCCTTCCCACTACCCAGCATCCTCCGATGATGGAGGCTTTCTTTCTCTAAGTTGCAGCAATTTCATTCGCAGAGATCAATAGCTAGCTAATAAGATCGCTCCAGCTTAGAGACAGACAGCCTCCATCATCGGAGGATGCTGGGTAGTGGGACGGGAGCAGCTTCTGTGCGGCAATCTGCGGTAAGCGGAAGTAGACTGCTGGGCACTTTTTAAATATTAATTTTTGCGCAGATAACGGGTTTTTTCTTTTTTAAATGAGTAACATGTTAAATTTTTTCGCTAAATGCTCTAACTAATGAGCATTACTTCTCTATATGTGATAGATCCACTTTAAGAAAAAACACTAAGAAAATTGGCTTTAATGAAGACATATATTATATAATAACTGTGTACAAGGAAAAGCCAGCTCCATGGCATTTTTATTATTTAAGATGGTGCTCATTAGTTATTTACAAACTTTGTCAATGTTCTTTGTATCTGTACTCATCATTGCTGAAAAGAAGTCCCGGAATGGACCTTTTCACTTTCGGAAATTAGGTAAACCGAAGCCGCCTTATTAATACTTACACAATGGCCTTATATCATGAAATAGAGAAGATTTACTGATATACAAAGAGTGTTTTACATTTATTGTAATTGCATGTCATTTTCAAATGTATGGTAATAATGCAAATAAATAATTTTTATTAAATTTTTTTGGATTAATTGGTACATTTTTCACCACCTCCCTAAAGTCCACAAGCCAGAGCGACCACCAAGGGGACGGCCCATAGTCTCTGGTATAGGGTCTCTCAATGAGCATTTGTCAGAATTAGTAGATTCTTATCTACAGCCTTTGGTCACATGTCTGACGAACTACACCAGGGACTCTGGGCACCCCTTGGCCATGTTGTCCAGTTTATCATCAGAATCAGGACCAGCTTGGGGCTCTATGGATGTGGTGTCATTATATTCTACTATATCACATCATTTGGATTAAGAGCAGTAGAATGTTATTAATCAATACACTGATTATTCAGAAGATTTAAAGGGTTTCCTCCTGGATGCTATTAAATTTTCGTTGGAGAATAATTTTTTTATGTATGATGGGGTATATTACCTTCAAAAGAAAGGCACCTCAATGGGTGCAAAGTTTGCTCCGTGCTTTGACATCATCATCTACATGGGATGGTTTGAAGATATTTACATCTATGGAGACAATAATAAGTTCTGCCCATGCATTAGACACTATAAAAGATATACAGACGATTTACTGTTTGTTTGGCAAAGCATGGAGCAACCATTTTTGGCCTTTAGGGATTACTTAAATAGTAATTATTTCCAGTTGCAGTTTACAGCAGAATTCCAAGGGCTAGAGATCACATTTTTAGACCTAAGACTAAATTGGGGTGAGCGAGGGGTTAATACCACGGTTTATAGGAAGCCTAGTGCAGGGAATTCACTGCTGCGATGGACTTAAAGCTGCGCTTCTTAAAAAGAGGCTATCCACAAGGCTTGATTGATATGGCTATAAATAGTGTTCGGGAAGACTTGTTAAGAAATAAAGAGAAAGCTGGGGGTAAGCCAGGATCGAGGCTAATGCTTGTGACTAATTATAGTTCAAAGTATAACATCATAAAAAACATAATTAAAAAACATATGCCGGTCTTAAAAAATTACCCAGCTTTAAGAAAGACATTAGAGGCGGGATGTGATTTTGTAGCCAGAAAAGCCCCTACTTTGGGAAGTACTTTGGCACCCAGCCTGCTCAGGAGCAAGGCACCACATGCTTCAACTTGGCTCACTACTGTGGGCATGTATACGTGTGGAGCAAGGAGGTGTCTGGTTTGCACTCATGTCCAGGCTGGGGACACTGTAACAGCAGTACATGCCGGGAAAATGTATAAGCTATGGCAATATATTAATTGGAGGAGAAGACATACAGTGTATGTAATTGCCTGTAAAGGGGGCAATGAGCAATACGAGGGACATACACTGAGGCCATTGAAAGAAAGAATACGGGAACATTTACTTAGTATAAAAAAACAGAGATATAAGTAAACCAGTGGCATGACATTTCTTAGAATGTGTAGATTCGGAAACTTCTGCTTTTTTGTTTCAGGGGGTTGAAAGGATAGCCCTGAAAAAAAGAGGGGGAGATCTTGAAGCCCTTTTAAATAGAGCAGAGGTGAAGTGGATCATTAACTTGAAAACCAGAATACCCTATGGCTTATACTTGGGGCATGATGTATCTTTATATATTCATCATGGCTAAATCCTTTGTCTAGACCTCTCCACTTTATTCATTATTATTATTTTTGTATTTAATACTATTCTATGGTATGGAACTGTAATGGTGTCTTGTTCGTTGCAATACAAAACATGATTGTAATAAGGAAACTGTATCACTTATGTTTGTATTATGGAATGATTTGATAGAAGGTGGTTCACTAAAATCCTGGTTCTATCGCTGCAGTGTAGGAGAGAATTTAGTATTAGGGTGATCCTAATTCAGGAGATTGAATTTTAAATCCACTTTGTGTGTTTCACTGTAATTATCTCTTACACTTGCAGTGACGGACAGGGGTATTGTTTCCCATCTGACAAAGTGTAATAAATCAACTATTATTTTGTTGGGACTGAGGTTTTATTATCTCTATTAATTTCCACTTTCCGGAACAATAAATGAAGAACTAGTCCATCTATTGTTTTCCTTTAATTTTTAATTTTTGTTTTTTTATATAGCCGTTATACCTATGTCAGGGGTTATCCCAGGTATATGGATAGGGCTATAACTCAAAGTCCTGTAGGTTATACAACACGGAGGTTTTAATATATGGGGTTAATTGAATACAGGGTAGGTGATTAATGGTTAGTAGGTGATCAACCGTCCGATTTTGGAGCTCTGTGAATGGAGCATTTGAACACCTTAGCGGTTTGATGATTGGTGATTTAACACCTACCATGAGTATATTAAGCATTGGGATGCGATCTTTTAACAGCCTATGATTAAGTGATACGCTCACGAAACGCGGCAGGCGGTTCACGTTCCCGATGTCATTCTATGCATAGTTCTTGTGTCTGTACGTGTGGTTATTTGTAAGGAGCATGTTTTTAATGGAAGAAATAAAGTGATTTTATTCAATACACGTCTTGGGTCCAATTTGGCTGTGGAGGATTGATGGGTCTGTAGTAGAACTTCCCTCCAGTTTCATCCTGTGAGACATGAGTTGTCGAATAACGAGGGCATCATCATGGCTGAATGTATACTTATTCCTAAAAATCAACAGAAGCTAGTTTTGGAACAAATTCACCAAGGACACTTAGGTATTGCTCTGTGCAAACAACGGGCACGCAAATTGGTGTACTGGCCTAATATGAACTCTGACATTGAGAGGTTCCTGAAAGTTTGTGATATCTGCAGTTAATTTCAAAGGTATAACATAAAAGAACCACTTATCCCTTGGAGTATCCCTTCTCGTGCATGGCAGAGACTAGCCACAGATATTTTCCATAATGCAGAGAACAATTACCTGATCATTGTTGACTATTGCAGCAAATACTTTGAAATAGTACAGCTGAAGGATCTGAAATCATCCACTATTCTATTGGCTTTCAAATCAATACTCGCTAGGCATGGTGTGTGAGGAACTCGTCTCAGACAATGTTCCACAATATTCCAGTGCTGAGTTTCAAACCTTCCTCCGGTAATGGGGCATCAAGCATAAACTTGTTAGTCCATATCTACCACAGGCTAATGGATTGGCTGAAAAATATGTAGGCATAGCTAAATCCATTCTATTGAAAGCACAATCATCTGGGCAAGATGTATATTTGGGTCTGCTGAACTATCATGCAACACCACTGGAAGGTTTATGTTCCCCTGCACAGCTACTTATGGGCAGGACACTGAGAACCACAGTACCCATTTCTCCAAAGAAACTTCAGCCACAGAGTTTCACACATGAGCATGTAGCAGCTCAATGAGACAAGAAAGTTTCAAAACAAATGCAATATTACAACAAAACAGGCAAATATCTCACACCACTTACCTTAGGACAAGCTGTGAGACACAGGACCCATGGAAAGATATAGGAACATGTGTATATTGTATGTGTATCTGAATCCCCAAGGTCATATGTGATTCAGAATCATCAGGGTCAGGGACTCAGACGAAACAGATGGCATCTAAGCCCTGACTCTACAAGTTCAACCACACGCAATTCAAATGATGATGAAGCACCCAGCCCACCAGTCATCAAAGAAGAACTTTACTTGCATGCTGCGTTATCATAGTGCCTGTGATTCCTGTCAGTCTTTCTGTGGCAGACACTGATTTGCTGTGTTGGTTTGGCCCCGCCCCCTGGTGACCTTTTTATACCTGGCTATCACATCTGTCAGATGCCCTTTCGTGGTGTTTCTGAGCCAGTTATACTGTTGCTGTGTTCCTGTGTTCCTGATTCCTGTGTACCGAATTGGCTTGTCCTGACTATTCTCCAGTGTTCCTGCTTGTGTATGATCCGGCCCGTCTGACTACCACCCTTGGATCCTGACCCGGTTTGGCTGACGTCCCTGCTTGTGTATGACCCGGCTTGTATGACTACCTCCTACGTGCTCCGACCCGGCCTGGCTGACTTCCTGCTCCGAAGATCAACTCCTGCTTGTTCCAGTGACCTGCGTTCCAGTTGTCGCCGCCGTGACATTTTCATCTGCTGTTCCAGCCTTTGGTGTGACTGCCTTGCCTGGTGTACTCCGATCAGTGCAGTGTTTCTACCTGTGCAGAGCTGTGCGTTTGTACGCCTCCCTCATACTGCAGAGCCTTGCTATACCGCTGAAAAGCCTCGAGTAAACGTGCCTTTTAACCCTAGCAGTGCTGCCTTGGTTCCACTCTCTCTACTCCCGTAAGAGTCTCGTTCTTGGTGATACTCCTGCTGAGTTGGCTGCTCTCCGTCGGCAGCTCTGTACATCCTTGCAGAGTATTCACATCGGTTGGGCGCCTATTAGTGTTGAGCGAGCATGCTCGGCCGAAGCTCGGTTCGGCTCGAGCATCGCTCTGCTCGGCACATGGCGGTACTCGTACGAGTACCACATGTGCTCGCCCGCCATGTTCGGGTCTCCTCCCCGCACGTTTCGCGGCTGCTGCGCAGCCAATAAACGTGCAGGGAGGCTCTGACATCAGTGTAATGCCAGCAGCCATGTTGGCTGCTGGCATTACACTGATTGGCTGGCCAGAACCCGTGATCGGGTGCTGTATAGCACCTGACCAGCGAGTTCGGCTCAGTCTTAGCCAGGGAGAGATGAGGATAGGAAGGGAAAGTCAGTGTAGGGAGAAGAAAAGCGAGTTTGTTAAAAAAAAAGACCCAAAAGTCCTTTTTAGGACTACTGTGTGTGGGGGCAGCAGTTTATTTTGTGTGGGGGGGCAGATATATAAAAAAACAAAATCTTCATATATTCTGTTCACTGTGCCTAGCCGCAGATTAGAGCACATTCTGTTTAGTGTGCAAAGTTGCAGATTAGCAGCACATTCTGTTTACTGTGCAAAGTTTCAGAATAGGAGAACATTCTGTTAAGTGTTCAAACTGTAAAATATCAAAGTCATATATTCCATTCACTGTGCGTAGCCGCAGTTAAGAAGCAAATTCTGTTTACTGTGCAAAGTTTCAGAATAGGAAAACATTCTGTTAAGTGTTCAAACTGTAAAATATCAAAGTCACATATTCCATTCACTGTGCGTAGCCGCAGTTAAGAAGCACATTCTGTTTACTGTGCAAAGTTTCAGAATAGGAAAACATTCTGTTAAGTGTTCAAACTGTAAAATATCAAAGTCACATATTCCATTCACTGTGCGTAGCCGCAGTTAAGAAGCAAATTATGTTTACTGTGCAAAGTTTCAGAATAGCAGAACATTCTGTTAAGTGTTCAAACTGTAAAATATCAAAGTCACATATTCCATTCACTGTGCGTAGCCGCAGTTATGAAGCAAATTCTGTTTACTGTGCAAAGTTTCAGAATAGGAGAACATTCTGTTAAGTGTTCAAACTGTAAAATATCAAAGTCACATATTCCATTCACTGTGCGTAGCCGCAGTTAAGAAGCAAATTCTGTTTACTGTGCAAAGTTTCAGAATAGGAAAACATTCTGTTAAGTGTTCAAACTGTAAAATATCAAAGTCACATATTCCATTCACTGTGCGTAGCCGCAGTTAAGAAGCACATTCTGTTTACTGTGCAAAGTTTCAGAATAGGAAAACATTCTGTTAAGTGTTCAAACTGTAAAATATCAAAGTCACATATTCCATTCACTGTGCGTAGCCGCAGTTAAGAAGCACATTCTGTTTACTGTGCAAAGTTTCAGAATAGGAGAACATTCTGTTAAGTGTTCAAACTGTAAAATATCAAAGTCACATATTCCATTCACTGTGCGTAGCCGTAGTTAAGAAGCAAATTCTGTTTACTGTGCAAAGTTTCAGAATAGGAAAACATTCTGTTAAGTGTTCAAACTGTAAAATATCAAAGTCACATATTCCATTCACTGTGCGTAGCCGCAGTTAAGAAGCACATTCTGTTTACTGTGCAAAGTTTCAGAATAGGAGAACATTCTGTTAAGTGTTCAAACTGTAAAATATCAAAGTCACATATTCCATTCACTGTGCGTAGCCGCAGTTAAGAAGCAAATTCTGTTTACTGTGCAAAGTTTCAGAATAGGAGAACATTCTGTTAAGTGTTCAAACTGTAAAATATCAAAGTCACATATTCCATTCACTGTGCGTAGCCGCAGTTAAGAAGCAAATTCTGTTTACTGTGCAAAGTTTCAGAATAGGAGAACATTCTGTTAAGTGTTCAAACTGTAAAATATCAAAGTCACATATTCCATTCACTGTGCGTAGCCGCAGTTAAGAAGCAAATTCTGTTTACTGTGCAAAGTTTCAGAATAGGAAAACATTCTGTTAAGTGTTCAAACTGTAAAATATCAAAGTCACATATTCCATTCACTGTGCGTAGCCGCAGTTAAGAAGCACATTCTGTTTACTGTGCAAAGTTTCAGAATAGGAGAACATTCTGTTAAGTGTTCAAACTGTAAAATATCAAAGTCACATATTCCATTCACTGTGCGTAGCCGCAGTTAAGAAGCAAATTCTGTTTACTGTGCAAAGTTTCAGAATAGGAGAACATTCTGTTAAGTGTTCAAACTGTAAAATATCAAAGTCACATATTCCATTCACTGTGCGTAGCCGCAGTTAAGAAGCACATTCTGTTTACTGTGCAAAGTTGCAGATTTGCAGCACATATTCCGTGTAATATGAAGAAGGCGGGTAAAAAGGGACGGGGAAGTGGACGTGATCCTGATAGTTCAGGGCGCGGGTCAGGACGCGTAGAAACTGTGCCTGGTGCCAGAGCACAAGACAGAAAGACATCCACCATACCTAGCTTCATGTCTCAGTTTACAGGGCGTCGCAGGACATCACTCTCGAGGTCCGACCACTGCGAACAGGTGGTCGGTTGGATGTCAGCTGATACTGCTTCCAGTCGGTTAAGCACCACCCTGTCTTCCACCAAGTCCACTCTCAGTAGCCAAGAGTCTGGTCAACATAATCCTCACTCTGATCATCCTTCCTCCCACCATAGAGGATCTGGTCAAAGAAGTGATCCCACACTGGGATATAGTGAGGAGCTCGTCTCATCACCAATCCTTCATTTGAACCTCTCTCCAAGCACGCTTGCAGAGGAACATGAAATCTTGTGCCCTGATTCACAACCTCTAGAGGGTACCCAATCACAAGAAGATGACAGAGGGGAACGGCATTTAAGGTCAAAGGAAGTGGATGATGATGATGAGACACAGTTGCCAGCAAATCAACCACTATTACTGTCTCAAGACCATGATGAGGAGGATGATATACAGTTGTCAATGACTGAGTATGTGGTGGGATCAAGACATGAGGAGGATGATCAGAGTGAGGAAGTGGAGGAGGACTTGGTGGACGATGAGGTGACTGACCCCACCTGGGAAGGTGTAGAGCCGAGCGATGACAGCAGTCCTGAGGGTGAGCCATCTGCAGCACCGCAACAGGCTGGAAGAGGCAGTGGTGTGGCTACAGAAAGAAGGCGGACCGCACCAAACCGGCCCACAAATGTTCCACGGAGCACCCCCTTGCGTAAATCTCCCTTGCCAAGGGGTAGGTGTTCCGCGGTATGGCGTTTTTTTAAGGAAAGTGCGGACGACAAAAGAATTGTAGTTTGCAACCTGTACAACACCAGAATGAGCCGAGGCATGAACACTAGAAACCTCACCACCACCAGCATGATCCGACACATGGCATCCAAGCACCGTAATAAGTGGGAGGAACGCCCGGATCGCCAGTCTGTGTCTGCAGGCCACACCACTGCCTCCTCTTCCCCTGTTTTCGGTGCCGGCTAATCGCCTGTCGAAGGCGAAGGCCCGCATACCTCCCGCCCTGCACCTGTACCATCTGAAGCACCATCAGCGACCACATCCACTTCCCTGTCCCAGCGCAGCGTCCAAATGTCGTTACTCCAGGCATTTGAGCGCAAGAGAAAATACCCAGCCACCCACCCACAGGCCATAGCACTAACTCACACCTTTCCAAATTACTGGCCATCGAAATGCTGCCATTTAGGCTTGTGGAGACTGAGTCCTTCCGCAGCCTGATGGCAGCAGCTGTCCCTCGGTACGCAGTCCCCAGCCGCCACTACTTTTCCCGGTGTGCCGTCCCCGCCTTACACCACCATGTGTCCCGTAACATCACCCGTGCCCTGACCAACGCAGTTACTGGGAAGGTCCACTTAACGACTGACACATGGACAAGTGCTTGTGGCCAGGGACGCTACATTTCCCTGACGGCACACTGGGTGAATGTCGTGGAGGCTGGGAGCGACTCGGACCCTGGGATGGCACAGGTGCTACCCACGCCGAGGATTGCGGGCCCTACCTCCATCAGGGTTTCCGCCAGCACCTACGTTATTGGCTCCTCCTCCTCCGTTCCCACCTCCGAATTCTCTGCGCGCAGCGCCACTCACCCATCAGCCGGTAGCTGGAAGCAGTGTAGCACTGCAGTGGGGAAGCGTCAACAGGCCGTGCTGAAGCTGATCTGCCTTGGGGACAAACAGCACACGGCCTCAGAGCTGTTGCAGGGGATTAGTCACCAGACCGAGCAGTGGCTCTCGCCACTCAACCTGCAACCAGGCATGGTTGTGTGTGATAATGGGCGTAACTTGGTGGCGGCTTTGGAGCTCGGCAAGCTCACACACGTACCATGCCTAGCGCATGTATTTAATTTAGTGGTTCAGCGATTTCTAAAAACCTACCCCAATTTGCATGATCTCTTGACCAAGGTGCGCCGCGTGTGTGCACATTTCCGTAAGTCATCAACAGCTTCAGCCAGCCTGTTGAAGCTGCAGCAGCGCTTACAATTGCCAGCTCACCGGCTGCTGTGTGACGTGAGCACGCGCTGGAACTCCACCTTCCACATGTTGGCCCGGCTTTGTGAGCAGCAGAGGGCAGTAGTGGAGTACCAGCTGTTACACGGTCGTCGCCTCTCCGTTCAACTTCCTCTAATCAGAAGTGAGGAGTGGGAATGGATGTCAGACCTCTGTGAGGTTTTACGCAATTTTGAGGAATCGACACAGATGGTGAGCGGCGATAACGCTATTATCAGTGTAACCATCCCACTTCTGTGTCTACTGAAACGCTCGCTGCTCACAATTAAAACCGACGCTTTGAATGTGTTAGAGGTGGAAATGGGGGAGGAAGAGCTTACACAAGGTGATAGCCAGAGCACCCTCACTTCGTCTTCTCAGCGACAATTGGAGGAGGCGGAGGAGGAGGAGGAGGAGGAGGAGGAAGACACGGTTGCCTCCGCTACAGAGGGTAGCCATGGAACTTTAGTTCCATCTCTTCAGCGTGGGTGGGCAGAAGAGGAGGAAGAGGATGAGGAGATTGAGAGTCATCCTCCTGGTGAGGACAGCGAAATCTTGCCTGTTGGTACTCTGGCACACATGGCTGACTTTATGTTAGGCTGCCTTTCCCGTGACCCACGCGTTATACGCATTTTAGACAACACGGATTACTGGGTGTTCACCCTTCTGGACCCCCGCTACAAAGAGAATTTCTCATCTCTCATTCCTCCGGTGGAGAGGACAAGCAAAATGGTGCAATACCAGAAGGTTCTTGTCGAAAAATTGCTCCAAAATATTCCATCTGACAACGCTGGCGGCAGAGTACGTGCTACCTTGGCCAACCGAGAAGGGGAGAAAAGGGGAGCACACAGAAGTTCCGACAAAGGCAGGGCAACACTCTCCAAGGTGTGGGACACCTTCATGACACCCCGCCAGCACCCTCACCCTGATGCGCAGCCTAGTGTCACAAGGAGGGAAAAGTTTTGGAAGATGGTGAAGGAGTACGTAGCAGACCGTGTCAGCGTCCTCAATGATCCCTCTGTGCCTTACAACTACTGGGTGTCCAAGCTGGACACGTGGTATGAACTGGCACTCTACGCCTTGGAGGTGCTGGCCTGCCCTGCCGCCAGCGTTCTGTCTGAGCGGCTATTTAGTGCTGCTGGTGGCATCATAACAGATAAGCGTATCCGCCTTTCCACCGAAAATGCTGATAGGTTGACACTTATAAAAATGAACAAGGCCTGGATTTCCCCTGACTTCTCCACTCCACTGGAGGAAAGCCCCGGGGGAACATAAAGTCACTTTATATATGTTATTTACAATGATGGGAATACTCTGTATTCCCATTCACCCCTTCCACCCAAAAAACGGGTATATGGTTGACTCTCTTCCATATGCCCAGTGATATAATTTTTATATAGGGCCAGCTCACCAGCGGGCCCAGTGATATAATTTTTATATAGGGCCAGCTCACCAGCGGGCCCAGTGATATAATTTTTATATAGGGCCAGCTCACCAGCGGGCGCAGTTTGACAATTTTTGTATAGGTCAGCTCACCAGCGGGCCTTCTCATATAATGTTTTATTGGGTCAGCTCTCTAGCGGGCCCTCTCATATAATGTTTTATAGCGTCAGCTCACTAGCGGGCCTTCGCATATAATGTTTAGGATGGTCAGCTCCGCAGCAGACCCTCACCCATAATGTTTAGGATGGTCGGCTCAGCGCACGTTTCCCTCTTAATCATGGCCCCAGTTCAGAAAAATCAAGGAAATTTTTGGGAGAATTTGCCTCTGCGCACGTTTCCCTCTTAATCATGGCCTCAGTTCCGAAAAATCGATGAAATTTTTTGCAGAATTTGCAGATGATATACAAGTAAATATACAGCAAATACTGTTTGGTAACAATTTTTCGCCTAAAGTCGTTTTTATCTTCCTTTTTGTGTGTTTTACGGTCAGTCTGTAAAAATGGCGTACTACGGGCGAAAGATCGTTCCCAGCAGCGACGTTGGAGTCCAAGATGCATCCAGACATCCTCCCTATGCTGTCCCTGAACCATTTCTGTGGTGTTTCCATCATTTTCTGCCCTTTTCCTATGGACCAGGCACCCTCCCCTCATCAGAGCAGGGGGTGCCTGGTGTAATGCTCGAGTCCTCCCATTGACTTCAATGGGGCTCGGGTGCTCGGCCGAGCACTCGAGCCTCCGTGGGCGCTCGGGCAGAGCACCCGAACACCCGAGCATTGGGGTGCTCGCTGATCACTAGCGCCTATGACTCTCTCTCTTTGCAATACAGGGTGATTCCGTTATACAGAGTGGTGGCAGGCAAAGGCGTCAGCGTTAGCAAATCCGGTAACTACGCCCGTGGGGCTATTGGCTCTTGCACGCCATATTCCGGTGTCCGGTTAAGTCTGAGGAGGCTTGGCAGCTCTCGCATTGCAGGCCGGTACCAATTACGCCCGTGGGGGCTATTTGCACTTGCACTAGCTGAAGCAGTTCCAGTAGGTACGCCCGAGGGGGCTAAGTGGATTCCTGTGCTTCTTCTTACTGAACACCGTGGCGAGGCAGTCCTGTATCCAGCCTATGATGAACTTTGTCTCCAGCACAGCCTTATAACACCCAGGGCGTTCCAAACATCCACATCTGAGACTGACTGTTATCAAGGACCTAACTTTCTGTGGTTATATTCCATTCTCTACTGTGTGTTTGTACATGTTTTACGTTTGTGCATTTACAATTGTATCTATCAGTCACTACTGCTGGTGTATATCAACCGCCACTAGAGGGCATACCATTGCCTTAACTTACTCTAAATAAATTGTGTTTTTATTTCACACACTGGTCTGAGAGTCTTTAAAAACCGTTACATGCGTGCAACACTGAACCAAATAATACTGATGACACAATGGATTTCTCAAGTGCAACTACTGCGGTTCCAACTGGAGAGGATTCTCCAAATACTCCTGTTGACTCAAGGGACACCTACTCCAGTTATGGTCGCAAACTGAAACCAAAAATATGGAAGGACTCTGTGTCACATTAAATGTGTACATGCTTGAGGGGAAAGATGTAATAGTATGCAATTTTCTTTGTGACTACATTAATGTTATTTGTTGAGTTCCACTGTTCTACCTTAAATAGTTAATGTGTTTGCCTACCTTAAAACCTGTCATGTGACCTGGAGGAGGATGTAGTTGCAGGACAGGAAGTGGTCAGTTGTAAGAAGCTAGCTCTGAATAAAGACTCTCCTGGTTAAGCTCCTTAATGACTTTTCAGTATCTTATGACAATGCAACACACTACTCATCACCTCCGAGGACTAATATGGCTGAAATATGTCACTCTCGGGTTAGCTGCTTCTGTTGTTCAGAGAGGAATTGTCTTGCATTTCCTAGCTGGATTGTCATTTGGGCAGAACCAGCACAATATTTTTTTCTCAGTTTATGGCATTTGTGAGCTTAACCCCTTAGTGACAATGGATTTACCAGGTAAGTCATGAAAAAATGTCACTTAGTGACAGACGACTTACCTGGTAAGTCCAGGAAGTCATTTGCTATAATGGAAAAAAAATACCCTGTCATTAAGTGCCGGCCATGTGCGCGTGCAGCCGGTCACTAAGGGGTTAAAGGGATTGCACCCTGGGTGCAGGACACCAGTTCTAGTGAGCTCTTTGCATACACTTGCAGGCTCATGACCCTAATTAAGAATCTCTCACCTCTTTTTTTGCATATGTAAATTGCTCTTGGGGTTGGTCATGCTAAAAGTAATGGGGGAATCTATACTTGGACCCCTTGCTTACAGGGGTCTAGAGGAATCAGGTGCAGGCTCAATAAGGTTGAAATGTGTGCCTGGGGTTAACTGCTTCTGTCGTCCAGAGAGTAATTGTCTTGCATTTCGTAGCTGGATTATCATTTAGGCATGACCAGTATGATATGCATCAGAATATTTTTTTTCTCTGTGTTTGGCACTTGTGAGCTAAAGAAATTGCACCCTGAGCACAGAACTCCAGTACTAGTGAGCTCTTTGCACAGACTTGTAGGCTCATGAGCATGGTTGAGCATCTCTGACATCTTCTTATGTATATGTAAATTGCTGTTGTGGTTGGTTACACTAAGAGTAATGGGGGGGATCCATCATTGGGCCCCTTGCTCACAGGTGCCTAGAGGGATCAGCAGCACCTCACCAAAGAAGCCCAATAAGGCAAAACACACGTCTGGGGTTCACTTCTTCTTCAGGGAGCATTTGTCTGGCATTTTGTAACTGGACTTTTATTTGGTCAGAACAGTATGATATGTGTCAGAATATTTTTTCTAGGTGTATGGCACTTGTGAGCTAAAAGAGATTGCACCTTGGGTGCAGGACACCAGTCCTAGTGAGCTCTTTGCATTCCTTTGCAGGCTCTGAGCCTATTTGACCATCTCTGACCTCTTCTTTTGCACATGCAAATTGCTATTGTGGGCGGTTACCCTAAGAGTAGTGGGTGAAGGGGAACAAAATCAATTTACTGATATGCTGGGAAAATAAATGGAACCTCTAGGAGTTGAAGGAAACAATGTACCTCATGTCCTGTTTTCCAATGGGAGAAGCTGGGAGAATAGTCATCTCTAAAACTACAAATAATGAGTATACAGTGAAAGGACAGTTCAATTTGTAACTCTGTATATGTAGTATATATGATCATTGGTATGTGTGGAGTACAGTATATAGGTAGAACTAGTAGAAAACTTAAAACTAAATTCAATGAGCTCAAAATCGTGAAATAAGTCACATTTATTTAGATCGACGTTTCGATCCCCAGCCTGGGATCTTTCTCGAGACAACATCATAGACAGTCCTCCCCCACTAAATACCCTGTGACCTGTGGAAATTTTAACTCTCCCGCCAAAGACAAGTGTAACATTAACATCACCATACATTCCAAGCTCACCCAGGTAGAAATTTAGGTGTGAATCCTAATTTACATAAAAATAGGAGACCATTACAAACAAATAAAGGTGATAATTAAAAACAAAACCGGAGGTTTCACTGACCTCTAACTGCCCAGACATCAGCATATGAATACCCCTAAAGGTCAACTGGTTCAAATGAAAACCTAATAAACTGATCTTAGCTTATGCATAAAAATAGAAGTATATATCGCCCCTAGGTAATAAACAGGTCCCCTAGGCTCATCCACAAAGAGTAAACTTATATATGACAAGACTTGCGAGTGTAAGCCTGCATCAAGGTAGTGGGATTCCCTCACAGCGCACAGCATATCAATTCTTTCTCAAAGCCACCGAAAGGTATAGAGACTGTTAGGCAAAGAAGGATTCAGCAAAATCAAGGAATCATCATACCTGGGAACTCTCCGGTTTTGCCACGGAGACTCCGGGTTTGACAATGAATTACCGGGTCTCTGGGGCAAAGTCAGATTGTCCAGATGTGGGGGAACCCTGCCCACTTGTGCTCAATCCCACCCTGTTCCTCCCACTCCGCGCCCTCTTCTACCCCTTCCCTAGTGCATTCTATGTTTTTTTTACACGTAGGAGTCCCGCCCCTTTTCGCGATTAAGCCCGAACCTTTTTAATGACGCAAATTGCTTCATTTCTCTACCCTCATCGGCACTAGAGGGCTGTCCTCCAGTCAGCCCCAAGTAAGAAATTCCCAGGTATGGGACTCATCCTTAGTGTTTACCTGCTCAATTTCTAATCCCACACACTTCTATTATATCCAGGCTGTACCCCATCCATAGAGGTTATGCTGACATAGAGCCCGTCCTAATGCATCAACGTCCCCATAAGACTGATTCTGCGATGTCCCGTCAAGTGATGCATACTCCATGGGTGTGCTCTGGTTTCCCCTCGATCTAGCCACACGTTACCATGTATACATATTCCTACATTCCCCAGAGACTAAAGTTCTCAGCCCATGAATAGATGTCCCAGCTACACAATACAGCATAATAGCTCAAAGTATAACATACTGTATGACACTAGTACCTTCGTATTAAATCTCAAGTCCCTGCAGGAGCAGTAGTCTAAAACATGTATACTAATGATACTATGAAGCTGTAAAAGGAATATCTAAATCAAGAAAAGGGTAAATAATTGGCTAGGTAAAAAGTCTGTCTAATGTGTCACATACAGTAGAACGATGCATAGCAACATAATAGTAATAACATTTAGGATCCTGGAGCATCTAATTCACAGGGAAACATGAAGATAGTTATAACTAAAGACCTTAAATCCATATGTAGAGATGACAGTCAATATTGCACCCCGGAATCATATATTCATACCTGGGAACTTCTTACTTGGGGCTGCCCGGAGGACAGCCCTCTAGTGCAGAAGAGGGTAGAGAAATAACGCAATTTGCATCATTAAAAAGGGGGCATGGCTTAATTGTGCGGAGGGGCGGGACTACTAAATATAAAAAAAACATATAGAATGCACTAGGGAACGGATAGAAGAGCGACGGAGTGGGAGGAACAGGGTGAGATTGAGCACAAGTGGGCAGGGTTTCCTCACATCCGGAGAATCTGACTCTGCCCCGGAGACCTGGTAATTCATTGTCAAACCCGGAGTCTCTCCGGGGAAAAACCAGAGAGTTCCTAGGTATGCATATATTCTTCTGCCATGGTTTTACAAATGTCAAATTTAAGTTTAAGTACACAGAGCAGAGACTGATACAGACACTCAGCAGTCAGTAGAGGGATATAATATTATAATAGTGTGAAATATTACTGGAATTCTTGGGACAGGCGATTGATGATTATACAAAACCGGGATGTAGATGGGCATGGTATTTAAGAAGATCTGGTAAGTGCAATATGTTTTCTGGGTCATACTGAAATGCTGTCACGGTTTGTAAGAACTCTCAGACAATTTGGTAATGTAAAATCAGCTTTATTAAAGATAATAACATTCACAAGGTCACCCCTCACAGGTCCAGATCCAGACAGTACCGTGGCACTTCCAAATCTGACACAGGTCAGGATGCAATGAGACAAGCAAAACAAAACAATAATACTGCAATCAGGAACAGGTGTCAGGAACCAGGAACAGAACTGCAGTAGTACCAATCCTAAGATGTAACTCAACCGGCAAGGCTGTAGGTGACTGCAGGGCAGACCCCATAGCACGCTAGGGCAACCGGAGGTATGCAGGCAAGAATGCGCAAGGCACCCGCCTCAGGATAGGAGTAACCGGAGGCAACACAGACAGACCCTTGTAGTGCAACTCGACCAGGCACTGTTGTAGCAACACTGACAGGCCCTGGTAAGCAACTCGGGCAGGCACTGGCGCGGCAACACTGACGGGCACCAGGCAAGGCAACACTGACAGGCCCTAGTAGAGCAATTCGGCACTCACGGGTGCAGCAATACAGACAGGCCCTGTAGGACAACACAGGCAGACTCTGGTAGGGCAACCCTGACAGGCCTGGCTAGGGCAACTGGGTCGGTGCTGGCGTGGCAACACTGACAGGCCCTGATAAGGCAACACTGACAGGCCCTCATAAGGCAACTCGGGCAGGTACTGGCACGGCAACACCAACAGACCCTGGTAAGACAACACAGACAGGCCCTCGTAGGGCAACTTGACAGGCACTGGCGTGGCAACACTGACAGGCCCTGGTAAGGCAACACTGACAGACCCTTGTAGGGCAACTCGTGCAGGCACTGGCACTGCAGTACTGACAGGCCCCGGTAAGGCAACACAGACAGGCCCTCGTAGGGAAACTTGGGCAGGCCCTGGCATGGCAACAATGACAGACCCTGGTAGGGCAATACGGCAGGGCATTAGGCCACAATGGAAAGGGAGTCAGCCACAGCCAGGGTCAGTACTCGGAGCGGAAGTCAGCCAAACCTAGTCAGCAACAGAGCGGGAAGGCAGCCAGTCCTAGTAAGCAACAGAGCAGGTAGTCAGCCACAGCCGGAATCGGTACACAGAGCGGTAGTCATCCAGTCCTAGTCAGCAACGGAATGGGTAGTCAGTAGTGATGAGCGAGCACCCCAATGCTCGGGTGTTCGGGTGCTCTGACCGAGCACCCCCTGAGGCTCGAGTGCTCGGCCGAGCACCCGAGCCCCATTGAAGTCAATGGGAGGACTCGAGCATTACACCAGGCACCCCCTGCTCTGATGAGGGGAGGGTGCCTGGTCCATAGGAAAAGGGAAGAAAATGATGGAAACACCACAGAAATGGTTCAGGGACAGCATAGGGAGGATGTCTGGATGCATCTTGGACTCCAACATTGCTGCTGGGAACGATCTTTCGCCCGTAGTACGCCATTTTTACAGACTGACTGTAAAACACACAAAAAGGAAAAATAAAAACGACTTTAGGCGAAAAATTGTTACCAAACAATATTTGCTGTATATTTACATGTTTATCATCTGCAAATTCTCCCAAAAATTTCCTCGATTTTTCTGAACTGAGGCCATGATTAAGAGGGAAACGTGCGCAGAGGCAAATTCTCCAAAAAATTTCCTTGATTTTATTGAACTGAGGCCATGATTAAGAGGGAAACGTGCGCAAAGGCAAATTCTCCCAAAAATTTCCTTGATTTTTCTGAACTGGGGCCATGATTAAGAGGGAAACGTGCGCTGAGCCGACCATCTAAAACATTATGGGTGAGGGTCTGCTGCGGAGCTGACCATCCTAAACATTATATGCGAAGGCCCGCTAGTGAGCTGACGCTATAAAACATTATATGAGAGGGCCCGCTAGAGAGCTGACCCAATAAAACATTATATGAGAAGGCCCGCTGGTGAGCTGACCTATATAAAAATTGTCAAACAGGGCCCGCTGGTGAGCTGGCCCTATATAAAAATTATATCACAGGGCCCGCTGGTGAGCTGGCCCTATATAAAAATTATATCCCAGGGCATATGGAAGAGGAGGAGGAGGATGAGAAGATTAAGAGTCAACCATATACCCGTTTTTTGGGTGGAAGGGGTGAATGGGAATACAGAGTATTCCCATCATTGTAAATAACATATATAAAGTGAGTTTATGTTCCCCCAGGGCTTTCCTCCAGTGGAGTGGAGAAGTCAGGGGAAATCCAGGCCTTGTTCATTTTTATAAGTGTCAACCTATCAGCATTGTCGGTGGAAAGGCGGATACGCTTATCTGTTATGATGCCACCAGCAGCACTAAATACCCGCTCAGACAGAACGCTGGCGGCAGGGCAGGCCAGCACCTCCAAGGCGTAGAGTGCCAGTTCATACCACGTGTCCAGCTTGGACACCCAGTAGTTGTAAGGCACAGAGGGATCATTGAGGACGCTGACACGGTCTGCTACGTACTCCTTCACCATCTTCCAAAACTTTTCCCTCCTTGTGACGCTAGGCTGCGCATCAGGGTGAGGGTGCTGGCGGGGTGTCATGAAGGTGTCCCACGCCTTGGAGAGTGTTGCCCTGCCTTTGTCGGAACTGCTGTGTGCTCCCCTTTTCTCCCCTTCTCGGTTGGCCAAGGTAGCACGTACTCTGCCGCCAGCTTTGTCAGATGGAAAATTTTGGAGCAATTTTTCAACAAGAACCTTCTGGTATTGCACCATTTTGCTTGTCCTCTCCACCGGAGGAATGAGAGATGAGAAATTCTCTTTGTAGCGGGGGTCCAGAAGGGTGAACACCCAGTAATCCGTGTTGTCTAAAATGCGTATAACGCGTGGGTCACGGGAAAGGCAGCCTAACATAAAGTCAGCCATGTGTGCCAGAGTACCAACAGTCAAGATTTCGCTGTCCTCACCAGGAGGATGACTCTCAATCTCCTCATCCTCTTCCTCCTCTTCTGCCCACCCACGCTGAAGAGATGGAACTAAAGTTCCATGGCTACCCTCTGTAGCGGAGGCAACCGTGTCTTCCTCCTCCTCCTCCTCCTCCTCCTCCTCCTCCAATTGTCGCTGAGAAGACGAAGTGAGGGTGCTCTGGCTATCACCTTGTGTAAGCTCTTCCTCCCGCATTTCCACCTCTTCCACATGCAAAGCGTCAGTTTTAATTGTGAGCAGCGAGCGTTTCAGTAGACACAGAAGTGGGATGGTTACACTGATAATAGCGTTATCGCCGCTCACCATCTGTGTCGATTCCTCAAAATTGCGTAAAACCTCACAGAGGTCTGACATCCATTCCCACTCCTCACTTCTGATTAGAGGAAGTTGAACGGAGAGGCGACGACCGTGTAACAGCTGGTACTCCACTACTGCCCTCTGCTGCTTACAAAGCCGGGCCAACATGTGGAAGGTGGAGTTCCAGCGCGTGCTCACGTCACACAGCAGCCGGTGAGCTGGCAATTGTAAGCGCTGCTGCAGCTTCAACAGGCCGGCTGAAGCTGTAGATGACTTACGGAAATGTGCACACACGCGGCGCACCTTGGTCAAGAGATCATGCAAATTGGGGTAGGTTTTTAGAAATCGCTGAACCACTAAATTAAATACATGCGCTAGGCATGGTACGTGTGTGAGCTTGCCGAGCTCCAAAGCCGCCACCAAGTTACGCCCATTATCACACACAACCATGCCTGGTTGCAGGTTGAGTGGCGAGAGCCACTGCTCGGTCTGGTGACTAATCCCCTGCAACAGCTCTGAGGCCGTGTGCTGTTTGTCCCCAAGGCAGATCAGCTTCAGCACGGCCTGTTGACGCTTCCCCACTGCAGTGCTACACTGCTTCCAGCTACTGGCTGATGGGGGAGTGGCGCTGCGTGTAGAGAATTCGGAGGTGGAAACGGAGGAGGAGGAGCCAATAACGTAGGTGCTGGCGGAAACCCTGATGGAGGTAGGGCCCGCAATCCTCGGCGTGGGTAGCACCCGTGCCATCCCAGGGTCCGAGTCGCTCCCAGCCTCCACGACATTCACCCAGTGTGCCGTCAGGGAAATGTAGCGTCCCTGGCCACAAGCACTTGTCCATGTGTCAGTCGTTAAGTGGACCTTCCCAGTAACTGCGTTGGTCAGGGCACGGGTGATGTTACGGGACACATGGTGGTGTAATGCGGGGATGGCACACCGGGAAAAGTAGTGGCGGCTGGGGACCGCGTACCGAGGGACAGCTGCTGCCATCAGGCTGCGGAAGGACTCAGTGTCCACAAGCCTAAATGGCAGCATTTCGATGGCCAGTAATTTGGAAAGGTGTGAGGTTAGTGCTATGGCCTGTGGGTGGGTGGCTGGGTATTTTCGCTTGCGCTCAAATGCCTGGGGTAACGACATTTGGACGCTGTGCTGGGACAGGGAAGTGGATGTGGTCGCTGATGGTGCTTCAGATGGTACAGGTGCAGGGCGGGAGGTATGCGGTCCTGCGCCTTCGACAGGCGATTGGCCGGCACCGAAAACAGGGGAAGAGGAGGCAGTGGTGTGGCCTGCAGACACAGATGGGCGATCCAGGCGTTCCTCCCACTTACTACGGTGCTTGGATGCCATGTGTCGGATCATGCTGGTGGTGGTGAGGTTTCTAGTGTTCATGCCTCGGCTCATTCTGGTGTGGCACAGGTTGCAAACTACAATTCTTTTGTCGTCCGCACTTTCCTTAAAAAAACGCCATACCGCGGAACACCTACCCCTTGGCAAGGGAGATTTACGCAAGGGGGTGCTCCGTGGAACATTTGCGGGCCGGTTTGGTGCGGTCCGCCTTCTTTCTGTAGCCACACCACTGCCTCTTCCAGCCTGTTGCGGTGCTGCAGATGGCTCACCCTCAGGACTGCTGTCATCGCTCGGCTCTACACCTTCCCAGGTGGGGTCAGTCACCTCATCGTCCACCAAGTCCTCCTCCACTTCCTCACTCTGATCATCCTCCTCATGTCTTGATCCCACCACATACTCAGTCATTGACAACTGTATAACATTCTCCTCAACAAGGTCTTGAGACAGTAATAGTGGTTGATTTAATGGCAACTGTGTCTCATCATCATCATCATCATCATCATCATCCACTACTTCCTTTGACCTTAAATGCCGTTCACATCTGTCATCTTCTTGTGATTGGGTACCCTCTAGAGGTTGTGAATCAGGGCACAAGATGTCATGTTCCTCTGCAAGCGTGCTTGGAGAGAGGGTCAAATGAAGGATTGGTGATGAGACGAGCTCCTCACTATATCCCAGTGTGGGATCACTTCTTTGACCAGACCGTCTATGGTGGGAGGAAGGATGATCAGAGTGAGGATTATGTTGACCAGACTCTTGGCTACTGAGAGTGGACTTGGTGGAAGACAGGGTGGTGCTTAACCGACTGGAAGCAGTATCAGCTGACATCCAACCGACCACCTGTTCGCAGTGGTCGGACCTCGAGAGTGATGTCCTGCGACGCCCTGTAAAATTAGACATGAAGCTAGGTATGGTGGATGTCTTTCTTTCTTGTGCTCTTGCACCAGGCACAGTTTCTCCGCGTCCTGACCCGCGCCCTGAACTATCAGGATCACGTCCACTTCCCCGTCCCTTTTTACCCGCCTTCTTCATCTTACACGGAATATGTGACTTTGATATTTTAGTTTGAAGACTTAACAGTATTTCTTCCTATTTTGCAACTGTGCAGAGTACACAGAATAGGCTGCTAAACTGCGGTGACGCACACTGAATATAATATGTGACTTTGATATTTTAGTTTGAAGACTTAACAGTATTTCTTCCTATTCTGCAACTGTGCAGAGTACACAGAATAGGCTGCTAAACTGCGGTGACGCACACTGAATATAATATGTGACTTTGATATTTTAGTTTGAAGACTTAACAGTATTTCTTCCTATTCTGCAACTGTGCAGAGTACACAGAATAGGCTGCTAAACTGCGGTGACGCACACTGAATGGAATATGTGACTTTGATATTTTAGTTTGAAAACTTAACAGTATTTCTTCCTATTCTGCAACTGTGCAGAGTACACAGAATAGGCTGCTAAACTGCGGTGACGCACACTGAACATAATATGTGACTTTGATATTTTAGTTTGAAGACTTAACAGTATTTCTTCCTATTCTGCAACTGTGCAGAGTACACAGAATAGGCTGCTAAACTGCGGTGACGCACATTGAATGGAATATGTGACTTTGATATTTTAGTTTGAAAACTTAACAGTATTTCTTCCTATTCTGCAACTGTGCAGAGTACACAGAATAGGCTGCTAAACTGCGGTGACGCACACTGAATATAATATGTGACTTTGATATTTTAGTTTGAAGACTTAACAGTATTTCTTCCTATTCTGCAACTGTGCAGAGTACACAGAATAGGCTGCTAAACTGCGGTGACGCACACTGAATATAATATGTGACTTTGATATTTTAGTTTGAAGACTTAACAGTATTTCTTCCTATTCTGCAACTGTGCAGAGTACACAGAATAGGCTGCTAAACTGCGGTGACGCACACTGAATATAATATGTGACTTTGATATTTTAGTTTGAAGACTTAACAGTATTTCTTCCTATTCTGCAACTGTGCAGAGTACACAGAATAGGCTGCTAAACTGCGGTGACGCACACTGAATATAATATGTGACTTTGATATTTTAGTTTGAAGACTTAACAGTATTTCTTCCTATTCTGCAACTGTGCAGAGTACACAGAATAGGCTGCTAAACTGCGGTGACGCACACTGAATGGAATATGTGACTTTGATATTTTAGTTTGAAGACTTAACAGTATTTCTTCCTATTCTGCAACTGTGCAGAGTACACAGAATAGGCTGCTAAACTGCGGTGACGCACACTGAATGGAATATGTGACTTTGATATTTTAGTTTGAAAACTTAACAGTATTTCTTCCTATTCTGCAACTGTGCAGAGTACACAGAATAGGCTGCTAAACTGCGGTGACGCACACTGAATATAATATGTGACTTTGATATTTTAGTTTGAAGACTTAACAGTATTTCTTCCTATTCTGCAACTGTGCAGAGTACACAGAATAGGCTGCTAAACTGCGGTGACGCACACTGAATGGAATATGTGACTTTGATATTTTAGTTTGAAAACTTAACAGTATTTCTTCCTATTCTGCAACTGTGCAGAGTACACAGAATAGGCTGCTAAACTGCGGTGACGCACACTGAATATAATATGTGACTTTGATATTTTAGTTTGAAGACTTAACAGTATTTCTTCCTATTCTGCAACTGTGCAGAGTACACAGAATAGGCTGCTAAACTGCGGTGACGCACACTGAATGGAATATGTGACTTTGATATTTTAGTTTGAAAACTTAACAGTATTTCTTCCTATTCTGCAACTGTGCAGAGTACACAGAATAGGCTGCTAAACTGCGGTGACGCACACTGAATGGAATATGTGACTTTGATATTTTAGTTTGAAAACTTAACAGTATTTCTTCCTATTCTGCAACTCTGCACAGTACACAGAATGTGCTGCTAAACTGCGGCGACGCACACTGAATGGAATATGTGACTTTGATATTTTAGTTTGAAGACTTAACAGAATGTGCTCTAATCTGCAACTTTGCACACTAAACAGAATGTGCTCTAATCTGCAACTTTGCACACTAAACAGAATGTGCTCTAATCTGCAACTTTGCACACTAAACAGAATGTGCTCTAATCTGCAACTTTGCACACTAAACAGAATATATGAATTTTTTTTTTTTTTTTTTCCCCCCCCCCACACAAAATAACCTGCTGCCCCCACACACAGCAGTCCTAAAAAGGACTTTTGGTTCTTTTTTTTTCACAATTTTGCTTTTTTTCTCCCTACACTGACTTTCCCTTCCTATCCTCAGCTCTCCCTGGCTAAGACTGAGCCGAACTCGCTGGTCAGGTGCTATACAGCACCCGACCACGGGTTCTGGCCAGCCAATCAGTGTAATGCCAGCAGCCAACATGGCTGCTGGCATTACACTGATGTCAGAGCCTCCCTGCACGTTTATTGGCTGCGCAGCAGCCGCAAAACGTGCGGGGAGGAGACCCGAACATGGCGGGCGAGCACATGCGGTACTCGTACGAGTACCGCCATGTGCCGAGCAGAGCGATGCTCGAGCCGATCCGAGCATCGGCCGAGCATGCTCGCTCAACACTAGTAGTCAGCCACAGCTGGAATCAGTACACAGAGCAGTAGTCAGCCAGTCCTAGTCAGCAACGGAGCGGGTAGTCAGCCACAGTCAGAATAGGTACACAGAGCGGTAGTCAGGCAGTCCTAGTCGGCAACGGAGCGGGTAGTCAGCATCGGATCACAGAGCAAGAGACAGGAGCAAGGTCAGGCAAAACTGGGTCATACACGGATCAGGAACCAACAGCATAACAAACGCCAGGTACAGGAACACCACGAAAGGGCGCTAAAGGAATGACAGAACTAAGTTTAAGAAGGCTCACACTCGGCGGAGCAGAACCCAGCAGCCAATAAGAGTCTAGCAGGGACGAAGCAGGAACTAGTAATGTCGCCAGAACAGGAATCACGGGCACTGTGATAAATGCTTAATAAAATAGTGCAGTTATATGGTATTCTCTTCTGCTCCTTTTCTCTAGATTTTAACAATAAATGGGTGCCAAACTCTCAAATAGCAAGGGTAGAGTAATTCCACACAAAAGAAGAAATGAGGTGGTACTCCCCATAAAACAGATATTATTCTCACACATCATCCCATTACTGGTACTGTATCTCATACGATGGGTGGTCGGGGGTACACGCTTGTAAAAGCTGACAGCTGTTTCAACGCTCACAGACTCATTGGCATGGCACAATAAAACAACATTCCACTTTTCCTAGGTGGATTTAATTCTTCGCCACTACCCACAATAAGGTTAGATTAGAACAACGATTTTCAGTATTTTTACAGAAGGCTTATTTGTATTAGTTTGTGATATACTATTATATTATTTTATAATATGTATCTGTGTGAAACAGATTTTGAGTCGGTTTGTTTTCAAATTGATATTACTTTAGGTAAACAAAGTATTGTGGGAAGTGGTGAAGAATTAAGTCTTACTCCGGAAAAATGACACTTTAATCAATTGGGCCTTGAGAAAGCATATGTGAGCTAAGAAAAAGCTATTGGCTTTTACAAGTGTATACCACCTATAAGATACTCTGTTAGTAAAAGGATCATGTGGGGAGTGCCCACTCATTTTCTTCTTTTACGTGGAAATAATAAGTGTAGTGTGAAGGGGGGTTTATGGGGGGTGACAGAAGTTTTCGTATTTTGCCCTATAATGCTTTAACCCCTTAGTGACGGCCGCGTGCAGACGCAGCCGTCACTTAACGCCCGTCTAACATTTTTTTTTTTTTTTTTTACAAAGAATCCGGAGTCCCCGAACGGCGCGCAGCCGCGCGGGGAGCCGGATTTCCGGGACGTACATGTACGTCCTCTGTCACTAAGTGACAGCCACACAGGACGTACATGTACGTCCTGTGTCACAAAGGGGTTAAAGTGCATTTCAAGCTAAACAGGTAACTGAAGGTTTAAAGGGATAGTATTGTTTCACAATAAAAGCAGCTCCAATTAATCTTCATAGCATTTGGGCCATGGACAGTTTTATTTCAATACTGTCAGATTCCACATCTGAGGGGAGGCAGCTTACACTAGGTAAAAAGGGCAGATGGGGGATACTTTATCATTCAATTACTCTTGAACTACAACTCTGACAGTATTGAAATAACACTCTCCAGGGCCCAAATACTATGAAGATTATGAAGATTAATTGGAGCTGCTGTTCTGTGAAACAATACTATCCCTTTAAAGTAACACTTAATTAGTAATAAAAATATATTGTAGGGTTTATGCTCCTGAGTAAAACAAGGTTACCCCAACTGCTAAGAAGTTTTTTTTTTATCCAAGACTTATTGCAGCTCAATTAGGATATATTTAGGTGCAGTATCTGCACCATCCTATGGACAGCTCTGATCATTTGACCATAAAACTCCATAGGATGGTGTAGCAACAGAGCCTCTGCAAAAGCTCATGCCATTGAGATACTGCACGTTTAAGTCTGAGCTGCAATAAATCTTGAATAAAACACCTCATCAGTGGGAGTGCCTTTCAGGAGAATAAACCCTAGAATATAATTTTTTACATTTTTAGTGTTACTATCCCTTTAATGATTCTCTGAAGAATGGGGTCGGGAGGCTTGGACATTAGACTGGTTAGGACACAATCAAAAAAAGCAAAAGTAATGTCACACTCCAGCAAATCCAGAATATAAAACTATGTGCACAAGTCCAGTGACACCTGTTAGTCTATACTCCACTATGAAGGTAATTGTGGCAGTGCCTTTGTTGGTAAGGTTTGTAAATAAAATATTATATATACTCAATAAACTGGTGTGACATTGCTTTTATTTGAAAGCCTTGTAAAACAGAAAGAAAACAGACCATATTCAAAGTGGATGGCATAAAGGAACTTGGGCTGGAATGCAAGAAACGTTCTAATTTACTAGTTATTGTGTACTTTTGATGGCAAAATGATAAGCACCAAAATATTACTGTATTGCAAATGTTTTTTATGAATTACAGGGCCGGATTTATAATTAGGCAGAGTAGACATCTGCCTACAGGCACACCCAACAGAGGGGCGCCTGTCACTGGGATCATGTTGTGTGTGTTTAATCATCTCCCCCACCCGGAGCCATGAAGACAGGTCTGTGCCTTCTTCTGCACAGACCTGTAGCTGCTGAACTTCCCCGGCTCTTTAGTAATACAGAGCGCTCCCAACGCTCTGCATTACTAATGAGAAGACAGAGCGGGAGCTCCAGCATCTACAGTTGGATGCTGCCGCTGGACCACCAGGGAAGAGGTAGGAAACGGACACTGGGGCAATATAAGGGTGCAATGTGAGGGTAATATAGAGATGATGGGGCAATGTGAGGTCAATATGGAGCTGATGGGGGGCAATATGGAGCTAATGGGGGGCAATGTGAGTGAAAGATGGAGCTGTTGGGGGCAATGTGAATATGATAGGGGCAATATGGAGCTGATGGGGGCAATGTGGAGATGATGGGGGTAATATGGAGCTGATGGGGGGCAATATGAGGGCAATATGGTATATGGAGATGATGGGGGCAATGTGGAGATTAGGAGCATTGTGAAGATGGCCCATGGGGGGGGCGCTTCAGATTTCTGTGCCTACAGGCTCCTGATATGTATATCCGGCCTTAATGAATTAGAGAAAGTTTGCACCTTTTTTAGCGAATGTGTTTCAAAAAGTGGGTGTGGCTAACATTTCTGCAGTTTTTGAGAGCATTAGAGATTGAGCTAATTCAGCAAAGCAATTAGCACGCGTTTTCATACATCTGGCTACCTTTGACTTTAATTTAGGAGCATGTGCTACTGAGCATCAAGGTGTTAGAATGTTTCTTGCACCAAACAAGGCATAACTTCATAAAAATAACAAATACTCCACTTTCTTGCATTCCACCCTTAGTGATCATTTGCACTGTGTATTGTTTTTTTAGGACACTCTCAACACCTCCAGTGGTTACATGGTACTGAGCAGAATACATTATCCATGTGCTTGTATCTTATTTCACATCATGGATACATTCAGGGATATCGTGATTCTAAGGGCTCAGTTCCATTTGCTGCTAAATTGTTCCAAGGACAGTATCACTGAATAAAGTTTTTTTCCAGTTACACCACAATGCAGTAGACGTGGGGAGCTCATAGTCCAAACTCACTGGTCAGAAGAGGAAGGGGGGTGGCTATTTGGGTCCAATAGATGTAAAATATTTACTTATTTCTCCATACTACACTACCCCTTTTTCAGTATCTACTTCCCAGTTCTCCACATGTATTATAGCTGCATTCTAACTCAGTGATCAATAGAGTTCTAGTGAGGGTGCTATGTTAAATGTTGATTTCGCAACTCATAACTTTGAGTAATTTACCTCAAATTTGAATGATAAGGAGTTAATGCCAGTCCCCACAAATCCTGCAAAACCATTTGATAGGAAAAGAAATGTGAGTCTAAGAATCCAGTCCTCTCCCCATTATAACTTTTCCTGCCAGCCTATATTTTTTCCTTAGGGCTACAGCCAAATCTACTGAATGGATGTGAACCAACTTTTTTTATGAGGATAGATGGGGAATGTTTCCTTTACCTTTTCTTGATCAGTAATTCCATCCCTGATATACTGGAGTTTGAAGTTACATGTTGATGACAATTTCCATTAAATTTTTAATAGCGAGAGCAAGGGGTCATAATGTATTGTGAAATAGAATTTTGGAAAAGTATAAGAATAAGAAGAATATGTTCTGATATTTACAAATTATATTAATGTGACTAAATATAGTATTTCATTGTATATATTATCCAGAGTGATTAAATATATCATTTTATTGTATGTATTAGCCACAGTTTCTCTTTCTCATATCTTCTGCTTTGCAGTGCATTGGAGACTTCAACAGCATTCAAGGGGTTAAATACCCACGCGTTGGATGCCCCTCTGTCACTTAAAGCATTAAATCAATGGAGATTTTTATATATCTCTTATGGTGCAATTGATTTTCTCCAGAATTGCTCGAGTTGTTCCTATTAAAGGGATAGCAATGTTTCATAATAAAAGCAGCTCTAATTAATCATCATAGTATTTGGACTTTGGAGAGTGTTACTTCAATTCTGACATAGCTGTAGTTCAAGAGTAATTCAATGACAAAGTGTCCCCCTCCTGCCCCTTTTACTGATGTAACACTGTTCAGCCAGATCAGAAGGGAGGTGCCCAGGTAGACTGCAGAGAGGGACAATCTTCAATTAAGATAAGGGAAAAACCTGAAAGACTTGTCAAGGGGGGCAGGGATTTCATTGTTCTCATAGGAAGAAGATTGTACCCTTCTGTTATCTGTCGGTCTTACAACCAGATTCCACATCTGAGAAGAGATGGCTTACACTAGGTAAAAGGGGTGGGAGGGGAAACTTTGCTTGTGAATATCTCTCAAACCATAAAGGTTTGAGAGATAAGACTTATATCGTTCTTCATGTTTTTTTAATGCCTACAAAATAAAATAAAGATAAAACGAAGTATTACTATCCCTTTAAATTGGCCTATTTGTGCACTACTCCTGCATCTATCTCAGTGCGTAAAATAACAGATCTTTAAAGCTGCAGCTGTAAATCCCCAGATAAGACATATTATAAAATGTATGAGTTTTAACTTTGATTTTGCAACTATTATATAATCCCAGTGTGTTTCAAAGCCTACATGTCTTCTCGCCCTAAACTATCTTATGCACGTCTTCTCCCCCCTTAGTATCACAATGCGCACAAAGTGCTTTATGCACAAGGAACGGGGGATAATTTCTGTAGCAAACCATCCACATCATAGGGGGCAAATGCAATTTCCAATCCTTTGAATGCTAGAGACATCTTCTATGTGTTGTATACCTCTCTAAAATTCAAGTGATTAAACTAAGCTGACAGACCTCACCTTAAACTGGGGTAACATGCATACTTCAAGGCTGCAATAAAATCACAGCAGCCCTTCAGTATGCATTTTTAATGTGTCCCTGGTTAAAGGGGAGATCTGTTTGTCTGTTGATTTGCTTCAGGACAGCAAGGGCTAGATTTAAAGGCAGCCGTTAGTAAAAAAAAAATCACTAACGGGTGCGTTAAGTGTCATGTAGCAATTCAAAGATCCGTCTAAAGAACAACTAACGACAGTTTCAGAATCCTAACGGCCGATACACTTACGTGCATTCAGACGCATGGAACAACATTCCCCAGAGCCATTCAAAGGCTTGCGGTACTGTTAACGGCTGAAAAAAAGACACAGCTAACGGCAAAAAGTTAAGACCCAGTTTTCTTAGACGTTAGACACTTAACGGGCAAAACAAAACACCTGTTACATAGGAAAATACACAAAATGCTTACCGCACAAGCATGTAAATGGAAAAATTAACCCGTGCAATGCCAAAACAACACAAAAACATGGAAAGACAACACAAATCACTGTCACACACAACAACAAGCAACACCACAGGGACAAGGACCCCCCAAAAAACACAACATGACACGGAATAATGGGGGTTATCACACAAAGAGGACACCTGCAAATATAAGTTCACCTGTGCAACATCAACACGCGGCCTGCACCCCACAACTGCACACCCGCAAATGGCAGACATATACCAAGCACAACACACCACATCTTATAACACACACACCTGCAAACACTTACCTGGACAAAAACAACTCTCCATTGGTCAGCACTTACCTCATCACCACACCTACACAACGCCCTATCAAGTACTTAAAGGGTCAACTCACCACACTTGTGGCTTGTTTTCCACTCAGGGAGGGAGAGAGAGAGATAGAGAGCGCAGTCAGTATGTTGGGTTACATATTGTTGCGAAGACTGCGGAGAAGGTGTGCAAGGGAGAGAGCTAGGGAACATCAGCAACCCCCAGGCACGACTGATCAACAGCCTTCACCTGTTGCAAGTGAGGAGGCTCTGGCTCAGCAGCCACACAGGAGTCCATCCCCACCTGGAGGGCAGCACCTGCCTGCAGATGCACAGCTGCAGCAACAGGATGCTCCACAGCAGCAGAGGATGTATAGATGACCACCAAGGCCCAGGGTATACCGCCCAAGGGTCACCCTCTTTGGAATGACTGATGATGAGGTAATTGATCGCTACAGGTTGAGGCCTGACAGCATCATTGCCTTGTATGAGGTCATCAAAGATCAGGTGGATCCCATATACATCCACAACCATGCCTTAACTGGCCTGCAAAAACTACTGTGTGCCATACACTTCATGGCAAGTGGGGCCTTCCAGTCCACTGAGGGTTACACATCTGGCATGTCACAGGCCACATTCTCCAGGGTGCTGGCCCAGGTCCTGCCAGCCCTCAAAAGCAAGGCCAGTAGCTATATGCATTTTCCCACCACCGACATGGACTGGATACACGTCAAGCAGGCCTTTTACGCAAGGGGAGGCATGCCCAGGGTCATGGGTGCTATAGATTGCACCAATGTCCGTATTAAAGCCCCAGCACGTGACGCACAGCTATTCATCAACAGGAAGAACTTCCACTCTATCAACGTGCAGATGGTGTGTGACAGCAACATGAGGATTATGAATGTCTGTGCAAAGTATCCTGTCAAATCACATAATTCATACATTCTCCAAAACTCCTCGGTCCACAGAGATTTCGAGAATGGAACTTTTACAGGGGGATGGCTTTTGGGTGAGTTCACAATACAAAATCACACCACATACACAGGCGTACACACAACGCTGCTCAGCATGCACCTGACCCACAGCTAGTACGTCCACCACACAAAACATCATTAACACAACATGTGCTCCCTGTCTCACCACATCACTCACATTACACAGGTGATGCTGGCTATGGCTGCAAGTTCTGGCTACTGACCCCTGTGGCCAATCCCCAAACACATGTCCAGGAAAGGTACAACCAGGCTCATGCCAGAACAAGGAATGCCATTGAGCAGACCTTTGGCCTCCTCAAGTCAAGATTTAGATGTCTGGACCACTCGGGGGGAGCACTGCAGTATGCACCTGCAAAGGAGTGCGACATAATTGTGGCGTGTGCAATACTGCACAACATTGCAGTGGACACCAGGCTGCTGGATCACATCCAGGACCCCCCTATACATAAAGTGCCCGTGGACATCGGCCATGTGGAGGGGACCTTGAGAGGGGCACAGATCAGAGACACGCTCATCACGGAACACTTCACCTGTGAGTATAACACAGGCATGCAAACAATCCATACATGTCCCCCATCAGTCCTGTGACACTAACCACACTGCACATTATGTTCTGTCTCACCCCACAGGAACATTGACACAGCACTGCACTGGCAGCAGCATGGCCCCAAACATCAACCATACCATGGACGTGGCAAATTGTGTGTGTGGATTCAAAAACCATCCTCCATTCCACTCTCCACGTTGACATACAGACCCCAAGGATATCATGCACACCCCCAGGAGAAACAAGGTACAACATATAACCCATGTTCATCACCTTACACAGCTTGATTGACAGCAACTAACTGGATATGCCATGATCATAGCCTGAGCAACCATGCTAGCCCAGTAGCGAAAGAGTATTATCCAATGCTATGCATTGGATAATACTCCAGCACATCAGGGGTTAAAGGGCCAGTGGACTCAATATGGGACCTGTACTGTGCTAGAGCTGAGAAGAGCAGCAGAGGGGTGGATGTACAGTGGCATTGTCACACAACGTAGAGGTCATGAAACGTAGATCAGATAACCAGGGACTCCATGCTGACCTGTGAGTGTGGACATGAATACACACATCAACAAATATGTCCTAATAGTTCCATGGAACAAATGACATTGGGCTGCCACTGTCACTTTCACAGTGACAGCACAATGTTATTACTTCCATGGACCTCTCAGAACACTTGTGTGTATACATGTCAGGGGCACATATCCATAAGGCTGGTGCACATGTCCTTAGTTCTCCACATAATTGCATACAGATGAGTACACAACACATTGTCAAGCAATGGTTTGTGTACTCACCTGTAATTGAGAAAATTGAGGGGATAAAAAAGTTGAAATTGTTGTTGCTTGATGATCAGTTCTGGTCTACTGCTCCAAATCCTGTCCTCTTGTCCCACAGGCATCCATAACATGATCCATCCTTGAACTGAAGATCTTCCATGTGACTAGATTGATGTCTTGACAACACCTTCATGAAGATCACCCCTTGCTGTTTCTGGTGATGTTGTTGGTGATGCAATGTTTGACCTGAGGTTCACACAAACCTCTACTGGAACATTCTCATATAGACACAGAAAACACAAATTCTCGAGTGTTACAACCTGTACAGTTAGGATGCTCATCTACAGAAATGTCAAACCTTGTGGACAACACATGAGCAGGGCAGCAGTGTTACTAAAGTAGTACGATTTAGTTTCAAAGTACATTTAGTGTTCTCATACAAGTGTTCAATGCATATAGGTAATACACATAGAAAACACATGTACGTTCTAATGTACTTTGAGACACAATAAAGATGAACAATCACCATTCTATCTGTGTCTGTATGAGGATATATTTGATAACACATCTGTAAATATGTAACCACACCCAGGATAGAGTATCCCCCATACATGGAAAGGCATCACCCACATCACAGGAGTCCACCACTTGTTTGCCAGTGAGTGGACTCTGTGATGTATCCATGCAAACAGATGATGGTGGCAGTGATACACTAATGTGTTGTGGGAGTGATAAAGAGGTGATACAGGGGACATACTTCCACCGTGAATTCCTGTCCACAGTATCTGTGTTTCTCAGTATAATCAATGTTATGAGATTTTGCTCCACTTTGACATATCTCAGTACATGGGCTACATCAATGAACAACCAGACTAAGTGGACATGTGTTATCACTGGTGAAGTCTGTTACACCCTTAGGGGAACAACAACTCAACTTACTGGAGACCCCAGTGCTCACCCCAGGATATCAATGTTTGTGCTACACATTTAAATCCTAGGTTAAAAACATTGGCTTCCCCAGTAAGTCAGTTGCACAATGAGTGTTTGAATCCAAGACAATATTGATGCATGTCCCATTTATCTGTCCTGCTTGTTATGTCCCCACTAAGTCATATAGCTGTTTGTTTGGTTATCCCATTAACCCTCTGAGTGCCAGAGTGGTCCCCAACGCATTTCTTTGCAATGTGTTGCCTACCACTCTGGCACTCGGTTAAACACAACATATGATGTAGACGAATGTTCAATGTTGTACCATTTGTTGTGCTAAGGGGTATATTTTGTTGCTCAAATTCAACACACAACATCGCCATATAACACAGTGGTGTAATATGGCTCCAGGGATGTATTTCCAGTTGAATTTGTACAACGGTGTGTGTGTGTGTGAACCCATGCTGTAGCATCCCACAAACATTTCACCCAGGCAGAGGTTGTGTTCACTGCATTGTATGGCAATGCATTGGAGACAACCCTGCCACCCAATCCATAACTGAAGACAGACAGAAATCCAAAAAAAAGGTTTCTTTATTGAGGGGAAAGTTAACAGGTTGGGTCTTTCATTTATTCTTTTTTGGGTGGGGGGCCTTAGGCTGGGTGCCAGAGGTGGATGCCGTTGTTGATTGCCTGGTAACCCTCTGCCCCCTAGGTGTGGCTTCAGGGGTAACACTGGAGGAGGTGGTGGTTGCAGTAGACCCCTCCGTGGAACACAAGTTCTCCCTCTCCATCCTCAGGTTCTCCCTGTGGTTGATCTCCCTCAACTCCACAAGTAACTGTGTCAACATGTCCATTAGACCAGTCCTGAGCTGGTGGAGTAGTGTGTTCCCCCTGGCCACCTCCGACTCCAGGGCTTGGATTCTGGTCTCCAATCGGGCTATGTTCCTCCTGGATTGCCTCCTGCTCCTGGTGATGTTGCTGTCTGTACTCCTGCTTGACCGGATTAGTCTTCTCTGAAGGGCCATACACTCTGCCTCCATCCCTGTGAGGCGTGCAGTGCTGGAGGTGGATGTGACCGGTGTCCCTGGTACTGCTGTTTCTTCTGCTGCTGAGGGTGCTGTTTCCTCTGCTGCTGGAGGTGCTGTTTCCTCTGCTGCTGGAGGTGCTGTTTCCTCTGCTGCTGCTGGAGGTGCTGTGGCTGCTGTGACAGCTGTTGGAGTGGCTGGTGCAGATGATGGGCATATGCCCACCACATCAAGTGATTCTGAGCTGCCCAATGATGTGTGTGCTGGTGGAGGTGTGAAAATGTCCCTGGGTAGGGGGCGCTGGGGCTCACCAATCAGGCCCAGGTGTGGGTAGTCCAGTGGCCAAGGGTCATATGGTGGCCACTGATAGGTGCTCGGACCCCACCTTGGATCATACCTTGGGGCATGCTGTGGAGCCATCCAGGAGGGTTGGTTGATGTGGGAGGCATATGGCCCATATTGGATGGTGGCCACTGTCCCTGGCAACCATTGCCTCCCTGGCGGTGGTGGTGCTGCTGCTGGAGGGTAGTAGCTGGTGGAGGTGGCTGGATACGTCCACCTCTCCTCCTGTTGCATCCAGCCACTGTACTGGGGAGGTGCAGCTTGAAGGGGTACAGCCTGTGGTGGTCCAGCTTGAAGGGGTGCAGCCTGTGGTGGTCCAGCTTGAAGGGGTGCATCCTGTGGTGGTGCAGAAGGTGGTGCAGCCTTTGTTGGAGGGATGGGGATGGAGGGTATGGTGACCACTGGCTGGTCCCCTCCTCTGTGTACTCCTCACTGGAGGTTGACATAGCCTCCTCCACTGGCTCCCACTGGGCTTGAGGGCTGTAAGCTGTGTGGAGAAATAAGATGTTGTGATTAGTGACCTTAGCCATATGTTTGTGAAGACAGTTATACTTTGATATGTGGTGAAGAAAAATATATGTGTTTGGGTTGACCCCCTGGGTAAACAAGGATACTCCCACTGCTGAAAGGTGTTGTTTGAGTTATTACAGGTGAATGTTTCATTTTGAGGTGCAATATCACAGTGGCCGAAATAGTACAGTGGGGCTGTTGCAACACCCTCCCATGTAGATATCTGGTCCCTGTACCAGAGCTATCCATATGATAGTGTAGTAACAGCACCACTGTACAATTTCAGGCCACTGGGATATTGCCCCTGACATATCCATGTCTGAGCTGTGATACCTTTTGAATCAACACACCTTTCAGCAGTAGGAATACCATTGTTTAACTCGTGGGGGTGAATCCAACAACATATATTTGTCTTCACAACTTGTAGGGATGGCTATCCCTCCAGGGGGATGGCAAAGGTTAAGTCCACCTTGATGTCAGATTGTAGACATTATGAAAACATATGTTGTTCGCTGTTAGTCCTATCCCTCCTACCCCCATGATTGTTCAGATATTGCTGTATGTGACAGATGTAGATTTCAGTCATTTGTCTACACGAGGGCTCTTCAGCAGAGCCCAAATTGCCCCATTTAGAGAACAATACTTAATTGGAATGGTGTACAGAGTGTGCATGGTTTGCAAGCACACTCTGTGGACCATTCCAAAGAGGTATTTATCTTGAAATGTTGCTACTTTGGCTTTGCTGAAGAGCCTCCGTGTGGTCAAATGACAGATATCTCCACCTGTCACATAAAGCAATATCTGTATAACCATGAGTGTTGGAGGGATAGGACTTAGATCGAGACACATCTTTTTACGATGCCAAGGATATTACATCATGGTGACATTACCCATTGCTATCCCATTACAGTCACACACAAGAAGAAATGGTCATATATGTATGTGGATATGTACCCTTCATATGGATACAGTAATATCCTTCCAAGATGTGAAGCCAGAGAGCAGTTCAGTAGGTGTGATTGCCTTACTGGCTATATATGTGCATGTGCACCCATCCAACAATACATTGGATTGATATGATGGATATGAACATACATCGTATATCCCATCTATGTAGAGTGTGATATACTATGTATGTGTATTTGGATGGTAGCAATGTAGGTTGATTTGTAATGGGTGCACATATCTGGCCAGTAAGGCAATCACATCCAGTGAACTGATCTCTGTGTTCACATCGTGTTGGGACATATTTAGAAACATTTGAATCCTAAGGGCAACAATCAAGCCAGTAGTGAGGGATATCTTTGATTGAGGCCTGTTTTTCTCTGTGTATGAGCCCGTCCATCCTTCTGTGTGAGGCAACCATACTCAATCCTAGATATCCATCAGTCATGGCCTGTTGGTGACCAAGGTACAATGGTTGCTATTTGTTTCCCATGTGTATCCTGCAAACAGCGGCTGGTGTACCATCCATCCATGGCATCAGCACCCCTGTGGATCCATGTGGGAATCAGATGTGGGATATGTAATTTCAAGTTAGAGTAAATGATTGCAGCCACAACACCAAGGCCTACGTTTTCCACCTTTAATCCTGTGGAATAGTTTTCGGCCTGTGTGTTGCACATACAAGCATTTATTCTCTGGGACACTGTGATGTGTGACCTGATCCACCCTTTTTGTGATTCAGTAAGCGGTGATGTTGAACTGATGAAGTGAACATGATGGTGACTTCTCCAGTGATCTCCTTTCCCCATTTCCAGTGTTTTCCATGGAGTCTGTACAATGGGACCCTATGAACTTGATTCTTGTTTTTGCATATTATCCATAGACTAACACTGGTATTGGTGAAGTGAGGGTGTGTGAGGGTTACTTTGTGTCCACCATCTGTTTGTCACCGCTTAGTGAATGTCGCCTGTGTAGCATGTGATCGTTGGCCTATTGACTTGTTTGTTGTCTGGTTAACCCTTTGAGTCCCAGAGGGGTTGCCAAAGCATTGTTGATCGATGCATTGATGATCCCTCTAGCACTCAAGGAGTTAGGTGCTGACTTCCCTGTGGGGACATGGGTGACACTGTGTGTGAACAGTGATGATATATAACAGACGACATTTTGAACATCACGGTTTGTGTGTGATGAGCACAGCGACAGGAGGGTTGAAGTAGGACTTTGACAGGTTTGTCCCAAGTTGGACCTTGCCATTTGTCCTGGTGTTGTGTCCTGTTTTTAACCCTCAGGGTGCTGTGTTGATGCAGTTGTATGGATAAGTGATGGGCATGTGTTGAGGTGTGACTGTGTGTGCAGCTGGTGTTGGTTGATGTAGTGTGTTGTTATGTAGTGTTGCACTTACCGGTAGTGTGGAGGCTCCTCTCATCCCCAGTGTCAGTTCCTCCAACGACCCCCTCGATCATGGTCGGGGACATGGTCTGCCGCACCATCTCCTCCCAGCCACAGAATGTGATGGGCACAGATGGGCCACCTCCGGTGCCTCGGGCTTGCTTGGCCATGTCAGACATCTTGTTCTTGACCACCCTCCGGCAGTCACCCCATCTCTTCTTCACAGACTCCACGTCCTGCCTGCATGGAGCCACCACGTTGACCCGGCTGCATATCTGGTTCCAGGCTGCCTTCCTCCTCGCTGACAGGCCAGGTATCACGGTTCCCGTGCTTCCCTGTCAATCTTTGCTGGGTTGCTTGTACATTGGAGGAAGCTGATTGGCCCGCCCAGAATGTTCCTTTATACACTGGGCTCTGGGCACTTGTCAGTTGCCCTTTCGTGGTGTTCCTGAGCCTGCGCCTTGTTGCTGTGTTTCTGCTTTCCGGTTTACCGACTCGGCTAGTCTGACCATCCCATTGTTCCTGCTCCGTGATTGACCCGGCTCTGGCTGACGTTCCTGCTCCGTGATTGACCCGGCTCTGGCTGACGTTCCTGCTCCGTGATTGACCCGGCTCTGGCTGACGTTCTTGCTCCGTGATTGACCCGGCTCTGGCTGTCGACTCAAGCTCCAAGTACCGATCCGGTTCCGGTTGAGTTCCAGTGCTGCAGCTGTTCCTGTGTTCCTGAGTGTTCCAGGTCGCCGGCTGGCGACAATCTGAACTGTGTTTGTGTTGCTCTGACTAATCCTCTCTCGAGTATTGGACAGTTGCCTGAGCCTGTTCCTTTACACTGCAGTGCCAGTACCCGCGTATGACCAGTTTTAACCCTTGCTGTGCTGGTTGCCTCTGATCTCTGAGCCTGTATTCTTACTTGCCAAGCCAGTGTATTCCTTACAAGTCTGTTAACACTGAATGTGCCTACCTGACCAGACCTCCCTAATTGCACTAGCAGAGCTGTAGCCTTTCCGGTGCCGTTACACCGCTATCACGCCGGCTGGCGTTGGGCCCTCCGTTTGCTCTTGCTGTTTGTGCTCCATTGGACACCGATGTGGTGTTCCGGTCCAGGTCACCTTTAGCGCTCATTGTGTTACTACCGTATTACCATCCGTTGGCTCACTATCGCTTGTGCAGTATTCATGCACTCTGGCACCCAAGGGGTGCGTACGGCTCTTCTCCCGTTGGCATAAGCAGGGTTATATCCGTGACAAGGTTAAGGGTGATTCCGATTCTGGTCCATCTACTTGCAGTGGCTTTCTCCAGATTATTCCACTAAGGTGGTATAGGCTCGGTCCTGGGCAATTGCTGGTCAATCTGGGCGTTCATTTCCAAAAGTTCTGAGAGTGATTAGTTCAGTCACACAATACACCCTTCTCTTCATCATCAAGAGACTGATATCTATTCTGGGCGTTGGCCAATCATTGAACTTGTCTAGTTCATTTTCTCCACATTTAACCCTGTGTTTGCTTATCTGTACTCTTACTCTGTAAGACATATTTGGGCCTGTATCACCGTTACCATTCTTGGCCCCCAGGGGCGCTGTTCTTTCATTTTTATTTTCAATAAAACTGTGTTTTACTATATCAGTGTGTGAGTGTCAGAAAACCGTAACACCAGGGACCTTCGCCGCCGGGTGGAGAACACTCTGCCTCTCCAGGACAGCTTCCACGAGAGCCGTGTTCTCCTTCTCTGTGTATTTGGGTTCCCTGACCCTGCCCTCGTCACCTCCGGCATGGGATGATTCTGAGCCGGAGTGTCCTGCCTGCTCTGACCCTGACTGTGTGGGGTGCTCTCCAGCAACTACCCCTCGTCCCACTGCAGGTTCTGTCCCTGTCGTTCATGTGCCTGCTCTTGTTGGCCGGGTCCCCCTCCGCTCTGCGGATCTCCCTCTCCCACCCCTGCTCTGCTGAGGGATACCTTACTGACCTTCCTCCTCCTCCACTACTCTCCCCATCCCTCTCTCCTGTCCTCCTCTCCTCGCCATCACTCACCCACTCACACCCAGGCACTCCCACAGGCCCTCACAGACACACTCGATCCACTCAATCTCTGTCACACACTTTCAGTCACACTGTCAAAATAAAATGTAAAAAGTGTAAGGTGTTATAAAATAAAAGGACTATGTGTATGTGTTTGTATGTGTGAATGTAATATGTGCAAAGGTGTGATATGTGTCGAATTATGTGCAATGCTCGCCAAACTCCAAACTCCTCTACCTCCAGTGAACGCTCCTGTCTCCCTCTCTCTGATCACTATCCTCCGCTCCTGGGTCCTGATATCTAGCTCTGAAGAACTCGATAACAGACAGTGTGTGATGGTTATTTTTGGGTATATATAGGTGTATTTTAAGTTTTTTCATACTTTGGGGCTTTGTGATTGGCTGTGTGTTTGAATTTGTTTTTGCATCAATCAGGGCTGCTAGACAACGGCAGCCGTTATGTTACATGTTGTTTTGAGCGATGTTATCGTGTGATTTGGCCGCTCGTTGTGCATTAACATGAGCGACAACGGGTTTTGTGTTACATGTTTTGTGTGTGCCTACGCTCAATAGCTATTCTCGTAGAATACCTATTGAATCTGCCATAACTCATGTATTATTTGCGAGCGATGTGCCTTTTTCACTTAGCGGCTGGTTTAACGTGAGCCTTTAAATCTAGCCCCTAGTCTTTCTTTGCACTTAAATCTATAGCATGGTGGTTAGCACTTTACCTTAGATTGCATGTCAGTAGGAGAATAAATGAAGATTGCTAATAATTTTATCCTCTGAAAATATGGTCATATTCAGAAGACTGTTGCAGCATACTTCGGAACCTTTGTCATCTGCCCCTGAGACAGGTTTTCAGACAATTACTGGGACTCCGGGGACAGATGCCGATTCCCTGGCTTCTGGGATTCCCTGGTAGCCACGCCCTATCCCCTCCTGTTTCTGCCTACTCCTGCCCTGTTCTACTTAATTCACCTCCCATTTCAGGACAAACTCCACCCTTCAGTCCCACAATCTTGCCTATCTCAGTTCAGTCCTGCCCACATTATGATTCTAGTTGCATCACTTGGATAGTCCCATCCCCATCCATCCATGATTTCCCAGGAGGCTTGGACTTGAAGGTTCCTTGGTATGTACAGAGAGTAATGGTAAGATCGTGGCTGATATACTAATAAGAACTGGAGTAATTCTGGAAGAACCCAACTGTATCATAGGGTACAAATGTAATATTTCCATTTATTTAAGCACAACTTTTCAGGCTTTTACTGCTAGAGGTCTCAAATATAGTTCTCCACAATGCTTGGAGACCTCTCTAGCATTCATTAGTTTAAAAAAAACATTTTTATCAATGGAAGTTTTGTGATTTTTTTTTAAACACTTTTTACAGTGGTGTAGTTGGTTTGCTTCAGAATTTATCCTGTGCTTTCTACATCAGCCTCACTAACAACAAAAATGGATTTCCCATTTGGCAGAGTAGACAATGGCCTAAAGTGTCATATTTTGTTGGAACACCAGCTATGCTGCCCACATGCACACTCTGAGCTGTGGGTGTGGCTATATCAATTCCAATGTCCTCGTGCCCCATCATGATTAAATTGGACGATTAATTTAAACAGTTTATATTATACTTTGTCCAGTTTATTTACCACTTATCTGTTTACTGGACATTTTTTAACCCCTTGGTTTCTAAAGAGAGGTCTTTAGTGCATTGCAAATTGATTCACTGGAGGCCTCACTATCATCCAAGAGGTTAAGACATTTTTTGGTGCTTTCATGCAAAACTAGTACACCACAGAGGACAAATTTAAAATTTTTATTGATTTAACCTTTTTTGTGCCAGAGAGGAATCAAATACATTGTGATGCAATGTTTTATCTACCTCTCTGACACTCAAAGTGTTAAATGGGCTTTGAATGCAGAGAAGTAACATAGTAACATAGCAAATTAGGTTGAAAAAAGACACAAGTCCATCAAGCTCAACCTTCGCCTCATACCTCAGTAACTAAGAATTTTATAGCTTTCCTGCTACCAGTTAAATTAGTCTTTATCAGACCTCACTGATCAGCCTACTGATAAACAGTATAACTCTGTATGTTCCCTTTTGAAAGAAATGTATCTAATCTTCTCTTAAATGTATCCATTGTATCTGCCATATCTACCTCCCTGGGCAATGAATTCCACAATTTGACAGACCTTACCGTAAAAAAACCCTTCCTCTGCTGAAGTTTAAACCTCCTTTCCTCTAATCTCAAGGGGTGTCCCCTGGTCACCTGATCAGGCCTTGGAATAAATAGCTCACCACAGAGATCCTTGTATTGACCTCTCATATACTTGTACAATGTGATAAGGTCTCCTCTTTACTCCTCTAGAGTAAATAAACCAAGTTTGTTTAGTCGTTCCTCATATGTCATGTCCTCCATTCCCTTAATTAATTTTGTTGCTCTCCGTTGTACCCTCTCTAGTTCTAGTGTATCCTTTTTCAGAACCGGTGCCCAAAATTGCACTGCATACTCAAGGTGAGGTCTTACCAATGATTTGTATAATGGCAAAATAATGTTATCCACTCTTGCTTCGATACCTCTTTTTATGCAAGACAGGACTTTGTTTGCCTTTGCTACTGCTGTTTGACACTGGTCACTGTTTCCAAGTTTGTAGTTGACAAGGATACCCAGGTCTTTTTCTAGCAATGAGTCACCTAAAATTATTCCATTAAGTTTATAAGTAGCCTTGGGATTGTTTCCTCCCAAATGCATGACTTTACACTTCCCCACATTAAACTTCATATTCCACATGTTTGCCCAATCTGACATTGTATGTAAGTCCCTCTGTAGAGAGAAAATATCCTGTTCTGAATTAATGACTTTGCATAATTTAGTATCATCTGCAAATATTGATATTTTGCTTCTATATCTATTTCCAGGTCATTTATAAACATGTTAAAAAGCAGCGGACCCAATACTGAACCCTGAGGTACTCCACTCTCCATTTTAACTGTACTGGAGAATTCTCCATTTACAACCACACACTGTTCCCTGTCCTTCAGCCAGTTTTGTATCCAATTGCAAAGGTTATCTCCTAGCCCCAATTTCCTTATTTTATACACCAGCCTTCTGTGTGGCACTGTATCAATAGCCTTTGCAAAGTCTAGATATACTACATCTACTGCCTTGCCATTGTCTAGGTTGCTGCTTACCTTCTCATAGAAACTGAAAAGATTAGTTTGGCATGATCTATTCTTCATAAAACCATGTTGATTCATGCTAATGATTTTATTTTTTGTTTTGTAATCCTGAATATAGTCCCTTATTATCCCTTCTAACAGTTTTCCCACTACAGAGGTCAAACTCACTGGTCTATAATTCCCAGGTTCTGTTTTAGTTCCCTTCTTAAAAAGAGGCACTATGTTAGCTCTTCGCTAGTGTTGAGCGAGCGTGCTCGGCCGATGCTCGGATCGGCTCGAGCATCGCTCTGCTCTGCACATGGCGGTACTCGTACGAGTACCGCCATGTGCTCGCCCGACATGCTCGGGTGAAGAGGATCTGTGCCGGAAGAGGCACAGATCCGAAGACGCTCCGCTGGACCACCAGGGAATGGAGGTACGGGGGCATTGCGGAGATGAAGGGGGCATTGCGGAGATGAAGGGGGACATTATGGAAGAGGGGCATAGACTCTATGCCCCTCTTCCACAATGTCCCCCTTCATCTCCGCTATGCCCGTCTTCCACAATGTGCCCCTTCATCTCCGCTATGCCCCTCTTCCACAATGTCCCCCTTCATCTCCTATGCCATAGAGGAGATGAAGGGGGACATTGTGGAAGAGGGGCATAGCGGAGATGAAGGGGGACATTGTGGAATAGGGGCATAGAGTCTATGCCCCTCTTCCACAATGTCCCCCTTCATCTCCGCTATGCCCCTCTTCCACAATGTCCCCCTTCATCTCCGCTATGGCATAGGAGATGAAGGGGGACATTGTGGAAGAGGGGCATAGCGGAGATGAAGGGGGACATTGACCAGGCACCCTCCGCTCATCAGAGCAGGGGGTGCCTGGTTTAATGCTCGAGTGCTCCCATTCATTTGAATGGGGCTCGGGTGCTCGGCCGAGCACTCGAGCATCAGGGGGTGCTCGGTCAGAGCACCCGAGCACCCGAGCATCGGGGTGCTCGCTCATCTTTACTCTTCGCCAATCCTGTGGCACTGAGCCTGTGGTAATAGAATCTTTAAAGAGTAAATATAGGGGTTTTGCTAACACTGCACTGAGTTCCTGAAGAACCCTTGGATGTATACCATCAGGACCCGGTGCTTTGTCGGTCTTAATTTTGTTCAGTCTTCCCATGACATCTCCTTGAGTTAACCCAATATCTATTAATTGTATTGTTTTATTTGTTACTTGCGGAGGCTCTTCTACCATTCCTTGCTCCCTTGTATATACTGATGCAAAGAAAGTGTTTAAAACATCGGCCTTTTCCTTATCCTCACTAACCAACTCACCCATCTCATTTTTGAATGGTCCAATGCACTCCCTCTTAAGTTTTTTGCTATTTATATATTTGAAAAACTTTTTTGGATTAGTCTTGCTTTCCCTTGCAATTCGAGTTTCATTATCTATTTTTGCTACCCTAATTGCCTTTTTGCAATCTTTGTTGCACTCCCTGTATTTTAAGAAAGAATGTTCAGTTCCTTCAGACTTAAATAATTTGAATGTGTTTTTTTTCCTTGCCATTTCCTTCTTTACATGTGCAGTTAACCACATTGGCTGTGACTTACTTCTTTTGCATTTGTTCGCCATTGGTATATACTTTTGGGTACATTTCTGCAACCTAAATTTGAATTCCTCAAATTTTTGCCTTTAAATAAAATATCCCAGTCTATGTGTTGCTTTGAAGCCCTTAACAATTTGAAGTTAGCTTTTTTAAAATTAAGAGTTTTGGTTGAACCTATACATTTTTGCTTTGCCAGACTGATCTCAAATGTAACCATGTTGTGATCACTGTTTCCCAAATATTCTCTTACCTTAATATTGGATACCATTTCTGTGTTATTAGTGATCACTAGGTCCAATACATTGTTATTTCTTGTCGGCACTTCCACCATTTGTGACATATAGCTTTCACGAAGTGTGTTCAAAAACCTGCTACCCTTAGCACTCTGACAGGTCTCATTTTTCCAGTTGATATCTGGATAATTAAAATCTCCCATAATTATAGTATGCCCAAACTGGGCAGCTTTCCTCATTTGCAATAGTAGTTGGGCCTCATCATTGTCATCGATATTTGGTGGTTTGTAGCATATGCCCACCAGCAACTTTTTTTTTACCTTTCACACCACATTTAGTCTCGATTTCTACCCACATGGACTCCACAATTTGGTCAGTGCATTGCAGTCTCCAGTACACTGCAAAGCAATGAGCTGGCGACTTGTCTATCATACAGGTGATTAATGACATTTTTGAATTTGTATGTTACAGAGTTTTTTTGTGCCAGGCAACAGTGGATGAGGCTGGGTCATGTGAGGAGAAGGGATGGGACCATGGGTGGATCTAAAGGCACCTATCACACCTTTCCTAGTGGTGCTTGACATGTAAACATGATTAGACAGCATATTTCATTCAACCACACCAGATGAACTGTTAAAATGTAGTTTATTTTGTTTTGTAAACATTCACCATTTCATATTATTTGTATAAAATGAAGTCAGACACAGGAACTGATATGTAAACAAGTCAGAAACGCAAACGCCTACTATAATAATCCATTAGTGATGCAGTTCCTGCACTGTGGGTCATGGGATGATGGGATGAATTTACAAATTCCCCAGTGCAGCTCCACTGGCATTAGCCTCTAATGCCAGTGGCAATGCTTCATGTTATGCAATGAGGGATGTAATGTATACCAGAAGTCAATCTCCTCCATCATTTGGACTTTAAGGCCAGCAAGTCCGTATGCCTAACCCCTAGCAAGCACGGCGAAATGGGTTAAAATCACACCACTTACAATATGCCCTGTTTCATACATAATATATAGACTACCCCATGCAACTCATGGTGAAAAAATTATTCGTACACCCCCTTGTGCCTAAAGAGTTAACATTTCCAAGTGCAATGAGCGGAGCTTGTGTTCTGTGGTCCTGCTCCTGTCTGCCATCATGGACATAAAATCCAGGACTGATTGAAGATGTTACCGGTTGAACACATTGATAGGGGTCATTGGTATCATCTGACTATAGGAAAACAAGGGGAGGATTATTATTAGGGGATGCACTTCTCTTTTAAAAAATGGAAATAGAAGGGAACAAATCATTGAATTCAAAGTATTTCGCCTAGTTAACATGCATTGCAGTACCAATCATGTCTCCTGTGCCAACTCACTGCTGATGTGCCTATATTCCCCTGGTGATTCAATGACTGGAAGAGGAAGTCCAGCCTTTTTGCTGTGACAGAAAGTAATATCTGTGCTTGGCTACAAGACAATAAAACTGCATGTTTCTCTCTGTGTTTAGAACTCTTGCGTGGAAGCCCTTTTCTTGTAGCCCAGCACAGGTGTCTCTTTGTTACAGCAAAGCAATGGACAGTTGCTCTTCTAGTGTTTAGAAGTTTGTGCTCCTGAGTCTTAATTTCTGTCTCAGGAGTGGGCTGCCTGGGATTCGGGCAAACATTTAAAGGGATAGTAATACTTAAAATGTAAAAAAAAATATGTTGTAGGGTTTATCCCCCTGAGTAAAACAAGGGTACTCCCACTGCTGAAAGGTGTTTCATTCAAAAGTTATTAATTTTCAAAGTTGAATTTTTTAGGTGCAATATCACAGTGGCCTGAAATTGTACAGTGGCGCTGTTGCTACACGATCCTATGGACAGCTCTGGTCAGTTGACCATAAATCTCCATAGGATGGTGTAGCAACAGCTCCACTGTACAATTTCAGGCCACTGTGATATTGCACCTAAAAAATTCAACTTTGAAAATTAATAACTTTTGAATGAAACACCTTTCAGCAGTGGGAGTACCCTTGTTTTACTCAGGGGGATAAACCTTACAACATATTTTTTTTTACATTTTAAGCATTACTATCCCTTTAAAATAAGAGATGGTCCTGGTCAGTCTGGGACATGTGCCCACCCTAGCAGTGAGCAGTTTGAGGTTCTGTGGCCCTGCTAGCAATTGTTATGACTGACTCCATGGACATGACATCCAGGACTAAGTAAAGATTGTGTATCTTGAACAAAGGCAAAATTCAAATGGGACATTAGAATTTTCTGTCCTTAGTAAGGTAAGTGGTGGTTGTGGGTGTTTGTTCTCCCTTAAATCCTGTCATGCATATAGCCCTGGAAAACAGTTTAGACACACATGGATTAAAGTGAGTAAAAAGGTGAGAACTCAGCTCCAAATCCCATCTGACTAGTTTTGTTTCTTTTCACAGCTTTCATCCCTCACCTCCAATTCATGTCTTTTTTTCCTATCATATAGCAAATGTTATATTAAAGAAACACTTTGGCACTTAACACTTTCATAACTTGTGTGTGCCCCTTTACCACTTTAAATGGTAAGCTTTGAATCAGGGACCCGACTTCCAGTGTTTCACTTTGCAAAACACTCTCTAACCCTGTATTGTCTAAACTCTTAAACTGTAAAGTGCTTTGTACATTTGTGGCACTATATAAATAAACATATTCATTAATCCATTCAACACTAACATCAAAATAATATATCTCCATTTACCCTAATCTGGGCAAAAAAAATAACTTGCTGCCATGTATCGATCTTGCATTGGTTGGTTCCCTAAAATTAATATTTAATTAGTACTATATAACTATATCCATGGAAATAGACAAAATTCTTTTAATACCAGACTCCATGACCCCAAACACCTCCCATTAAAGTCCTGCCTAAGAACACTTCATTGAAGTTTGGGAGTGAGCCACCAAAGAATCATGACAGCCTCTGTGGACATGATATCCAGTATTAATTAACCCCTTGAGTGCCAGAGGACTGCTTTCCGTACCCTTCTGGCACTCAAAGGGTTAAAGATTCATTTAGGGAAACCAATCCATTCAGACCAAATCATAGTGGCAATAAGGATTTATTGCTTAGATTAAGGTAACTGGGAGGGTGGTGGTTTATTGTTAGAAAGCTTTATTGTTCTTTTAACCCTTTGAGTGCCAGAGGTGTACACCATCTGTTGCTTTCAATGCATTATGCACCCCATGTGGCAATCAAAGGTTTGATAAAGTTATAAAAAAATGAACAAAAAAATGTAGGCATAAAAATTTGCAGTGTACATTACTATAGAATTATGCCTGGATTATTTCTTTTCTTGCTCCACTGAATTCCAACATCTTCATATTCAGAAGTTTCTTTATAGTCGATAAGTTTTGTGGTATTTTCTGCAGAACCTTGTGTTGAAACAAATTCATAAATTACATATTTCCAAGCATAGTTAAGAGAGAAATCAAAAGCAGTGCAATCAATAATTGTTTCATAAGGCGGCTCTTCATCTTCCACAAGCATCTCCTCTTCGTCACAGTAAGTATAAGTGCTTTCGTAAATTGAATCTTCTGAAGTACTGCAGCTATCCCCATACCTAGACAAATATAAAATTGTTACAGTATAATGTTGAAGTATTAAGTTCCAGTATTTTTAAAAATAGATTTATTTGTTAACCTAGTTATATATTTAATTTCTTGTTAATAATTTTGGGACTGTATAATTTTGTTTTGAACATCATTTCACAAATAGCCAATCACTCCTCAATGTATTTGTCTTTCCAGTAGGGTAGCAGAGAACATCTATAACCACTTGAATGCTATTGCTTTCCAATGAGCTGGAGACATCTGTAGCATGTAAGGGGCTAATCACACTTAAAGCAGCAGTAAACTTCTTTTTAATGCTGAGTAAAACAACAACACTCCCAATGCTGGGAGATTTACAGCATAAGCTTATTTTTTTAACATTTTAAGGACCAGTTTGAGGTATGACTTGCAAAGCAATGCTCCTCATGCCACTCTCGTCCTTAAAGGGATAGAAATATTTAATTTTAAGTGTATTTAATATTGTAGGCATTAAAAAAATAAGTACATTGATGTAAGTCTTATCTCTCAAACCTTTATGGTTTGAGAGATGTAACTGGATAAAGTTCCCCCCTCCAGGCTGTTTCAGAAAAGTCAGGGCTCATTTGAAGGCACAGCGGTTCTTCAGCAGAGCCAAAATCACGCTATTTAGAAATAAATACTTCAATGAAATGGTCTGCAAAGTGTGCCTTGTTTGCAAGCACATTTTGTAGACCGTTTCAGTGAAGTATTTATTTCTAATTAGCACGATTTTGGCTCTGCTGAAGAGCCGCCGGATGGTCCCGGGACCGGAATCTCCTGCTGTTAGCTAGATGGCAGACTTGTCTGACACAGCCTGGAGGGGGGACTTTTAGTAAGTTATATCTCTCAAACCATAAAGGTTTGAGAGATAAGACTTACATTGATGTACTTATTATTTTTAATGCCTACAATATTAAACTTAAAATGAAACATTACTATCCCTTTAAAGGGATAGTAATACTTCGTTTTAACTTTATTTAATTTTGTAGGTATTAAAAAAACATGAAGAACAATATAAGTCTTATCTCTCAAACCTTTATGGTTTGAGAGATATTCACAAGCAAAGTTTCCCCTCCTGCCCCTTTTACTTAGTGTAAGCCATCTCTTCTCAGATGTGGAATGCAGTCCATAGACCAGACAGATAACAGAAGGGGACAATCTTCTTCCTATGAGAACAATGAAAGCCCTGCCCCCCTTGACAAGTTTTTCAGGTTTTTCCTTTACCTTAATTGAAGATTGTCCCTCTCTGCAGTCTACCTGGGCGCCTCCCTTCTGATCTGGCTGAGCAGTGTTACATCAGTAAAAGGGGCGGGAGGGGGATGCTTTGTCATTGAATTACTCTTGAACTATAACTCTGACAGTATTGAAATAACACTCTCCAAAGTCCAAATACTATGATGATTAATTAGAGCTGCTTTTATTATGAAACATTACTATCCCTTTAAAGGGTTAGTCAAACTATTAGCAGCTCCAACTAGGCATTTTTAAAAGTGTGCTATATAGGAGAGTCTTATGTTTGCAAACCAATCAGTTGGAAACCTCTCTGGTACTGAAAGTTTTAAAAGCCTAATGTAAATCAATAGAAATTTTTATTTGTTCCCTTTGGTTCAGTTGGTTTGTTTCAAAACTGCCCAGCTTTGGTCTTTATACATATGATTCCTAGGCAATTAAATTTTAATGGAAGATAAGAACCAATTGAGCCATCTAGCCTGTCCATTTCACTATTTTAAAAGCTCATGTATTTATTCTTTAGCATAGACTTTCATCTATTTTAACTCCAATTACTGCCACTTCCACTGGCAGGCTATTCCTTGTATATATCACCCTGTTCCGTGAAATAGGTTGTTGCATAGATCTCATTATTTCATCCTAAAATTTTAGATCATGGGGGCTATGTATTAAGGTGTGATAAAAAGGTGATAAAGTGGAGATGACTTCTCAAGGGTTATCTCTTCTCCAGTTCCTATGTTATTCTATACAGCCTATGCATTAAGATCTCCAATTGTGGAGAAATCTCATTGCATTGGCTCCATAGAATAAAACAGTATTTGCAGAAGTGATATCACTATAGATGTCATCTTCACTTTATCACATCTTTTTCACCTCTCATTGCATAACCCCCCATGTCCTCTTGTTCTATATTTCCTCTTCTTTCCAAAATATGGCTCCCCTCCTGATCTTTATTAAATCACTTAAAGTGGAACTACCATGCGCAGTAAAGTCACCCTGCAATAATTAGGCAGGTGGCAACTAGCTTCGTAAGAGTTCTCTTACCTCTCACCACGACAGGATACTAGAGAAATCCTTAATCTTGCGAGACTGGCGGGCAGGTTAGTGCAGTCTGTGCTACTGCGCTGTCAGTCCCTTCTGGTATCATTTGGGCCAGTGCATTGCATCTGTAGGGAGACCAGAACTGACAGTGCAGGCACGCCGACAAGATGTCTGTGCTGATACCTGGCTTCCGGTGTCGCAAGATTGAGAATTTCTCTAGCATCCTGTCGCTGTGAGAGGTAAGAGAACTCTTATTAAGCTAGTCACTACCAGCCTAATTATTGCAGGGCGACCTTACTGTACATGGTAGTTCCACTTTAATATAATGCAAAAAGATGGGCAGCATCCGTGGGTCTTTTTCAAAATATTTAATGCAGAAATAAATGGCAAAATTGCCATTTATTTCTGCATTAAATATTTTGAAAAAGACCCATGGGTGCTACCCATCTTTTTGCATTATTACACTACCTTTAGGGAATGTGCACCTGGGCCATTATTTTAGAGCGAGTGCTTTTCCAAATCTTACTCTTTGATATATAAGTGACAGTGGCACACACTCATATATAATAAATCATATACTTTTAAATTTTGGCAGTGCACGTCCCATAAAGAAAAGATACAAAGATGTACTCAGCCTAGGGTCTCCCCGGTGGCAGAGAGGAACAGCACATGCCGTGTATCAAATTCAAGTGGTTTTATTCTGCCTGATTGCCCTGAGAAAGGTCCATTGTACTGGACCGAAAACGTTTATTTCTGCAGTAAATATTTTGAAAAAGACCCATGGGTGCTACCCATCTTTTTGCATTATTACACTACCTTTAGGGAATGTGCACCTGGGCCATTATTTTAGAGCGAGTGCTTTTCCAAATCTTACTCTTTGATATATAAGTGACAGTGGCACACACTCATATATAATAAATCATATACTTTTAAATTTTGGCAGTGCACGTCCCATAAAGAAAAGATACAAAGATGTACTCAGCCTAGGGTCTCCCCGGTGGCAGAGAGGAACAGCACATGCCGTGTATCAAATTCAAGTGGTTTTATTCTGCCTGATTGCCCTGAGAAAGGTCCATTGTACTGGACCGAAAACGTTCGGCTAGACTGTCCTAGCAGAAACACTGATGCCAGAATAAAACTACTTGAATTTGATACACGGCGTGTGCTGTTCCTCTCTGCCACCGGGGACACCCTAGGCTGAGTACATCTTTGTATATATATATATATATATATATATATATATATATATATATATATATAATTTTTTTTTTCTTGATATGTTTGGCAGCTTTTCTTCAAACTGTTTGTAATACAACAGAACATATATTATTTGGAAAGATTCATTATAAATATATATTATAGATGCATAACTTGGAAAGATACATATTGTAAGGTTTATCCTTAGAGATATTTTATTCAATCTTTATTGCAAATGAACTTAAATGTTTTTGGGTGCAGTACCTGCATGGCCTTAATTTATACAGTGGCATTGTTGCTACAGCACCTTATAGAAGTGTATTGTCACTAACAATGGGTTTTCAGAAACTGCTGTAGCAAAAGTGCCACCATTAACTTTAAAGGGATAGTAATGTTTCATAATAAAAGCAGCTCTAATTAATCATCATAGTATTTGGACTTTGGAGAGTGTTATTTCAATTCTGTCAGAGTTGTAGTTCCAGAGTAATTCAATGACAAAGTATCCCCCTCCCACTTCTTTTACTGATGTCACACTGTTCAGCCACAGCAGAAGGGAGGTGCCCAGGTAGACTGCAGGGAGGGACAATCTTCAATTAAGATAAGGGAAAAACCTGAAAAGCTTGTCAAGGGGGGCAGGGATTTCATTGTTTTCATAGGAATAAGAGTGTCCCCTTCTGTTATCTGTCTGATCTATAGACTGCATTCCACATCTGAGAAGAGATGGCTTACACTAGGTAAAAGGGGCGGGAGGGGGAAACTTTGCTTGTGAATATCTCATAAACCATAAAGGTTTGAGAGATAAGACTTATATAATTCTTCATGTTTTTTTAATGCCTACAAAATAAAATAAAGTTAAAACGAAGTATTACTGTCCCTTTAAGGCCATAGAAGTACTTCACCCAAAAAATTTAATTTGTTATAACTTTTGAATACAACTTTTCTCAATGTAGGGAGTATTCTTGTTTTACGCAGCAGGATATACCTGCAATTTTAAGTGATACTGTCCCTTTATTGCTCTTCTAGAGATATTGAGGTCGATTTACAAAGAATAATTGAAGCAATTCTGCTGTAAACCACTACACAATATGGGACAAATAAAAATCCCCAAATTCCCATTTAAATCAATGGATATTTGTCCCGATGGAGTAGTTGGTTTTAAAACGGTAAACTATTTTTATTAAAAAAAAAATACATATATACGTACATTAGTGTTTTTTTCCTGTTGAACAAAACAAAAATAATCCCAATGCTGTGAGTTTCAATCAAACATTATTACAGCTCAGTTTTATTTTTTAAGCAACATCTCCAACTGGTATGCTAAATATACATTTTTTATAATGTTCTCTGTGGGTTAGTTTGAGTGAGTGACTACAGCACTCCTTAGTATGTGATAGGAACAGCACTGCTTGGTGTCTAGAACAGAAATGTGCAGTTTAAAGGAATAGTAATAAATCAAACAAAATGCAGCTCCAATTCCTCTTCATACTATTTGTCCTATGTATAGCTTTATTTTAGTACTATCAGTCCTGTAGTTCAGGAGCAATTGAATGAGAAAGTATCCCCCCACCCCTTTTAGCTGCCTCTCGTCAGATGTGGAATCTGGTCACTTGACCATACAGCTCGCAGCAAGGGACAATTTTCTTGCTGTAAGCACAAGGAAAACCCAACCGACCCTTGTCAAAAGAGGGCAGGTTTTTCCTTGTGCTTACAGTAGATTGTCGCTGTGCTCCATCCAGAATGGCTTAGAGAGCAGCATGACATAAGTAAAAGGGATGCAAGGGGGATACTTTCTCATTCAATTGCTGCTGAACTACAAGACTGATAGTACTAAAATACACCTCTACATGAGACAAATAGTATGAAGAAGAATCAGAGCTGCATTTTTTTTGAGGCATTACTATCCCTTTAAGTAAAAACAAACAAAAAATAATTACAAATCTCCCAGGGATTGGAGTAGCCTGTTTTTATTACACAGGAAAATATTACAATACATATTTCATAAATAAAAAAACTTTATGCTCCTTTAAACTAATTGACAAAGGACTGATATTTTGTTTCTCTTTCATCTTTGCATTATAGGGTCATAATTTCAAAAGAAAACTGGAGTTATTCTGGAGGAAATCAAAGTACTATAAATGGAGCTTTTGACTCCTTGGGGGTGATGCACTAATGTGTGATAAAGAGGATGTAAAGCTTGATAGGACTTCTCCAGTGATATCACTTCTCCAGGTCCTATCTTATTCTATAGAACCAAAGGAGTAAGATTTCTCCAGCTTTGGAGATCTTAGTGTATAGTTTCTATAGAATAATATAGGAACTAAAGAAGTTCTTCAAGATAATCTAGCTAATATTCAAGGGTTGAAAAGCTCTATTTAAATCAATGGGAAATTTTTTATTTTTTTTAGTTTCCTATCGTGTAGTCGGTTTGACCCAAAGTGACTTCATTTTTCATCTGAGCATATGGCTTTGTAATGCATTAAATCATGTACAAATGAGTTTGTATGATGTTTTAAATTAATATTAGTATACAAGCAGAATCGGTTTACCTGTAGCGTGTTACATAAACAGTGTCATCCCTTGTTTGTTCAATGGTGTCTCTAATATTTTCCAGGGAAGGTCGCTTGGTTGGATTTGGGTTCCAACATTCCTGAATGCACTTCACTAGTTTCTTGAAGGTATCTCCCAGTGAATGGAAAATGCTTACAATTCCTCTTTGCATATCCTGTATATAAAAATATATATATTTATATATATATATATTCTCTATAGATATTTATTATCTTTATTTGCTGATGTAAACTGCACACTCCATGTTAATGAACCTTTTGGTTTGCACTTTACTTCACAGAACCCGTATAACCATTTATGTATAAAAGCTCACAGCTTACATATATTACAGGTTATACCTGAAGTGGTATGGGGCAATTGTTGTGGTGTGGCTGCTGCGTCAGCAACAACTAAGGCTAGTGGATAGGGATGAGCGAGCACCCCGATGCTCGGGTGCTCGGGTGCTCTGACCGAGCACCCCCTGATGCTCGAGTGCTCGGCCGAGCACCCGAGCCCCATTCAAATGAATGGGAGCACTCGAGCATTAAACCAGGCACCCCCTGCTCTGATGAGCGGAGGGTGCCTGGTCAATGTCCCCCTTCATCTCCGCTATGCCCCTCTTCCACAATGTCCCCCTTCATCTCCTATGCCATAGCGGAGATGAAGGGGGACATTGTGGAAGAGGGGCATAGCGGAGATGAAGGGGGACATTGTGGAAGAGGGGCATAGAGTCTATGCCCCTCTTCCACAATGTCCCCCTTCATCTCCGCTATGCCCCTCTTCCACAATGTCCCCCTTCATCTCCTCTATGGCATAGGAGATGAAAGGGGACATTGTGGAAGAGGGGCATAGCGGAGATGAAGGGGCACATTGTGGAAGACGGGCATAGCGGAGATGAAGGGGGACATTGTGGAAGAGGGGCATAGAGTCTATGCCCCTCTTCCACAATGTCCCCCTTCATCTCCGCAATGCCCCCGTACCTCCATTCCCTGGTGGTCCAGCGGAGCGTCTTCGGATCTGTGCCTCTTCCGGCACAGATCCTCTTCACCCGAACATGTCGGGCGAGCACATGGCGGTACTCGTACGAGTACCGCCATGTGCCGAGCAGAGCGATGCTCGAGCCGATCCGAGCATCGGCCGAGCACGCTCGCTCATCACTACTAGTGGAAAGTAGAAGCATCATTGTACCACCAACTGTGCTGCTGCTGATCCCAGTCTCATGCAGAATCCTAATCCTCCTGCTGTTCAGACAACTCAGTGGCTTCAATTACATCAGTATCAAATGCCAGAAAGTCACATGTGACATTTGCCACCACACCATCTAGCACTGCTGGCACTAGGCCTGTAGGGCATACCATTTTTTTTTACAAGCCTGAGTCCTAAAACGTGCCACCAAAAGTTCCACCACCAGTGCTAGTACTCTAAGAAAAAAATGTAAGAATAACACTGAAGATGACAACGAGTCACATTCTAGTGTTGAGAATGGCATAATGGAGGAAGGTATAGCAGCTCAACCAACCGCTGCATCTGAAAGTGAGACAAACAAGCACCAAAATGCCTGTCTCCAAAGTAGTAGCAAACTTTGTGAAAGTAAAAAGAAATTGTTTAACCCTCTAAAAGCTTAGTGGAGTATAAAGGTAGTCGGCAAGTAGTGGTGGGTAATGCTGAGGATGACTTAATGATGACTGATGATGATGATCATTTAGATCTAGAATACATCTCTCCAGCATCCTCCTCTTCTTCACATACAGATGAAGCTGAGCGTGAGAGAGATGATGACATGGCCAGAAAGTTAGCTGGAAGGCAAAGACTCAATCTTACACCAGTGAAAAGGATCACTGTGCCTGTCTATACACTGTTTGAGAAAACCATTGGAAACTATGACTCTGTACAAGCAAAGATGCCTAAAAATACACAGTCATCCTATCACTCCTCATCATCATTTTATTTATTTAGAAAATATTTTACCAGGAAGAATACAATGAGATTTCTCTCGTTTTCAAGTATGTCCTGGATAGTTTTCAGTAAAGAGTTACATATTTACACAAATTAAGAAACATTAGATATTACATATTATATATACATACACCTAGACATCATCACAGCTTTCAAGTCCAAGCCCTACTCAGCTGCACACACTTGTGTTGCGTAACCAGCAGCAATAACAACACAGATTATTAACGTCAACAACCTTAGCTATGATGGGTGCCTCTGCTGCTGATGGAAGTGCTGTATCTTTGATATCTAGTAGTAATAGTAGAATTGCATTAACATCTAGCCCCAGTAGTAGTAGCATCCACATCTTGCCCCTCAGGAACCCTACAGTCCCACAGTATGGAGATACTTCACTCATGATCCAAACGCGAAGCATGTTTCTATCTGTTGTCTGTGTAAAAAGCACATGAGCAGGGGAAAGCAGGATCACACCGAGGCACCTTCTCTGTGAGATCCCATTTAAGTCACAACCACAGGTCTGACTGGGAGACAAAGTATCAACAGGTCAGAGGTGCCCCAACTAGGGAGCACTCCAAAAAGTTCCCAGGGCTCTGGGGCAGATAAAAGAAGTGTTGATATTATTGATGTGTCAGATTGTGCCACTGCCAACAGTTAATTCATTCCAAATAACACCTATGGCTCCTGTGGCAAAGGAGTATGATGACTCTGGGTCTGCTTTAGGAGATGGCAAGACTCATAGACTGTCCCCACATGCTGTCTCCACCTCTACCACCTGCTCTAGTCATCTTGTTAAAGCAATAATGTTACAGGGTTCTTCTGTCATTTACTACCAACAAGGGGCGTTTCTAGGTTCCAAAAAAATCTGGGGCTAGAGCCCACAGCAAAATTCAACAGAGTGCCTGCCACCAGTGGTAGTGATGATAAAGCTATAGTGTGGAGTGAGTTATCCTTACACAACATATATGTTTATTTTACTAATCTAATTATAATGCAGTGCAAAGAGTTAAGAAGTAAGCCATTTTATGTTCAACTCTTGCCATTGTTTTTTTGTTCTAACTAAAGACACAATGGTCCATATTTATATATGCAAACTGAAGTTATTGTTGAGTAAACCAGCTGTACTACAGAGGACAAATCAAAATTCCTGTTAAACAGGGTTTTTCACCCCTTGAACGCTAGAGAGGTCTCCAATACATTGCAAAGCATTACATTGGAGACCTCTGGCATTCAAGGGGTGAAAAATCTCTATTCAAGTGCATTGAAATGTAAGAAATTTTTATTTGTCCCCTATTGTGCAGTTGCTTTACTCCAGTTTGCTTTAATACATATGGGCCATTGATCTATACTTTGTGTTCAGAGTATGCAGCTTCTGTGTTGTTAATATAAAGCACACAAATATAATTGCATAGCAGCTGAAACACATTGTATTAAAATTCTATTTACTGACATCTGAAATGTGAATACATATGTCCTGAACAGCATTTACAAAGCAATGTACTAATTTCTCTATGTTAAAGCAGAACTATCAACATCGTAACATCGCCCCCAATCCATTACTAATAAAGAGATAGATAAAGCCATACTTCTGTTATGCTGCATAAGTATACGTTATTGAAGAAAATCAACTTCTGCAGCCACCAGCAGACAAAAGTGCAGACATCTTAGAGAAAGGTACCTCTGAGTCTGCTCTGTCTGTCCCGTGCACTTAGGGAGACAACAAACCAAAAGAATGTGACGAGCGCACACCGAGAAAGAGCAAAATGAAGTAGTTTGCTCAAGGCATGTGTGGCCCCTCAGGTGCTGCTCAAGTCACGTTTTTCGCTCCCATGTGCCATTGCAGAGAGGAAATTTCCATATTCATATCAGTCTGGTCCCACCCACAGCCAGTCCAGCCCCGAAATGTCAGGCAAATCCTCTCCGCACGAGAGAAACAGCACGACCCCAGACGTACGTTTCGGTCTATGTGGACCTCGTCAGTGGGATGTAGCTGTTCCCCTCTAGGCACACAGAAGCAATGTACATCTTTCTTTTCTTATATCACAGAGCTTACAATTGAAGTGGTGTTACACTAGTGATACCCCAGGGTTTACCAGGGGCCCACCAATTTTATTTCTTTGTTGATAATTGTATTTGATGCTCAAAAATAATGAGCAAAGATTACAAGCCAAAAAGGAGCTGCAGGGGTGCCCAGACTTTAGGGTTCTACTTTTTTGTTAGTCATCCTAACATCATCTACTGCCTTACCAACATGGAGTCCTCTCCAACAACTTTTTGGTCAGTGCAGTTGGGGGGGGGGGCTTACTCCCCCCCAACAAACACACACACACACACACCACTCCTGTTTTTTATGTCCATTTCAGATTTCCTGCCTTATCCATTTCTGTCACCCCAGTACCAATATTCTTCCCCATCCTTCCTGCCACACTCTTTCTCTGCCTCTTTCCTTCCCATCTTCCACTGTCTCTCTGCTGTTATTCTGCAAACCAGGAATAATGCACGTCTGTATGTCCACACGCCCTATGATGGTTTACAGAAAAACAGCAGGGAGACAGTGGGGAATGGGAAGGTAAGAGTCAGTGAAACAGGGAAAGCTATATAGGTAGAAGCGGGAATCACAGATATTAACTGTTGGGATAATGGGAAAAGAACACGGCAGGGAAAGAGTGTGTCAGGAAGGATGGGGTGGCGCTGCAGTGACTAATACTTCTACGTTGTTTGAGGATGATGAGAGCTGCACTCTATTAGCAAAATAGCTGGCTCAGAATTATTAGAGGTGTAGTTCATTAACAGTAGGAGGGCCTCAGGTTGCTCAGCTTAACCTAGAGCCATGTTTTTAAACATCCCAGGGCACCTCATACTGACACACATTCACACCCCAGGAAACTATACACACACACGCACACACATGCACATCACTCATGCATACATACAAACATTCACACCACAGGTAACTTTACACATGTAAACACACACACTTATTTGTTTTTTGTATTCCACAGATGCACAGACATATTTCTAACAATACAATCATTTGAGGTTATTATTACTTACCATGTAGCATTAGTGTCTGTGGACAGATGATCTACAGATACACTGTGTGATACCCCAGCCTTGTTCCACTGTTTACCCATAGCCAGTCATACACTGTCTGATTGCCAGCATTGTTCCATTGGCCACTGGTAGCCACAGAACAACACACATACACTTTATGATACCCCAGCCTTGCTCCACTGGCCACTGGTAGCCACATATTCCCCATATACACTATGTGACCCCCACCAGCTTTGTTCCCCTGCCTACTGGAAGCCACGGATTCCCCACATACACTGTGTGACCCCTCCAGCCTGGTTTCCCTGCCCACCGGTAGCCACAGATTCCACAAATACACTGTGTTACCCCACAAGCCTTCTGTCCCCGCCCCCTAGTAGCCAAATATCCCCCTCATACATTGTGTGACCGCACCAGCCTTGATCCCCTGCCCACTGGTAGCCACTGATTCCCCACATACACTGTGCAGCCCCACCAGCCGTGCTCCCCTGTCCACTGGAAGCCACTGATTCCCCACATACAATATGTGACCCCCCACCAGCCTTGTTCCCCTGCCTACTGGTAGTCACAGATTCCCCACATACACTGTGTGAGCCCCCCCACTGTGTCCTTCTTTGCACTGGTACCCACAAATTCCAAACATACACTATGTGATTCCCAACAGCTTTTTACCCCTGCTCGCTTGTAGCCACAGATTCCTAACATAACACTATTTGACCTCATCTCCAGCCTTATTACCCTGTCCACTGGTAGCCACAGATTCTGTACATACGTTATACCCCAACCAAACTTATTCCCCTAACCACTCCTCTTCATACACTATGTGACCAACCCTAGCCTTGTTCCCCTGCCCACTGGTAGCCACATATTCCTCACATGTACTGTGTGACCTACCCCAGCCTTATTACCCTACCCACTGGTAGCCACAGATTCCCCACATACACTATGTGAGCCCCACCAGCCTTATTACCCTGCCCACTGGTAGCCACAGATTCCACACATAGACTATGTGACCCCCACCATCCTTATTCCCCTGCCCACTGGTTGCCACTGATTCCGCCATAAACTGTGTGACCCCACCAGCCTTATTACCCTGCCCACCGGTTGCCACAACACACAGATTATGTGACTCCCACCATCCATATTCCCCTGCCCACTGGTAGTCACAGATTCCCCACATGCACAGTGTGATCCCCACCAGCCTTATTCCCCTGCGCACTGGTAGCCACAGATTCCCCACATGCACTATATGATCCCCACCAGCCTTATTCCCCTGCCCACTGGTAGCCAGCCCATAAATTATCCACATATTTTATTTGACCCCAAGCAGCCTTGTTTACCTGCCCACTGGTAGCCATAAATTTCCCCCATCTACACTGTCCCTCATACCTTATCTTCTGCCCTGCCCCACTCTGCTTTTTTGTTTCAGTGTAGAGCCATGGGTTCCACACTGCCTCCACTGGTACTTCCGGTGCATTTTGATGACCTCATCTCAAAGCACCAGGAAATGCTAGAAAAGACAGTGTGGAGCCGATGGCTCTGAGCTGAAGATGAAAACAGAGTCAGGTAGCAGCTTGCTGTTCCAAGCTATATATGCCCAAAAGTTTCTGGGCCAGCAGCCAGCCTCTGGCACACCTCCTGCAGCATTGAGTTTCTGGAACACATGACCCATATATATGATTGGGGCCAGCCCCCCCTGCTGATGGCCTGACATTCGGGGCTGCCTACTGACACACTTGGGGCTTCAGCCCCCTTAGCCCACCCCTCGCAACGCCCCTGCTACCAACCCACATTTACTGAGTTCCTGGGAAGGAGTCAAAAACTTCACAAAAACAATCCCAAAATATGCCTGTGGAACGGAAAGGTTGCCAAGACTTTTGCAGTGGACATGCTGCCGTATTCTTTTGCAGAAAACTGAGGTTTCAGAAAACTGATGTCATGTGTAGCTCCACAATGTCATATTCCAAGTCGCAGTTATTTTTCCAGGACTGCTGTGCCAGAATTATACAATCAGGTGTTTATTGTGGTGAGAAAAAGGCTAGAAAGTGTAATGGATAGCATCCCAGAGGTCTGAAAAGCTGGGTAGCTTGAGAGCGACCCTCAGGAGAGTAGGTTGGGGAAACTGGCAGTTATACCTATCCCTTGCTGCAGCCAAAGCCAGAGTAAAGGTGCTGGCCATAAAGCCAGATGTCTGATCCCAGTTAAGCCGGGACCCTGACAAGGATGGGAGTAGGTATACCACGGGGAGGTTTTCAGACCAGGGACCACAGGAGAACCCCAGATGCAGATTGATCCCAGCAATGATGTACTGAAGGTTGCAGAACAGCTCAAGTCCGACCAAACGATCAGAGGATACCGTGCCACCAAAACTAATAAGCACAGGATATAGACAACAAGTACCCCTAGTAGAGAACCTATCACCAGGAGTCAGATATAACCCATTTATCATGAGAAGGGTGTATCTTCAACTAAAGTCGAATATGACTAGGACTGACCAGATCTCGACACCCCTATAGAAAAAGCAGAGCGGAGCCACATAGGGATCGACGAGCAATAGTATGACTAATACACCACTCATATCCAGAGTCGGTTAGGGTAATACAGATATAGATAAATGATCGATCAGAAGGATCATGATGACTCACTCTGGTTAACTCCGACCTCAAGGCCTGGATGCAGGTAAAGTTGGTCTGCCTGTATACTAGTGAGATAGGACTCCTGAGGGGTTGGACACTCCCGGCTTCAGCCTCCCTGCAGTGGATACGCACTGTCAAGCGAAGTAGGCCAGAGGTCACCTAGACGAATATGAAAAACCCAAGTTGAAGGTAACAATAGGGTGTCAATAGGAGGATACCGAGAAGAGCAACAGGAGCCTGAGTTGTAGGATACACAAATAACACAGACAAGTGGTGAGCATAAGATACCTCCCAAGCCAGAATGCCAACGATATGAATGTACCTGATGGTGTAAAGATACCACTGAGTAGAATAGTCAAGCAATTCGAGGTCACCAGAAGCATAAGGCGTATAAGAGATAATCAGAAACCGTAGTTAATAAATGTAAGCCAAGGAATAAACAGCCGTGAGGACAATCCAAAATACACAAGCCAAGGTCGAACTGCAACAAGATCTGGAACACAAACAAATTCAATAATCGGGTGCCAAACCATGGCTCACTAAATACCACATAGCAGCAATCATCAACCAGAGGTGAGGTTCAGGCATATCTAGTAGAAGCTGGAGGGAAGCATGGCAGGATCATGACAGAAAGCATGTACGCCAAGAAAATCCACTTGATAACATATATGTGGACAAATGGGCAGAGCACAGATTATATGACTATCACCGCTGACTGGGTTTCCGTCCCACCACCACCAGTGGGCAACACAAGAATACAGCATCAGGTGACAGTCAGTAATCATGCCTCTGGTTCTGGTAGTGTGAAAAGGCAGCAGCAGGATAGCCCATACCATCGGAATACCACTTTGAGCATGCAGAGTTTTGAGAGACAGTGCCACAAAGCCGTAGATGATAGAAGATTGGCTTGTACCCCACTCCTTAAAAGTTGGGTTTGTGTCTGCAAGTAACAGCTCCAACATAATTGCTGCCTTGAGAATAGGGGATATGGTGCATATGCCCTGCTTTGCCCATGTGTTAAATTTAGTTGTGGCTAGATTCCTGGAAGAATCTTAACCCCTCAGAAAGATGCTGAATTTCGCCTTCAAAATCTGTTCCCATTTTAGCCATTTCTACAGTACACGCAATGTTCTATTTTCAGTGTAACAACCTGCCTCACCAGCTGAATTTTACACTATACATGCTAGAGCATTTGTACAAGCAGAATAAGGACATTGGCAAGTACACAATGCAAAAGTGGAAGGCTCTGGAGGGAGCCTCTTTGTCGCCAAGGCAATGTCAACTAATGTGCAATGTAAATGAGCTGCTGAAACCCTCTGAGGAGGCAACCATGCTGGTGAGTTGCATGGAGGAAGGAATTAGTGAAATTCTACCACTGATATATTTATTGCAGGAAACAATGATGAGCATGGCTGAGGAATCTTACAATAATGACAATACAGACATGCACAAGCTGGTCAAGGACATGTTCTTCAAACAAGATCCTTGCATAGTGTGCATTAAAAGCCATAAGGAATAGATTCTTGCTGCTTTGCTGGATTCCCACTTAAACACAAAATTTCAGAATTTCTGCCAAAGCATCATCAGAAGTTTGTGACAACAATGATGATCAGCAGCATCTCTCTGAGGAATATAGAGATATGCATATTGATCAAGTGTAAGGTTGTATTGTGGAGGATGAGAGGGAGAAAGTTTAGGCCCAAAAACTTCTAGACAGCATAACAGCATAGTGAAAAAGAAGACAGTAATACATTTAGACCAGCAGCAGGAGCAGCTACATCATCAACCAAAACATCCCACTCTGAACACAGGGCAATTCATGGGTCTAAGCAGGGGTGCAAATATCCAACATTGATGGTAGTGGCACATCTCTTTTGGGACTTGCTCCCTGAGTATGGGTTGGTAACTGACACACAGGAACACCATGTAGTTTTAGGAGTGGATGTGAGATGGCTTCTGCATACTTGCAGGATAGCTATGTTCTCAGCAGAAACAATGTACCCATTAACTACTGGCAAACAAAACAGAGTATGTGGCCAACATTGACATGCACTGCACTGGAAATCCTTAGTTGCCCTCCATCAAGCATTGAGTGGGTTTTCAGTGCAGCTGGTTATATTGTGAAGGACCGTAGGATGCGGCTATCAAGCAGCAATGTTGGGAGACTAAAGTTCTTAAAAAAGAACAAACATTCAATACCACCTGAGTATCAGGTATCAGAAACCACACATGACAGAGAAAGCCAGGGCAAATGTAATAACAGCAGCACGCATGAGGAGGAGGAGATATATGAAGGGATGCTACCATCTACCATTGTTGGTACCATTGCTATGATCAGTAAGTAATGTGTATCAATAATACACAAACATGATAATGATAATAACTGCTGTAGGAATGTCTCTCACTCTTTATATATTACATATACATACATACATACATGCATCAATCACACCACACCAATCCACCACTTCCACACACATCTACCACACTGTAGGCTGCACTTTTTTTTAATCTCTTGACCTGCTGCCCTTTCGTTTTGTTGAAAACAGAGGCTTTAAATAACTGATGTCATGTGTTGTACCCTGCTGGAATATCCCAAGTTGTGGTTATTGTTCAAACATGCTTGTACCAATGTTACTTAAGCAGGAAGTTAGTGTTGTGAGCAAAGGCCAAAGGCACTCTGCTTGTTAACAATGTTTTCAAGGCATTTGTTGCTGTAGGACTCAGAACTTTGACATTCAGCTATTTATTTCTCCACTTCAGCCCTCAGAAGTAATACTGTGGTGGGAAATTTTGCAGTCAAAGGAAACATAGGCAAAATATGACAATGTTCTGGTGGGAAATTTATCGGCAGTGGCGAAAAAGATAACATTTTATGTAGGTTTATTGGCAAAAACTCTCTCACAAAAATCAGGAAATCTTTTTTTTTGTGAAATGTCAGGTGAGAAATTTGTATGATTGTTCACCCATCCATAGATTTCAATGCAATGAGCTGGGGGGGTGGGGGAATGAAAACTGGCACTTTTTGTGAAAAGGTTGCCTCTCAGTAGGAAGTTCCATTTTTTACCTGTTTCACTTTTGAGGTGAACAGTTTCGCCCATCCTTAGTGCAGCTCCAATGGCAAGTCTGTAGATGGTAGACTCCATAACAACTGCATTTTCTGTACCCCTTGTAATTATGCTCCTGTTGAGAACCTAAGCACTGGAGACATCTCTTGCACCCAAGGGGTTAAATGCCCAATTTATTTCACAGAGAATTTAGTGGTGAAATTTGTTTGCCCAGAACTGCTCATCATTAGCTTTAGATGTAAGATTATTTACTACCAAAACCACCTTCATATTATCACTATGAAAAGGGATATGTTTATAAGCTAACTCTTAACATCAAATCGCTAAAGCCACTACAATGTGGAAAAGCTTTAAGAGCAAAATGTTTTTGTCAATCATCTACTTGGCCACTGTGAAACATTCCAATTTTTGTTACAATATACCCTAAAAACAACTTGATGCAGAGGCCAAATCTTTGAATTCCCCCTTATTATTCAAGAATTCAGATTGTTAGCAAATTGCAACTGCCATCAGGGTGGGGGCGTATGTATGTGGGAGGAGGTTGAGAAGAATAACTAAAATAGCAACATCTAGCTCAGTAATTCTACCTTCAAGAGACCTTACTGTAAAGAACCCTTTCCTCTGCAAAAGTTGAAACCTTCTTTTCTCTAACTCCTTAGTTTCTCTAACTCCTTAGTTATTTATTTGAGCCTTGGGATTTGTGACTACCAGGGAAACCAGGCTGGGGGTCAGACAGTGTACGTGGGGCTCTGTGACTACCAGTGGAAACCCGCTGGGGAGGTCAGACAGTGCATACGGGGTTTCTGTGGCTACCCAGTGCAGTGGAGCCAGGCAAAAGGGTTGGACAGTGTATCCAAAAACCAGTGTATTCTGTAGTTCTGTGACTGCCAGCAAAACCAGGTTGGGGTATCTATAGCTACCAGGATGCAGTTTAACCAGGCTGTGCGTGGTGCTATGAGATTAAGAGTGGAACTAGGGGGATCATGGTGCATGTGGGGCTCTGACCAACAGTAGAAACATGTTGGGAGGGATCTAACATTGTATGTGGGACTCTGTGACTAATAGTGGACCCAGGATGGGGGGGTCAGTCAGTGTACATGGGGCTCAGCAGCTCATTTAAACTTTACTTTCTTGGCTACTGTACCACAATTAACCCTATGCTTGCTGACCTTCTCTTCTTCACTGATAGCCCTCACAGACACTGTTGCAGTCATCCACTCAAGTCTCCGAATGGAATGGTGTCTGGAACCCAACCTTATAGTTGTCAACTTTAACCAGTGATGGAAGCCACAGGAACATTTCAAGAGTTGTTGACATTGCCCTCAATTAGCTATGCATCTTAGCTTTATGGTGGCAAGTGGACAGGTAAAAATATTCTCTTTTCAACACCTTTACCTATAAGTGCCTAAACAGATCTGCATCATGAAATTAACCCCTTGAATGCTTTGAGTCTCCAGTACTTTGCAATACATTGAAGATTTCACTTGCATTCATCGGGTTTAAACGGATAGTAATGTTTCACAAAAAAGCATGACCATTGGGCCATGGACAGGTATTTCAATACTGTCAGATTTGTAGTTCAAGAGTAATTGAATGACAGATTATCTCCCTCCCACCCCTTTTACCTAGTGTAAGCCATCTCCCCTCAGATATGGGATCTGGTCCCTTGACCAGACAGATCACAGCAAGGGGCAATCTTCTTACTGTGAGCATAAGGGAAATCTTGCCCCCCTTGACAGGTTTTTCCTTATGCTCACTGCAGATTGTCCCTCTCTGCAATGCATCCAACCAGTCTTGCTTCTCTGAGGTGAGCAGTGTTACATCAGTAAAAGGGGTAGGAGGAGGATACTTTATTATTCATTTACTCTTGAACTACAACTAGGACAGTACTGAATGAACACTTTCAATGACCCAAATACTATGAAGATTAATTGGAGCTGTTTTTATTGTGAAACATTACTATCCCTTTACGCCTCACTTAAATGAATGAGAATTTGGGGAATTTTTATTTGTTCCCATGATGCAGTTGTTATGCTCCAGAACTACCTAATTCATATTAGCCTTTCTGGGGGAAATGTCCAGTGAAGTTCATTTCTGAGTTTACATGCTAGTAGCTTAAACATCAGGATACTCATGCTCAGGGTGTGTATGAACTCTTTCATTTATTTATTTTTTAACAAATGTATTCTACCAAGAAGGGTACATTGAGATTTTCTCTCATTTTCAAGTATGTCATTTTGTCTACCTCTGAATGGTGACTTGACCTTGCCAGGACAAGAACTTGTGACCCTAAGGTCTGAACAGATTATACACTGGTGTATTCACCAACTGAGTTATTTCACCAGTCTGTGCATATTGGAGCACATTGTTAACACTTTAATGTGAACACCCCCTAAATTTGCTCCCCTATAGCATGTACAGGGAAATTTACTAATTGTATGCCAGTTTCCTCTGCATGTTGTTGGTAGATAGCGAGAAACAAACCACAGAGAAATGTAACTTCAAAATGCCCCTCACTGCCCTCCCCTTGGTGCCAGCATTGAAAGAACAATTTTCAGTGTAAGTATTTTAGTAAATTGGAGATGGACAGGCACTGCACACACCAAATTGGTTCCAGCACCAGTTTTATTGTGGAATTCCATTAGCGTGGCCCCTCTTTTGTATTGTTTTTTGCATTTTGCTTCTCTGTAATTCATCCCAACAGTATGCCCTTCTTTCCCCCATCAAGAACACCACCCAATACTACTGCTTGCACTTTTTAATGTTCATCCACTCTGATGCTGGCAAACGCTGACCATCCTAGCTGTGTCCATTCTGCAGCTGAAGCTGAAGGTAGTACTGACCACCATAGAGATATCAACTCCAGTTGGTAGATCAGGGTGGACACAACTAAAATCATTGGAAGAGGATGACTCAAAAGGATTAGTAGAAGCCTGGATCTAAATAAAGACATGGTATAAAGTGGGTACCAGCTAATAAGGGTAATGGAGGTCTGGGTAAAGAGGTCTGGTATAGAGAATTACTACCTAAAAAGATTGGGGTAAAAAGTGTTCTGTACCTATAAGGAAAAAAAAGCAAGTGGAGGAACAGCTAAGAACAGTTGTACCAGATGGAGGAAGGAGGAGAATTATACAGGGACTCAGAACTCATTATGGGAAAAGTGACGAAAGAGAGGATCATAGTCATGTTCTCAAGTTGGGGTCAAATCAGAAGTTAGAGCACTGGATCAGAGGAAGTAAAAAGGATTATAATCAGGCTCTCAAGCTGGGGTCAAATCCGAAGTCAGTCTACCAGAGTATTAGAGAGGAAGTAAAAAGGATTCTAGTCAGGTTCTTAAGCTGTGGGGTCTAACTAAAAGTCAGTCTACCAGAGTATTGGTCCAGAAGAACTAAAGAGCATCGTAGTCATGTACACAAACTGGGGTCAAGCCAGAAGTCAATCTAGAGAGTGGGTTCAGAGGAAACAACAAGGTCATGTACACAAGCCAAATTCAAACACCAAGGAGAAAAACATACCGGAATACCCCTCTGTCACTCAAAGGGTTTAAAGATTAGAAGACTACTATTTAATTAATAATTAGAATAAAATGACTCACCTCATGGTCACTGCATTTTACAAAAAGCTTGAGATTGTAATACTCTGGGCTTATCTGAGTGCTTATAACTTCCCAGAATACTACTGCCAAGCTGAAAATGTCGGATGCTTTTGAGTACATCCCTTTGGCTTTCACTTCTGGAGCTGACCTGTAAATTAAACAAATAAAATACATGAATTACTTATACAAAAAATTGCAGTGTTGTTACAATTCATCATTTGTAAAGTAATACAGGCAAAAATAGGGAGCTGTCTCATAAACATTGTGTTCAATAGAAACAGCAAAGAAACATGGGCCGTACTCAGGAAGTTAAAGATGGCAATTCTGGAGCAGAAATGCACCATAGGCGAGAAAAATATATTTCAAATTCCGATTTATTTAAATGTAGCTTTTAACCCCTTGAATGCTAGATAGGTCTTGTTGTGCATTTATCTTTAGCTTCATGAATATGGCTCAATGTTTTAAGTAAAAAAAAGGTTCTTTGTTAAGCTCATTAATGATTTTGCTGACGTTCACAACTTACACATCAACTCCTGCCAGTAAGAAGAACAGCTATTATGAGAGGTACCAGTTACTTGTTCCTCACACCAAAGAACAATTTCACTGTTGCTGAATATATCCCTAATTATTCTTGCCTTTTTTGGTGGGTCTGTCTTTTAGAATGCATGTGAAGATTCCTTAACATATTAGACTACAAGAGGCCAACTGGCCGTCTGTCTGTCTGTCTAATCGATCTATCTTGCTGTGAGTCTATGTTCATGACTTTTGTAAGGGGGGAAAAAGCAATAAAACAATTTGCAGTCTTCCTGTTTCCTCAGGAAGTGAACATCCCCCACATATACCATTCTTTCATGCTTTGTTCCCTTCTCCTACTCCTATTATAATGGTTTCTGTCTCATAGTAGGAGGGACTGTGGCTTACAGGAATACCAGAAACCATGAAGGAATCCCCCACAACTGGGGAGCACTTCACAGTTAGGCTGTATGGACAACTTTCTTCACTGCTGAATGGGAAATTTGTCCCTGTGTGTGTGTGAGAATAAGGGCTATTGTTGGCTGAAAGCAAAGGCTTACTGACTTTTACATTCCAGATGGCCATAAGAGCATATACTTACATGTAAGGGATTGTAGATGACAATATAATTGATGGATATTTTATTTGGGATACTAGTACCCACCTGTTGGCATAGTTTATACTTTTATAGGTACAAGCCTGAAGAGAAACTTACAACTATGCTTATAACTGAGCAGACATTAATTAGGATTGGTTTTGTCAGATTAAAGGGATAGTAATGTTTCATAATAAAAGCAGCTCTAATTAATCATCATAGTATTTGGACTTTGGAGAGTGTTATTTCAGTTCTGTCAGAGTTGTAGTTCAAGAGTAATTCAATAACAAAGTATCCCCCTCCTACCCCTTTTACTGATGTAACACTGTTCAGCCAGATCAGAAGGGAGGTGCCCAGGTAGACTGCAGAGAGGGACAATCTTCAATTAAGATAAGGGAAAAACCTGAAAAACTTGTCAAGGGGGGCAGGGTTTTCATGTTTTCATAGGAAGAAGATTGTCCCCTTCTGTTATCTGTCTGGTCTATGGACTACATTCCACATCTGAGAAGAGATGACTTACACTAGGTAAAAGGGGCGGGAGGGGGAACTTTGCTTGTGAATATCTCTCAAACCATAAAGGTTTGAGAAATAAGACTTATATCGTTCTTCATGTGTTTTTAATGCCTACAAAATAAAATAAAGATAAAACTAAGTATTACTATCCCTTTAATTCAAGATTTGGATGTGAAAAAGGAAATGTCAATAAAACAACAACTTTCTAGCACAGAGATTTAGAAACGTTCAATGGGAACCAGGCTCTTAAGTAAGAAACACAAAATGTCTGGGCTTGGCAATTTGTGTATCAGGTAGTTGAATAACACAGAGAAGTCACTGTGAGTGACCAGGCTGTTCTGGTATATGCTGAATTAATAACAATAGTATCATTGTAACATAAAGATTAAAGTGATTATAAAAATTACTAAGGTTTATCTATCATTGAAATATTCAGTATCATTATCACTTTTATTTGTCTTTTATGCAAGCTAAATTGACTACATTCTTGAATAGGGAACAAATGACAATTCCCCAAATCCCATGGATTTAGATGGGCCCTTTAACGTCTTCAATGCTAGAAAAGTTTTCAGCGCATTCTTTAACCCCTTGAATGGTAGAGATGTTTTCAATGCACAATGAGAACCGGTTTCATACTATTCAGTGCTGCTGGAACATGTATATATGTGTGAGTGTGTGGTCAACTGTTAGATATCCAGCTGTCTAGCCAATTGCTGGTTAGGGATGATAGAAGTTGTTGTCACTAAAACATGGAGGTCCAACAAGTGAATACTCCTTCATTAAAGGGCAGGAGGTGATGACAAAGAGGTAAAGGCTTGGTAACACTCCTAATTGTAAACCTTGGATGTTTGAGATGCCTCTAGAATCTAAGGCAATGGTCTCAAACATCATTCCTAGAAGGTTGAGGCAGTGCATTTTTTAAATATCTTTGATTGTGTACTGGTGTTGCAGCCAAAATTGATACATGTGGAATATAAAGGCTATCCTAAAACCTTGCACTGTGTCTGCCTTCTAGGAATCCAGTCTGAATCATCTGATCTAAGGAGTTAGCATCTTAGAGCATGAGAAGTTGATTCTTTTCCTGCCTTGTCTTACTTTAATAATATCAAAGTATTTTACCAGGAAGGATACATTAAGATTGTCTCTCGTTTTCAAGTATGTCCTGAGGGATAGGTATTGTTACCCAATTTAATGGTACTCATTTTATCTACCTTGGAAGGATGAAAGGCTGAGTTGACATTGCTGGGACTAGAACCTGTGATCTTGTAGTTTAAACAGATTCTGCAGCTGGTGCCTTTACCAACTGAGCCATCTCACCATCTCTATATTTGTTTTTATTTTTTATTGTATGTGTGCTTACATTTGTTCTGAATCAGTTGCCTAGAATTAGACTTTTGGCATTGCCTGACAAATTAATTTGTGATACAAAGTTGATAGTTTTGCATATCACAATGGAAAGAACCCCACACTGATGCAGAATAATATATATTACTGCACCATTAATATTTATATTGCACATAACAATGACATTCTGCTTAAAAAATTAGTAAAATCACAAGGATTCCATTCATCCTTTACTAACAATGTTATGATTTTATAGCAGTCTATAAGCAATTAATGTCATTCTATTATACATGCAGATCTCATTAATATAATGTATAAATACCATTTTTCTGCTTCATGCGGCATCATTTTGATGACATAAGGATGGGTCTGTTTGCCTTCCAATGTTACAGCTCTTCCAAAATGTCCAAGTTTTATAGTGTTCTTTTGAATTAAACAAACGAATTAATGAGTTTCTGAATAAATCAATCAATACTGTAAATACATGCATTTGTCTTTTGAAATAAAAAATATGTTACAATCAATGCACAATGTGAAGCAAACAATATCACAACATTCTGCTAAACTTATTAATCATGTCACTTTTCAAATGCCTTAATGTTTAGATATGTGAAGAATAAATATACAAGGTATTTATTAATTACTAGTGTAAAAGCCCATGTACACGGGCCAAGATCCAGAGAGATAAACAGGTCAGTCCTGCTCTGCGTACTACCAGCTCCTCACTGGCAACACACACAATGCAGCCATGTGCAGTAGAGACTGCCCCAACACACACAATGCTCCCAGCATTCTGTGCATTCAGGCAATCTCTAACTGCATCGGACAAACATTCTGGCCTTTTATATTATAGGATTTGTACTTATGCATTTATTAGTGAGTACCTACTAAGATATGTCAAAGATATACACAATTTTCACACAATAAGTCCTGGCCCCTATATTCAATTGAAATAAATGGACTCAAAGAATCTTTGATTACTTCATGTAGTTTGTGTGTGGGTACACACAGGCTCTTTATGCTTGCTTTGTAGCAGATTGCTCTCCCTGTAAATATACTTTTTCATTTACAAATACCTGAGAGTATTTCTGAATGATTCATGTAAAAAGGGATGTCCTGCTCTCTTTATCCTTTGTATAATGTAACGGAGATCAAATTAAGTGTAAAAGGTTATATGTCTGAAATAAGTTTAAAGGTGCATAGTGGGGCATGTGTATCAAAGCACAACTAAAACAACTGCACCTTGTAGATCAATGGCCTTTTTCTTTGGTACACAAGGGGTGAGATGCACTGAAGGTCGAAGCTGTGGTGATATGATTTTGTTGATGTGTTCAAAGCTCTTTGACTTTTTGATGTAGGCACATATCGCCATATGCACTAAAATGTAGGTAGAGGGGAGCAGAAGTGGAAGGGATGCCCTACCTTGCACAGTACCAGCAGTATGAAGTCCAGAAGTCGGAGAGCATTCTCTCTGTTTCTCCATTTGGTCAGTAGGGGAGTGGAGAGGATCCTTCCAGCACCACAAAAAGCATCAGTCCCTTAACCCATTGGATGCCTTATGGATGTGTATTGAGCACCCCTGTGGCCCACAAAGGGTTAAAAAAGTGCACCAATGGTACACAATCATTCCCTCTGTTCTGTATCTTATTTCATATATTTTGTGCACTCCCAAGGGAACAAGGCTGGGGATCAGACAGCATCCATGGGGATTTGTGGCTACCAGCTGCTCCCCGGCCTTGTTCCCTAGCCCACTGGTAGCCAAAGAAACCCATGTACACTGCCTGGCCCCCAGACTTGTAATGTTGTCCACTGGCAGCTACAAATCCCCACGGGCACTGCCTGTGGAAGGGAACAAGTCTGGGGACCAGGCAATTTTTCTGAAGGAAACAAAATATCATTATATAAAAGGGAAAAGATCTAAATAAACTGTAGGTTATGCAGTATGAGTAAAGCAACCAAATACATTGTTGTGATAAAATATTCTGGGAGTCAGGGCAAGGTCTGACTTTTGAGAAGTATTGATTGGCAGAGCTTTGTTCAACAGCCACCCTTCTTAGGCTTTTGAACCCCAGGGTTCAGATGACATTCTGGTATCAGAGCCATTAAAAGAAGGGATTAGGTACAGATGATTAGCAAAGGAGACTGAATTCCAGATAAAGCCAACAGGTCGCACAAAGGAGAGAACTAAGCAGGGCAGACTGTAAAAATATAGTTATCTGAGAGAGCACAAAATAGAAGACTTGAAGCAAGCTGCTATAGAATACACTGTGGTCAATCCAGGACTGCAGGAAGAACATCTCTCCCTCTCCTTCCCTCCCTCTTCCCCCTCACATACATTACATCTGAATACATTTGGCCAGAGCCAACATTTTTTCAGTATTGGTGAAAAAGACCTGAAAACCAAATTGCGGAGAGTTAGCTCATCTCTACTCAGGAACAAGAACATGGATAAAGGCACAGAGATGCAGAGCCAAGAACAGGAGCATCGGCTGTACAGATATGTGGGCCATATGCACAAAAAAGTAGAGTAATTTTGGCAAAAAAATATTGCACTATAGCAAAAACAATAAGTGTTTCCCAACTGCTCAGTGAACTAATAGAGGCTGTTAATCCCCTTGAATGCCAGAGAAGTTTCCAGTTTCCAGTATGAGACCTTTCATGCATTTAGGTTTTTCAAAGCCCCATTTAAATCCAAGGGAATTTATATTTGTCCCATATGGTATACTTGATTTGACCTAGAAATGCACCACGTTTCTTCATGTATATTGTCATTAGACTCAGAGGCACAAGGTTAGGATTAGGGGAAGGGAGGTTGTAGGAACATGATTCAATGTAAAAGCAGTTTTGGGAATTGATCATCTATCCCTAAACTTGCCTAAAGCCATGATATTAAGCGACTTATTCTGGAAATTCTACCCTTAAGAATGCACCAATTAGTGGGCAATGGAGCAGGCTATGGGCATTTTGAGGACATTCATTTCCTCAGCATCACTTTGCTTAGTGTAATTTACAAGGCATAGATGATACTGTGTATCTTTATGAAATGTTCCTGCTCATGCTAAAGAAAAAGCCAAAGGGCAGTAGAGACTTTCAGGCAGTAAAATCTTAACAAATATGTCTGCCCTTATGTGTCACATTGCTCATATGATGCAGTTCATACACTGAAAGGCACTCACACTGAAGGGTAAGGTCAAGATATGAATATTATGTAGTAACTGATAAAAAGATTCAAAATTCAGAGGCAAACGATCAGGAATAACTCACCAGGAATACTCATGAAGAAGAATATCAGAGACACAAAATCAAAATTCGGAAGCAAAATAATTTTTTTAAAAAACATCATGAAAGTGGTGATAAACAGGCTAACAGTTGAGCTCAAGAGATTAAATAAATCAACCAGGAGCACAGGTAAATTCAAAATCGGATGAGGGCTGTATCAAGTAGCAGAAATCTTGCCACCAGGGAGCAGTACGACTGTAATGGGTTAATAGCATTTGCAATTTGACCAGTTCCCTACACTTGTGAGAACTTGAGTAAATAATTGAATTGATGAATATGTTTATTTATATAGCTCCACAAGTATATGCAGCACTTTACAAACCTTTTGAGTGTCAGAGTGGTATCCAACGCATTGTAATGCAATACTTTGTATAACTCTCTGGCACTCAAAGGGTTAAGGGTTCAGACAAAGTTAAACACTGGAAGTGGGGTCCCTGCTCTAAAGCTTGCAATTTAAAGTGGTAAAGCGAGACATAAAATGTACGTAGGGCTTAAGTGTAAAATATAATGCTAGCATTCTGGTCAGGATATGGGATATGAAGTTAGTGCCTTCTAGCTTGTTGATGCATTGTTGAGGAGATGTAATTTAAGCAAGACTTGAAGATTGCAAGATAATTGCAATGGCTAAGGCTGGGAGGTAGAGCATTCCACAGATAAGGAGCAACTAGGGAAAGGGGTCTGACATTTTCATCATAATAAGGAGACACACAGCTTCATAAAATTTGTCCTGTATAGGGATTAGGATAGTGGGAAGCAAATATATATTTTTCCTTGCAAAGTTTGCCCATCAGTGGAAGTGTTCCTATATCCACAAATGCCCAAAGGCCCCATAAGTTCTCAAAATGGCCCATGTTAAGATATGTATCATTACTTGGATGCTAGAGAGATCTCTAAAACATTGGCTTGAAATTTAGTGGAGACCTCGCTAGCATCCAAAGGGTTATCTTTCTAAGGTCATGACACTTACACAACATTTTTTTCATTTTTTAAATTTATATTTAGTCTGCTAACTGGTTATAAGTAGTAGTATGATGACATATATTATACATTATACAAGTTGAATTAACTTTAACTAATCATATATTATTAACACCGTTAAAGTTATGAATGGGATGGGTGAAAATATTCTCCTCAAACTGAAATCTGAGAATAATGGCACTTCCCTCTTGGCAAATAATTTGCTGCGAGAAGTGCCATTTTTCCTCTTTTTCCCGTTTTTTTCTCCTAGCTCATTGTGCATTTAAATCAATGGGAAGAAAAATTTTTCTCCATCACACAAAAGTTTTCTCTAGTTTTCTACAGCCATATAAAAGGGTGTCAGGCTCTCACAGCATGTCATTCTGTGTTTGTGAGTGGAGAGAGCAGCACGTTGTTTGAGCTAGAGAAGACAGAGAGGGGAATTGAAGTTTAGTTTAGAGAATCTTTTAGGCAGGACATTATTAGGAGAGTCAGTGGAGTACTCTGGGGAGAAAAAGGGAGGAAGGAGGCTGACCTCAAATACCCCAAAATTCCATGTGACTGACTGGCAAGACACAGGCAGCTGGGGACCTATTTGCTTGCTGATCTTGCTGTTATTGTCTCTGTGATGGGAAGTCTGGGGAAATAAGTTGCTGATTTTGTTTTTCAGTTATAATTTTTTTTGGACAGACTGTGACAGTGATAAGAGAGGGTGGACAACTTAAAAAAAAAAATAATAATAATAATAATAATAATAAAAAATGAAATACAAAAGAATAAAGAAATAAACAAATAACTAAATATATTAGGTGACAGACAGCTGACTGAGCTTAGGCAAGACATCATACTCCATCAGTTGTGTTGTGTACTGTAGAGAAAAATACACAGAGTAGTTGGGTAATGTACAGCAAATGCACAAGGGGGGAGGGGGAAGGTTGGAGCATTGCATGGAATTGAGAGTAAAGTAGTAGTTGAAAAACTGACTGCAGCATGTGCAATAAATGATGATGATCCCTCTACTCAAAGGGAGGATGCAGTTTGTCAAGGTCCCACCAAAACTTCCAGCACCACCAGTGTCAGTACAAATAAAGAACCATTTGAGAAGAACTCTGAAGATGACAAGTTGCATTCAAGTGTTGATGATGGAAATATCATAATAGAGGAAGGTGTAGCAGCTGAACTGCCTGCTGCATCAGATAGTGAGACAAACAAACACCAAAACACCTGTCCTCAAAGTAGTAGCAAACTTTGTTACAGTAAAAGTAGAAATAAATTGTTTGAGACCTCTAAAAGCATAGAGGAATTTAAGGGTAGTGGGAATATCAGGTGATGCTGATGCTGCTGAGGATGACAGGTGATGATGCAGATCTAGAATATATCCCTCCAGCATCCTTCTCTTGTTCAGATACAGATAGAGTTGAGAGTGAGGATGATGATGACATGGCAATAAAGTTAGCAGAAAGGCAAAGGCTGAATCTTCCACCACTGAAAAGGAGCACTGTGCCTGTCTACAAACTGTTTGAGAAAACCATGAGAAAGTCTGACCCTGGACAAGCACATATGTCAAAAAGTAAACAGTCACCCTATCAGTCATCATCAGCATCATCGCCTCTTCAAAGTCCAAGTCCCACTCAGCCACACACACACACCTGTTTTGAGTACCCAGCAGCAACAACAACAGCAACACAGGTTATTAACATCCACAATGTTAGATATGATGAGTGCCTCTGCTGCTGCTGCTGTAAGTGGTGCATCTTTGACACCTAGTATTAGTGGCAGCAGAATTGCATCAACATCTAGCCCCAATACTAGTAGTAGCAGCAGCACCTCAGGAACCCCTCATTCCATGAAGTCCACAGTATGGAGATACTTCACTCAGGGTCCTCAAGCTAAGCATGTTGCTATCTGTTGTCTGTGCAAAAATTACGTGAGCAGAGGGAAAGCAGGCTCACACCTAGGCACCTCCTCTATGAGATCCCTCCTGAAGCACAACCACAGGTCTTACTGGGAGACACACTATCAGCAGGCCAAAAGTGCCGCAACTAGCAGCAGCAGAAGTACTCTAAAAAGGTCCCAGGGCTATAGGGCAGAAAAAAGAAGTAGTGAAGTTATTTATGTGTCAGAGAGTGTGCTACTGTCAGTGCCAACAGTTAGTTCAGTCCAAATGACACCTATGGCTCCTGCTGCAGAGGTATATGATGACTCTGGCTTTACTGTAGGAGATGGCAATAGTCATAGACTGCCCACACATGCTGCCTCTACCGCCATCACCTCCTCTAGTTGTGTTGTTAAAGCAATATTTCCAGGCTTCTTCTGCCATGTCTTGCCAACCCGCACTGACTGAGTTCCTGGGAAGGAGTCAAAAACTTCACAAAAACAATACCAAACTATGCCTGTGGAATGCCAAGGTTGCCAAGATGTTGGCAGTGGATATGCTGCCGTATTCTTTTGTAGAAAACCGAGGTTTCAGGGAACTGATGTCATGTGTAGCTCCATGCTGGAATATCCCAAGCCACAGTTATTTTTCCAGGACAGCTGCGCCTGAATTGTACAAGCAGGTGGTTAGTGTGGTGGGAAAAGGGCTGAAAAGTGTGTATGACAAGAAAATCCCCCTGACAACAGATATGTGGACAAGTGGGCAGAGCACAGACTATATGTCTGTGACTGCTCACTGGGTTTCCCTCCCAGCACCAATAGTGGACAACACTAGCTTACAGCATCAGGTGACAGCCAGTAATCATGCTTCTGGTTCTGGCAGTGTGATTAAAAGGTGGCAGCAGCAACAGGATAGCTCATACCATAGTCACGCTACCTTGTGCATGCAGAGTTGCAGATGTTTTAAGTAAGCAAGAGCAGGTGATAGAGGAATGGCTTGTACCCCACTCCTTAACAGCTGGTTTTGTGTCTGCTGATAATGGCTCCAACATAATCGTTGCTTTGAGAATAGGTGGTATGGTGCATGTGCACTGCTTTGCCCATGTGCTAAATTTAGTTGTGACCAGATTCCTGCCAGAATCCAAAACCCTCAAAGAGATGCTTACTATTGTCAGCAAATTTGTGCCCATTTTAGTCGCTCCTACAGTGCATGCAACACTCTATATTTCATACAACCTGCCCCATCACCAGCTCAAAATGGTGGTTCCTACCAGGTGGAATTCCACCATGTACATGCTAGAGCATTTGTACAAGCAGAATAAGACCATTAGTGAGTCCACCATGCAAAACTGGAAGGCTTTGGAGGGAGTCTCTTTGTCACCTGGGCAATGGCAACTTATGTGCGATGTATGTGAGCTGCTGAAACCCTTTGAATCGCATTGGGGCAGAAATTAGTGAAATTCTACCACTGATATTTTTATTGCAGAATAAAATAGGAGCATGGCTGAGGATTCTTACAATAATGACAACACAGACATGCACCAGCTGGTAAATTATCTGTTAGCTTACTTTGAACAAGATCCTCGCATCGTGTCTATTAAAAGCAATAAGGAATACATTCTTGGCACTTTACTGGACCCCCGCTTCAAACACAACATTTCTGAATTTCTGCCAAAGGGCCATCAGCAGTTTGTCACAACAAGGAGTCACGATGATCAGCAGCAACTCTCTGAGGAATCTGATTCTGTCAAGGAATATTGAGATATGCTTATTGATCGAGTGGAGGGTTGCATTGTAGAGGATGAGATGGAGAAAGCGAGGGCACAACAAACACCTAGACATTATAGTGAAATGGAAGGCAGAAAAGCATTTCAACCAGCAGAAGCAGCTACATCATCAACCAGAATATCCCATTCAGAACACAGGGCAATTCATGGGTCTTGGCAGAGTTGGCAAAAACCCAACATTGATAGTGGTGGCGGCACATCTCTTTGGGACTTCCTCCAGGTATGGGTTGGTAACTGACATACAGGAGCACCGTGTAGCTCCTTGAAGTGGTCCCACTGCATGTGAGATAGTTTCTGCATACTTGCAGGATAGCAATGTTGTAGGCACAAACAATGACCCCATGGACTACTGGCAAACAAAGCAGTGTGTGTGGCCAGCATTAACACATGCTGCAGTGGAAACCCTTAGTTGTCCTCCAGCAAGCGTTGAGTCTGAGGGTGTTTTCAGTTCAACTGTTTACATTGTCAATGACCTCAAGATGTGACTATCAAACAGCAATGTTGGGCTAACATTTTTAAAAATGAACCAACATCTCATACCATCTGAGTATCAGGTAGCAGAAACCACACACATGACAGAGAAAGCCAGAACAAAATTAACAGCAGCACTGATGAGGAGGTGGAGAAGGAATGTGAAGAAGGGTTGCCACCATCTACCCTACTTGGGACCACTGCTATGAGCGAAAAGTAATGTGTGTCAATAATCTGAGAAGAAAGATAGAGATTTGACACAAACATTACAATGGTAAAAATTATACATACACAAATAACACCATACCAGCCAGTCCCCAACCACCACCACAACTACAGTACACATCTGCCACATTGTAGGTTGTACTTTATTTTTGTTATTACTTGACATCATCATCGTGAATATGTGCCAGTGTCACTTAAGTGGGAAGTTATTGTTGTGGGCAAAGGACAAATATACTCTGCATGCTAGCACATTTATCAATGCATGTATGACTCACAACTTTGACTTTCAGTTACTTATTTCTCTACTACAGCCCTCAGAAGAAGTAATATTGTAGTGGTAAATGTAGTACCAATAAGAAATATAGGTGAAAAATTTGGTAAAATAGGCGAAAAGGAGGAAAAATTTGCATTGGCAAAAAGGAGAAAACTTTCGCAAAATAAGCGAAAAATTAGCAAGTTTTCGTGAAAAGCCATGCAGGAAATTTTGCCCACTCTTCTCCCACCCCTAGTTATGAATATATATGAATTATGAGTATATATTATGTGTTTATTTTTTCTAAGATGCACAATTTTTTTTGTTTTTTTAAAGAAGAACAATTTTCCCTAGCTTGTCCTCCAGTCGGGTCTTCTCTCTTGTAAAGATTTGCATGATTATTTATCCTCATGAATTTATTTCACCCCTCTGGTAGAAATGTATGCATTTTAGCAGCCTAAGAAGGTGGTGGTATGCGTCATTATGCAACCAAGTCAGAGAACAAAGATCTACTGAGATTAAATTCCCCAAATACTAAAACAAAAATATCTACAACACTTAACTCATTTTAACACAAAAAGCATATGTTATAGGTAATTTAAAGCGGAACTTTCAGATAATAGCAAGTTGCCATGCATTCATTAAATGCATGGTGACTAGCTTGAAAATGTATGTCTTACCAAAAAAAAATACGTGTTTCTAAAGGAATCCGTCCCTTTTGGAGAATGAAACTGAGGCTAGAGCGCACATATCTTGTCTGTGCACATGCGCCATCAGTCCTGGTTTCCATTGAGTAGACTGCTTTGCACCATATGGTCACCGGAAGGGAATGACGGCGCAGGCTCACAGACCTAACTAACCTGCCCGTCAGTCCTGAAACGGGACGGATTTCTCTAGAGACAAGTATATATTTTTGGTAAGACAAATATTTTCAAGCTAGTCGCTATGCATTTAATGAATGCATAGCGACTGGCTATTATCTGAAAGTTCCTCTTTAAAAAGATACATTTCATAAGATTAAAGTTGTGTAGGTAACAAGTACCTATCAAGTTTCTTGCTATGTGGCTAATAGTACATATTACATTTGCTAAATGGTCAATATTATTATTATTATTATTTATTTAGATTTTTTGTTGTTGTGCACTTTATATGAGAGGTACTGACTACCACTGACAACCTGCCCCTGCAAACTGTGCCATGCAAAGGAACATTTCCCAGCTCAACTCATTTATAAATAATCTCTATAACTAGACATAATGATCACATTTATACTAACATTTACTACCTTATTGGTAGGAACCAATACACTGTCTTCCCTGCAGTAAGAAAGGAAACAGTCTTCTCTCTTCACCGTGAGTAATGAGAGTGCACTGTCACTTCTGACTGCCCACCAAGTGCACTTCCACATTGTGATCTCTATGGGTTTTATTTTTAAAGGGATAGTAATACTTCATTTTAACTTTATTTTATTTTGTAGGCATTAAAAAAACATGAAGAATGATATAAGTCTTATCTCTGAAACCTTTATGGTTTAAGAGATATTCACAAACAAAGTATCCCCCCCTGTTCAACCAGATCAGAAAGGAGATGCCCAGGTAGATTGCAGAGAGGGACAATCTTCAATTAAGATAATGGAAAAAGCTGAAAAACTTGTCAAGGGGGGAAGGGCTTTCATTGTTTTCATACAAAGAAGATTGTCCCCTGCTGTTATCTGTCTGGTCATACAACCAGACTCACATCTGAGAAGAGATGGCTTACACTAGGTAAAAGGGGCGGGGAGGGGAACTTTGCTTGTGAATATCTCTTAAACCATAAAGGTTTGAGAGATAAGACTTATATCATTATTCATGTTTATTTAATGCCTACAAAACAAAATAAAGTTAAAACGAAGAATTACTATCCCTTTAAAGAAACTGCAGAAAGGCAATCTGATCAGGCCCCAGCAGTAATGGAATTACAAATGTCTGTGACAATGCTGAGCTCCCAGTTTTTTTATCAATTTATCCTGACACGATGGAAACCCTAAATGTGATGAAACTTTGGACAGGAGAGAGATCTTCTTCAAGTCACATAAAAGAAGCTGTATATATATGGCACAATTGACATTATTAGATTAAAAATATTCTAAAAGATTTGGGATCAATTCACAGTAAACTTTAGATAAGAAAAATGGATGAGGGAAGTAAACAAATATTTAAATATGAGAATATTGCATTGAAACATCATGTTTTAGATTTGAAACAATAAATATTTTAATATATTGTAATATATGTGTATTTCCAGACTGTTATAATAATGAGACACATTGTAATTAAAATTAGAAATGCTGTTGGTGGCTGCAGATTATCCATTAGGGGGCTACTTGCAGCCCAAGGGCCACAGTTGACGAGCCCGTTACATGGGCCACAGTGCCACTGCCAGCCAGTCGCGGGGCAGTCATGCGCAGTAGAGACTGCTCGTGCCGCTGCTGATACAGAGCTGGACGCCCCCTCTGTATCAGCCGTGGTGCGGGCAGTCTCTACTGCGCATGACTTTGTCATCACACACGTTTTAGCAAATTATTATATAGGATAACTGAGACAAATGGTTTGCTCTTCATATGGCATAATAAACACAAGCTATAAATGTTCTTGATATTGTTTTATAACCATCCTGTTAGTTAACCTGACCAATGCAAATTACCTGATTTGGATTCACATAAACATGATTGCCACGCAAATTGCAATGTAATATATTTTGGGAGTGTAGGTTTTGCAAAGCCAAAGTCAGCTGGTCAAGGTAAGACAGAAGTTGGCTTTTGGAAGTAGCATGAATTCTATTTAAGGTCTGTATGTCATTTTCAAAAGGATAATACACCTGCAAAATAAAAAAGAAAAAGTGGGCATTAGTATTAAAAATATCAAACTTCACCCTTAAAACAAATTTCACGTTCATAATTTATTAAGGTCCAGTTGTGTTCTTTTTCTTGTTTTTTTAAATCTTTATTAAGACAAATGAAGCATACAATCAGTAAAGAACAGCCAGGCAGAAGGCTTACAGTATTATGTTGAGTAACAAAACTATACAACGAGCAGTCCCTGTAGAAAAGACATATGATTCATATAGAACCGCACACATGAATCTCATAAAACTGGGGTCTGAGTAATGCATATTATGAGAAATCTGCCGGAGAGGTGTAAGCCAGCATAATTCTCCAGGCAGGAGGAGAATAAGCATTAGAGACCACTTATATCCTGATGGTTAGACATCTACCTGCCTTAAAGAGCTGAAAAGAAGTGTAAAGAAAGAGAGCAGATAGGAAAGTATAAAAGAAGGAGGAGAGAAGATAAAAGAAAAAGTAGGGGGAGAGAAGATAAAAGAAGAAGAAAAGGGAATGGGGTCAGAGAAGCTATGAGTGAGATATAGATCTAGAAAGGAGAGGAGAATGAAGGAGAGGTATAGGAGGATGAAGGGGGGGAAAGATTAGGGTGAAGTCTGAAGGGAAGGGGGGAGAGGAGGGAGAAGAATCAGGGGGATGGTTGGGAGACTTGGGAATCTGCTGAGAAACTCAAATGGTGGTGAAATGACTCTATGGGGAAGGGCAACGACAAAAGGGCTGCCTTGGTGCCCAAGTGTCTGTAAACAATTCAAAAGTCAGATTTCTAAGAGAGGAGAGTTTCTCTAACATCTCTACTGTAGTCATTCGCCCCATCCATTCCACTATTGTGGGAGGGTTGGTAGAGCGCCATTGGGCTGGTATGCACGCTTTGGCAGCATTTAGCATGTGAGTAAACAGTCGCCTCTGTGTCTTGCTACCTGTCCAGTTTGTGGGCGTTAGATTTAGAATAATCTGATATGGTATAAGAGGCAATTGCATGTCCAAAATACGAGACATAAGTTGTGTCACAGATGCACAGAAGACTGCTATGTCCGGGCAGGTCTATAATATATGATAGAGAGTCCCGACTGACCCACCACACCTCCAACATGATGAGTCCACAGCTGGATAGAACCTGTGAAGAATATCAGGGTTTCTGTACCATCTATTCGTGATTTTGATTTTTACTGTGGCAACAATTCTGGAGCTAAAAATAGGGCTAGTAATTGCACTTTTACACTGAGCATCAATATGTATTGATGTTTATATAATAACTTTATATAATATATTACATTTTATGGATGTCTTTTTGGGTCATTCAGATTGTTAATATATACTGCAGAAATGACATTGGTATGGTTGCGATTTGTTACCTTTTTGCCTTTGATCTCTCTCCATTGTTTATTAGACTAATCAGATGGTAACATACTTTTCAAATGAGGTTGTTTGTAGCTGCTCCTTTCTTTTGTTATTGTGATTTGTAATTACAGGTCTCTCAGGTTGACAAAGTGGCCATTTGGCTGTGAAACATGTACCACTGAGTCTGTTTGTGGTTTTAGAATAAATATTTTTTGATATTGCATAGAGGAATGGCTACCTCTCTTTCTTACATTTTATTTTATTTTATTATTATTTAGTTTCATTTTATTTTATTTACATCTTTGGGATCCTCTGGAGAAGGAATAGCAGCAGACGACCAACATCCAAACAGGGAGAGGTAAAGTACTCTGCATGCAATGTTGGTTGATTACAAGCATATGCTTTATTCTCAACAACATATCAATGTCAGTGTGTATGGTATATGAGTACTGCCTAATTATATGAATACCGCATTAAGCACTATAGATGTTCCTTAATCTTTTTGTTCTTTTTATACTTTAAAGCTGATGTACTAAGCAAAACTGGAGCAGTTCTGAGGCAAATCAGCTGCACCACAGGGGGCAAGAAAATAATTTCCACTAATTTAAATGGGACGGTTAATAACTTGGACCCTAGAGAGGACTCCAGTGCATTGGATGATAATTATGTTTTATTTAAAATAATAATCCTATTGATGTCTAATTCAAAGCCTTTGTTTAGTTGCGGAAATAGCCAGTCTGAACCTTCATGCAAGCTCTGCTGTATAATTAAAAAATGTAACTTGCTGCAAAACATAACATATACTCTCACTATATTTATTTCCATTCAGAACAGATTATACCTCACATTTAACCCCTTAACGACCCTTGACGGTCATAGTAAGTTAACGACTCATGACGTACTATGACCGTGATGGAATTCCGGGCTCCCCCGCAGCTGCACACCATTCAGGGAGTCCAGAACCAGAATTTAAAAAAAAAAAATGTTACGTGGTCCTTAAGTGACCGCAATGCGCCGATCGGCCGGTTGTTACGGGGTTAATGAGATTTAGTGAGTAAAACTGCCTTTATTTTTGGTGCAATTAGTGAATTTCATTAGGCATCTTGTGACAGAATTCTTATTTGAACAAGCCCATTTCAACTCCACTTTAAAAAAAAAGTTATCGAACTGGTGTTAGCACTTACTAAAAATATTGCTAAATTTTTATGTATTCTTATATTACTTTGCAACAATTTTACACTTTGTTTATTACTCTAGTTTTATACACTTATCTGTCTCACCCGCCCACAGACCGAAGACCCAACCGTGCCTCTATAGAACAGCAAAATCCTATCAAAAGTCTCCGAGCGCTGCACATACCCCAATGTGGTCCAATACACAAAACAAATCCATTATTAAATCACTTTGGTCCATCAATAGACCGGACCAAAGTGAACATATACACAGCGCTCAGAAACCATCAACCAGACATCCCACTATCCCACAGCACAGCCACTATCCCCAACCTGCAAACGAGCAAAACGAGCAACAAAATCCCGCATCCAACATCTAAAAAAAAAATGCTCAGCCACCCAAACCATTGAATGCAACCACCACAATACCACAAATTACACAGAACCCTGCAAAATTAAATAAAATGTCCAAAAAACAGCATCTCCACACAAAGGAGAAAGGTTCACAAGGACCAATAAACACATATAGTGACACCATAAATTCTCACCGTAAAACTGTCAAAAATTATCTAAAAAACAATATATCCACTCTCAATAATATACTATAAACTAAATATATTCATCCAAATTCACACAACAATTCTATCAGTGACATATAACCCCTACTAACTGTATATCCATAAAAACATGCTCTATTCATAAATTATAAATTATAAATGTGTGTTTAGGAAGTTTATTTTATTATTTTATTGTTTTATTGAAGGGGATGTATATTATACTCACATGATATTTAAGGAATAATTGTGAACATGCTTGTGGGATGTTTCTAAAGTAGCTTTTATATGGTCTTTGTACGTTTAAATGTTAAGATGTGGGATGTTGCATTTTCGGTCGGGTTAGGGCTGATGGGGTTAATTTTACCATGAGCTTGTTTGATGGAGAGTGCGATATTGTTTCACATCATGTTAAATTTATAAGACATAGAATTATTATCATTATAGGATATTGCTACAAGTAGTCCCACAAGCTGTATATTTAAATTTGAATACTTATGTATATAATTGTGAAATGGATATTGTAATAGATTTATTTCATTTTATATTGTTTAAGGTTGGTTATGATGGAATATACATTATATGTAATTAATGTTTTATCTCTGGGGGTGACCCTTGGATGCTGTTATAGTGTAATCAAGGTCAGTTTTTGGTTTTATGGGTTAAATATCCCATGTACCTGGATACACGCAACATCCAATTGGATTCCACCCAGAATTTTTAAATAGCCGCTTCTTTTTAGTCCGTGTAGATTTTATTTGTATGGTAACCTGCTATTTCTGAAGAAGCAGCGCGTTGCGCTGCGAAACACGTATGTTAGCAGGATTATATTATTGGTTTTAAAAGTATTAAACTTGGAAGAATTGTTTATCGGATGTGTTTTCGGAGCGGCTTATTTCAATCGGAGAGATCCTGAAAATACCGAGCAGGGACAGTAAGAGTTCCCTGTATGCTTAGAAGCTGTGTTTGTGCATATGTATTTACACAGCCATATATACATGTGAGTGTATTACTTTTTTAATTGCATTGTATCTATTAGCATTGATAAGGCACTATTGGCGCCTCCTTTTTGCTTTGTTTTGTTTCTTTACATATATATCCCTTCGAGAGTGGAGGATTTTTGGAGATCAGCTGGAGATTGTGCCCTACAGCTGAGCGGGGGAAAACTTTATTAATCCTAAAGCCTGTTTGCTGGGTTTCACATAAGTGATTTTCCAGCCTTTTTGTTTGTGATTATCACTGTAAGGGTGGTGGTGAGGTGACAACAGATTTGTATTGAAGATATCACATGAGGAAGCGCCTCTTTGTTCTTTTCTCTCTAAAGTTAGAAAACAACATCCCATTAAAAGTAGCACTTACCATTAATCCTGATGTCCATTATAGTTCTCAGCTTCATGGTCCTCTTCCATCCTTCTTCTCTTCTTTCTTCTATCTTCTGTCTTCTCTTCAGTCTTCTTGCTGTAAATTTCAAAAAAATATTAATCAAACGAATAAAATATTACATTGTTTAACCCCTTGAGTGGCAGAGGGGTATGCATGGCAAAGCAATGCGTTGCGGACCTCTCTGGGCTCAAAGGGTTAAGCAATGTATTTAGTGGCCAAGAATATATAAGTATGCCACCATTATGTGTCTTAAAATAAGCTATTATATAATAAAATATGTGCCAATATGAACTGTAAACCAAAAATATATATAATAATATTATGCTAAGCTTTATTAACTGTCTCCGCTGCTGTGTGCAGCTGCAGGGGTGGCGGCAGCGGAGACAGTGCCACGTGCCACAGGTTCCCCTCCTCTTGGGCCGATGCCCATTCCACAATGAGGGCATTTGAACAGAAACTGCCTTTATATATGGGCAGTCTCTGATCCAATTCTCTCACAGCCATTGGCTGTGATGTGCTTACACACATATATAAAGGCAGTCTCTTTTCAAATGTCCTCATTGCGGACTGGACATCAGCCCGAGAGTAGGGGAACCTGCACACAGCAGTAGTTAGCGTAATGGCTTATTTTAAGACAAATAATGGTGGTATATTTATATATTCCTGGGCACTAAATACATTGCTTAACCATTTGAGCCCAGAGAGGTCTGCAACACATTGTTTTGCCATGCGTACCCCTCTGCCACTCAAGGGGTTAAATGATGTAATAGTTTATGCATTCGGTTAATTTTTTTTTTTTATTTACAGCAAGAAAGAAGAATAAAGAGAAGGCAGAAGATAGAAGAAAGAATAGGAGGCCAAACTGAAGACAGAAGGAGAAGGACAGTGGATGACAGGTAAGTTTAACACAGATTACTTAATGATCGGTGCTTGACAGTATGTCAGGCACCGATTGGTTGCTTTTTCATTTGACGTTCCCAATATTGCTGCACAAAACAGATGTTTGGCCACAAGACCTTTTCTGTGGCCTAATGTCTGTTTGTGCTTTAAGCAAGTAGGACATTTGGATACTGACCAAGACATTTTCTTTTGTTGGTCAGTATCCATTTTGCCCTACCGGCTCTTTTATCTCCAACATTTGGATCAAGCCCTTTGTCTGGTACAGGGAAGGATACCTTTTTACACATACAATTAAAACAAGAGATCATGATAATTTTGTAAAATATTTTTTAAAAATAGAGTTGTATGAAAATGTGCATATATCAGTAGTAACTTACCAGTGTAGTTGTATAGGAATCACTCTCAATCGTCTCTACTTGTAATATGTTTTCGTGGTCTATTGCCTTAAGTTTTCTCTTTATATTTAGGCCCATTCTCACTGACACTGTCTCACTTAGACGGTTATTATTCTGTAAAATAACTTTCACTCATTAAAAAATTAAAGTCATATTTTGTAATTAATTAGTATATTCCATTACTGTCTAGATTCAGGAAGAGCCGAAAAATGTTTTGTTTTCTCTTAGCACATTTATTCACGCTACATCTTAATGAAAGTTGAACTTCACACAATGCCCTAACAAGCTGCACTGAATTTGTATCTGCAATGATGTGGAACCAGTAATGTTCTTTCATTTATTATCTCTAATATCAAGCCAAAGTAGGCAACTATTTAAGGAGCCATGGTTTGGGAAGTTCCTCAGCCGTGTTAGCCATGCCCAAGTTTATGGTGGCCAGTTCATTTACAAGTTTACATACCCCTTTAATGGCCATTGGTTAACTTCTTTAAAGGGATAGTAATACTTAAAATGTAAAAAAAAATATGTTGTAGGGTTTATCCCCCTGAGTAAAACAAGAGTACTCCCACTGCTGAGAGGTCTTTCATTCAAAAGTTATTAATTTTCAAAGTTAAATTTTTTAGGTGCAATATCACAGTGGCCTGAAATTGTACAGTGGCGCTGTTGCTACACGATCCTATGGACAACTCTGGTCAGTTGACCATAAATCTCCATAGGATGGTGTAGCAACAGCACCACTGTACAATTTCAGGCCACTGTGATATTGCACCTAAAAAATTAAACTTTGAAAATTAATAACTTTTGAATGAAAGACCTCTCAGCAGTGGGAGTACTCTTCTTTTACTCAGGGGGATAAACCCTACAACATATTTTTTTTTACATTTTAAGTATTACTATCCCTTTAATGCCAGAGAAGTCCCCAACACATTGAAAAAAACTGTTGATGACCTCACTTGATGCCAAGTTGCTAAGAGTTTTTTTTTTTTTTGGAAGAGTGTGGAGTGACCATGGGTTGGGCTAAGATAGAAGCTATTTTCTAAAAAAAAAGATACCAGGTCACCAGGTCAAGTTTTTCTTGGTGGGAAAAGTACAAAATGAATCCCTGTGAATTCTCCACCTTTGTGGCACAATCCGTCAAAATCGCCATTAATTCCACATGCCTTTAACATTTTTACAGTTTTGCACAATGGCTCATTTGCATATAGAAATGCAGGTTAATGAGCCATTGCCTTATTCGTGTGAGTGTGTTTATATGTTAATGTGGCTATTCGCTACATGCACTAATCCTAACCTGAGGTAGGTGACGTTGAGATGTTCCTATATCTCTCTATGAGCCAGGAGAAATTTTGCTGCCTGTGCTAAAGAGCAGAGATCGCAGATTCCCTCCTTTAACACTTTCAGTCCCATAAGGATGCAGGTTGCACAAGTCTATGGCACTTAATAAGTTCCAAAATGAGCAATCATTTCCCGTATTGATGTATCATTGAGAAAATGGCAGAGAAGCAATATATATCACAACTTATCTGCCCTTCTGCACTAAATTAACCAGCTGAGTGGGCTATCCGCCAGTCAGTTGTTTCAGATAAACAAAGGACTCACAATACATTATACAACAGAGTGCCTTGTGAGTTTTGATTTTACCTAAATCAACTGATTGATGGCTAGCTTGTTCTGCTGGTTATTTTATCAGTCACAGAGGCTCAGCAATCTCTGAAAGAAACTTGGATCACCTGTCTGTCTCTTCTCAGTTAAACATGATTTTAGGGTATTTGGAGTAAATTCCCTTTCTCTGTTCACACTCCCTCAGACTCCCCAAACTCCCCTGGTACAGAGAACAAACTGCATGACCACAAGGCTCCCTGAACTTGATCTCCAATTTATTTGCCTGTTTTCGGTGGATCCAAAACTGTGCTGCACTCTATCTCGCTAATAAACACAGAATGATAGGCTGTAGGGATCTGACACCCCTTTTATACAGTCCTGGTGAGAAAATAAGGTAACCTCAGTCCTACCATTGATTTCAATGAGATGAAAAAGGCTGGAAAAGCAGAACATTTGCATTTTGGAAGAAACATTTCCTACTCGGTGGGAAGTGGCATTTTTCACCTGTTTCTCTTGAGGTGAAAAATTTTACCCATCCCTACTTCTTCATACTTCACTCGAACTGAATCAAATCTATTTATTACATTATCAGAAAAAATATATAACCAAGGAAATATTATTCATGAAAATAAGAGGTTTTACCCATTTAGTATAATCCGAGTAAACTCGATGAGAGGGTTCTTCAATTTTTTCTTGGACAAAGTCATCTGTAAACAGAAACATAAAAGTAAGAATGCATTTATAATAGACAACATTACATATTAACAAAGATACACTAGTTGTCCAAAAAATTTGGTAAAGTAAAATAAAGAACAACAATAAATACATTCAGATATGACCTAAAATTTAGCTTTAAAGGAAAGTATCATATATTGCAATCTGAATGGCCACTATGAATCATTTATGGTTGGGCTGGTTTCTCAGAATTAATAGTTAATTAGTTCTGAATATGATAGCAATAGTGGTGATCATGATTCATCCTTATTGGACTCCAGAGCTCCAAACTCCACCCACTGAAGAGTTCTGAGAAGAGATAAAGACTCAAGTAGGAGCCGTTTGAATTGCTGAAGTCCTGAACAAATTATTCATGTCAACCTCATTGGACATTGTATCCAGAACTAATTAAAGAATCATTTTGGGAAGTTATTCATTTAGCATTTATTTATAATATAGTGACCAACAGGATTTTCTGCCCAGGTTAATGTGAGTAGAAATAGGTTATTATTAAGAGATATCAGTGTTGTTTAAGCTGGTTGGATTAATTTACTGTATATGACAATATTTTAATGTGAAGGGTGTGGGGACTATTTGCAAAATAAAATATTCAATCAAATGAGAATACTAATTTACGTTAATGTAAAAATAGCTGTAACGAATATCCATCATCATTGCTACTTCACATGGGCAGGGTGGCTACAACAGCCTGATTCTATGAAATGTGTTGCCCAGTTGACATGGAAGCAGGATCTAAATTATGTGTGCTTAACTTGTAGTAAGCTTACTAGAATTTTGTTTTCAAGGCTTGTCTTGCTATAAGATTACTAACATTTTTTTCAAAGCTTACCACCTTAGTAGACTATGCTAAACATTTTAAGTTTTACCTTTCATTATAATTATTTTTACAAAGGCTAACCAATGTGTAATTCACATCATTTTTATTGCTTTACATAGTCCGTTAACCCATTGTATAAAAAATGTTTTGAAAGGCTTGCCTGCTAGTTACCTTTCTGTAAAAAAAAAGGCAGCCATAAATAAATTTGCCATAAAAATAACCTGTACACCCATGCACAGTTTAACCCGTTGCCAGAGGGCGTACCTCTCCGGGACTCAAAAGGGTTAAACTATGCATGGATGTGTGGGTCAATAGTTTATAACATGTACAAAGTGTCTAAAAATTTCCCCCATGTTTCATAAAATGTCAGAATATGTCGAATAAAAAGTTCATTGTCTTTGTCAATTTCCTCTGCCGCTGTGTGCGGGCAATGTGGTGGAGAAAATGTGTAGCAACACCCACCCACGCTATGTACCTTGCGGGCCGATGCCCGTTTCACAATGAGGGAATTTCAACAGAGATTACCTTTATATGAGGACAGTCTCTGTTCAGATTCCCTCACATCAGTTAGCTGAGATGTGTGCTTATGCACCTCCCAGCCAATCAGCTTTTAGCACCTCCACTATAAGCTGATTGGCTAGTAGGTGCAGTCTCTGTTGAAATTCCCTCATTGTGGAATGGGCATCGGCCTGTAAGGTGCAAATGTGGGGTGTTGCTACTCACTTTCTCCACTGCCACCACCACCATAGCCATACACAGTCAAGGAAAAAAATGGACAAAGACAATGATATTTTTATTCAACATATTCAACACAAGAGCATCACGCATAAACAATCTATTTTTTGAATATTTAGAACTTTGTTATTAAAGGGATAGTAATACTTAGTTTTATCTTTATTTTATTTTGTAGGCATTAAAAAACACGAAGATATGTCTTATCTATCAAACCTTTATGGTTTGAGAGATATTCACAAGCAAAGTTTCCCCTCCCTCCCCTTTTACCTAGTGTAAGCCATCTCTTCTCAGATGTGGAATCCAGTCCATAGACCAGACAGATATCAGAAGGGGACAATCTTCTTCCTATGACAACAATGAAAACCCTAACCCCCTTGACAAGTTTTTCATTTTTTTCCCTTATCTTAATTGAAGATTGTCCCTCTCTGCAATCTACCTGGGCACCTCCCTTCTGCTCTGGCTGAACAGTGTTACATCAGTAAAAGGGGCGGAAGGGGGATGCTTTATCATTCAATTACTCTTGAACTACAACTCTGACAGAATTGAAATGACACTCTCCAAAGTCCAAATACTATGATGATTAATCAGAGCTGCTTTTATTATGAAACATTACTATCCCTTTAAATTATCTTTAACAACGCACCTTTGTGTGGTGTCTCGTTGCTTGTGGATGGGAGACATATGTGTTACTCATAAATGGAAGATATTTATTACTTATTTGTTGTGTTGTCTCCCCTCCTTTGCTATGGGATTGCCACAACTGTTTGCTGATTTGTTGTATTTGACACCTATATTTGTGGAGCACCATGGGTAGGGTGTTACTACTGTTTAGTCTGGGGATGTTTTCTCTGGTTTTATAGTGGATTTTAACCCGGCCATGTGTGTTTAGCAAAGATATGTTTTATATTTATTAGAAAATGTAATAGATAAAATTATTTTTTTATATTAAGTTGTGTCACTTGGGGGTTCTCCCTTAGATTCTTTCTCACTGGGTGAAACATACGTTGAGGTGACCAGCTTATGTTTATGCTGTATCTACCTTAATTCTTTTTTCTCTGATTTATTAGATACACTAAGTTTATTGATCCATAGTTGGTAAATTAGTAGTAGGGTGCTTGGATATATTTGTCTCACATTTAATATTTAGAATTTCTTTGCAGGTTTTGGATTCTGATAGAAATGTAATAATAACTGATGTAGAACATGGATGAAGCTACTGTCAAGGCAGTTCTTACTTTGGAGCTATTTTCAGCAGACACAGTCAGCTTTCAAAGAGGGGAAGTACAGGCCATCTGTCTGATGCAGTTTTTTTTAACATATACACAGCTTTATTGTATTTTCTCTCAAAGCTCTACATGCATAAAGGTATATGCTAATGGTATGGGCTACCTTGTAGCTGACCTTTACAAGTAGTGACAGATCCAGAGCCAACATTGGCAGTGACCTGCTTCTGCTGCATGTTGCTGACCCAATGTAAAATATCTCCAATAAGCAGTAACAGTCATGTAGACTTTTCTTTAGCCACTTGTCTACATATCTTTGGTTTGGTGAACTTTCTTGCTGTTTAATGTATCCAGATCTTTTCCCATGATGCCATCAACCTACTTGTACAACTATGGCTGTCCTTAAGAAGTAATTGAGGCTTGGATGGGATATGCCAGTGGTGCAACACAAGTTTTTGGTTGGCAGAACATAGAAGGACAGTGTAACTTAATTGCTTTAACAAAATTACTTGTACTAGTTGTGGTAGAGGGAGAACTTGTGGTTACTCTGTGACTTTTGTCAACACAAAGTAACTCAGACTTATCCTCCTCTTTGCTTTGCATTTGTACAACAGTAGTAGGAGACATGAGTAGTATCGTTAGTAGTGAGGAAAACTTTGTTCTACTATATGAGCTATCAGCAATGCTGCTATCATGTTCTCCTTCTTTGGCTAACTATCACATCTCTGAAGTGCTACTGATGTGTCTCCCATGCAGACCTGTGACTGTGTTTCAGGCAGGATCTTAGTGAGGATGTGCCTAACTGTGATCACGCTTTCCTTTTTCTCATATATTTTTGGATCGTGAGTGAATTATCTCTGTACTGCTGATTTCATAGATAGAGGGGTTCCTGAGGAACTACTGTTACCTCTATTGGGTATAGATGTTTCTGCAGTACTACCAGTAGTTGTCAATGGCACTTCATTTTGAAGAATAGAAGATGCACTCATAGCCAGGTTTGTGGATATTCACCTGTGTTGCTGTGTTGGACCTGGAAGCAGTGATGCTATGATGACTGAAATGATGACTATTTCTAGATATTTTTATTTATGCAGAATCAGACCTTCCATTTGATCTATTATAGAGTTTATAAGCAGGAATATTGCTACGTTTCATTGTTAGAAAACTGAAGATTTTCCTTTCAGTTACTTTTTGGTGAAACCATCATCTCTGCTTCATTTGAATCACACGGATAGAAGGAAAATGGTAGGACATATTCTAAATCAATATCATCAACCAAAATGAAGTTGTCAGACTAAGCAGGTTTTTTTAGAATTTGAAAAAGTTCCTTTTTATTTTTCCCCTTAGGGTGATTTATAGAACAATGACCGCTAGTTTGAAGTGGGGTGTCACTGCCACTGCGTGATGCAGCAGTTGGTTTCACAGATAACTCCTCCTCCACTATGGTAACAACATTGGAATGTGAATGGTAATTGTCTTCAATGTCACTGCTGGTGGAGGTGGTACTTTTGATTTCAGTTTTACAAAACACTTTCTCAGGAAGACATGTGTCCATCAAGTCCAGCCCATGCCAAAAACACCCCTGATGATCCGGAGGTAGGCAAAAAAAAAAAGCACTCTGGATCAATTCCTAATTTAGCCTGAGGTGGGTGAAAAAATTCCTTCTTGACTCCAAATGGCAGTCAGATAGTTCCCTGGATTAACATTCTATCTGCTTTGAAGCCATCTGTCATAATTTTCAATATTGTTCTGTGCTAGATAGGCATCCATTGCTTTTTTGAAAGCATTTACATTATCTGCAGGTACAAAATGCCGAGGCAAAGAATTCCAGAGCTTTACATTCCTTACTGTAAAGAATCCCTGCCTTTGTTTTAGTTGAAAGCACCTTTCCTCTAGTCTTAATGGATGCCCTCTTGTTCTTAGCTCAGCTCTTTGTGTAAATAATGAATTGGCTAGTTCTTTGTATTGACCTTGAATGTATTTGTAAATGGTAATCATATCACCCCTTAAACGTCTCTTGTCTAAGGTAAACAAACCCTATTTGCTCTTGCAGCAGCTGAGTGACTCTGCACACTGCTGTGAAGTCTATTGTCTATCAGTACTCCTAAATCTTTCTCTAATGAGGATTACCCAAGTTTTTTCCCATTTAGAGTATATGTACCAAGTTTGTCTCTACAGCCCAAATGCATAACCTTACATTTATCTACATTAAATGTCACCTGCCACTTTTCTGCCCATTCACTCAGTTTATCTAAATCCTTCTGTAGAGAAAAAACATCCAGTTCTGTATGTATTTCCTTACATAGCTTAGCGTCATCAGCAAAGACTGAGATGCTACTTTCCATTCCCACTTCTAGATAATTAATAAACAAATTAAAAAGCATTGGGCCCAGGACTGAACCCTGAGGAACTCCACTTATAACTTTAGACAAATTTGAAAAGGTTCCATTTACAACAACTCTCTGCTAGCTATCATTTAACCAGTTCTCAATCCATGCACAGATAACAATGCCCAAACTGAAGCCTTTTAATTTATGCAATAACCTGTTGTGAGGCACTGTTTAAAGGCTTTTGCAAAATCCAAGTATACTACATCTACAGCAATTCCCCTATCCAAATTGATACTTACTCTTTCATAAAATGCAAGTAAATTAGTCTAACACAGATCTCCAAATATTTCCATCAACCTATAAAGCGCCTGATCTTTTATGTTGTTTTTTTTTTGGACTAAGTAAATTAGTCTGACATGATCTATTCTTCATGAAACCATGTTGATTCCAACTAATAATATTGTTTGTCTTCACATAGTTCAGAATAGTGTCAGTTAGTAACCTTTCTAGTATCTTACCCACTATGGAAGTCAAGCTCACAGGTCTATAATTTCCTGGTTTGGATCTTGCTCCCTTTTTAAACAATGGAACTACATCAGCTTTCCTCCAATCACAGGGCACTATGCCTGATGAAAGTGAATCAATAAATATTAAGTATAATGGTCTTGCTATTACTGAACTAAGTTCTTTAAGTACCCTTGGGTGTATACCATCAGGTCCAGGGCTTTATTCACCATAACCCTTTCCAGACTCTTTTGGACCTTGTCCTCATTAAGCCATGTACATGATGGAGGAAATTCTGTGGTTTTGTCTGTTTGCCTATAGCCTGTAATTGCTGTTTCCTTTGTATATACTGAAGCAAAGAATGTATTTAGGGTGTCAACCATAGCCTTATCCTCAATAATCAGTTCACCTGTTTCAGTCCTAAGAGGACCAATATCAACCTTAACTTTTTTTTTATTAATATACTTGTAGAATTGTTTAGGGTTTTTCTTGCTGTCATCAGCAATATTTCTCTCATTTTTAATTTGAGCTTAATTACTTGATTACAAATTTTATTGCATTCTTTATATTTTTTTAAATGATGCATCTGACCCATTTGACTTAAACATTTTTAAATCCTGTTTTTTTATTTCTCATTTCCCTGCAAACCTCATTATTAAGCCACACTGGTTTCACTTTACTCATCTTGTGATTATTCCACAATGGTATATATTGACGTGTATATTTTTCTAAGAGCATTTTAAATAAATTCCACGATTATTGTGCATTTTTATCTTTGAAAATTACATCCCACTGAATATCTTTTAATTCTTCTTTTAGCCATGTAAATTTAGCCTTTTTAAAATTGAATGTTTTATTTAAACCCTTGCTATTGGGTTTCTCACAACAAATTTCAAAGGATACCATATTGTGGTCACTGCTACCCAAATGTTCCCTTACTTGTACATTGTTTATCATGTCTAAATTGTTTGAGAGCACTAGGTCAATCAAGACCTCTTTTCTAGATGGTTCCTCTACTAGTTGGGACATAAAATGATCATTTATCATACTTAAAATGTATTTATCTTTGTTGTGCTGGAAGTCATATTGCTCCAGTCAGTTTCAGGATAGTTGAAATCTCCCATTATAATTACCTTTGCTGACCTAGATGCCTTTTCCATTTGCAGTAAAAGTTAGGCTTCCTCCAACTCCCCAATATTAGGTGGCTTGTAGCAAATCCCCACTAACATTTTTTATTATGTGTGCCCCCAGTGTTTATTTCAACCCACAAGGTCTCTACCTTTTCATTGGACCCTTCATTTATATATTCCCTGAAACTAGGATTTAAGGCATGCTTTACATATAGGCATACCCCTATTCCCCTTTTATTAACCCTATCCCCCCTAAAAAGTGAATAACCATCTAGATTAACTACTAAGTCATATGTATCATCTAACCAGGTTTCAGACACACCAATCAGATAATACTGCTCATGTGTTGCAATCATTTTTAGTTCCCCCATCTTACCAGCCAGACTACGAGCATTTGCATGCATACATTTTGTCATTTTGAAAGATTTAATTCTTTGTCAAATGTATCTGCTTTTTATCAGGCTGTAACAATAGCAACTCCCTATTAGGTGATCTAGTCCATTGTCAAGGTTTGGCTGAGCTGCTCCCATTCTGCCTATTGATTCTGCTGTCTGAGCTAATCTAGTGTTCTGCTATCCACTGTTGCTGTCTTCTGAGTTTCTGGCTGTATCAGCTGATCTCGCTGATTACTCACCTGACTGTTATCAGCCAACCCTCTCAGGGTATTTATAGCAGCTTGGCTCACTTCCTCATTGTCCTTGTGTTTGTTTGCTGATCTATTGCTGCTGGCTGCTGTGGACTTTTCCTGCATTCCTGTTTGCTGTGTTCCAGACCATCGGCTTGTTCCAGAGTTCACTGACTTCTGTGCTTCTGACCATCATCTTGTTCTTGACATCGCAGACTTCTGGTTTCCTGACTCCGGCTCGGCTGAATACCTCTCTTGATTCCTGACCCTGGCGTGTCTTTTGGTTTATGCTCTTGGATCATGCTTCTGTTTTTGTTGCACTAATAAAGGTGTATTGCATTTTACCTTTTTGCGTTCTGTCTGGTTCCTGGTCCCTAACAGTACACAAGGACCATGAACTCAGGAGACACAGGCAATCCACCGAATATTTTTTTCAGGCTGGACCAGGTAGACCAGCACATGGACCAGCTTTCTGTAGCTCTCTAGGCTTTGTTGCTCTGTACTGAGCATCTGGTTTCACAGCCTCAGTGGTCTTCAGCGCAGACTGACCCTATAGCTGCTGCCGCTCCCGCTCTGGGTGCCAATGGTGATTCCACTGTTGCGAGAGGTATGACAGGGTCTGCCCCATTCCCCCAGCATTAGGGGGACGACCCTAACCAATGAGAGGTTTTTTAAACAAGGTTGGCATCTATCTGGAGATGGTACCACAGTCCTTCCCGTCTGTTAGGAGTAAAGTGGACCTCGTGATTTCCTTACTCTCTGACAGGTCCTTGGCTTGGGCCACTCCCCTTTGGGAGATGCAGAAAACCATTGTATACAATTACCCTGAGTTTGTGGCATCCTTTAAAAGGGTATTTGATATACCGTGCCACTCCCCATCGGCTGCCAAGCACCTAATGTCCATCTAGCAGGGTTCTAGGATGGTTTCCAATTATGCCATAGAATTTCATACCCTGGCAGCTGAGGTTGATTGGAATAATGTGGCTCTTGTGGCTGCTTTCTCTAATGGGCTTTCGGATACACTTAAGATGAGATTGCAGTCCGGGACCTTCCCAGTGATTTAGAGGAACAGGTCTCATATTGTATTCTGATTGACTCCCGAATCTGTGAGAGACCTTCCTTTAGGGAGCGCCTACGGAGGCATCCCATCCATTTTTCTCCAAGACTTTCATCCCCACCCGTACCTCCCTCTCCTCCCGCACCTCCTAGTCTCGAAACCTCAGAAGATGTGGAGCCTATGAAGATTGGGTTCACTCGCTTTTCAGTTGTGGAAAAGGCCTTGAGGAGGAGGGAGGGCCTTTGCCTTTACTGTGGTAAGGCTGGGCATCTTCTGCGAAATTGTCCTACACATCCGGGAAGACCACACCTAAGGTCTTATAGGGGACAGACCTTAGGTGGAGTCTCAGTGTCCCTGGATATTCATGCTGATAAACCACTAGTCTCCGTTGGGCTTTCTTGGGGCAAAAGTTCCATTACTTCAGAGGCACTTATTGACTCCAGTGCAGCGGGCCTCTTTGTTGACTTCGTCCAGAAGCACTCCAGTCCATTGCAGCTCATTACCACTCCACTTGCCCTTGAGGCAATTGATGGTAGATCCCTACAGCTGCCGCAGGTCACCCACAAAACCGTTCCTTTGTCTATGGCTGAAGGGGCTCTCCATTACTAAACCTTATAATTACAGGTGATCCACTCTCCTCACTATCCTGTGATCCTGGGTTATCCATAGTTGCGCAAACACAATCACACTGTCGATTGTGCAAGGGCTGAAGTCATGGCATGGTCACCCAACTGTTCCAAGATATGCCTAGTAAAAGTGGGGAGGGTGCTAACCACATCCTCAGTCTCTTTGCTGCCTGATGAGTACCAAGAGTTCCGTGATGTATTTGATAAGGGCCAGGCTGGTGAGCTCCCTCCTCACCGCCCATACAATTGTACCATTGAACTACAGCCGCATGCCATACCTCCTCGAGGTCAAGTCTACTCTCTTTCTGTTGCGGAGAATAAGTCCATGGAGGAGTATGTTGTGGATGCTCTGTCCCGGGGGTTCATCCGCAAGTCCTCCTCTCCTGCCGGGTTCGGATTCTTCTTTGTGAAGAAAAAGAGTGGAGAACTGAGACCCTGTATTGACTACAGGGGGCTCAATCATGTCACGGTTAAGAACACCTAACCTATTCCACTGGTTACTGAGCTATTCGATTGATTGAAAGGGACTAAAATATTCACTAAGATCGACCTGCAAGGGGGATAAAGGAGGGTCATGAATGGAAAACCGCAATTAACACCAGGAGCGGGCATTACGAATACCTCATAATGCCCTTTGGTCTCTGCAATGCTCCTGCGGTTTTCCAAGAATTCTTGAATGATGTCCTCTGGGACATGATCCAACAGTGCATGGTGGTATACTTAGATGACATTCTGATCCATTCCTCCTCCATGGAAAGCCACCACGCAGATGTAAACCGAGTCCAGATTAAGAGAAAATAACCTATTTTGCAAATTAGAGACGTGTGAGCTCCACCACAAACAGGCCACCTTCTTGTGGTACATAATTTAAGAGGTCAGTTTTGCTATGGACCCTGAAAAACACTCGGCTGTTCTCAAGTGGCTGCAACCCGTAGGTCTGTGTTACTCCTCATTACTCTTCTGACCTCTGACCCTGGATTTGGATTGGCTGGTGGACGTTTATAGGTGCTCCTCTCTGTGGCCTGGTTGCCTGTTTATCCAGTTTTGCAGGTGTCCTGTGGTGTTCCTGTACTCGGTCTGCTGTCTCCTGCCTGGATTCCTGACTGCTTCGTTGGATCTTCCTTCCCATCGAGTCCATTTGGCTTCTGATCCTGGCTACGTCTGCTGACCCTCCTGTAGTCCCTCCTGCAAGATACCTTACCTCCGGATTGTTACTTACCTGGTCCGGTACTCCCTTCTGTTCTGCCTCCGGCTAGAGGGCCGCCGCAACTCCTCTTCACTCTGCCCTTCCCGGTCAGGTTGTATGCTCCTGCGCTTTTGGGTTCCCGGTCAGGCTTGATGAACCTGTTCTCTGACGGCGGCTGAAGCGCCAATCGTTTTTTCTCTCTCTCCCGGTTCCTATCTCTCGGCTCGGTTGCGGCTGCTCCGTGTTTCCTGCGGCCGCCTTCTTTCCCCGTAGTTAGACAGGAGGCCTCTGGGGCTTAGTGCCAGTTGCTGCAGACTCCTTGTGTTCGTCTGCTAGCACTCTCTAGCTTCCTTCGCTCTCGGATGAGCGCTCCCAGTACAGCGGCGGTTTCGTGGCTCCTCTTTGTGTGCCTGGGAGATCGATTCCCGTAGTTAGATGGGCTGTCAGCAGCAAGTTCTTGCCTTTCGGGTGCAGTCTTCTGTATTGGGGGGTCCAGTCCGCTCTTGGCCGTAGATAGATGGCGGGAGCGTGGATTCTTAGGGCTCTTCCATTGGTTCTTCTGCCTTGCTGATCTTCTCCTTTGGGACTTTTTCTTGGCTCCCCTGGGAGCTGGCAGATCATTGACTGCATGCTTTTGCCTTCCTGGAGCATACTTCCCTTCCTTGTACAGCCCCTATTCTCTTCTTCTCCTCTGGGGTTCAAGGTCTCTGTTACTGGATTTGACCGTGGGCTCTTAGTAGTTGCTGGTCCAGTAGTGTTTTGCTCTGGGCGCTGTGGAGTTGGCATCTAGGAGCCTCCTAGCCGGTAGCCTTCTTAGTCCCTTAGGGCCCTAAGGGACGTGGCGGTTCTTGGTTCCCCATTCCTCTGGTCTGCCTCTCAAGTCCTTCTACCTCTGGCGCGGGTTTGGCGGTTTCCAAGTCTGAGGAGTATCTATCCTGGTCCCGGCCCCGGCTCAACTGGGGTCAGACATCTGGCTTCGCGGCCAGCACCTTTACTCCAGCTACGGCTGCAGCAAGGATACTCCAATAGGGCTCCAACGCTCCCGAACACCGCCCTCTAGCACCGCTCGCTAGCTTCGTGAGCTAAACCTGTGCCAGATCCTATCCTCGCTCCCTTCAAACCATACAGGGAGCTGACAGAATAAACAGGCAACAATATGGACCCGGCAGACATCTCACGATTAATAAGTCGCCAAGAACAACAAGAACAGGTACTGGCCTCCCACGCTGTTCAACTTACGACCTTAGAACACAAGATTGATGCTGTTCTGGAAATGCTTCAATCAATATCCTTATCTAAAGATCTTCCCTTGGTCGGAGCCACTAGTTCTAACCAAGGCCCTACTCCAGCTCCCAGTGAAAACCCTGAAGGACAAGCGATTAAACCCCCGAAGATGCCTCTGCCGGAAAGATATTCAGGCAAAGCATCTGAGTGCAGAGGGTTCTTGAACCTATGTACCTTGCACTTCCAGACCCTCCCCCAGACTTTCTCCTCCTCTGCCTCTCGGGTGGCATTTATTATCTCCCTATTAAAGGATGAAGCGCTAGCCTGGGCCTCACCTTTGGTTGAACGTCAGTCTCCGCTATTGAATGATGCTGATGCATTCATGGCTGCCTTTCGCAAAGTCTTTGACCTCCCTGGTAGACGTCCGGCAGCAGAAGCCGCTCTCCTAGATCTTCGCCAAGGCAGCCGTTCGGTGAGTCAGTATGCCATCGAATTTCGGACTCTCTCATATGAGACTTGTTGGAACTCAGAAGCTTTAATCGCAGCCTTCAAGAGAGGTCTGAATGATAGAATCAAAGATGCTATCACTTGCCGTGAAGTTCCGGAGGAATTGGAAGCTCTGATTTCAATGTGTATTGACTTGGATCGTCGCATTCAAGAACGCCAAATGGAAAGAGACCATTCAAGACGTTCACGTTGGGGTCCTATTCCCCCTCCGACTCCTCGGGCAAGTCCTCAGGGGACCTATGAGGAGCCAATGGAGATAGGAGCGTTCTCCAAGTTATCAGAGTCTGAAAGAAAACGGAGACGTCTTCAAGGGCTGTGTTTATACTGCGGACAGGCAGGTCACTTGCTGCGAAACTGTCCGACCCGTCCACCCAGATCGGGAAACGACAAAGCTTGACGAGGGGGAGAGGTACCTCATCAAGCAAGTTTCCTATTATTCCAGCTAAACCCTCCCGTTTGATGGTCCCCATTACCCTAAGTTGGGTCTCGGGGAGGATATCCACTCTCACGTTTGTGGACTCTGGAGCTGCAGGCACATTTATAGACCTCGTTTGGGCTAGAAAAAACAATATTCCCCTTCGCCCTAAACCATCCCTGGTTGCAGTCTCCTCGATTGATGGGAAACCTCTAGGGTCTGGACTTATCTCCCACACTACTGAGAGTATACGTTGCACCACTGGTGCCCTTCATTCTGAGTCCATATGTTTTGATGTCATCCAATCACCTTCTTCGCCCATCATTCTGGGGCTGCCCTGGCTTCGCCAACATAACCCCAGAATTTGTTGGGCTTCCGACCAGATTATCGAATGGGGTTCTACCTGTTCTTCTACTTGTCTAGCCTCGGTGGCTCCAGTTATTGCTGCGGTAGAGGAGAAACCTTGCTCATCTATCCACATTCCTCCCCCCTATGCAGACTTTGTGGATGTTTTTTCAAAAACTAGAGCAGATACCTAGCCCCCCCACAGGGCATATGATTGCCCTATTGAACTTTTGCCCGGCACCTTTCCTCCTAGGGGCCGTACCTTTCTTTTATCAGGGCCTGAGACCAAAGCCCTGGATAATTACATTAAAGAGAACCTATCTAAAGGTTTCATTCGACCATCTTCATCTCCGGCAGGAGCGGGATTCTTTTTTGTCTCTAAGAAAGACGGCTCCCTACGTCCTTGTGTTGACTATAGGGGGTTGAATAAGATAACTATAAAGAATACTTACCCTCTGCCTCTGATCCCTGAACTGCTGGACTGTCTGCGTGGTGCCACCATCTATTCTAAATTAGATCTTAGGGGAGCGTACAATCTAGTGCGCATCAGACAAGGCGACGAATGGAAGACGGCATTTAATACGCGATTCGGGCATTACGAATATCTCATCATGCCTTTTGGTCTTTGTAATTCTCCTGCCGTCTTCCAGGCCCTAATGAACGACCTTTTTCGAGACATCCTTCTACAGTATGTAGTAGTCTATCTGGATGATCTGTTGATCTTTTCCTCATCCCTGCCTCTTCATAGAGTCCATGTTAGAACTGTCTTGTCACGCCTGAGGGAGCACCACCTGTTTGCCAAACTTGAAAAGTGCTTGTTTGAGGTACACAAAGTCACCTTTTTGGGTTATGTCATCTCTCCTACGGGCATCGACATGGACCCGTTAAAGGTGGTGGCGGTTGCAGATTGGCCCCGTCCTACTACTCTCAAAGGGCTGCAACAATTCATTGGGTTTGCCAATTATTACCGTAAATTCATTCGGAATTTCTCTAAGATCATCGCCCCTTTGACGGCTCTCACCCGAAAGGATGCTAACCCTAGCATCCCACTGCCTCATCAGCATTTCTGGAACTGAAGAAGGCTTTTACGTCCGCTCCCATTCTTGCCTTTCCGGACGCTACTAGGCCCTTTTTGGTGGAAGTTGACGCTTCTGAAATTGGAGCGGGGGCTGTACTCTCTCAGCGTGACATTTGTTCTCAAAGAGTCCACCCGTGCTCCTTCTTCTCTAAAAAATTCTCCACGGCAGAACAGAATTATGATGTAGGTAATAGAGAACTCTTAGCCATAAAGTTAGCACTGGAAGAATGGCGTCATCTCTTGGAGGGTGCTCGTCACCCATTCATAGTCTTCACGGACCACAAAAACTTACAATTTTTGGAGTCTGCTCAACGTCAGAACCCACGTCAGGCCCGTTGGGCTGTCTTTTTTACCAGATTTGTATTCAGCATTACCTACATTCCGGGCTCCAAGAATACTAAGGCCGATGCTTTGTCTCGCCAATTTTCTGGTCCTCATTTCTTTCATCCTGAACCCATCATCTCTCCTCAGCTGATTGTTTCCTCTATCTCCTCTGCTACTCTTCATTCCATTCATGAGGCTCAGAAACATATTCCGGCTACTGCCAATAAACCCCCGGGACTGCTATATGTTCCCCCTCAGTTCCGTCTTGAGGTGCTTCATTGGACTCATTCCTCCCCTATGTCAGGACACCCCGGATTTCCTAAAACCAAGGAGCTTCTTTGCAGGGATTTTTGGTGGCCTTCTCTTCGCAAGGACGTTTTTGATTTTGTGAAAGCTTGCTCCTCCTGTGCTCGGAACAAGCCTGTAAGGCATCCTCCATTTGGCCTTCTTCATCAATTGCCTATTCCCCAACAGCCGTGGACCCATGTGGCCATGGACTTTATTGTGGATTTACCCCCTTCCCAGAGCTTCACGACTATTCTAGTGGTGGTAGACCGCTTTTCCAAGCAGGCTCATTTTATTCCCCTTACTGGTTTGCCCTCTTCTAAAACCCTAGCCTGGATTTTCTTGAAAGACATCTTTCGCCTCCACGGTCTTCCCAGCCAGATTGTGTCTGACAGAGGCTCACAATTCATTTCCGCATTTTGGAAGGCCTTTTGCCGTCTCATAGGCATTGACCTCCGATTTTCCTCTTCCTATCACCCTCAAACTAACGGTCAAACCGAACGCACCAATCAGACTTTGGACATTTACCTTCGACACTACGTCAATGAACAGCAGAATAACTGGTCTAATCTTCTTCCCCTGGCTGAATTTGCTTTTAACAATACTCTTCATGCTGCCCTGCTCTGCTCCCCATTTTTTGCTGCAGTTGGGTATCATCCTCGTTCATTCCCTAAAGCCCGCCCTGTTGGAGTTCCAGCTGCTGATTCCCTAGTCCTTGATCTACAGGACCACTGGGCCAAACTGAATTCCCTACTGGTCTCCGCCTCTTCTAGGAGCAAGAAGTTTGCGGACAGTCATCGCAGACGGGCACCCAAATTCCGTCGCGGGCATAGGGTCTGGCTGTCTACCACTCATTTACGTCTCCGTCAGGCCTCCCCCAAATTGGGACCCCGGTACATCGAACCCTTCCGAATCTTCAAACTCCTGTCTCCTGTTACCTACTCCCTGGTTCTACCTCCTTCATTAAGAATCCACAACTCCTTTCATGTTTCTCTACTCCGACCCGTTGTTACTAACCGTTTTTCCAAGGCTATCCGCCGTCCCCCTCCTGTCATGGTTGACGGCACTCCTGAGTTTGTGGTGAATAAGATCTTGGACTCCCGTAGGGTACGGGGCGCTGTCCAGTACCTGGTTGACTGGGAAGGGTATGGACCGGAAGATCGTTCCTGGATTCCCCAAAGGGACGTGCATGCTCCCGCACTTCTCCGGAAGTTCCATCTCGCCTACCCTAGGAAACCGGGTCGTCCTGAGGCCTCCTCTTAATTGGGGGGCACTGTTACTCCTCATTACTCTTCTGACCTCTGACCCTGGATTTGGATTGGCTGGTGGACGTTTATAGGTGCTCCTCTCTGTGGCCTGGTTGCCTGTTTATCCAGTTTTGCAGGTGTCCTGTGGTGTTCCTGTACTCGGTCTGCTGTCTCCTGCCTGGATTCCTGACTGCTTCGTTGGATCTTCCTTCCCATCAAGTCCATTTGGCTTCTGATCCTGGCTACGTCTGCTGACCCTCCTGTAGTCCCTCCTGCAAGATACCTTACCTCCGGATTGTTACTTACCTGGTCCGGTACTCCCTTCTGTTCTGCCTCCGGCTAGAGGGCCGCCGCAACTCCTCTTCACTCTGCCCTTCCCGGTCAGGTTGTATGCTCCTGCGCTTTTGGGTTCCCGGTCAGGCTTGATGAACCTGTTCTCTGACGGCGGCTGAAGCGCCAATCGTTTTTTCTCTCTCTCCCGGTTCCTATCTCTCGGCTCGGTTGCGGCTGCTCCGTGTTTCCTGCGGCCGCCTTCTCTCCCCGTAGTTAGACGGGAGGCCTCTGGGGCTTAGTGCCAGTTGCTGCAGACTCCTCCTGTTCGTCTGCTAGCACTCTCTAGCTTCCTTCGCTCTCGGATGAGCGCTCCCAGTACAGCGGCGGTTTCGTGGCTCCTCTTTGTGTGCCTGGGAGATCGATTCCCGTAGTTAGATGGGCTGTCAGCAGCAAGTTCTTGCCTTTCGGGTGCAGTCTTCTGTATTGGGGGGTCCAGTCCGCTCTTGGCCGTAGATAGACGGCGGGAGCGTGGATTCTTAGGGCTCTTCCATTGGTTCTTCTGCCTTGCTGATCTTCTCCTTTGGGACTTTTTCCCTCTAGCACCGCTCGCTAGCTTCGTGAGCTAAACCTGTGCCAGATCCTATCCTCGCTCCCTTCAAACCATACAGGGAGCTGACAGTCTGTGCTCCCTTTAACTTTTCCTCAGGTTTGAGAACTACTATAGGAATTTTATATGCAATTTTTCCTCTATTGTAAAACCCCTTACCGACATGACCAAAAAAGGCGGTAACTCCACTCACTGGTCCCCGGAAGCCATCAGGGCATTTGAGTCACTAAAACTGCTTTTGCCACAGCACCTATTCTGGCACACCCAAAACCCGAGCTTCCATTCATACTTGAGGTCCATGTGTCTGAGACAGGAGTAGGAGCCCTCCTGTCTCAACGTCCTACTCCTGAGAGACAGTTGCACCCGTGTGGGTATTTCTCTAAGAAGCTAAGTCCTGCGGAGTGCAATTATCAGATTGGCTATCGAGAGCTTCTGGCGATAATACTGGCTCTCAAAGAATGGAGGCATTTGCTCGAGGGAACTTCAATGCCAGTCCTAATCCTCACAGATCATAAAAACCTTACTTACTTGTTGGAAGCTAAGTGCTTGTCTCCAAGACAGGCCAGATGTGTCTTATTTTTGTATTGTTTAATTAAATGTCCACACTGATGCCCTATCCAGACAGTTTTCGGGCGCTAAAGAGGAGAGTCCTCCTTGTCCTATTATTCCTCAGGACAAAGTACTGGCCACCATACGTACCAGCATAACATCTCCCCTTAGGGAGAAAATACGGGCCGCCCTAGTAGATGCACCTGCTGAGACTCCCTCTGGGCGCTGCTTTGTACCTACTGACCTCCGTACCAAGGTGCTTGCAACCTACCATAAGACTAAATCAGCAGGTCATCCTGGAGAGAACCAGCTCCTCTGATTGGTTTCCCATCTCTTCTAGTGGCCAGAACTCAGCAAAGATGTTGCTGCCTGTCCAGTCTGTGTGCAGACCAAATCACCCCGTCACCCTCCAGTGGGCCATCTCCAACCCATACCCAATGGGGAGAAGCCATGGTCACACCTTGCCATGGACTTCATAGTCGACCTCCCTTTGTCTAATGGTCATACTGTCATCCTCATGGACTTTGACAGATTTTCTAAGATGATTCATTGCATACCATTCAAAAAACTTCCATCCGCTAAAGAGTTGGCTACGGTCTTTGTCAAAGAGGTCTATCGGCTACACGGTGTTCCCAAAGTCATAGTTTCCGACCGGGGTAGCCAGTTTGTCTCGAAATTCTAGAGGGCCTTCTGTGCACAACTAGGTATCCAACTCTCCTTCTCCGCGGCCTATCATCCACAATCGAATGGGGCAGAGGAAAGGACTAATTAGGACTTGGATCAATTTCTACAGTGTTACATCTCTGACCATCAGAACAATTGGTCGGACCTGCTACCTTGGGCGGAGTTTGCTCATAACAGTGCTGTCTTGGCTTCTACCCGGCTTTCCCCTTGCATTCTTATTCCAGAGAATGCGGTTCTTCAAAATGGCAGTAACAAAATGTTTGCATGTAAATGTTCATAGTCTGGCTGTTAAGATGAAAGAAGTTGGAATTGATTGAGAGAATGAGATGTATTATCTAATTTATGCGTGTGAAACCTGGTTAGATGATACACATGAATGGGCAGTGACTCTAGAGGGCAATTCACTTTTTAGTAGGGATATGGTTACTAAAAGAAGTTTGCAGTATGCATTATATGTAAAATATGTCTCAAAACCTAGTAAAAGGAAGATATTAATGAAAGGTCCAGTGAGAATATAGAACTCTGGGTTGAACTACATATTGGGGGTATATATAATAAAAATATGTTAACTGGAATTTTATATTGGGGAGTTTGAAGAAGCCCTGCTATTACTCTAAATGAAAAATGCTTCTCGGTCAGGAAATATAATCATAATGGGAGGTTTCAACTACTCTGAATCTGACTGGATAAATTTGATTTCAAGCACAACAAAGGGAAATAATTTTTTAGGTATGCTTAATGAATTTATTGTCCTAACTAGTAGAGGAGCCAACTAGAAAAGAGGCCTTGCTGGACTTAGAGGTCTCAAACAATTCTGAAATGGCAAACAAGTAAGGGAGCATTTAGGCAACAGTTACCCCAATGTAGAATAATTGAAATTTTGTTATGAGAAACCGATTAGTAAGGGACCAAAACAGTCAACTTTAAAAATGGGAATTTTACAATTCTAAAGGCATTATTAAAAGACATTCAATTGGAAGTAATAGTAGATAAATATATGTGTTAATATAGAATAGTAGCAAATTAAGACCAATGTGATTTCATAAAGGTTAATAATGAGGTTTGTATGGAAATCAGAAATAAAAAGCAGGCATTTAAATTGTTTAAAGGGATAGTAATACTTTATTATTACCATCCCCCATATTGTAGGTATTTGGAAAATAATTTAATAGCCCCCAGGTTCATCGCTCAAACCTTTATGGTTTGAGAGATAACCGAAGGCAAAGTTCCCCCTCCCTCCCCCTTCCCTGAAGTCAGCGTTGTACTGACTGCAGGGGAAGTCTGTTGTACGACAGGCTTGCGGCTCTGCAGCTGAGTCAAGATCCCATTAGTGACAAAGAATTATTTCACTGAAATGGTCTTCTACATGTATTTGGTTTGCAAGCACATGTAGAAGACTGTTTCAGTGAAATAATTCTTTGTCACTAATGCAATTGCGGCTCTGCTGCAGAGCTGCATGATGAAAGACAGACCGGATATCCCTGCAGTCAGCACAACACTGACTTCGGGGAAGGGGGAGGGAGGGGCCAACTTTGCCTTCAGTTATCTCTCAAACCATAAAGGTTTGAGAGATGAACCTGGGGGCTATTAAATTATTTTGCAAATACCTACAATATGGGGGATAGTAATAATAAAGTATTACTATCCCTTTAGGTCAGATGCAGCATTTCAAAAATAAAAAGAATGCAACAGAAACTGCAAACAAGCAATTAGTCTAGTTAAAATTGAAAATGAGAAAAGAATTACAAAAGACATCAAGAAAAATCCTAAACAATTCAACAAGACTAAAAAGACTAAGTTTGATATTGGCCCGATTAAAACTAAGAGAGGTGAATAAATTAAAGAGGATGAGGCTATGGCTGAGATATTAAACACATTTTTTATTCTGCACTAGTCTAAAAGCCCGTGTACACGGGCCACGGTCTGGATAATGTTAATTCTTTGAGTGCCAGAGCAGTAAGCAACGCATTGCTAAGAGGCCGCTACAACGAGATGTAGTCTTACGTCGCCTCACTCACGCGATGCAATCATGCACCGTACAGAGTGCCCGAATTCAGACAGTCTCTACCGTACATGACTGCATCATGACGAACATCCTAGCAAATTATTATATAGGATAAAAGGAATTAACTATATAGGCTATGGACAGAGAGAATCACAGAATTGCCTCCATTACGTGCATGGCTTACTGAAAAGTAAATCCAAAAGAGGCTGAAAAAAGTGAATAAAGCACCTGGACCCGATAGCATACACCCAAGTGTACTTAAGTAACTTAGCTCAGTAATAGCAAGACCCTTATACTTAACATTTAGTGATTCATTATCAGACAGAGGCCTCAATTAAATTATTTGACCTGAAACAGCTGGTTGGGCAAAACTGGCTACTGACCGACAAAAAAAAAAATGCCTAAGTCTGTATTTAATTGCCCTACCAGCTGAAACCACAATAGGTGTTAGTCCACAGAAAAGGACTTGTTGCCAAATGCTCATTTTGTGTGTTACGTTCCAAAAACTCAAGTTAAAATACGGTGAATAATGAGAACAACAAAGGAAAAAAAGCTAACAATCAGTGGCTGATATACTGTGGATGGGATGACATAACCCACTCGGACCTGATTGGCTGGGAGGTGCGTAATAAAATAGTGAAAAGGAAACAGTGGCTCGGGGGCCAAAAGAAAACCCTGTGGAACCAGCACACCTGTACACAGCTAATGAACTGCAATTATGAGGTCAAATAACGACTGGAATTAAAACCTAACTTTCATTAAAATTACCACTTAAAAGAAAAAAGAAAGAAAGAAAAAACATGTGTGTCTATTCCATACACCCTAGTTAGGACAATCACAAGGCAAGATGTGGTGGAATATTACCTGAGTATTCTCCGGCTAGCCACTAACATTTAATTGTAATTAAAACTATGTGTGAAGAAATGTTAAAAGATACAAATAATGTTCTTTTATCAAAAGTGCTAGATAAGGTGTTAACCCTCAATAGTCCAGTAATAAAATCAAGAACTGGAGTTACGTGTGCTACTACAATGTTGTCCAATGACTTTGGATATTGATATAGATATTAAGTCATATTGTGATACTCAGAATAGAAACACATTGAATTATCGGGACAATTACCTATTCACCACTTAGATAGTAAAATACACCTGGGGTTAATAATACAAATAAGAAAGAGTTCCTCATACATCAAACAAGTATACAGTGTTCTATACTGCCGGGGTTTTATCTGGCTTGCCATTTAAATAAATGTATGTGTTCATTATATCACTAACACAATGCCTGGTTTATCATTCTCATTTATGTGGCATGTATGAATGAAATGTTAATCCCGTGATTACTGAGGTGGTAATTAAATAAACTAACAAACTTAAAACTCCTGTTGCAGCTTATATATATAGCAAGAGCTTCACTTAGAGTCGCAAAGGCAATATCCACTTTGCCAGTTACAATCAGATGATAAGGGTTGATAAAATGTTAACCCCTTAATTGCCAATATGGGTATTAGATAGGGAAATTTTTGAATTTCTCGTAAGATCTTAAGTTTTTCCACAAAGCTCTACTAAAGGTTCATATATGTCACAATGATTCTTTAATACCGGGCACACACGGTTTGCCTCTAACTATAAAATCACTGCCTAAAGTTTTGTTAGAGCGAAAACAAATATTAGGCTGTCTAATACCGGGGCACAATCCGGCTTGCCTCTGATTCTTTAATACCGGGGCACACTCCGGCTTGCCTCTAACTATAAGGTCACTACCTACAGTATTGCTAGAATGAAAACAAATACTAGGCTATCTAATACCGGGGCACAATCCGGCTTGCCTCTAAGTATCGCATGGCTAAAGTAAATAGAAACTCTACGCTACCAAAGTGCTAAATACAGAACTCGATCACTATATATCTCCAAATCAGAAACTAATAACTAAACTATCTAGTACCGGGGCACAATCCGGCTTGCCTCTAATTGTCACTAAACCAGGGTTAACCTAAATTCTCAGATTCCATAATTTTAAAACAAAAGACACAATGCGCATTTCGTGCTATCACTTTTTCAAAGCATGGTATGTAACGCTGCGGCTCTCATCGAGCCTGTTTTTAAACTTCAAAACCAGGAGATTCAAAGCCAAAATGGCCAATCACAAAAGACATTTTTGAATAACAGTGAATGGTCTAATCATTGTGAGTGACAGCTCTCCAGACTACTAGTCTCACAATGATTGACCATTTTGGATTTGAATCTCACGGTTTCGGTGATTGTCCTAACTAGGGTGTGTATGTAATAGACACACATGTTTTTTCTTTCTTTCTTTTTCCTTTAAGTGGTAATTTTAATAAAAGTTAGGTTTTAATTCCAATCGTTATTTGACCTCATAATTGCAGTTCTTTAGCCGTGTACAGGTGTGCTGGTTCCGCAGGGTTTTATTTTGGCCCCCGGGCCACTCTTTCCTTTTCAGCAGTCATTCTCCTGTAGCACCCTATTGGCAGACTGCGATTAATACTGTATAAGGTCTGGTTTTGCCTGGTGTGAGTGTGTGGGTATCATTTTTTGTTTAGTGCATAATAAAATAGTGCTTTAACCTATGTACTCACAACATTGGCGTGCTAATTTTCCTTTCTAATATGTTATGCCTAATGTTCATAGAAGATACTCATCCTGGAGTCTAAAGGCCCTGTCACATGCATAAGAGGCATTGCCAAAGGTACCAATGGCAGAATGCAAGAAACGTTCACAACCTCTATTTACAGTGTACTTATGATGGCAAAATTATTAGCACCAAATGTTACTGAATTGTGAATTTTTTTTCCAGAATTAGCGAATGTTTGTGCTTTTTCTTGTGAATGTATTTCAAAAAGTGGGCTTGGCTAAATTGTTCACCTTTTTGTGAGAGGCAATTGCGCCTAATTTAGAAAAAGTAGTTAGCACCATTTTCATGTGTCTGGCTAACTTTGCTATAAATGTAGGTGCATTCACTAACTTTTCCATTAAAGTGATAGTAATACTTAAAATGTAAAAAAAATGTGTTGTAGGGTTTATCCCCCTGAGTAAAACAAGAGTACTCTCACTGCTGAAAGGTGTTTCATTCAAAAGTTATTAATTTTCAAAGTTGAATTTTTTAGGTGCAATATCACAGTGGCCTGAAATTGTACAGTGGCGCTGTTGCCACACGATCCTATGGACAGCTCTGGTCCTGGGACCATAAATCTCCATAGGATGGTGTAGCAACAGTGCCACTGTACAATTTCAGGCCACTGTTATACACCTTTCAGCAGTAGGAGTACTCTTGTTTTACTCAGGGGGATAAACCCTACAACATACTTTTTTTTTACATTTTAAGTATTACTATCCCTTTAATGTAGGGACATTTGTTAACTTTGCTGTTAGATTAGGAATGTGTGCTATTCAGCATCCTGAAGTTAGTATGTTTCTTGCATGAAAACATGAGCTATCACAAATAGCTCATGAATTTATGGATTTCAAGAAACAGCGAATGCTCCACTTTCTTGCATTCTGCCAAAAGTATTATGAGAAAACACTAGCAGAAAATAAATGATAAGGGGGGTAAAAGTCATATGAAGAAAATCCCCAACTGTGTAAGTATGCCAAATGTATAAATATTAAATTTTTAGACCACAATGTTTTCATCTGTCAAATGTTTATGTCTTGCCTCTGTCCTTCCATTTTATATACATCAAGGTCATACAAAAGTTTAAGGAGTAAATATCATACCTTTTATGTTCACATAGCCCTGCAAAAAAAAGAAAGACACAGTCAAATTTGTATTAAGCTATCCACATTTTGTACTAAGAACTTTTGTTTTGTTTATTTTAAAAAATAAAATCTAAAAAGACAAATCATGTTTATTTAATAGAGCAGTACATTTTTTATTAAAAACTTGTTTTCCCTGCTTAGTAAAACAGTGGTACTCTTTATACTGGGGGATGTATCACTCAAAAGTTATTACAACTCAAACTTATTTATGAAACAATAGCACCAACTGGTGTCTAAAAGGTATTTTTTATCATGATAGATTCTATATAGACATTGACTGTGACTCTTCATAGAAAACAGCAATATCTGCTTATAATTGTAGTTTAATTTAAAATTTAATTTAAAAATATTTGTGTTGTAATAACTTTTGATTGAAAAATCTCTAAGCAGAGGGACTACCCTTGTTTTGCTTCTGCAGAATACAAATGACTATTACTAAATTTACTGCTTCAAACTAAGGGTAGGTTCTGAGTTTAAGAAACCAGTAAATTTAGGGTTACGTTGCCAAAAATATTAAGTCTGTTCACCCCATGATTAGCTGATCATATCATAAATATCACCACATAAAGTATTTCATAGAATCAGTATTGTTATAAATAAGACATTGTGTTTGCTCTATATACATTCTAGGGGGAGATACACAGGTTTTCTGAGGGTTCAGGTTGGTGATGTTGTTGAGTATTTGCAATTCATTCAAGATATCTTCAGATTAGAGCAGTTTTAAGACCTGAGAACCCCTCAAAAATTTACAAGGAGATCCTATCACATAAATACATTTCTTTTTTATTACACAAAAAATCTGATGTTTGATAATGTAGTGGTATGACTAGTTTTTTTGGTGTAATGTACTTATTGTTTGTTAAAAAATGCTGCTCACCAAATCTAGTATTTAGTATGCTGTAGATCACTGAGAACAGAAAACCACTAGTGGTGGTGGGATCTGAGAGGGTCAAGAGGAACGAGACACTGGTGAAGCTATGTAGAGCAGTCTATGGAACGCCTTTGCACTACACAAAGAGAGGTGGCAGGTCAGCTGGATGAGATTAAAGGCCCTAGCTATACAATCCAGCACCCTGCTTGCATTCCTCACCACTTTATTACATTGCCTGCCTACCTTTAAGTCATTAGAAATAATTGCTCCCAAATCCCTTTCCTCTGTTGTCTCTGACAGCAAAGTACCCTTAATAGTATATTTTTCCTTTGAATTTTTATGCCCCAAGTGCATTATTTTACATTTACATTACAGGATCAGGCTATGACACAGCCCATAGGATGATTGTGGCTTGGGCCCATGTCCACCTGCAAATTAGGCATCACAACACAATGCAAATGATAAGGCTACAGGCATCCGGCATATGCAAGGCATGCCCATGGCTCTGTTCGCCATCATATTCCTGTGAATATGCCACCAATAAACTAACATCACCATGCTTTTGCCATGACTTTTCCAAGTTTACAATGTTGCAGTGTCTCATTATTGTATTCTTGTGGGTGTGTTTATATGTTAATGTGGCTACTCACCACATAAACTAAGCTCCAATATCTGGCTGTGCTGGCAGTGTGCATAATCCCAACAAACTGAGATGGTGAAGTTGGGATCTTCCTATAGCTTTCTAAGGAGCCACAGAAGATATTTTGCTTTCTCTACTGTATAGCAGAGGCAGAAACTGCCATAACTTAATCATAGTAGTGCCAGGTGGATGTGCAACACAGTTCCTTGCAATGTGTTGCACATCCCTGTGACATTCAAAGGGTTATGCCATAAACAATCCTCTGCTCTGATTCACAGATTATCCAAATACGCACAGAACCAGCAGAGCAGCTGTTATATGTAAAAGCTGCTTTACATGTTCTTTCTTTTCTTGAGCTGGCTAATCATCTGTTTCAAGTTCAGAGTGGCGTGTAGCCAAGTCTTCTGTTTACATGAATCAGCTGATCAGAGGATAGAATGCTGTGGACGTGAAGCAGCTGACTAGACTGACCAGACTGAAAAATACCTAATTAAAATTACACAACAGAAGGTGACCCAAAAGTCAGTTAAAACCATTTAATTGCTGAATGCTAATATGGAGACAGTGACATGTTGGGGGGAGATGCACTAAAGGCCAAAGAGAACTTATAATGTCAATGTCATGTCAGAGCAGAGTCAAAGGCACATCGATAGTATGAATTTTACATGTCACATCACCATCAATCTGACAAAAAATCTGCCCACATCAAAATCAATCCGATATGTTTATGAATGTTCACTCATCACATCGTCAATGGCTTATTTCCATATGGAAATGCAACATACTGGCTCGTTTCATATGGAAATGCAGCATAATGAGCCATTATCAGAATCGTGTGGGTGCACTAAAGCAGCCACATGCACTAAAGCAGCCTCTGCTGTTGGAGTTCATTGTCTCAACTTTGCCTACCTGAGGCTGACAAAGTTGGAATCTCCCTGTCGCTTCCTATGCAGTAACAGCCCTCAATCAATCATAAGCATGGAGGGTTGTTGAACTGCTGCCAATATGGAAGGGATGCTCTCCCTTACACATCACCAGCAGTAGACAACCCTGAAGGTTGAGAACACTCTCTCTGCTTCCCCACTTGCTCTGTAAGGGAATGGAGAGCATCCTTTATGCACCACTCACTTAAAGGGATAGTAATACTTTGTTTTATCTTTATTTTATTTTGTAGGCATTAAAAAAACATGAAGAACGATATAAGTCTTATCTCTCAAACCTTTATGGTTTAAGAGATATTCACAAGCAAAGTATCCCCCCCCCTCTTCAGCCAGATCAGAAGGGAGGTGCCCAGGTAGACTGCAGAGAGGGACAATCTTCAATTAAGATAAGGGAAAAAGCTGAAAAACTTGTCAAGGGGGGAAGGGCTTTCATTATTTTCATACAAAGAAGCTTGTCCCCTGCTGTTATCTGTCTGGTCTTACAACCAGATTCACATCTGAGAAGAGATGGCTTACACTAGGAAAAAGGGGCGGGAGGGGGAAACTTTGCTTGTGAATATCTCTTAAACCATAAAGGTTTGAGAGATAAGACTTATATCGTTCTTCATGTTTTTTTAATGCCTACAAAATAAAATAAAGATAAAACAAAGTATTACTATCCCTTTAACACTTTGAGTGACATAGTGATATGCATTGGACACCCCTTTGGCAATCAAAGGGTTAAAAAGTACACCAGGCAGTACTGTCAAAGAGTTTACTCTTTGCTGGAAGGAAATGGTTAAAGAGATTTTTCAGTAACCATTTTGTCTGTATATATGTAGGCTTGTCTCTTTAAGCAACATTAGTTTTGTTTTGTAGAAAGTGATCTTTTAGACTTTCATATAAGTAAACAAGTCCTTGAAACCCAGTTTATCTCCCTTGAAGGACTCTCTCTTCCTGGTATAGGATTGTTTTCTAACTGCACCTGTGTTTTGGCGTAGGGAGGTTAGTTTCACATATTTGAGAGAGGCCACTCATCTAATTAATTTTTCCTCATTAGGGTGATTGATAGTTGGAATCTCTTCTGAAAATTCCTGGTAGTAGACTGCCACCTAGTGATATTGCAGATTTATCTTTTCAAGTGGTTATATATAGTTTTTACCAACTTATATGACCTAATATGCTAATTATGTAAGGGGTGACCTATGAGAGAAGAATGGACCTACCTTTCTATTAAGGGGGATTTAGGTGATATAAGCAGCGTACAGGGGGAAATAGGGGCTTTTGTTTGCGAATTTCCTAGTTCCTGAAGTAAGCAGAACCTTGCTGTGCCAAAGACCACACCCTTTCATAGGACTGGTAATATATAAGTAAATTTTATTTACATAACACTGTATATACTTCCAAAATTATAATAACCCAGTATATTCTGGGGTAAGTCTATTCTAATATTTCCTAGTGGAGCTGGCCAACCTACTGAGAACTATTACACAGTAGCCATTTGGCTGTAAAGTTAGAATAATCTTTGGAGGTTATACAGTCCAATCACAGTAGTAATAGGGTGAGATCAGATTGATAGCAATTTTAGATCATTGGGAGTCATAGTTAGCCAGTACTGCTAACAACTGCAGAGCCAATTATTTATTGTATGTGTGAAACTTTGCATACGACTGCTGTGGGATGTGTTTGAGTCCTACAGCAAGAGTGTACAAATAATCCATACATATGTTGTTCTGAGATGGTCATTGTGCTCCATTGATCTGGTGTTCTAAATTAACACTTGCATTGCTGTCTGGGAAGTTTTCCTTCTGTTTCTCTTGACTGTGGTTCTGGTACTTGGCTGGTTCTTACTTTACGTTCTATTAACCCCTGCTGCCGAGTTGTGTGCAGACATGATTTTGTCATTATAATCTTTATGGTATATATAATACACTGTTATCTTTATATACTATACTTGTGTTTATATAGCAATATTTTATTTTAATTGCTTAAGATTATAATGTAGTAATGCAGATTTTTACTGGGAAATGTATTTCATTATTCTGTGTTTCATCCTGAGGTATGCAGATTAAAAACAGCAGTTAAACTGGTAAATTCTATATTTGGCAGATCTGGGGACCTTATGTCTTTCTGATGATTGTTATTTCTTGCAATATTGTGCATTGTGGTTATCAAAGAGTTGTCACTTGACCTGTGGCCCTATTGAGCACAACTTCCATAGCAAATCTCCCGCCACTTAATTGCATTAGTATATACAGGGTGGGGCAAGTGTTGTTACACTGCCACCTACTGTATTGTCTATAATTGTAACCCTTGTTATGCTGCTGTCTATATATATACATATATATATATATAAATATAGAAAATTTAACCCTATATGTGCCTGTATGTTATCTGTGTAGTTATCTGATATATTTTATCGTATTCTATTTTCTTTATGACAGATATATCTTAATCTAGGGCTTGGTTGCATTAAGATATATTACTGAGTCAATTTTGGATACTTTTATATTCCAATTCACTGGTTATTATTGTATTTTATATATTACATAGTAAGCATATGTCAAATATGAAATGTGGGCAGCATATGTTGAATTGTCACTGTATGTGGGGGTAGCATATGTCGAATATAAACTGTGGAGCAGCATGTTGAACATAAGTATTGTAATGCAACATGGGCAACATCATCTTTAGCCGTAAATACTTTAACTGACAGACCCAGCCTTGTTTCCTTGCCCAGGCAGTACCCGTAGGGACTTGTGGTTCCCAGTGGGCATGGGAACAAGTCTGGGGGTCTGGTAGTGTACATGGGGTTCTGTGGCTACCAGTTGGCAAGGAAACAAGGCTGCGGGCAACTGGTAGCCACAAATAACCATGGACACTGCCTGACCCCCAGCCTTGTTCCCCTGGCAGTGCAAAACATGTATGAAATATGATACAGAGATGGGGGGGATGATTGAGTACTGCTTTGTGTACTTTTTAACAGTTTGAGTGCCACAGGTATGTACAATGCACATCCCTGTGGGATGGGTTAAAGGGATAGTAATGTTTCATAATAAAAGCAACTCTAATTAATCATCATAGTATTTGGACCTTGGAGGGTGTTATTTCAATTCTGTCAGAGTTGTAGTTCAAGAGTAATTCAATGACAAAGTATCCCCCTCCCACCCCTTTTACTGATGTAACACTGCTCAGCCAGAGCAGAAGGGAGGTGCCCAGGTAGACTGCAGATAGGGACAATCTTCAATTAAGATAAGGGAAAAACCTGAAAAACTTGTCAAGGGGGGCAGGGCTTTCATTGTTCTCATAGGAAGAAGATTGTCCCCTGCTGTTATCTTTATTCTTCAATTACTCTTGAACCACAACTCTGACAGTATTGATATAAAACTCTCCATGGCCCAAATACTATGAAGATTAATTGGAGCTGCTGTTTTTGTGAAACATTGCTATTCCTTTAAGGGAGTGATACTGTTCGTGGTGCTGAAAGTATCCTCTCCATTCCCCTACTGACCAAGTGGGGCCGCAGAGAGAATACTCTCAGACTTCAGGATTGGTGCACAGCTGGTCATCTGCAAGGGAGTGCATCCCTTCCACATTGACAACAGTTCAACAATCCTGTATGCTAATGGGGACCTTATCTTCCCCTCCCCTCCCCTTTCATCCCTAAATTTTAGTGCATTTGGCGATGTCTGTCTATATCGAAAAGTTGGAGTGCTTTGAATACATCGACAAAATCATATCGCAGCAGGATCGACCTTTAGCGCATCTTGGCTGTTGTGTGCTATTGCATGTGTCCATCAATCTTTCTCTCACTCTATTTACATATTAAATTATGCTGTTTCTAGGCTAATGGGTCAGTATGTGTGTGGTTCTATGTCTGCCCATTGGACAAGGTTGAGTTGTCCTTGCTTTCTGCAGGTTTCTCTTTTTCTCTTTCAGCACAAACTGACAATGTGGTAAACTAACTGACACTCCCTTTTATACTGAGTTGGCATGCAAGAATTAATTGGGAAACTCTAAATATGCGATGGAATTGAGTTCTAATTGTTGATTTAAGTGCATGGGAAAAAGCAGGAAAAAGGTTTTGCAGAAATTCCCCCACAGGACAAAAAGTGCCTTTTGCTTGTTTCACTCTTGTGATGAAAATTTTGGCCCATCTCAACTAAACATATTTTGAAGGCATAATTAACCCATAGCCCTAAACAATTACATTTCCTGAAAGTTCTCTTGTACTCGCCATAGGCTTTGGTAAAAAAACATTTTTAGCAGCGAAACGCATAAGAGGGGCAAGTTATTCAGCCCATTTATGTTTTTTAAAAAAACATAATTTTATTGTTACATCTCTATGTATTTTATCTTATGAGTGGTGTTTGGCTTCTTTCTCTTTAGCATACTAAGCAGTGTTTGCAGGATAAGATCTCCGATATAGTTTCTGTGGGCACTGCAGGTGTGAGTATTCCCCTTCTGACCATTAACACATGTGAGTGTACCCTTTATATGTGCACATTCACTAAATTACTTTGATGATATAACATAATTATGCATCCTCTTTTTCCATTTTTTGGGGGGAGGACATGTTGATGGAGGAGCAGCCAGTATATTTTTATTGAAGAGTCTTCACATACTGCAACTGGAGCAGTGTCAGTGACCCTGAAGCTCTATTCACTGGTATCTGTGTATATTTGGTTACCAGCCATTTTTTTTGTGAGAACTCACTTTTGAGGTTATTTGTATCACGGTGCCCCGTGATTGCCTCTCGCAATGAGGTCATCGCTCCACCCACCTGTCAGGGTTTTAAAACCTCAACCTGTGTCATTACCTTTGCCCTTTCGTGGTGTACCTGAGCTTATTGCTGTGTTGGTCCATTACTGTTCCTGTGCATTACCTGGCTACGTCTGACTACCCGTCCAGGTTCTGACTCCTGGCTACGTCTGACTATCCATTCCGGTTCTGACTCCTGGCTAAGTCTGACCTCCCGTTCCGGCTCTGACCCCTGGTTACGCGTGACTACCCACTCCGGCTACGACCACTGGCGACGTCTGACTACCCGATCCAGTTCTGACCATTGGCTCCCTCTTGGGTTACTCTCTCCATTGTTGCACTCCATTACCATTCCGTGCCTTGGTTTGATTTCCGTGTTGCCTGTGCCTTCCGCTCTGTGCTCGCTTCTGTTAGCAGCGCTTGTCGGTCATACCGTGGGTTTGACCTCCCGTGGCCTTCCCGGTTTGCGTGCTGCCTTATCGAGCCTCCATTTTGGCTACCAGCCTATCGTATACCCTGTCAGGGTATTGGTGCGCTTTTTTCATTTCTTGTGTGTGTGTGGGAGTGCTCTGCACTGCCCTCACATCTACTTTATAAGTACAAGGGCCATTCCGTTACGGTTCACCTGCCTGGTGAATGATGAGGAAAGTGAGTCCACTGTTCCTCCCTGGTCTTGTGAAGGTGTACTATCCAGAGATAAGCTGTATGCTCACACTGTTATTCCATCTACCTGTGTGAGTCCTGGGCCGTTCCATTATCGCTCATCTGTCTAGTGAAGGGTGAGGATAGTGAGTTCGCTAGTCCTCCCTGGTCTCGTGAAGGTGTGCCATTCATTCTATGTATGTGGTGTACCCGCACTATCCTCGCATATACCTGTGTAGTCCAAGGGCCATTCCATTACTGCTCACCTGCCTGGTGAAGGGTGAGGAAAGTGAGTACACTGTTCCTCCCTGGTCTCGTGAAGGTGTGTTACCATCTACTGCCACTTTGTGTCATTACCTTACAACTGTTGTCATTTGTCGCCACCAGCCTGTTTTATTACTACCTGTCTTTATTGTACTTAATAAAGTTTTATATTAAGTTCATCTGTACTTGTCAGTGGGTTGATTTCATAGTCTCTCCGTGACAATTTGGTGGTGAAGCAATCATCAAAGATTTCTGCATTAAGGCATCTTTTCCACTGTTTTTATTTTGTACTTTCTGAAAGTATACGTCCCACTCCAAAAAAAACCCTACCCTTAATTTCCAGGAAAAATGGCACCCTATTGCTATGAGTAGACATACTGTAGGGGGTGCCAGAAACACGCAAAAATACCATTTACAATAATTTTTTTTACATTTTTCAACTTGCCTTAAAACAATGGAACAACTAGAGAAATTAAGAAAAGGTAGACAAAGCATACAATTTTGGAAAGATAATTCACTGCATCAAATGAGGGGTCACTTGTATTTCTACCTCTGGCCTGGTGGTGTGCACAAACCTGTCCAGATAATGGCACTACATGATTATGTTTACATACCCACAACTTCAAAGGGACTGAAGTCTTTGAAAACAATTGAATTTGCTATGTATTCAATAGTTACTGCTTTACCAAGAAAAAGGGCACCCCACTGGTGTGATTTAACATACTGTAGTGTGTGTGTCAGAAGCACAGAAATATGTAACTACAATCTCATTTCTCTTTCATCTATTGTTGTTACTACTAGGAGTCAGGGCACTTGCAAACAAAGCTCTCTGGTGGAGGAGACACCCTCCTAGTCCCACCTAACCCCCATCCAGCACAGCAGTCTCCGATTTGAAGAGGTGTGGCGATTGATTCTATCCTTTTGATTTTATTTTTTTTAATTCTTTTTTTATTTAGTTTTTTTCTGTGAAACCATCTGGAGCCATTGGGGTGCTAACTTCATACCCACAACTTCTCCAGAGTGGATTGTCCCTTTCTTTGCCTTCACTGAAACTGACATGGAGGACTTAAGACTCACATCAGCATTGCTGGTTGCTCTAACCATGGAGCCATAAGGCCAGGGTTGTGAGCATGGCTCTCTGCTCTTGTGAGTCTCTCTGTTTACATTTGTCCACCTTTGAGGTATGTCCTGTGGGAATATACCTGCAGTAGTGCTGGCTCCTATTTTGCTTATATCCCTACAACTTTTTTGCGGGAAGTGGACCCTATATTTTTTATTGGGGTGTGGTGCATTTAAATCTTTTGGAGCTCACGTCTGCTATGTTGTATCAGTCACAACTGATTCCACAGCTCTGGGTGTGTTCCAGAGTTCATGGATTTTTGATGCCCTTTAGATCTCTAAGGGTCACACAGAAGTGACTGCTCAGGACATTTTAAGAGGCAGAAGAGGGCTTTCATTCACTTGCCCCCCTATGATTTCTTTAATCCATTGGAGGGATGGACATTTCCTAAGAAATAATAAGAAAAAACCTCTTAGATAAGTAGGCTATCTTCTTTAGCACTTTCCTATAGAAACTTTAGATTTATGGGGCACACCATTGGCTGTTAACTCTCCTATTTCCTCTCTTATTCAAGCACACACTCCTGTCAGTACCCAATGTGGCAACATTTAAGGATTAGACAGATAAACAACTGGATTGTCTCTTAAAAAGAATGCATTTTTCAGCTGCAGGGGCAACACCACTTCAAATTTGACTAAGGCCTTAGTTGGTAGAGTTATGAATTTTTGCTGAACCTCTTGCTCAGGTGACTCATTAGTGTTTAAAAAAATCAAAATCCAACTTTGGAGTGTATCTGAATAATTTGCAGAGTGATACCATCTCAGAGCTGTGTAGAGACTGTGGGTCCTGCTGTTTAACTGCCACCGCAAGGGAGACTCATTAGTGTTTAAAACATTTAAAATCCAACTTAGGAGTGTATTTGAATAATTTGCAGAGTGATACCATCTCAGAGCTGTGTAGGGACTGGGGGTCCTGCTGTCTAACCGCCACCGCAAGGGAGACTCATTAGTGTTTAAAAAATTCAAAATCCAACTTAGGAGTGTATTTGAATAATTTGCAGAGTGATACCATCTCAGAGCTGTGTAGGGAATGGGGGTCCAGCTGTCTAACTGCCACTGCAAGGGAGACTCATTAGTGTTTAAAAAATTCAAAATCCAACTTAGGAGTGTATATGAATAATCTGCAGAGTGATACCATCTCAGAGCTGTGTAGGGACTGGGGGTCCTGCTGTCTAACTGCCACCGCATGTTACAGTACCTAGTTACCCGCAGGACTTTACTGGTGATACAGCACTCAGACCCTGCTTGCAAATGGCGCTGGGCCATTGGGGCGTCCTGCAGGAAGCCTGGCCGTAAACTACTGCTGGTTCGATGGCGACCATGCCCAAGAGCTGGGCAATAGTAGCTCTGGACCTCTGCCTGCGGGTGAACTGGCATAACGTCATGCGCTAAACTCTAATGTTGCCTGTGTTAGTTTTATACCTGTTGCTGCTTAGCTCCACCTTGCTACTTCCTGTTCTCAGGGGTTAAAGGGCAGCTTCAACATTCACAATCTGCGTTGGTGTTATACTATGGTAGTTGCCGCTTACCATATACCCATTCGGCTGAGAGAACCGCTCTGTGTATGACCCATTTTTGGCTGCGAATCTGCTCTGTGTATGACACCATTTGGCTACGAACCTGCTCTGTGTATGACCCAGTTTGGCTGAGAACCCGCTCTATGTATGACCCAGTTCGGCTGAGAACCCGGTCTGTGTATGTCCCAGTTTGGCTGCGAACCCGCTCTGTGTATGACCCAGTTTGGCTGCGAACCCGCTCTGTGTATGACCCGTTTCTGGCTGCGAACCTGCTCTGTGCATGACCCCGTTTGGCTAAGAACCCACTCCGTGTATGACTCGTTGCTGAGTAACTTTCTTGTGGTACGAACACACTGGCTGGTCCATATTGCTGCTGCCTACCTCGTTAGCTAACCACAGTGTATGTACCTGGGCATCCGTTATCTGACCTTGTGTCAGAGGGTTCTGTACCCTTCCGTGTGTCCTAGCCTGAGTGTCCCGAATCTGACTGCAGCAAGCGTCAGAGGGTTCTGTAACCTCCTGTGTGTCCAAGCCTGAGGGTCCCGAATCTGACTGCAGCATGAGTCAGAGGGTTCTGTAACCTACTGTGTGTCCAAGCCTGGGGGGTTCCCGAATCTGACTGCAGCGTTAGTCAGAGGGTTCTGGATCCTATTGTACCCTAGCCTAGGGGTTCCCACCTGGAGGCAGGTGTGTGTTTGTGAGGGGTTCCTTGTTGCATGTTACGAGCCTGAGGGTTCTCACTAGCCTGCAGGTGCATACCTGAGACCCACTTATACTACCACTGACTTGGGGCTAGTCTTCTGTTTCTGAGCATCCTGGTTTCCTGTTCGTCGGATCAAGATTGCCGTTCCTGGTGCTGTTTATTACATGTCCTTGTATTGTGAGACTACCAGTGGCCTCGGCCTAGTCTCCAGCAGGGTAGTCTAGGACCCAGCCTATTATTTCTGTATTAGGCTTGCTATTAGTACCCTCTGCTTGCTTATTGCCTATCTCTTTGTTTGTTTACTTCAATAAACTTTATTTACTATACTGTACGGACTCTGAGCCTCTTTGAGCAGCCGTGACAACGCAAGGGAGACTCATTAGTGTTTAAAAAATTAAAAATCCAACATAGGAGTGTATTTGAATAATTTGCAGAGTGATGCCATCTCAGAGCTGTGTAGGGACTGGGGGCCTGCTGTCTAACTGCCACCGCAAGGGAGACCCATCAGTGTTTAAACAATTCAAAATCCAACTTAGGAGTGTATTTCAAAAATGTGTAGAGTGACACAATCTTACAGTTATGTATGGACTGGGATGCCTAGCAGCTCACTGCCAACACAAGGGGGAATCATCATCGTTCCAGTGTTAAATTTTAAAATTCAACTTACGCGTGATACAGCCAGTCTGACAGTTGTCGTGTGGCCAGGTTGTAAAATTGTCAAATTATTATAGTACACTACCTACCTATCTGTAATGGATTTGAGTCCTAGTGAACAACCTGATGTTTCTCATCCTGGTTCCAGCTGCAGTGACCCAGCAACCACCAACACCACCACAGGTGCAAATGGGGTTTGTGGTTACTGATGGTGCAGCTAACATGATCAAGGCTCTCTGGGATGGCAGATTTGTGAGTGTGCGCTGCTCAGAGCATGTCCTGCATCTAGTAGTGAAGGCTGCTCTAGAGGATGGCAGTAACACTGGAAGGTTGCCAGCACTTCTGGAGTCATGCCGACAAATTTCTGGCCACTTCCCTCCGGAGCGTCAAAGATAGCCAGCTCCTCAGGGAGAAACAGGAAAAGGCAGACCTCCCAGAGCACCGCCTAAAACAAGATGTTGGGACCAGGTAGATCTCCACCTTAGATATGCTAGAGCGTATCCTGGGGCAGAAAAAGGCAATTCACGCAATGTCATGTCACCATTTCATTGGCACTAACAGAACACTGGGCAGGGCTGACTGGGCCCTGATGGAACAGGTAATGACAGTCCTTGCGCCTTTCTGTGCTTTGATAGACATTTTGAGCAAAGAGAAAGCTAGCCTGGCAGAAGTTATTCCCCTCTTCATGCACCTCTCCTTAAAATTGGACAATTTCCTTGCCCATAGGGAACTCTTGCCTGGTGCTGATGTTAAAATACTTCCTGATGTTGCTGCCCTTCTAATGAGGCTGAAGAAGGAACTGACTCGGTGCATGGAAGAGTGCATGGACAATTGTCCCGAGTTAATGCTGGCCACAATGTGCGATCCACGAGGCAAAGTCAAGATGGCACTTACTTCCAATTCACTCACTGCCTGGAGGGAACAACTGATAGCGAGGGTGTGCAAGAGGCAAAGGAAAAACAGGATGCAGTCACACAAGGCAGGAGAAGATTCCGCAGCTAAGCTGGAGGAGTGTGGTGGTCTTCCAGGACCTATCAGTAGCAGTGCCAGTAGCACGTCATCTTCTTCCAGTGGAGCAGCTACTGCTTTTTATGCTGAGGCAATGGACAGATTATGCTTCGGGCAACACAAACCGCTCCCAATCAGTAGAAAAAGTGCTGAGTTTGAGGTTAAGACTTACCTTGAGGAACCTTCTTTGCCTCCAAGTACAGATCCCTTGACCTTCTGGGATAACAAGAGGGCTGTGTGGCCTACTTTGTCCCTGATAGCCCAGGAGTTGCTTTCTTGCCCCCCCAACCACTCTCCAGAGTGAGAGGATATTTTCTGTTACTGGAAATATACTTAGCCCCAAGCGCTCTCAATTGGCCCCCAAGTTCATGGAGCAAATTACTTTTTTAAAAGTCAACCTGCCAAAGCTGGGTTACCCTTCTCTCAGGTTCGATGCAGATTAGAAGAAAAAAGTACAATACTAACATAATATGCTGAGCGCTCCAGCTTACCCAGCTCTAGCACAGGGGTTGGTTGGGCAGAGGACACCCCCCTGACTTGTTGGGACTCAGGGGGGAATTTAAAGTCTACATTGTTGTCCCACTATACAGGTTGTTCAGTCTGGCTCTGTGGTATCTATTTACTGGGTCCTGCCTGCTCCAGTGTTCTGCGGTTTTCTGCTGAATACAACTCCAGTGTTGCTGTCATCCTGAGTCTGCCTCTCACCAGTCATCCTCAGCTGCTACTGTATCCATGTATTTACTGAGTCCTGTCTGCTCCAGTGTTCTGCAGTCCTGGCTACATCTCCAGTGTTGCTGTCATCATGAGTCTGCCTCACACCAGTCATCCTCAGTTGCTGCTGTATCCATGCATTTACTGAGTCTTGCCTGCTCCAATGTTTTGCGGTTTTCTGCTGGCTACATCTCCAGTGTTGCTGTCATCCTGAGTCTGCCTCGCACCAGTCATCCTCAGTTGCTGCTGTAGCCATGTATTTACTGAGTCCTGCCTGCTCCAGTGTTCTGCAGTCCTGGCTACATCTCCAGTGTTGCTGTCATCATGAGTCTGCCTCACACCAGTCATCCTCAGTTGCTGCTGTATCCATGCATTTATTGAGTCTTGCCTGCTCCAGTGTTTTGCGGTTTTCTGCTGGCTACATCTCCAGTGTTGCTGTCATCCTGAGTCTGCCTCGCACCAGTCATCCTCAGTTGCTGCTGTATCCATGTATTTACTGAGTCCTGCCTGCTCCAGTGTTCTGCAGTCCTGGCTACATCTCCAGTGTTGCTGTCATCATGAGTCTGCCTCACACCAGTCATCCTCAGTTGCTGCTGTATCCATGCATTTACTGAGTCTTGCCTGCTCCAATGTTCTGCGGTTTTCTGCTGGCTACATCTTCAGTGTTGCTGTCATCCTGAGTCTGCCTCGCACCAGTCATCCTCAGTTGCTGCTGTATCCATGTATTTACTGAGTCCTGCCTGCTACAGTGTTCTGCAGTCTGGCTACATCTCCAGTGTTGCTGTCATCCTGAGTCTGCCTCGCATCAGTCATCCTCAGTTGCTGCTGTATCCATGTATTTACTGAGTCCTGCCTGCTCCATTGTTCTGCATTCCTGGCTACATTTCCAGTGTTGCTGTCATCCTGAGTCTGCCTCGCACCAGTCATCCTCAGTTGCTGCTGTATCCATGTATTTACTGTGTCCTGCCTGCTCCAGTCTTCTGCGGTTTTCTGCTGGCTATATCTCCAGTTTTGCTGTCATCCTGAGTCTGCCTCACACCAGTGATCCTCAGTTGCTGCTGTATTCATATATTTACTGAGTCCTGCCTTCTCCAGTGTTCTGTGGTTTTATGCTGGCTACAACCCCAGTGTTGCTGTCATATTGAGTCTGCCTCACAACAGTCATCCTCAGTTGCTGTATCCATCTACTAACGGAGTCCTGCCTGCTCCAGTGTTCTGCAGTTTGCTGTGCTACATCTCCAGTCTTGCTGTCATCCTCAGTTTTGTAGTATGTCTATGAGTCCTGGCTGCTCCAGGTTTCCTGTATTATTTTGGTATTGTTATCCGACGATACCTCTTTTCAGTGGAAAAGGGATGAAGTCAATGACTATATCGTCCCAACACCGGATCCCAAAGACATTTGCCACATGGTGACTACTAAACTCACACTCTAGCAAACAAATGGTGGTGTCAGTAAACTCCTGCTGCTCCAGGCTTCCTCAATTTTGTAGTCTAACTCTAATCTAAGAAAAGTTGTATGTCTATGAGTCCTGCCTGCTCCAGGCTTCCTCTGTTTTGTAGTTTAACTCTAATTTAAGAAAAGTCGTGTTTATCTATCTACTGAGTCCTGCCTGCTCCAGGTTTCCTCAATTTTGTAGTCTAACTCTAATCTAAGAAAAGTCGTATGTCTATGAGTCCTGCCTGCTCCAGGCTTCCTCAGTTTTGTAGTCTAACTCTAATCTAAGAAAAGTTGTATGTCTATCTATTTACTGAGTCCTGCCTCCTCCAGTGTTCTGTAGTTTGCTGCTGGATACATCTCCAGTGTTGCAACATGACAAAGGGTTTCCGTGATGTCAGATTTGCAGGTGTGCGCTGCTACGCACATCTCCAGTGTTGCTGTCATCCTCAGTTTTGTAGTCTAACTCTAATCTAAGTAAAGTCGTATATATTCATCTACTGAGTCCTGCCTCCTCCAGGCTTCCTCAATTTTGTATTCAACTCTAATCTAAGAAAAGTTGTATGTCTATGAGCCCTGCCTGCTCCAGGTTTATTTGGTTTTGTAATCTAACCCTAATCTAAGAAAAGTTGTAGATATTTATCTGCTGAGTCCTTCCTGCTCCAGGCTTCCTCTGTTTTGTAGTCTAACTCTAATCTATGAAAAGTCATATGTCTATGAGTCCTACCTGCTCCAGACTTCCTCAGTTTTGTAGTCTAACTCTAATCTAAGAAAACTCATATGTCTAATATCTACTGAGTCCTGCCTGCTCCAGTCATCCTCAATCTTCCCTTTTCCTTCAAATAGCTACATCCATGCTTCATCTACAGTACTCCACCTTACCCTGTTCCACCATCTTCATTTAGACCCTGGAAAAGGTTCCACTTATTTTTATTTATATAATTTTGATTTTATTGTATTTTTAAAAGCATGGTGAATTCCGCCAAATAATTCGGATTCCTTCCGAATTTCGTCCGAGTTGAACAGGTCCAGTCCAATTTTTGGATCGACCGAATAAGAAAAAAAAAATTAGTCCGAAATCGAATTTCACCAAATTTGTTTCCCATGTACAAGTTTATTCATCACCTCTTCCAAGCAGCAGTGAGATGTCTGTAATAGAGCAGCAGCACATAGGGACTAGTGGTGGTGGTGATGATGATGTTGGAGAAGCCGGGGTGGAAGAGACATTGATGGCCTTTTTAGCAGAAACTGAGAAGGAATGGGAGACAGGGATGAGGATGGGCATCACAACCACCACTAGCAATGAGCTTTTGTAATTTGCGGAATTTGCAACTGCTCTAATTCCTTCTGCTGCTGAGTTGCAAGGGCAGCATGATGCTGAGGAGCAAGCTAGTGTGTCACAGACCACCGTGGGCACAGTGGGAATGAGGTCAACAAGTGATGCAGGACTAGGATAGGTTCCACTTGCCAGGACCAGCAATACTCTGAGTCCTGGTCCTAGTTGCAGTGCTGATTCTGAGGCAGTAGCAGCAACCGCAGCAACATCGTCCTCTGCCATAGACAGTGAAGGTGAATGTGGAGGACAAGAAGAAAGAGGCCATTCTTCTCTACCTGTTCCCTACCCCTATTCCCTGAAGTCATGGTTGTGGGACTGTTTTTCTCTTGGGGCAGGCACAGTGCAGTCATCACCAATGGCACTGTGCACAAACAAGTCAGTAAGAAGGGGAAAGGAGGGAACGTGCCTTGGCATAACTGCCCTGAAATCACACATGAAAAACAGACACCATGACATTTATGTCAAATATGTTAAAGACAAACAACCACCACAGAAATCAAGCACCACTTTTGCTGTACTTCCTGACTCTCCAGAAAGGCAACAAGAGGTAAGTTGGAGATCAAAGAGGAGGAAGATTAGAGAAACCCAGGCAGATACTGGAAGTTCCATGACAAGTGACACAACTAGCTCGCCATCACCTTCTTCCTCTAGGGTAACTACATCTTCTTCCAATCCACCTTGTTCATCATTACCTCCTCCGCCAAATGATAGCCACTCTGTTGATGTTAGGATGTGGCAGTTCGTCTCCACCCATTGCACACTGTGTGGTGCACTGACCACACATGCCAGTGTGGTGGAGGAGAATCGCAAGCAGGGCATCAAGCACAATCTGAAGAGATTCCATCCCACAGAATATGCTAAGATGATGGCAGGGAGGGTTCATCATTACTATTAACTGTCAGCAAGTTGTCATGTGTCGTTAGTGGGATGTGGACAAGGGGTATAATGACAGTGGCAGTACTTAGGTTCTGGTGTCATGGTGTTTGGATACAGTTGTGCCCCCAGATGTTATTTACCATGCACAAGGTGCACACTGCAGTTGCTGATGAGAGGCACAGTTCCTGCTCTCAAGTTAAAAATGTATATTCTAATAACAACACACCAATTATTTTGGAGGAAGGGCAGTTGGAGAATAATTATTGGCCAACTTCTTCTTTTCTCCACATATACTAGGGGCTAATTAATGTGCTGCTACTGCCTCAGGCACATCACTGGAGCTAGTTGTGGCAAGTGAAGGCTTCATCATCCATCAACCATGTTACTGCTGTTGTTGATCCCATTCCCTTTTAGCTGCCTAATCACCCTGCTGCTTAAACAACTCAGCAGCAGCAGCAGCAAGAACAGCAATCACAAATTTCACATCTACATCAGGGCATTTGACAATGCCCAGTGGCCAGTGGCCAACAGGACATCACGTGCTGGCACTAGGACAGTAGGTCATTTTCTTCTTTTTCTCAAAAAAAGAAGCAAAAAACATAGTCCTACAAAAAAAAAAAAAAAAAAAAACAATTTTTGGGATTTGTTTATAACAGGCCTACATTCTACAAATCAATGTTTCCTTAGGGCTTCTGCCAAACAAGTTAAGGTCTACAAATCAATGTTTCTTCAGGGCTTGTGCATCTAATATGTCTAAATCCTACAAATCAGTGTTTCCTCAGGGCTGGGCCTATAACAACAAATCTAACAAATCATCCTCTACAAAATATTCTATCAGGTCAAGTATCAGTCCACCCCAGTGGCAGCTTATGTCAGGGGGTTCCTGTCTCTATCACTTTACAAATTTCTCATTTTCTCAGTCAAGAACCCCCAAAACAAATTCACTGTTCAACTGATTCATTCACCAGACTCCACCCACCAACACAGATACCCTCCTCACACCCCTTTTATACCATGTCTTATTTATGTTATTTATTTGTGTTATTACATTTTTATTTGTATTTAGGATTTATTTTGTATTAACTGCCCCCCAATCCCAGTAAACAACTCCCGCAGAAAACATTCCCTCTTCAACTGATTCTTTCCCCACTTTCCACCAACACAGGTACCTACATGCCCCTTTTATACTATGACTTCGGTAAATAAAATAATATTTGATATATGTGTTGTGTAGAAATTCAATGTTCTCATTGAATTCAATGGAATGAGCTAGGGGAACAAAAAGCAGAAAATCTGCATTTTTTCAGAGGAAATTATTCACCAAGCGGGAAGTGCCATTGTTTGCTGATTTCAGTGAGAGGCGAAAACTTTTGCCCCCCTTATTCTTAACATCAGACTTTTACCACTCAACCCTATTATCCTTGATTTTAGACTGGTATCACAACTCTAATAGTAAACTTTTGGGTCCAGATAGAGTATTCCCTTGTCCCTCATGGTGATGGCCTCATGGAATTTTTCCTTCCCGAATATACTCGGCATTGAAATCCCATCCTGTCATTGCCCCAGTACTACATACATGGAATTAGTGTACTAAAACAAAGCAACTTCTGTCCCTTCCCTCTCCCCTATCTTGAGTTTTTTATTCTAGGCCAACTTCTTTTACCCTACCAGCTGTGTCTTTTCCTCACTGGTTCACTCAACCATGTTTATGGATTGGCGACTTTTTCCCCACTTCTGAAATCTGCTCATTTCCCCCCCACTGCAGGAACTGCTTTATGTCCTTTCATGCAAACTTTGGCGGTATCTCAGGGTTAAATACTTTCAATTTAAACAATGATTCCTTGAGGGGAATCTCACCCCCTGACTCCAGTTGAATCTCTATGCTTGGCCGCAGGACCAAAGTGCAAATATCTGGGTCAGCTGTATCCTATACTGCTATGAGCCTCCTCATCACTGCCACCTAATTATTCCACGGATCTTGAGGTCAGTTTGACCCTCTCTGATTGGCTTAATATCTGGAAACTCACAGCATCTTCATCTATTTCATCCCAAATACAAGAATCAAACTACAAATTCCTGTACAGGTGATACTATACCCCGTCTAGACTACACAATATATCCCCCTCTGAAAACCTCCTATTCTGCTATTGTTCACACCATAAAGGCACCTACTAGTCCTGTCACTGCTAGTCCTGTCCCCAGATTCAACCCTTTTAGTCACAATGTATTTCTTACATGGAATTATCCCTGAACATGTCCTTGCCCCGAGATCCCCTACCTATCCTGTTCTACTCAGAGCTACCCGCACTCTCCCTGACCCAGAGATGCTTTTTATTAACAATGTTGAATGCAGCCAAATCATTGATGCCAGTTCACTGGAAGAACCAAACATCCCATTCTACTTCGGAGAGTGTGAGACAACTTGTTGCTCACCAGACTGGCCAGGTTTAAACTTGGTGCAGACCCAGACTCCTTCACACACTTTCTAGCATGGTGGATCTCCTCCAACATTCCCAATAACTAGATCTTCTGACACTGACCTGGGGAGCTCAACCCTTTCCTCTTGCTTTCCTCTCACTTTTATCTCAATTTTCTCTTACTCTCCTCCTTCCTCCCTCGTGATTTCCTCTTGATCCTCTCCATTCCCCTTCTCTTCTTACTCTTCCCACTGTTCCAACTATTCAGATTGTCTTCTATTTCTCTCTTTTCTTCCTCCTGCATGCCTGCCTCCCTCTTACCCTCCCACTTCTACCCCACACCAATGCTTCCCTACTCCCTACCTATCATATAAGTGTAGAAGTTATGCATTTGGTCAATATCTGCTTCATTACTGCATTTGCTTATCTGATGACTGTATTGTCAGGTATCTTTTCTGTAGCAACCTACTGTCATTTTTAGAGTGATCACTGTCATTTTTCCATTGTACTTTTGGTCACTGCTGTACTCAATACAAATTTTAATGATAAAAAGAAAGGCATCACTTTGAGATGCCACCTCCCCAGAGATACAATGTTGAAGAAAAGTTGCACTTAATCATTGACTATGATTAAGCAGTATGTGACTGAGAAAAGCAGTTGATGATTTTATGACACCCTTTCAACACTGCTGTTTGCTGTATATTACTTTTTTATTTGTTGTGACAATAACATTTTAGAGTTTTTATCTTGATTTTCTCATCAATGAGATTTAGCTCCAACATTCTGTGCTGTCCCACTGGTATTAAAACTTCATCTGGTATTTTGTAATTACTTTTAATAAGTATTCAGTTAATATATATAGTAACACGTATGCAGATTAAAGCTTTAATTTATGACAAATATATTTAAAGTTGAGAGAGAGCATACTGTACCCTATGGATATCTTCTGGGTTAATACAGAAGCAGACTGATTTTACAGTATATACTGTATTCATTCTGAGACCTGGAAAACATAAATAAATGTTATTAATTAGAAATAAAAAATGAACTATGAAAAATGTTAAACTTAACATCACAGAATTTCTGAACATATTGGGCACTGCAGGGCTCAAAATTTCCACTCGCCACTAGCCAATGGTGAGTGAAAATTTAGCCCTGGCAAGTAGAAATTCAGCCCTGGTGGGTATGTATTGGCTTGCAGTGGTGAGTAACTTTTCAGGTCTGGTGAGTAGCAAAGGACTTAAAATTATAAGTCCTGTTGGGCAGTATATACTGATAGTACTGAAATAAGGCATAAATATACACAGCTCAGTGTTAAAGTGACATTATATACTCATAGCCAACTTAAAAATGTTTCTTGTTGAAGAAATGTCTAAAATGTCATAAATAAAAGACCAATGTGGCTAGAAGTTATAGTTTGGCTACAACCTTTGTAAAGCTTGATACTTCTATGTAGTCTCACAATTTCACTTTTTATTTTTTAAACATCCCAGTTATGATCAAAAGGCAAACCCCTGATTGAACTTTGAAGGAAAAGCAGGAACTGACAGTGCAAGATGGGATTTGACCCCTGACATTGCTGGAGTAAGAGAACATGAGTGCAAAGACTACTTTCCACTACTTCAGTAATACAAGATATACATTTTATGTCCATAGTAATCCCACATATGAATAACAAACCCAATTAAATTGAGAGAAAAAATTAACTGATATGTAATAATTTTTCATAGTAAATTATAGTTTCATTATGGTCCTAAAATATTGTCCTCTCAGTGCCTGTTCATTAGTATTTCTAACAGGTGTTTGGTGGCTTTAAGGTCATTGAAATGTCTAGACATAGAGACCGTAATTGCTAGCTTATTAAGGCAATTTGTCCAGAAACATTAGGCCATCCAGGTGGAAAAGTTAGTTACTGATGGACCTTAGGCAGGTGGTGAAAATTGAGTCACTTATTTCTCCACCAGAAAAAAAACTAATGTTTCTTATCATTAATCACCCACAAACCCATACTCCAGTCAAACAGGCAGTCCAGGGTGGCAATTTGGTCCCCATCCCCAAGCTTGGTACATCAAATAATCAGATAATTTTCTCACAATCGACTCACAACAATAAGCCTTTGAATCCAGAACTGCAACAGAGCCACCTTTATCTGACTGTCAGATGATAAAAGAAATATTGGATTGCAATGTTTTCATGGCTTGTTGTGTAGGGTAGAGGTTAATGCACGTCATAATATATTTATGGAACATACCAAAATTATTCTTGCACGTCTCTAGTTCATGCAGTAGTTGTTGTGATAGCATCCGTTCGTTTGGTTCATGGTTTAAATTTGCTTCTAAGATTTTGCAGAGATCTTTTGAGAATGAATTTGGAATTTCTGGTTTGTGTCCAGATATAATCTGTGGGATTATAATAATTTACATTATACAAGGATTGGCAGTATGCACAGTAAGTGATTAGACAGCTAGACAGACAGACATATAGATAGAGAGAGAGAGAGATGATAAGTAGGGACTTTTGAATATCTGCTGCCTTCATCACAACACAGATCTACTAAGAGTCATTTTAAAGTAGGTCTGTCCCTTTTCCTGTCCATCTAGCTTGTTATGTCATGACTTCTGCACAGGTTGTTGTTTAATGCCTATATAAATATCATGTTAACTCATCTTGTGTCATAGCTATACATTTAAGTTAATTTGAAAGTGTTTTTTTTTGTGAATGAATAAAAATTCTTCCTTTTTCTTTTAAATCCCATGTGCGTATCTGTCCACAATTTACAGGCACTCTTAGCATGTCCTAATCCATTGTGTGGTAAAGGGGTATCCAGTGCACTGCTTCCCAATGCACTGGATACCTCTCTAGCACTCACAGGGGAACTATACATAGAGGAATAAGGTAATTTCAGTTTGTTCATTAAAAGCACTTAGTTGTATAGGTGTTAACCATACATCATTCAGGTACATCTATTTATAAATACTTTGCATAATATCTGCAGATCCTTTTATTTGGCTATCTACAGTGTAAGTCAGAATACTATGCTTGCTACATAGGCCTCTTCAAATTTATTGATTAGAGGGACACAGGTTTAGATGTAATGTAAGAAAGTTTTACTTCACTGAGAGGGTAGTAGACAAGTGGAATAGCCTACCAGCAGAAGTGGTAGATGTCAATACAGTGACAGAATTTAAGCATGCATGGGATAGGCATAAGGCGGTCCTTAACATAAGAAAAGACCAAGGACCAAAAAAGGTTTGTGGTTGTGAGTTTTTTTTTTTTTTTACATTAGGAAATTGGGCAGACTAGTTGGGCCGAATGGTTCTTATCTGCCTTCAAATTCTATGTTTCTATGTTTCTATGATTAACAAGATCCTCCACTTCTCTCCATACAGGACTGGTTAAGGTAACTCAGCCATGAAAATTATTGACCCTCATTATAGAAGTCATTGAAGAGCAAAGGCAAACAAAGTCCTGTCTTGCATAAAAAGAGGTATTGAAGCAAGAGTGGATAACATTATTTTGCCATTATACAAATCATTGGTAAGACCTCACCTTGAGTATGCAGTGCAATTTTGGGCACCGGTTCTGAAAAAGGATATACTAGAACTAGAGAGGGTACAGTGGAGAGCAACAAAATTGATTAAGGGAATGGAGGACTTGACATATGAGGAACGACTAAACAAACTTGGTTTATTTACTCTAGAGAAAAGACGACTAAGAGGAGACCTTATCACATTGTACAAGTATATGAGAGGTCAATACAAGGATCTCTGCGGTGAGCTATTTATTCCAAGGCCTGCTCAGGTGACCAGGGGACACCTCTTGAGATTAGAGGAAAGGAGGTTTAAACTTCAGCAGAAGAAGGGTTTTTTTACGGTAAGGTCTGTCAAATTGTGGAATTCATTGCCCAGGGAGGTAGTTATGGCAGATACAATGGACACATTTAAGAGAAGATTAGATACATTTCTTTCAAAAGGGAACATACAGAGTTATACTGTTTATCAGTAGGCAGATCAGGAAGGTCTGATAAAGACTAATTTAATTGGTAGCAGGAAAGCTATAAAATTCTTAGTTACTGAGGTATGAAGCGAAGGTTGAACTTGATGGACTTGTGTCTTTTTTCAACCTAATTTACTATGTTACTATGTTACTATGTTACTATGTAAGAGAAACCTGCCTGTTTGGGGGAATAAACTAAAACCGAAGTTGAGAGAAACAGAACATTGTTAAAAATAAGGCAAAGCGAAATTAAGTAGATAATGTGATGGACAGAGCAGTATAAATAATAAGAACGGAGGGTAGGCAAGGAAAAGTGATAAGGGTTAAAACTCTGCCAGAAAAGTGTTTCATCCTATATATCTACACGTGTAACAAGGAAAGTCACTTGCTTTGTTTCTGTATCAGTGCAGTCAAAGGTTGTAGTAATGTATGTAAGGGCTTATTTGGATTTGCATTCCTGATTTTGTAACCTGTTGTCTATGCAATGGACATAGTCACATGCAGAAAAACAGGGAGGGAGAGAGAAGCGCGCACACACACACACACACACACACACACACACACTCTCTCTCTCTCTCTCTCTCTCTCTCTCTGTCTTTCACAGTCAGAGACATCCAGAGCCAGAAAGAGACATCCATATGTTCAGAGAGAGAAAGAGATGGAGTTAAAGTGGGAAGGGACAATAAAAACAAGAGATGGAGCCAGCTGAAATAGAGAGACTGAAACACAGAGAGAGAGAGAGAAAAACCGAGGCAGAAAAAGAAAGACTGAAGACACAGTTGGATGTCTGTGAAAAAGTGTTTATGTTGTATGTATGTGTGTGAGATTATGTTGTTTTTCCCTTCCATGGACAGAGATCTACATATTTTTAAAACATCAATAATAGCACCTCCACCTCGCAGTGTTAGTGACTGTGAGCTGATTAAAATATTTGGGGGCATTAATAACTTTTGAATAAAGAATATTCCAGGAATGGGTACATCATTCCTTTAAAGGGATAATAATACCTGAAAATAAGTTTATTTTATATTGTAGCCCTTAAAAAACCATGAAAGATGATATAAGTCTTATCTCCCAAACCTTTATGGTTTGGGAGATATTCATATGTAAAATATAGTATAGTTCACTTTTCCTTGTTGTTTCAGCCAAGTCTGCCATCTAGTGGACAGATTTGGAATTCGGTCCACATAGCAACCGGCAGCTCTTTAGCAGTGCCAAGATCACAATCTTTGAAAAGAACTACTTCATTGGAACTGTGTACAAAGTGTGCCTGGCTTGAAAGCACACTTTATAGACCATTCCAATTAAGAAATTCTTTTTAAAGATCATGATCTCAGCACTTCTGGAGAGGCACTGCTGGTCGGGCGACCGGATTCCAAATCTGAAGGGTGGAGCAATGACATCACTTCAGGGGAAACTTTACTTCTGAATATTTCCCAAACCATAAAGGTTTGGGAGATAAGACTTATATCATTTTTCATGGTTTTTTAAGGGCTACAATATAAAATAAACGTATTTTCAGGTATTACTATCCCTTTAAAATAGAAAGGCAGTCCAGGTAACACTGTTGATAAAAAGACAGCTACTTATACATAGGTGCTTCATAGAATAATATAATTCCTCTATTGGCCTTATGTTCAAATGGAAAGTGGAGCAATCGTGCCCCAAACCAACTGCACCATAGGGTAGAAATAAAACAAGTTTAAATTGATTTAAATAGCATTTAACCCCTTGAGTGTGTTCAAGGGACTAAAAAGCACCATTCAAATCAAAGGGACTATGGGGAATTCATACGTCCCAAGTGTCCCTCTTTAGGAGGGACAGTCCCTCTATTAGACCCAAATCCCTCTGTTCCTCTTTCCCACCCTGGTGTCCCTCTTTTTAAGTGATCAGATTGTGTGATGTGTTTATAAATGTATCACATTGCTCTACAGCAATAAAACTCACATTCATGTTTGTTTAAATGTCATTATATGTGTTTATAAATTAGTCTGTGTAAATAAAATACTTTGGTCTTGTTATAAGTCATTTATTAGGTTACACAAGAAGGTCTCAATAGGTCATGAAATAGCCTAAAAATTATCGCTAATGCTCCGCCCACCAGCCACACCCCCAGCCAACCCCCCTAAAACACAGGTGTCCCTCTTTGACAATTTGAAATGTTGAGAGGTATAGGAATTCACATTTCTCCCCTATAAGGCAGTTGCTGTGCCCTAGAATGACTCTCCTTTCCTTTTGAACATGAGAACCATTGTCTAGTATGGAATGTTTAGAAAGTAAAATAAAGCTCTCTAGAATTCAAGGGGCTAATATCTCCATTTAAATCAGTGTGAATCTTTATGTTTCTCCTACTGTGTAATTGGCTTTCCAAACAACTTTTGTTTCAAACATATGACTCATAAATCTAACTTAATTAGCATTATTGAATTTATCAGATGTTTTTTATGATTGGCAATTCTTTAACTTTAAAATCATACCTCTTTTACAAACTGGGAAACATTTAAATGAGATAACTCTTGATATGGTTGTCTCCCATAAAGAAGAATTGAGTAGAAGGTTACATTTAGCATCCATATGTCAGTACATTTGGAAAATGTCTTGTTCTTGAGTGTTTCTGGAGCACTAAAATAAGCAGCAACTGGTTCCTTATCATCACCTTGTTAAGAAAAGCATAATGATCACAGCATTAGTTATTTACATTTCATGCAGCAAATTTATTTTACCATTTGCACTTTAATTGTTGGTTAATTAACCCTCTGAGTGCCAGAGGGATATCCAATGCATTGCAAAGCAATGAGTTAAATATCAATCTGTCACTCAAATTGTTAAAAAAAAAGAAAGATGACATAACACAATTATTTAAAAGCATTGTTTGTGCAATGGTGCAGCCATATTTTTAAATGGACAGTATCTTGTCACTGTAATATACGTATTTTTTTGTATATATATATATATATATCTCCCCAGAGAGAGGAGCTCCAGCCTGTCTGTGTTCCCTGCTCCGGAGAAGAAGTGGAGGTGCTGGGTGACAGTTTGTCACCCAGCCACCTCCGCTGCTGTCCCGGAGCAGGGAGCACAGACAGGCTATCAGTCTTCCGGAGCTCTCCTCTCCGAATCAGCCCATTCTGCGAGTCCCCAATGCGCATGTGCGATTACGCACACGGTAAGCGATGCATTCTAGTACTTTATGTTAGAGGATATATATAAATATATCTATCTATCTATCTATCTATCTATATATATATATATATATATATATATATATATATATATCACATATTCATATAGTCTCCCCTTCTTCCTGCCCATTTTATCCTTTTAAATTTTCTACTGATGTTGAAAAGATGAGCACACCAAATACAGTGTGAGAAGCACCAATGGTCCTGGACAGTTGTATTGGATTTCAGAAGCTGTCATCACAAAAGTAGGAGAAATTGAGAGCAACTGCTCTCTCAGCTGCCACAGCAATAGGGGTGGGCAAAATCTCTCTCTCTCTCTGTTCCCGCGGGAAATTCCACAAAAACCATGTTGTTGTCCGCTTTTTTACGGGAAAAAACTAGCGATTACAATTTTCGCATTTTTCACTCTGGCCAAAATTGTTCTCCTTTTTTCAATGGCTAGAAAGTTTCTGTTCATTGATTTCCGTGGTTTTAGCCTTTTCGCTATAAAAATGTGCAGAAGTCAAGCACAATAGAAGGATCTACAGAGCGAGATAGACATGTTGTGCTGTTCTGCTGTGAATTTGAGGCAAAATTGAGGCAGGAGAGGCTCATAGTGACTGCTATCACTATGAGCAGGTTTAAAAATATTAAAAGGAGGAGCTGGAAGGACCCTTATGTGTCCACTGAGTCTGAGGAGGAGGAAGTGAGCACTACTGAAGCAATGCTGTCCAGTCCCCCTAAATCACCCCAATGGATCTTGGGGAATTTAATGGAAAGGGAGGGAGAAAAGAGAATGGGAAGGGAGGGAGAAAAGGGTTGTGCTAGATAGAGCAGGACAGGTCAGCTGTCTGTGCCTGCTGCTAGACATGCTACCCCTGCTGCCACTAGTGCCTGTTGAAACCAGTGCTGTGCCTGCTGCCAGTGCTGATCCTCCTTCCACCAATACTGTGCCTGCTGTAAGATGTGCTGCCCCTGTTGCCAGTGTCACCAGTGTTGTGTCTGCTGCCAGTGCTGAAGCTGCTGCCACCAATGCTGAAGCTGCTAGTGTGTCTTGTAATACTTAGGAGGGGGAAGGAGAGGATGATGCCAGCAGGTGACCCTAAGTCACACTTGCCATCCCCAAGCAGTCCTGCCATTGCTAGTACTACTATTAAGAAGGTCCAGCTGCTTGTTACTGTTAGGAGTGAAGGAGAAGGAGGTAATACATCATACTACTAGTAACTTGTGAGGAGGAAGACTCTGGGCCTGAACTTGATGTGTGTGGTGTTAGTAGTAGATGTAGTAACAGTGATGGTGAAGTAGCCAGTGGGACTAGTGTTAGGGGAGTGGTAGGGGAAGCATTTGAGACCGCCCAGAGTAGTGGTCAAGAGAGCCCGCACCATTTCTCTGGCTTTGGGAGTCTTCCTCCCCTTCCCTTCACTACAGTGTCCAAGTGTAAACATGATCCTGTAGAGGCAAGAACTGGTGTTGCGGGAGAGCAGGCTCAGAATTAATACCACCACCAGCAGGAGCACAGATGAGCTGTCTGTGCATGCTGCTACTGCTGCCAGTCTGTCTTCTTCAGGTCAAAAAGAAATGGCAAGTGTAACAGTAGGGGACCCTCTGTCACATTGCTCATCACCTCCTCCAAGCAACAGTGAGATGTCTGTAATAGAACAGCAGCACTTAGAAACTAGTGGTGGTGGTGATGATGGTGGAGAAGCTGGGGTGGAAGAGACATTGATGGCATTTTTATCAGAAACTGATAAGGAATGGGAGACAGGGATGAGGATGGGCATCACCACCACCACCTCCACCACCACTAGCAATGAGCTTTTGGAATTTGCGGAATTTGCAGGTGTTCTAATTCCTTCTGCTGCTGAGATGCAAGGGCAGCAGGATGCTGAGGAGCAAGCTAGTTTGTCACGGACCACCGTGGACATTTTGGGAATAGGGTCAACAAGTGATGCAGGACTAAGACAGGTTCCACTTGCCAGTGGCAGCAATGTTGCTGATCTGAGTTGTAGTGCTGATTCTGAGGCAGTAGCGGCAACAGCAGCAACATCATCGCTGCCACAGACAGTGACAGGGAATGTGGAGGACAAGAAGAAATAGGCCATTCTTCTCCACCTCTACCCTATCCTTATCCCCTGAAGTCACAGATGTGGGACTATATTTCTTTTGGGGCAGGCACAGTGCAGTCATCACCAACGGCACTGTGCACAATTTGTGACAAGTCAGGGAGAAGGGGAAAGGAGGGAACATCCTCCCTGGTATCACACCATGACATTTATGTCAAACATGTTAAAGACAAACACCCATCACAGAAATCAAGCACCACTGTTACTGTACCCCCTGACTCTCCAGAAAGGCAACAAGAGGCAAGGCGAAGATTAAGGAGGAGGAAAAATAGAGAAACCCAGGAGGAGACTGGAAGTTCCATGAAGAGCGAAACAATTAGCTCACCATCACCTTCTTCCTCTAGGGTTACAACTACATCTTCTGCCAATCCACCTAGTTCATCATTACCTCCCCACCAAACGATAGCCACTCTGTTGATGTTAGGATGTGGCAGTTCGTCTCAACCCATTGTACACTATGTGGTGCACTGACCACACATGCCTGTGTGGTGGAGAAGAATCACAAGCAGGGCATCAAGCAGCATCTGAGGAGATTCCATCCCACAGAATGTGCTAGGATGATGGCAGGGAGGGTTCATCATTACTATTAAACTGTCAGCAAGTTGTTATGTGTCCTTAGTGGGGTGTGGACACGGGGGTATAGTGACAGTGGCAGTACTTGGGTTCAGGTGTCATGGTGTTTGGATACAGTTGTGCTCCCAGGTGTTATCTTCCACACACACTGTGCACATTGCAGTTGTTGATGATAGCCACGGTTCCTGCTCTGAAGGGAAAAATGTCTATTCTAACACACTCATGATTTTGGAGGAGGGGCAGGTGGAGAAGAATTATTGGCCAACTTCTTCTTTTCTCTACATAGGCTTGGGGCTACTTATTGTGCTGCTGCTGCCTCAGGTGCATCACTGGAGCTAGTCATAGGCAGCAAGTAGAACCTTCATTATCCATCAATCATGTTACTGCTGTTGTTGATCCCATTCCCTTTCAGCTGCCCAATCATCCTGCTGCTTAAAGGGACAGTAATGTCCTAAAAAATGTTTTCCCGTTTTGTAGGAGGTTAAAATAGTAATCAAGATGCTCCAAACCCTATCTCTCAAAGCGCTATGGTTTGAGAGATATAGGGATTCAAATTTGCCTCCTCCATCCCCTTCTCCTGATGTCAGCTGTAAACCTGACAGCAGGAGAATCGAGCTATACAACTCGAGAAGACTCTGCAGATGAGCAGAAATTGCGTTATTGCTAAAGAATTCATTCATTGGAAAGGTCTAAAAGGTGTGCCTGGTTTGCAAGTACACTTTGTAGACCTTTCCAATTAATGAATTCTTTAGCAGTAACGTGATTTTTGGCTCTGCTGCAGAGCCACCTGCTGGTCCCTGGACCGGGATCTCCTGCTGTCAGCTAGACGCTGACATCAGGAGAAGGGGAGGGGGGAACTTTGAATTCCTATAACTCTCAAACCATAGCGGTTTGAGAGATAGGGTTTGGAGCATATTGATCAATATTTTAACCTCTACAAAACTGGAAAAACATTTTTTGGGACATTACTATCCCTTTAAACAACTCAGCAGCAGCAGCAAGAACATCAGCTGCAAATTTTGCATCTATATCAGGCATTTGAAAATGGCCAGTGGCCACTGGCCAACAGGACATCACCTGCTGGCACTAGGCCAGTAGGGAATTTTTTTTTCTCAGAGCTTGTGCTTTAAAAACAAAATAAATAAAAACAGTCCTACAAAAAAACAAAAAAAACAAAACAAAACAATTTTGGGGGATTTGTTTATAACAAGCCTAAGTCCTACAAATAAATGTTTCCTTAGGGCTTGGGCTTCTGACAACAAATCTAACAAATCATCCTCTACAAAATACTCAAGTCAAGTATCAGTCCACCCCAGTGGCAGCTTATGTCAGGGGGTTCCTGTCTCTGTCACTTTACATACAATATTCTTATTTTATTTATTAATGTTTTTATTTTTTTTTATTAACTGTTCCCCCAATACCAATCAAGAAACCCCCTCAAAACAAATTCCTTGTTCAACTGATTCATTCCCCAGACTCCACCCACCAACACAGGCACCCTCCTCAGACCCCATTTATACCATGTCTTACTGGATATTTTATTTGTATTTAGGATTTATTTTTTTATTAAGTGCCCCCCAATCCCAGTAAACAAACCCCCCAAAAAACATTCCCTGTTCAGCTGATTTTTCCTCACACCCCACCAACACCGGCACCCTCATTCCCCTTTTATATTATGCCTTTGGGAAATAAAATAATATTTGTTTTGTGTTGTGTGTAAATTCAAGGTTCTCATTGATTTCAGTGGAATGAGCTAGGTGAAAAAAGCGGAAAATCTGCACTTTTCGTGGGAAATTATTTGCCAAACGGGAAGTGCCATTATTCACCTATTTCAGTTTGAGGTGAAATTTGTCGCCCATCCCTAAACAGCAACACAACACAGATAAACTTTTTTTCAATATTTTTTGTGAATTAGATAAGACAAAAATAAAAACACTGGTCTGTTTTGTTTTCTTCCCTTAGCATGCCGTTGTACTCATCTCAGTGTTGTCTTAGGTGGCACAGCACCTTTAATATTCCATGTTATAAAAATCTGCTCTCTATATTTATGTGCTCTTATTTGTAAACTTAAAGAACTGGATGCCAAAGAGATCTATAATGTGAAAATACATTAAGGCTGATGTATTAAGAAGGACTGCAGCAATTTTAGGAGAAAAACATCAACACATTTAATTTCTCATTGAATAAAATCGGACGTTTAACTTCTTTACATTAATTGGAGCTGCTTATATTTTAAAACATTTTTATCACTTTAAACACCTTTTTTGACAACATGATACATTGGTAATAAACTAAATATCCCTTAATACACCTTGAGATGGAATTTCAAGGTGTAGTGTTTAGAGCAGGCAGGCCCTAATCTTCCTTAAGGGTCAAATGCAGGCTAGAAAGCCCTTAGACTTCCAGTGAGGTGCTAAATACTAGGGGGGTTGTCACGGTTTTAATGAACACTCAGACAATTTGGTTAAGGTAATAAATGCAGCTTTATTAAATAAATAATAAAGAACAGAGATGCCCTTCAACAGGTCCAGACCCAGACAGAGGATAAGCTCTTCTGGATCTGACACAGGTCAGGGTACAAACAGAAACAGGTATGTACAATAACTGTAATGCAGAGTGTAGAACTGGAACAGGAACTGGAACAAAACCACAGCAGTACCAGCAAGGAGGTGCCCTAGGCGAGGTAAGTACTGCAGGGCAAAATCCCCAATGGAAAAGGGGAGACTACCGGACTTGCCCAGAAAACCAGGTATAGGCAGCCTGAGTGACAGGCACAGACAGAGGTACACAGATGTATGCCCAGAGGCAACCATAGCAGACCCAGATAATACTGTAAGGAATAGGCAGCCCACGTGACGGCACAGATACACGTATTCGGAGGTTATGCCCGGAGGCAACCGGAACAGGCACAGGCTGTATAGTAGTGCAACCGGAGGCAATTGTAAGGCACAGGTTGAACAGCGCAACCGGAGGCAACAGTAATGTACAGGCTGAATGTTGTGCAACCGGAGGCAATCGTAAGGCACAGGCTGTATAGCAGCGCAACCGGAGGCAACAGGAAGGTACTGATCATATAGTAGCGCAACCGGAGGTAATCGTATGGCACAGGCTGTATAGTAGCGCAACCGGAAGCAACAATGAGGCACAGGCTGAACGGTGGTGCAACCAGAAGTAACCTCAAAGGCACAGGCTGTATAGTAGAGCAACCGGAGGCAACAGAAAGGCACAGGCTGAAAGGTAGTGCAACCAGGAGTAACCGCTAAGGCACAGGCTGTATAGAGAGCAACCGGGGCAACCATAGAGCAATGGCTATAGGACACGAGACCGGAGACAACAGAGGCACTAGCGGTAAAGCTAATGCTAGGAGAGTAGCCGATGCAGAATCGGTACACAGAGAGTAGGAGTCAGCCAAAGCCTGGATCTGTGCACAGAGAGCGGGAGTCAGCCAAAGCCTGGATCAGTACACAGAGAGCGGTAGTCAGCCAAAGCCTGGATCGGTACACAGCGAGCAGTAGTCAACGGAATCGGTCACAGGAATTGTAGTCAGGCAAGCCGGGTCGTAAATGAAATGGGCAGTGAAGACAGAAGCAAGGTCAGACAAAACTGGATCATACACGGAACAGGATACTCAGCAACAAATGTTTGGTCAGGAACACCACAAAAGGGAACCAGTATAGTGACAGGAGGGCATATATAAAGGCAAGCCCTGGGAGAGTTATGAACCCAGAGCCAATAAGAATGCAGCAAAGGTAAACCCGGAAGTAAGAATGTCGCTCAGGCAGAATCACAGGCACCGTGATAGTACCCTCCTCTCAATGACCCCCCCATCTTGAGGGGGTCTAGGCTTGGCTGGAAACTTACCATGGAATCTGCGCAACAATAGTGGAGCATGGATGTCAGAGTGGTTCACCCATGAGTGTTCCTCTGGGTCATATCCCTTCCAGTGCACCAAATATTGGATCTGTCCACAGGATAGCCCAAACCATCGACACTCCACCTTGTGCATGCAGAATTTTGAGAGACAGTCCCACAAAGCTGTAGATGTATTAAGTAATCTAGAGCAGGAGATAGATAAATGGCTTGTACCCCACAGCTTAAAAGCTGTTTTTTTGTCTGCTGATAACAGCTCCGACATAATTGCTGCTTTGAGAATAGGTGATATGATGCATGTACTCTACTTTACCCATGTGTTAAGTTTAGTTGTGACCAGATTCCTGGTAGGATCCAAAATCATCAGAGATATGTTTACTATTGTCCACAAAATCTGTGCCCATTTTTGTCACTCCTACAGTGCATGCAAAGCTCTATATTCCATAAAAGAGCATAACAACCTGCCCCATCACCAGCTGAAAATGGAGGTCCCTTACGATTTGGAATTCCACAATATACATGCTGGAGCATTTGTACGAGCAGAATAAAGCCATTAGCAAATACACCATGCAAAACTGGAAGGCTTTGGAGGGAGCCTCTTTGTCATCTGGCCAATGGCAACAAACGTGCAACGTACGTGAGCTTCTGAAACCTTTTGAGAAGGAACCATGCTGGAGAGTTGCATTGGGGCAGGAATTAGTGAAATTCTACCACTGAAATTTGTATTGCAGAAAAAAGGAGACGCATGGCTGAGGAATCTTACCATAATGACAACACTGACATGCACCAGCTGGTAAAGGACATGTGTCACGGTTGGCAAGCAAAGACAAGAGTCAGACAGTATAGTTAAATCACCTTTATTAGAATAATATGCAGAAAAGGAAATAAATAGAAATAAAAGGGTAGCTGGACAGAGCCCCAGGTCAGCACCAGGCTGGATAGTCAGACAAGCCAGGGTCATACATGGAGCAGGTAGTCAGCCAGAGCCACAGGTCTGCACCAGATTGGATGTCAAACTAGAGAGAGTGCACAGGGAGAATGGTCAGACAGAACCACAGGTCAGCTCCAAACTGGATGGTCAGACAAGCCGAGTCATACATAAGAGAACAGGAACTGTAACTAGAACAAGACTCAACAACAACAACATAAGGGTACTGAATGAAGGCCTCAGTGCCCTTTAAATACTCCTTCCAGGAAGTAGATAGGTGGAGCAGACCAGAACCATACTATAAAGTTGAAGTGTAACTTTTTTTAAGAGTAAAGAACGCCCTCTACAGGCAACACAAAATAATAGCGATATAATGACAGAAATGCCTTCACAGGTCAAGTATACAGAAGCATAAACATCACATATACTATCTAAGGACAGGCACACAGTGGCTAGGATACTCAATGGTTAAATACAATACTCAATCAGTCTCTGTTGTGGTGTTTGGCATGCCCAAGATGGTGATCAGGCAGCTATTGGTGTGTATAATGCCCCACCAAAAGTTCTTAAGGCTAGAATGCTGCAGACAGTACTGTAATAGTGGTAGAGTCAGCAGAGAAGTTGCAGTGAATAGCCCCCACGGGCATAACAACAGAGACAACTTAATCTGCAAGTGCTTGAGTCGATAGCCCCCACGGGCGTAACAACAGAGACTGCTACAATGCAAGAGCTTGCCAATAGCCCCCACGGGCGTAATAACGGAGACCAACTGCACAGGACAACTTGAGCCAATAGCCCCCACGGGCATATGCCGGAGACAACCTGCAAGAGCTTGAGCCAGTAGTCCCACGGGCGTAACAACGAAGACTGCTAAAACGCAAGTGCTAGCCAATATCCCCCATGGGCGTAATAATGGTGACCACTCTGTGCTGCAAGTATATGAGCCAATAGCCCCCACGGGCGTATACCGGAGACAACCTGCACGAGCCAATAGCGCCTCTAACGGGCGCGGTAACGTAAACCGACTTCTCTGCTGATGGAAGGATGAGCTGCCATCTAGACCAGGCTTGTAACGCGGCCAGCTCTGCAGAAGTAGCGACCAAACAGCATAGGCTCAGCAAGTGTACGTGAAGGCTCAGATCACGGAAAGGCAGCACTGCAATGGTTAAGCAGCTCAAGGATCGAAGGCTCAGCAATCGAGGACAGTGCTCTGCAAGTGTCAGCGAAGGCTTTGAAACAGAAGCACAGATCTGCAAGAGATATCGGAGACTCAGCACTGGAGGCACAACTCTGCAAGAGTAAAAGAGGCCACACGATCAGCCCAGTAAGCGAGCTCAGCGGAAGTCAGGATGTCGCCACGACGACACTAGCAGCCGGAAGCAGGAACAGGCAGGTCACTGGAACAAGCCGGTTCAGGGCACGGAGCAGGAAGTCAGCCAGGCTGGGTCGGTACACAGATGTGGTTCTCAGACAAGCCAGATCAGTCACGAACAGGAACATCAGCCAGGCCGGGTCAGATCACGGAGGAGGTTCTCAGACAAGCCAGGTCGGTCACGAGCAGGAACATCAGCCAAGCCGGGTCGGAGCAGGAACACAGGAGCGTAGTCAAGACCGGCCAAATCGGTACACAGGAATCAGGAACGCAGGAACACAGCAACAGCAACACTGGCTCTGGAACACCATGAAAGGGCACCTGACATGTGTCAATGGCCAAGCATAAAAAGGTCACCGGGGAGGGCCAAACAGACTCAGCCAATCAGAGCACACCACAAGCGAGAGTCACAGAGAGGGATCACGGGCACCGTGATAGTAAGCCTGCATCATAGCACAGCCTCTCGCCACAAGATGACGCATCGATCCGCGATGCGTCCAACACCCAGTGTATGTTTGTCTTAACCAGCCGCCTAGGACGAGGGCATGGCAGACCGCTCCAACCCCAGAGCGCTTCTAGGCCAAAAGCACGGTTCAACGCCTGAGATGATTCCGAAGTGTCATTCAGAGGAATCAATTCCCAGAGTCGCCAGAAATGGCAGTGCTGGGTTTAAGGTACGCCGTAACAACGTGTTAGTGTGCTTTGAACCAGATCCTCGCATAGCGTCCATTAAAAGCAATGAGGAATACATTCTTGTTACTTTGCTGGACCCCTGCTTCAAACACAACATTTCAGAATTTCTACCAAAGGGCCATAAGCGGTTTGTCACAACAAGGAGTCATGAAGATCAGCAGCAACTCACTGAGGAATTGGATTCTGTCAAGGAATATCAAGATATGCTTATTGATTGAGTGGAGGGTTGCATTGTGGAGGATGAGAGGGAGAAAGTGAAGGCACATAGGAAATACAGGCACAAAATGTGTTCAAAATGGGAGAAATTGAGGAAACTTTTGCATTGGCGAAAAGGAGAAAACTTTTGCGGAAAAAGAAAGAAATCAGCCAGTTTTCACAAAAAGTCATGCAGGAAATTTTTCTCACTTTTCGCCTACCCCAAATCCTGATTTACTCTTCCACTATTACTCTACATTGCATACTTGTCAAAGCAGTTTTAAGTTGACTCAGAGATAATTCCCTCTTTGTTAACCCTGAAAAATATGATTTTGAGAAGTTTAGTCTTCTGTTCCTGGGATACCTCATGTCCAGCACAGGATTGGAGATGAACCCAGCTAAGGTCAAAGCACTTACCCAGTGGACTGTTCCAAGAGACAGTAGAGCCATTCAGTGATTCATCGTTTTTTCAAATATTACAGAAAATTCATCCACAATTTCTCGAAGATCATTTCCTCCATTACACCTCTTACCAAGAAGGTCTACCATAGCTTTACAAGCATTCAAGACACTAAAGAAGGCATTTACTTCAGCTCCCATCCTTTGCTTTTCTAATCAACCCCTTCAATTCTTTTTTGAAGTGGATGCTTCTGAACAAGCTGCTGGAGCGATTCTAACTCAGTGGAACAAGATTTCCTCCAAACTTCATCCATGTTCCTATTTTTTAAAGAGATTCTCCAGTGCTGAACTCATTATGACATAGGGAACTGAGAACTGTTAGCTACTAAATGGCTCTAGAAGAACGGAGACACTTGTTGAAAGAAGCTTCACTTCCTATTTTGATTCTCATGGACCACAAGAACCTGATGGCCATTATTTTATATGAGGTTCAATTTTACCATATCATGCCATCTAAGAGCATCAAGGCAGACGTTCTGACTCTTCAGTTTGAAACTAGTCCAGTCCTGAGTCCTGAACCTATCCTTCTTCCAGATCGCATTGTGTGCAACCTTAGAACAGATCCATTCTCTGCCAGTCATCAAACAACCCAGACATATTATTTTTGTCCCCCCTCAATTTTGTTTAGAGATTTTTCAGTGGTCTCATTTGTCTCCAGTAGCAGGTCACCCTGTGATCAAGAAGACTATCAATCTTATTACCCAACAGTTCTGATGGCCCACAATTTGAGAGGATGCTCAGGCATCTGTTTCTTCTTGTCAGAATTGTGCTAGTCACAAATCCCCTTATCATCATCCCTCAGGATTACTACGTCCTGTGCCTATACCTGCCTCTCCATGGACCCATCTGGCCATGGATTTTGTGGTTGACCTTCCACTATCCCAAGGCTGTACCACAATTCTGGTAGTGGTCAATTGATTTTCTAAACAGGGTCACTTTATTGTGCACCCCTACAAATTGTTTCTGACCATGGCTCCCAGTTTATTTACCGCTTCTGGTGAACTTTCTGTTCTCAGGTAGGCATCTCCTTACACTTTTCTACAGCTTACCAACCCCAATTTAAAGGTCAAACAGAGCAATTACAGACTTCATGATTCTCTCTAGTGTTCACCATTTTTTGCATCTCTAGGAAATAACCCCGTAGTTGTCACGGTAACCAGTACAAATGAAGGTCAGACACAGATATATTGAATAAAAAACACCTTTATTGAAGATACAATAATGGTAATACCCCAGCAAGCCCCAGCAGTACATAAAACAGACAGGCGGAAAACAGTTAGTCAAAATGAATGCGTGCGTATAAACAAGCGGCGCATTCAGAGACAGAAATGCACGCCTACACCCGTGACCACCAGACAGAGCAGTGAAATAGCACTAGGGTAACTGGCAGCACGGATGCCAAGGTACAATGTGATAGTACTATTCCTTGGGGCTCTCCAGGTGGGGTTCCAGGTGTTGATAGCACAGTTGATGACTTACATTCCCTATGGACTCGGGTCCATACCTGCCTTACCCATGCCACTTCGGGACAGAAACAAGCTGCTGACTGATGAAGGATACCTGTTCCTTCTCTGCATCCAGGGGACAGGGTTTGTTTATTTACAAAAAATGTACGCTTAAGAATTCCTTCTCTGAAATTTGGTCCCTGGTTTGTAGGATCCTATAAGATCATTAAAAAAGGTACTCCAGTTACTTTATCTCTAGCTTTTCCTGCCACCAAGAGAATCCCCAATACATTCCATATATCCCTCTTGAAACCTGTGGTTACTAATTGTTTTTCCACTTCCAGGGTTCTACCTGCTCCTATTTTACTTAATGGGGAACCGGAATATAAGGTAGCCCAGATTCTTGACTGTAGGAGAGTATGCAGATACTTACAATATCTTATTGATTGGAAGGGATATGGACCAGAGGAAAGATTGTGAGCTTCCAATCGGGATGTTCATGCTCCTGCATTTATCAGTGTCTTTCATAGAGCACACCCACATAAGCCTGGTAACCCTGAGGGCTCCTTTTGAAGAGGGGCTAGTGTCAGGATTCTTCTGCTCACCCTTCTGGCCTGTCTCTGTCTGGTTTTTCCATTTGCACCTATTTCTGTCTGTCACCCCTTGCATCACTTTCACCTCCTCCTGTGATCCTATTGGTCAGCTAGGGTTTACAGCCTTAGGCCTCTGTAACTTCATGGCTTGTTTATTCAAGTTTGTTTGTGGATAGACCTGACTTAGTTTGTATTTTGACCTTGGCTTGTGTATCCCTGGCTAACGTTTACTGACTATGGATTCTGTATATCTCTTATACCCCATACTCTCCCGGTGACCTCGGCTTGTTTTGATTATTCTTCTACTTGATTCCATCCACACCATCTGATGTATTCATTTTTGGGCATCGGGGCCTAGGAGGAATTTATTGTACTCACAGTATTACCTGTATATCTATGTTTCCTCTAAGCCAGATGACTGGCGCTATAGTTGTACTCTCCTACATAAACCTCTATAGATTTGGGCCTAGGTAGCCCCTGGCTGACTCAGCACGACAGTGTGTTTCCACTGCAGGGCAAGTCAAAGCCAAGTGTGCTGCATCTCTCAGCGGTCCCATCTCTTAAAGTTCAGGAGTGATCTACTAATACCTGTGGTACTGGCCTAGGTATCAGAGGTAGCAGGGGTGAGTTTATTTATCCTCCTTGTCAATCCTTCGGGTACTTATGGTGTAGGAATCATACTTGTATTAGTCAATCTCTCGGTGACGGCAGTGCTCCAATTTACTCTATCTCTGGGGTTATTAGAGTTTTATTGATCCTAGTTGTATTCAGTTCAAACCATAGTTGGAAGTCCTTCACACTTGTCATTGCTGTCCTACTCCATCTCCTTCACCTCTGTATGGTGAAAGATATTCCTTACATGTTTTGGGCAAACCTTAAGCAGTCCCAGCCTGCTACATTTAAAGGGCTAGTCTCTATTGCCCTATGGTCGACCCTTAAACAGTCCCAGCCTGCTACATTTAAAGGGCTAGTCCGTATTGCCCTACTGGTTATCCTGGGCAAATTATTTTCAGTTGAGTGTGAGCTTAGAGGGTCTGCATCTGGTGTCCTCACTGGGTCCTTTTTCCGAGGCCAACACCGGTGTGCATCTGCTCCCAAATTGGTCAGGGTCCAGGCTCAACCAGAATTGGACATATGGCTTTACAGTCAGCACCTTTATCCTGCTTTTTCTTTGGCCACAGCAAGGAATAGGTGCCACAATCAACATTCCTGAACTACGCACCCCAGCACAGCTCTCCAGCTAGAGCACTGGACATTTGGACACCCGGATACTGATCCTTGACAGATAACACACAAGAAACACAAGACACCATGACATTTATGTGAAACATGTAAAAGCCAAACACCCACCAAAGAAATTGGGTACCGTTGTTGCTGTACCCCCTGACTCTCCCCAAAGACAACAAGAAGCGAGGCAGAGATCAAAGAGAAGGAAGAATAGAGAAACCAGCCAGAGCCTGAAAGTATGATGGGGAGAGAAACACCTGAATCACCATCACCTTCTTGCTCTAGGGTAACTACATCTTCTGGGATCCACGTCATTCGTCTTTACCTCCCCCACCAGTTGATAGCCATTCAGTAGATGTCAGGATATGGCAGTTTTTGTCCACCCATTGAACACTCTGTGGTGCGCTGACCACACATGGCAATGTTGTGGAGGATAATCTCAATCAGTACTTAAAGCGGCATCTGTGGAGATTTCATACAGCAGAATATGCTAAGCTGGTGGCTAGAAGGGTTCATCATTATTACTAAACTGTCTGCAAGTTGTCATGTGCCCTTAGTGGGGAGTGGACAATGGGCATAGTGACAGCCGCAGCCTTCTGGTGGGAGGATTTCACATTGTGGACCCTAAGCATCATGGTGTTTGGTTACAGTTATGCCACGTGTTTGAGTCCAGATATGCCCATTGTTCCCAGTCCTTCCCTTACTTGTAACACACCATGCACATTGCAGATGATGATGAGAGCTACAGTTCCTGCTCTCAATGGAAAAAATTATATTCTAGTAACATCATCCTCTCCCGTCCAACTCTCTGTTGGAGTTCCTCATGGTTCTGTTCTAAGACCGCTTCTGTTTTCTCTTTACACAATAACACTTGGTGATCTTATTAACTCATTTGGTCTCAAATATCACCTCTATGCAGATGACATCCAGATTTACTTATCTGCACCTCGACTCACTTCTGATATCCAGGCTAAAGTCACAGATTGCCTCTCGGCTATCTCAGACTGGATGGCTCATAGGCACCTCAAACTCAATATGTCTAAAACTGAGCTACTCCTCATCCCACCTAGACCTGGCCCTGTAGAGCCCTTCCAGGTGACTGTAAATGGCACTACCATAAATCTAGTATCCGAAGCACAGTGTCTAGGGGTGATAATTGACAACTCTCTCTCATTCTCCTCTCATATTAATGCATTACTAAATCCTGTCGCTTTCTTTTGCATAACATTGCTAAAATCTGTCCCTTCCTCTGTTCCTCCACAGCTAAAATTCTTATACACGCAATCATCCTCTCATGCAAGGACAACATTCTTCTGTCTGGCATTCCTGCTTCCCTTCTCCAACCACTTCAATCTATGCAGAATGCTGCAGCACGAATTACTCTTCTGTCACCTAGGTTTGGCCCTACCCCACTCCTCCTCAAAACTCTCCAATGGCTGCCTATCAAACTCCGGATATCTTACAAAATCTTACTTCTCTCTTTCAAGACACATCTCTCCTCTACTCCTTCTTACATTTACACTCTGATCTCCCATTATACCCCATCCCTCCACTTATGTTCAGCCAATGACTGTCTTCTCTCAGCTCCTTTTGTCTCTACAACTCTGTCACGTATCAAACCTTTTTCTGTCATTGCTCTGTATCTATGGAATGCTCTACCATCCAATCTGCTCCACCGCACGTCTCTGATAACCTTCAAATCTCACTTGAAAATGCACCTCATGGATAAAATCTCAACATGCTAGAAGGCACTGATGTTTTACAATGAACACTCTTATAAACTATTTACATTACTGATGTCCTCTATCATCATCAGAACTAGCACTGTATTCAGCACTTGATCCTTATGTACTCTGTATGTCTCCCATTACCACTTTAGAGTGTAACTTTCAGACAGGGACCTCGCACCCAGTGTTTCACTCTACAAAGCACCTGTAACCCTGTATTGTTTAAACCTTGAAATTGTAAAGCGCTGTGTACACTTGTGGCGCTATATAAATAAACATATTAATTTATTCATTCATTCAACACAGCCATAAATTTGGAGATGGGACAGGTGGAGAAGCACTATTATCCAGCTTCATTTCTCTGAAGTGATGGGGGCTAGTTATGGTGCTGCTACTGCCTCAGGCGCATCACTGGAGCTAGTTGGAGCTATGTTACTGCTGTTGTTTATCTCATTCCCTTTGAGCTGCCTAATAATTATGATGTTTAAACAACTCAGCAGCAGCAAGAACAGCAGTTGCAAATTCCACAATTACATTGGGGCATTTGCCAGTGGCTAGGGGAAAAAAAAGCAACAGAGGCCTTAAAAAAAAAAAAAAAAAAAAATAGTGGTGAGCTAGTCAAATCAATGTTTCACTAGGGCTTGTGCCAATCAATTCTAAGTCCTACAAATCAATGATTCCTCAAGGCTTGGGCCTAACACATGTCTAATTTCCTACAACTAATCTATGTTTCCTCAGGGTTTGTGCCTCAATTAAGTCTAAGTCCTACAAATCAGTGTTTACTCTGGGCTTGATCCTCAAACAACAAGTCTAAGTGCTACAAGTCATCCTATACAAAATACTTTATCCCATCATTTCAGTTTAGAATGAAACTATGAAAATAAATTCTTTAAAACACGTTACTATTATATCAGCACAAAATGTAGATGGTTATACAAATATCCCCTTTACAACTTGTATTCACTTTAGACCTTACCTTGAAAGCAAAGAGAGTCCATTTCATTTACATAATCTTGTGTGGAACTGGCATCATCTTCACAAGACAGGCATTTTGCATACAGGAAGTTGGCAAGCTTAGTTTTAAAAGATCCATCGGCTGTGGGAAAAACCATAAAACAGGCAGGAGTGATATCACGGAGGATAACACAATTGTTATGACAATGCTGAACTGCTTTTGTGATATCTATGAGTATTCCAATCATTTGTGACCATGTGAGCTGGTTCTCCTTTTCATGCAGAAAATGCAGTAAGGGTTTTCCTTGTTGGACCACATAAAATGGAAGTATACAATTTGAAGGCACACTCAGCCTTTCTACAATATAATCATTGCCTTGACATTTTTTCAAAGCTGTTGACATTTCTTGAAAGGTTTCATAAGCATCATCAGAAGAATTAGTCTGCAGCACATCATTTAATGTCTTTTGCTTAAATGTATAAAGCAAAACATCACAATTTTGAATTTTGGCTTTAAATATTAAGGCATTTGAAGTTGTTTGAAGTTTTTCTGTGAGTATCATATCTGGGAAGTCACTGGCCAGCTTTTCACGTATGCATGTCTCAGCAACGTCTTCATTAATTCTGACGCATACACTGCCCAGATGGCAAATGTCAATGCTATTCAAATCGTTACTGAATAGGAATGGGGTAACAAACTCTCTGACATCCTTTAAAGGATGATAGACAAGTTTTTGAAAGTAATGCTTAAAAATAGTCTTAAGTTTTTTATTTTTGTTTCTCCTTACTATGTGTAAATCCATAATAATCTTCATAAGTTGTAAATATCCGTGTATGGTGCCTAAATGTGAAGAGAAATAAGAGGATTTTAGTAAACTTACAATTAAATTATTTTCTCTTTGTTCATGGGGAATACAGAAACCATGAGGTAAAGTTCTCCTCCTACAGGAAGCAGGGCACTTAAAAAAAGGTGTAGACTCTCCCTCTTCCCTCCAGCTTTACCCCAACTCGTTCAGTTTCAATGTATAGCAAAGTGAAAAGAAAGTAGAAGCAAGAGAAAGGAAGGAAATCTCCTGAACAGAGACCCCAAGAGGACCCCTCTGTCTGGAGACTTAAACCACATGATTTTTTTTTTTTTGTGTTCCACATGGACTAATAGCAAAAGGATTTAAAGGTAAGTTTTCCAAAATCCTCTTTTGTTTTTCATCCAATATGGGACACAGGAAGCATGGAGATATACCAAAGCATCCACCAAGATTCCTTGGGAGGGAAAATTTGAAAAAACCTTCCTATGTAGACTGGTATTCCTTAGGACTAACTGGCACAACATAAACCATAGTTGTCAACAGACACTGAACCAGCACACCAAATAACAGAAGTCGGTGACAAAAAAAATAAGAGAAAGAGCTAAACACACACACACCACCACAAAAAGGACATTCTGGTCAAAACTGGCCTCAGCCAAGGCCAGGACATTCACCTGGTAGTGTTTGGTGAAAGCTGGTAAAGGTGACCACATAGTCACCTTGCACAGCTGCTCAGCAGTGGCTTGATTCCATATTTGTCTCCAGCTTATCTCATGGAATGGGAAGTGACTTGAAAATGCACATGTTTCTTCCTGAGGTCGCACACCTGCCAGATGGTCAACATAATCCAAGAACCAAGATGACAAAAAGGAAATCTGTTTTTCAAAAAGGCTGGTGCCAGTAGATGAAGGTCTCGCTCCTGTTTTTGGTAGGAGCTGGAAAAAAGGAAGGATGAATGATTTCCGGAATTATGTGAAAATCCGAGACGACCTTGCGCAAGACCTGGGAGTACACAAAACCATCCTATCCTGTTGTAAAACAAGAAAGAGTAGTTCACAGGGCAAAGCCTGGGATTCGGCTACCTGGAGAACAGACACAAGGTCCACAAAGAAGGCCATCTTGAGCATCATACAACACAATGAAGAGGCTGAAAGTTGTTCAAATGTAGACTGAAAAATTCTAATCCCATGGAGAAGTAGGATCTCTAAAGACAGCGCCGCCATAAGCCCCCCCTGAATAAATGTCTTCGTATCAGGGAACAAAGCAATATGCCACTCAGAGGGAGCTGAAATCTGAACCTTGATAGAGCTAATGCTGAGATCTTTGCTGACACCACCTTGATGAAAAGCCAGAACTACCAGAAGACTGAAAGGTCATAGAAGAGCATCACAATAAGCACACCACTGGTAGAATAGAGATCAAACCCTGTTATAGGCCTTGGACAAGGCAATTTCCCTAGCTTGGAGCTTGGTAGTGATGCCTGCATCTGAAAAAAAAAACCCTTGTTCTTCAAGATGTTGTCTTCAAGAGCCAGGCCATCAAGAGCCAGGCCATCAAAGATGGACAGATTGAGATGGACAGATTAAGAAGAACAAGGACGGCATGAGCTATGTCCATCCTGACTTTTCTCAACACACTTATCTGGCAAAGAACTGGGGGACTTTGGGGTTTGCATGAGAAGCCATGAAATTCACTGATGGTAATACCTAGAGGTGGACGAACAGGTCTAAAACTCTCTGACTGAGTTCTTAATTTCCAGGATCCAGGTGTTGGAGACTTAGAAAGTCTGCAACCATGTTCTTCACACCTTGGATGTGAATTGCAGAGATGACCAGAACATAGTTGGAGCCACCAGTGATGATCATCCTTCATCTATGGAGAATGAGGCATGACATGATATAGATGAGAGTGTTGTCTTGACCAGCTCCTGAGAATGTCCAACTGCAAATCCCTCATATGGAATTGAGTGAAGGAGACTGCTTCCAAAGCAGAAACCAGGTGCCTAATACTCATATTCCTGTTCCCTCTCCGACAGCCAGGATAGCTCCTGAGTCATTTGAAGGACAGAGACTGGATTATGTCCTTCAGCAGAAACATGTTCCCTTGGAGGGTATCAAATCTCATGCCTAAGAAATGCAGAACTTGGGAAGGTTCCTATGAGGATTTTTTGAGGTTGAGCACCCAACCATTTTGCTCCATGATGTGAACGCATTCCTGAATGTTTGAGCATAGAATCACCTACAAAGTAGCCTTGATTAAAAGGTTGTCTATATAGGGAGTCAATGAGATTCCTTGAGTGCGGATGGGAGCTGCCAAGGTGGACATGATCCTCGTAAATATCCTTGGAGAGGATTCCAACCTAAAGGAAGGGCTGTAAACTGGTAATGACTCTCCTAAATGGCAAAGCTTAGGAAATGCTTATGGCCCAGGTAAATAAGAACATGCAGGTAAGTGTCATGAAGGTCTAAGGAGGCAAGAAGCTCCCATGGACACATGACAACAATGACAGAGCACAGAGACTCCATTTAGAAGCACAGCGATAACAAAAAGTGGTTGAGATTCTTCAAGTCCAGCTGACTTCCTTTTTTGGGAAATGCAAAATGACTGGACTAGAATCCAGGGAAGTGTTGTTGGGCTGAAACAGAAAACAACACCTGCTTTTCTAGCAGGAAGGAAACTGTGTCTACGAACAGATGCTTTCGGACATGATTCAGAGGAACCCTGTACAGAAATAAATGGTGAGTAGTAAAAGATTTGAAGTCTTTGAGGTACCCTTATGAAATGACCCACAAATCCACTAGTCTGTCACTTTAGTTTCAATGCATCTAAAAAGAGACAGGGCAGATAGTTGGAACAGGACCTGATGAGTCATGCAGAAGTTGGTTTGTCAGCCTTAGGCTTCTTAACAGACTTCTTGTTTTGTCAAACCTATTTGGGCTTTGGGTCACGGTGGGTTTGAACCCTAGGTTGAACCCGAGAAACCCCATACTAGCAGAGAAACAGAAACCACATGTCGTCTTCAGGAAAAAAGCATGCTTTTGGAGGAATTTGGAGGGATTTGAAGCAACATGGTGCTCTTACGTCCAGTAGTGTGAATGACGACCTTGTCTAGGTTAGGGGGCCAATAAGCTGTATTCCCATAAAGGGAAGGGACACCAAGGCCTTTTTTCAAGATTGGCCAGGTGATCAAGTCTTGAGCCACAAAGCTACTGAGAAGAGAAATTCTAGTGGTATCAAAGGTGACTTAAGTGAGGTATGCCTTTGCCTCTAAGATTTTAGCAAGCATTCCAAGCAGTTCCTCTTTAGGAGCATCCCCTTGGAAAGCATTTGAAAGATGTTGACCCCAGAGAAACATAGCTCTAGTGATCAAAGCAGTAGTACAAATGGGTCGCAAGGCAGCCCCTGTGGCTGCAAATCTTGCATTCATTAAGGAATCTAAGAGTTTATCTGCCTGATCCTTAAGAGCTGAGGCATCTGCTAGAGACAAAAGTATATTCTTAGAATTAGAAATATTAGAGGACAACTGAAATGAGGAAGCCCACTGCAACAGAGCATGGATTTGCATGGGGTCTGCACCAATATTAATGAAGTACATGAAGAACAGATGGCTGGAAACTGCATAATAAGTGAAACAGCAGAAAAATTGAAAGGAATAAACACATCTGCTCTAAAAAGAGGAGAAAGTCAAGAAATATAGTGTGGAAATTGTTCAGGTACAGAAATGGTTACAGAACCTTTATAGTGAATGCAACCAACTTTGAAGCGCACAAATCATAAATGGAAATTAAATAGAGTGCATTACAGGCAAAGAACACCACATAACAGTGGGCACCAGACTAGCAGGGACATAGGAAAAAGGGCCATAGCACTCAGTTGCTAAACTTACCAAGATTTAGTCTTCAGACTCCCATAAAATAAAGAACTTCAGAGACATTCCACCGTGAGACACAAGCATATAAAAAGTCAGCCTTCAAAGGGGAAGGTCCATAAATATATCTGTGAACTCAACAATCCATATATACAGAATACAGTTAATGGGAGCACACCTAATGGGGATTTATACGGCCACATTTAACTAGGAATACAATGAAAAAGAAGTCTAAGAGTGCCAGATCACTTGAAACTGAGTAGGCAGGGATAAAGCTGAAGGAAAGAGAGGAGTCTTCATCTCCAAGGCCCTGCTTTTCTTAAAGTGTCCTGCCTTCTGGAGGAGGGGATCTTTACCCCATTGTTCTTGTGTTCCAAATGGACAAAAGAGAATTATGTTTTTAAAGGATCACAAAAGTCATATGTATTTTCTAAAGTGTATTTCAAACAAGTACAGAACATTGTGGGCTTCTTGTCCAATACTAATGAGATGTAGTTCTGGAACAAACCAAGTGAACCATAAAGGACAAATGTTTGATTTAATAAGGATTGTAACAATTTGTATACTAGAGAGTAATCCAACCCATGGCTTTTCAATGAGTTGGCGACCTCTCTAGCACTCAAGGGGTTAAAAGTCTCATTTACATCAATTGGGATAAACATGTGTCCCCTATGGTGCTGATTTCCTTCAGAATGTATCTTTTTTGTGTATAAAGAAAAAAGTAGCAAGTGTGCAGCAAAGCATTTTGCAAGAATGAAACTGTAAATATATAACAATTTAGGCAAGGACTAACTAAGTGATAATCGACCAGGAAAAAATTGCTAAATGCAATGACCAAAATAATAGACTCAGAAAATTATAATAAAACTAGTTGAAGAGCCCATTACACGGGCCACAGTGCCACTGCCAGCCGGTCACTGGGCAGTCATGCACAGTAGAGACTTCTCATACTGTGGCTGATACAGTGGCAGCCGGTCGCTGTGCAGTAATGCTCAGTAGAGACTGCTCACGCCACAGCTGATACAGAGCAAGAAGCTCCTTCTGAGCGCCCTGCTCTGTATCAGCCTAGTCACTGGCAGTCTCTACTGTGCATGACTGCAGCACGCGCAGCAGTCTCTACTGCGCATGATTGTGGCGTTACACACATTTTAGCGTATTATTATATAGGATTAACAATGAAAGGATAACACACATGTTGACATAAGATGGTTGAGACATATGATGGTAAATTCAAAGTGTCTTGGGCACAAAATAATTTTCATTGTTGATAAAAGCCAATTATAACTCTTTGGTAACCACGGATTTTTTATACTTGAGGAACAGAGCAAATTTAGCCTTTTCAGTATGTCATTGATCAGTCATATTTTCCCTCTAATTCATTTAGAACGCACAGACAGTTTATATATATACTGTTTTTTAAGGATAAATAGGGCTTTCTTTTGATACCATATTTATATGCATAACCCATTTTTACTTGGATTATAATATATTTAGTTTTAATGTTTAAAAAAGGAAAGCATTGAAAAAGCATTTTTCATAGGTTTTCCTGTCATGATTTGTACACAAATAGTGAAGCTGAAAAATACCCCCAATCAGGGACGTGCACAGACATTATGAGGGGCAGGGGCTCAAATTAACAAAAGGGCACTTCTCATAATTATTTTTATTTTTTATTTTTTTTGTTAAAAGGGCACGAGGGCACTTTGAACAAAAAGGGCAGGTGCTCAAGCCCCCCTTGGTGTCTATGTGTGCACGTGCCTGCCCCCAATGCCTCATCTATTAGGTGTAGGTGAAAAGTGACAACATTTACCCATATGACTTTTCATAAAAATCAACCGGTTGTTCACTTTTTTCGCAAAAGTTTTCTCCTTTTCTTCAATGCAATATTTTCCTCCTTTTTGCCACTTCTACAGTGCAACATTTCCCACCACAATATTACTTCTTCAGAGGGCTGCAGTTTAGAAATAAGTAGCTGAAAGCCAAAGGTATATGCAATTCATAGCACGAAATGCGTTAGATAGAGGGTGCCCCCATTATTGGCATCTTATTTCACAACATACATTAAAATCTATAGAGGACGGGAGGTACTTTTGCATGTTCTATATACCCCAGTGCATAGTATACCAACAGTGACTGTAGATACTGAGTACCTGAAACAAGGGTTGGGAGTGATATTGCCTGGATTCAAGATGGCTGAAACCATTGATACAGGAGTTGGAGAGTATACACTGCCGGCTTAACTATCATTTTTCATCAATGTTAAAATCACTTTGAAAGAGAATTGCACTGAAGCAATTTCTTTATATCTCGAACACTTCATCTAAATATACATACCTACCCGCTATATACGACCAGTTACACGTATCAGGTATTGTTGCTATTATATAGATATATAAATAGCATTGTAAACGGAGTTTACTGTAACGCTACACCACAGAAATCCAGCTTTGAAGGGGAGCTGAAAGTGCTCCCTGGGGTAGCTTGGAAGTCCTGAGGTGTCATGCGGGACATACAGTCCCGCTCACTCCTGCTCTCCATACTAAGTATAACCTCTATACCACAATACAAGAAAGAAGCAGGAAGATCTGCTTTCTCCTTCAGAGCTCCAAAAGCCTGGAACAATCTGCCTGAAATAATCAAATATGCTCCCGGTCTAAAATCCTTAAAAGTAAATGCTTCTCTATATCTAAAAATAGTGTAACTGTTTATAATTTTAAAATTTTCATATGTATGTATATTCATATGTGTATGTATATTTAATAACATGTAATATATAATGTTTTCTCAATTTGTGTAAATATGTAACCCTCTACTGAAAACTGTCCAGGACATACTTGAAAACGAGAGAAATCTCAATGTATTCTTCCCGGTAAAACATTTTGTAAATAAATAAAATTCTGTTTTAGCATTTGTTTCTTTACGAAATAAAGCAAGATATATATTGCTGTTTTCAGATCTTCCAAAGTATTTTACATTTTTTTAAACATATCCAAAGATAAACAGCAGCAATTATAGAATTATTTGTACGTCACATTTACCTTCTGTATAGCTGTCCTGAATATGCTCAGTTGCTTGTTCAATTACATCAAGGAAAGTTTCCCTGTGCTTCTTCCCAACTGAAGCACATATTTCATTGAAAAAATTAAACTTCGAATCACTGTGTACATTTTTCAAGATCTAATAGTTAACAAAGATAGAAAAAATGAACATGATTGCCCTTTAAAAAATATTGCACCTATACCTTATTCCATGTATGATAATTTATGCCATGAAAGGAGGTCTTGTTAGGTACTACAAACCTTTTTATTAAACTGATTGTGCCTTATATACAAAAGAAAAGAGACACAATTTTGGACCAAACCAATTGCACTATAGGGGAGAAATAGTAATAGATGAGAAATAGTAATTACCCTTATACTTAAATGTGGGGTTGTAACCCATTGAATGAAAGAGTGGTCACCAACGTATTGTAAAGCAATACACTAGAGACTTCTCTAGCATCAAGGGGTTAAAAGGCCCTTTTAAATCAATGTGAATTTTTCTCTCAACCCTATGCTGCTAGATTACCCAAGAACTGTTCCTCTTTTGTACATAAGGCAAACAGTGAAGGTAACAGAAGACCAATGGAGAGGTCTTAGTTTCCTGGAGTAGCAGAGCCTCATAGAGAGACTGCTGAGGGGTGTTGAAGTTTCCCTACCCTTCCAGGGCAAGTAGAGGACCTGTTCATTGCCCTGTGTCTTGAAAGGCAATAACTACCTGGAAGCTGTGAGTATTGCCTGGGGGTGGATTTCCTGAGCCTGGCTTAACTGCACTGGTGTTAGCATGGACTAGACAGTGGGAAGATTAAGATGGTCAGCCAGGACTATAGGCTAGAGAGTGCTACAGTGGGAGCTAGACTTTATTTGAGTATTTCCTTTTTCAGGATTTGTTATGCCATTATGCAAAAATAAGAACAATAAGAGCAACCACAATTCTTCTAAGTGCAGTACTATTTGTTTAAGGAGTAATAAACTTATGATTCCCTTTCCCCCCGATGGTTTTTACTAAAGTGGCAGAGAGGTTTCACCTGCCTCTCAGTTAAGCTGGCTTGCCTGGAGTATAAGAGCATCACTTCCAGGCTGGTGACTTCTCCACTTGCTCAAGATGGTGTATGTTTTAAAGAGTTGTAGAATGTTGTTTCCAGTGTTTCACCACACATTAAATATCAAATATGTAGACCACAATTGTAACTTTTTAATCGCAACTCAAGTGGAAAAAAGGCCATAGAGTACATAACCCTAACTCATATATATATATATATATATATATATATATATATATATATATATATATATATATGGGGTTATACGCATTAAAAAACTTTAATTAAAAATAGAAAAACTTCAATAATTGTTTAAAAAGATATTGATACATAATAAACCTTGGAATATCTTTACCCACAGTACTGAGGGCCTATATTTGCCAGTACACCAACACCTTTTTGGGTCAGATACCAAGTTATTTAATATGAAACAAAGACAACAATGAAAAATAAAAAATAAAATCACAGTATTAGCATTTGGGGTTAATTAACACCAAACAATGTTAAAATCAATATATTACCCACTATGGGAATGTAGCTCTAACCTACTTCCTACTATCATTATTATTATCATTACTCCTGAGGAAGTGGCATACCAGAGAGCCACGAAACACGTAGAGCTACATCCCCATAATGGGTAATATATTGATTTTAACAGTTAAGCAAGCCGGCTTAACTGAGAGGCAGGTGAAACCTCTCTGACACGTGAGTATAACCCATTGGGGGGGAAGGGAATCATAAGTTTATTACTCCTTAAACAAATAATACTGCACTTAGAAGAACTGTGGTTGTGCTTTTTGTTCCTTTATCTCTTAGATTGTCTACACTGTACTTTAGATTGTGACTGTGAAATCTTATTACATAAAGCAGCACTTTATATTTTGGTAAGTGCAAATGGACTAAATTGTGTTCTATACTAGCCCAGCGCACAACTTCTGTTCCTATTCTCATTATGCAAACATACCTGTGTTCTAGTGCCTTAATGTCCTAGCATACCATACTAAAGATCAAAATACAGTAACTTGCAAGACCTCTGGCAAAAGTGTTTGTCACAGATACTACATTATCTTTAATTTCTGAGATTTATTTCCAAAGCCATTAATCCAAACAGAGCTATTCACAAAACTGTACAGCACTCAAGGTGGGAAATGTAAAAATCTCCCAAAAACTATTATTTGTTTCTTATGAAACTGTACTTATTAATATACTTATATAAACTAAAGCACATGAGAATAAAAGCAAACATGGAGAAATTCTGTGGCCAACCTCTGTAACAATCGGTACCAATAAACCTTTCCATTGATTTAACCTTTTGCATACTAGATAGGCATCCAGTATATTCAGTATTGATGTGTTGGAGACCTCTGTAACATTAACCCCTTAAGGACCCTTGGCGTACCAGGACCGTCACGGTCCTTGAAATACTCAAGGACCGATGACGGTCATAGTACGTCACATACTTTTTACTTACAGCGCTCTACCGGGAGCTCTGTAAGTAAAAATAGGGCCTGAAATTGACCGCTCCAAGATCGGAGCAATCTCTATCAGACCCCATAATGACGCGCCGATACACGCGACAGGTCACGTGTACCGGCACGTCCAAGTGCACCTATGCGGTCATTATGGGACGGAAATGTCCCATGACCGCCGGTCCTTAAGGGGTTAAAGGGATAGTATTACTTCAAAATTACTATCCCTCATATTGTAGCCCTTAATAAACTGAGTTAAATGACACCAGCGGCATCTCTCAAACCTTTATGGTTTAAGAGATAGCTGCTTTCAAAGTTTCCTCTCCCCTGCTGTCAGTGTTCTGCTGCCAGCAGGAGAATCCGGTCCCGGGACAGGCGGAGGCTCTTAAACAGAGACTATATCTCGTTATGGAAGGAAAAATGATTCATTGAAACAGTCTTCTACATGTGCTTGGTAACCAAACACACGTAGAAGACTGTTTCAATGAATCATTTTTCCTGTCTAGGGTCTGCCACCCCTCCAGAAGGATCTGGTCAAGAGTGGCATTAGGGGAAAAATATTGAAGATTTCTTACACCTCTGGAAGACATCTGTAGTGGAAGACATGAAACATTCCAAAACAGCTTCCAAACAGCCAAGGGAAAGGGATCAGTCTCATAAGAGTCCCCATTCTCATTTTCCCCCTCCTCATCCTCCCCTTCTGATAATTTCTCCGCCTCTGCCTGTCCTGGGACCGGATTCCCCTGCTGGCAGCAGAACGCTGACAGCAGGGGAGAGGAAACTTTGAAAGAGGCTATCTCTTACACCATAAAGGTCTGAGAGATGCCACTGGTATCATTTAACTCAGTTTATTAAGGGCTACAATATGAGGGATAGTAATTTTGAAGTAATACTATCCTTTTAAGTGGGCCAAGAGTCCCATTTAAATCAATGGAAATTACAATTTCTATCCAGTGATGAAGTAGATGTGTCCCAAAACTGCTGCACTTTTAATTTTATGCATATTCCCCTCTATCTAAAATGATAGTGTACACTGAATATTGTTATTCAGAGATCTATGATATTAAACAACTCCATAATAAACTGGTATTTTGTGGTAATTGATTTTATTGTGCTTATATTCGAAATCCTGGATATAGGTTTATAAATCTTTGAAGCTGATGTACTAAGAATAGTAATGCTGGAGCAAATTAACTTCACCATAGTGGGCAAGTAAAAAGTCACCCCATTTCCTTTGATTTAAGTGCTTTACAATGTGTCCCCCCGGCACTCAAGGGGTTAAATGAGGCTTTAACCACAGTGGAAGGAGATGCACAAATGTGTGATAAAAGTGGTGATAAAGTGGAGATAAGGTCTCCAATGATATCCCGTCTCCAAGTCCTGTTATTCTATGGAGCCAATTCACTAACATTTCTCCAGCTTTGTAGATCACAGAATAACATAGGGACTGGAGAAGTGATATCACTGGAGAAGTTATCTCTGCTTTATCACCTCTTTATCACACCTTAATCCATAACCAGGGGAGGGCTGGCCTGGGGGGCAGGGGGGCAATTGCCCCCTGGGCTGGTCACATGTGTGGGCTGGTGGGCCACTGCCACAGCCTCCCACTTGCTGCTGTAAATGGAGCTACACAAGTGATACTACAGAGCTACAATCCAAATGAAACTACATTGTAACATAACCCATTTCCCTTGTAAGCTCTATAGTATCACTAATGTTCTTTATTTACATTATAAGCGCTGTAGTATCAATAGTGTAGCCCCATTTCAACTGTAAGCTCTATGGTATCACTTACCTTACTTTGCAACATGAATTCCAATTTTAAAACTAAGAAAAGGGGGATGGGCTGGAACAGTGAGCTCAAACAATAATAGAAATGCGCCACTTGATTGTATTTTCCCCCCAGGCTACAAGTTGCCAGCCCTCCCCTGTTCATAACCCCCTTGAACGATAGATAAGTCTCCATTGTGAAGCATTTCATTAGAAACCTCTCTAAGATGCAAGAAGTTAAAAGTCCTATTTACATCAATGGGAATTTTTATTGGCCCTGTGATTCAATTAGTTTGCCCCAGAATTATTTATTTAGAAATTGTTGGCAGGAAGAATACTATAGGGGTTATGTACTAAGGCTTGATAAACACAGATAACTTCTCCAGAGATATCACTTTTCCAGTTCCTACGTTATTCTATGGATACTATGTACTAAGAGCTCTAAAGCTGGAGAAATCTTAGTTCATTAGCGCCATAGAATAAAATAGGAACTGGAGAAGTGATATCTTTGGAGAAATTATCTCTGCTTTATCACCTCTTTGTCATGCCTTATTGAATCTCCCCATTGAGACATCTCTTGATTTCAGATATGGCCTGGAGATTTTTATGTTATTAGTACATCACCCTCTCATAGCAAATTAATGTGCAAAGCTACTTCTGTTTAATCAAACATTCACAGAAGGGTTCTAAAAACATTGGACATTTTACACATCTTTTGTGGCATTTTGATTAGTAAATTAGGATAATTAAATTACCTTTTCAGTAATAATTACTACAAATAAATATTTTATATCCCAAGGCAGCTTGATTAAATGTTTGTACAGTGTATCTTTAACATAGGTTGTCTCTTTGATGTCAGAAGCTTGGTGGTCTATAAGGCCAATGCAATATTCCATTTTTTTTATATATAGAACATTGCTATCAAATTTCTTTGGCCAAGTCTTTATTTTAGAAAGCAATGATAGTGAGAGTTTACGGTACGTTTTTTGGCAGATTTGGTCAAATGGTGTCTGGCTAGCTTTATACTTTTTCAGTGTCAAAGATTTTACATAAGCCTTTAGATTTAAGTCATCACATTTGTATATTGTTACATAAATGGCTGCAATGATCCAAAAATATAGCTTCTCAAAGTTGGTGTTCATTTCAAAGCTTTTTGCATATTCTTTTTCAAGCAGGAATCTTATTTCCTTTTCAAATATTTGTAAATTATTTTTTTTATAAAATGTTGTTATATTTTTTCCAATTATTTTTGAGAGCCTGTTGATCGCATAGTTCCTTATCTTCTCATCAAGGAAATGGCAGTATCTGAGAAGGTCACTTGGTGATAAGTTTTTGAAATCTTCTATATTAACTTCAGTGGAATCTGTAGAAAAAAATACATATACATACATTTGTAAATACATATTTTATGGTTTCCTATAATGGGCAAATACACACATAGGACTATATACAGGGCTCAAAATTTCCACTCGCCACTAGCCAATGGCATGTGAAAATTTAGCCCTGGTGAGTAGAAATTCAGCCCTGGTGGGTATGTTTTGGCTTGCAGTGGCGAGTAACTTTTCAGGTCTGGCTAGTAGCAAAGGACTTCAAATTATAAGCCCTGACTATATATATATAAAAATGTTCTGTGCACACTCCTGGTAACAATGTATTGATGGCCTGGGTGCCAAGTCCCATAAATTATACATGCAGTTTGTATTTCAAGAACCACAGTCACAGGACTTCCATTTCAGCCCTACTTTGGGTCTTTGTAGCTATGGCCCAAAGGAGGGCCGAAACATTGATTTAATAAATTGCACAATTTCTTCATCTTTTGGTAGTCCTGTGAGTGTGGTACTTTAAATAAATCCTATATAATAATTCGCTAGGATGTTTGTCAGAAGCCGTCATGCACAGTAGAGACTGCCCACGCTGCAGCTGATACGGAGTCCTCTCTGTGCACCTTCCTGGGACCGCTTGGACCCTGGAAGATGCGCAGAGAGGACTACGGTCTGAATTCGGAGAGCCTCGCTCCTTATCAGCCGATGTGCATTCAGGCAGTCAGTACTGTGCGTGACTGCAGTGCGGCCAGTGACAAGAGAGGATCCGGCCACCAGCCGAGTTTGCTGGGTGGTACTGTGGCCCATATACACAGACTTTTCAACTAGTATATATATATAAAACAGCAAAGTGGAATAAATCTGAGGCCCGTCAAGTGCACAGCTGGGGACAAATAAAAAACATTGATTGAAATGAGGCTTTTAACCACCTGAATGCTTCAGAGTTTTCCAACACATAAATAGTCTATGGGGTTACAAGCCTTATTTAATTCCCTGTGAATTTGTCCATTTTTATTTGTCCCTTATGGGTCAGTTAATATGCTTAAGAATCCCCCGCATTTCTTTCTGAATTTAACCCTTTGGGCCTTCTACATAAAACAAAACAAAGCAGTTCTGGTGTATACAAACTGCTCCATAGTAGTCTAACTCCTGATGTTTTCCATGTAATTAAGTAAAGGTTTATATTTTAAAATTAAATTAACTCTATGATTCAATTCTAGGTAGTTAATTTTATAACTTTATATAACAGCATTCTGCAAATTTACTATGGCATTACAACTGAGATTTAATATGTTGTGTACATTTAGCAGATTCTGGTATTGCTAACACTACTTTTTATTTTCTGTAGTTGTGTAGATATGGTTTCTGAATGACACTGTTATTTACAATGTTCTTCATGTACCTTGTTTCTGCTAACGTTTGCGGCTTTACTTCTTACTGAGTACAGATTAATGAGTTGGGTTAGAACTAGAGACCTTGCACTTTGCAATTAGGGGTAAATATTTATGCTTTGTGGCAGAGAGAGGAAAAAGAGAGCCAGAGAGCTGTAAACTGCCACATCAAGGTTTGACTGGAGAGCAGTGGAAGTCGTACAAATGTTTTGAGACTAAGTAGGGCAGTGGAAGTCTGGACAGGAAGTCCTGTAGGTGAAGTAGGACAGCAATGAAAGTTCCGCAGAGGAACAGAGGCGAATAAAAGCCCCATAGGAGGATTTGGGAGGGATTATTAAGGGAACTGGATGGGCAGTGAAAGTGCTATGGGTGGATGAAGGATGGCTGTGAGGGCACTGGGGACTGGAAGTCAATGGAAACACCATGGGGAACTGGGAAGAACAGTGGGAGTTCTGCAGGGGGACTATGGAGGGCTGGTAATGTTCTACAAAGTACTAGGAGAGCTGTGAATATCATGTTGGGGCTGTAGAATATATGTGGGGGAACTGAGGACTATAAAGCAGTGGAACTTGGGAAAGCTATAGTATAAAGGTAGTGCAAGAAGTCTTTGGAGAACAGTAAGGGAACTGGGAGGGTAGTAGAAATGCCATTTGAGAATGTTTGGAGAGCTTTGGAATTAATTCAAGGAAACTTTGGAGAAGGCAATGGAATTGAAGCAAAGGAAGCAATGGAACTGAAGCAAAGAAGTTGTAACAGTGGATGGCTTCAAATGCATGTGCAAAACAGTGGGAATGAAGCAGTGTAACTGTAAAGAAGGGGACAATTTTAATAGATTCAGGCCACCTTGCCCAGCAAAGAGGCCCATAGCATTTGCACAAAGACATAAGTGAGGATTCCATCTATTTACAGCCAACCAACTGGATGTGCCCAGCACAAGAAGACTGACTTCTTATGATCAAGTGGATAAGACTGAGAGTCCTTTTCATGTTTGAATGCACAAGGTTAGCTAGCTAGTTTGTGTTGTGTTTCTATTCTTGTGGTTATCACCTCATTTTATACAAACTGGCAGTGCACTCAGGATGTCTTTGGACTGGATGCCAGAGTCACATTTTTGATGTGCCTCAAGGATACCTTTATCTCCATCTCCTACCTTACATTTAATTGCCTTTACTGACTATCTCTTCTTCCACTCTGCATTGGTTTTTGATCACCCCCCAACCTTTCCTATCTTCTGCTAGGTTTTTTTTTTCATCCACAGTCTGGATCTTTTTCTACCCCCCTATCTCTTTTAACCCTCCCTTTGTTTTATTATGCACCCTGGATTTTTCCCTTCCCTATTTGATTCCACCCACTCCTTTGACTTTACTATCTTCATGGCAATTCTCTATACCCTCTGAGGTTTTTCCACCTCTTCTATGGCTCTTTTTACCATTTCCCCTTAAGCTGTTTTCCAATCCCCCTATCTGACTCTCTCCTATTTCCCTGGCTCTTTTCCAAATGTATCTCCCAGCTAATTTTCCACCTCCTCATCTCTTTAATTTTCCTGACTCTCACTCCTATAGCTTTTTCTCTATGCTACAATGAGTGTTGGTCGCCAAAACTTGACTTGTGACCCAGTGTTCATCAGAGCTTTTTGTTCCCACAACAAACACTAAACAGCATGGATAATAGGAACATCAAAGGAAATTAGCTAACACTCAATGTTTGACATAGTGTCAAGCATTGAGCGTGAGCAAATAATACAGTCATCCTCCCAAACAGTAGCTCTAAATGTACCCCCTAGCCCTATACTACACATAACATCAACAATAAAGTTAGAAATACTATCCTTAATACTATACCATGACCCATTCCCCACAGCTGTATCACTTACCTTGAAGTTGGAGGTCTAGTGTGGTGTTCTGTCTTCTTTCTTTTGTAAATTTCTTTGTAGTCTTAAAAAATAAATAAATCATATTAAATCCTCCCTGTTACCTCTTGCCATCACCACTGCTGCTGCTACCAGAGAGAAAAAAAATCTGCCCCATTGCAGGACCTGCTCGGGCCTCTGCCCGAGCCAAAGTGAGGGTAATCTCAACAGTATATGGAGTTTATATGGCCAGTCTCTGTTAAAATTTGTTCCCACTGTACCATTGGCTGGGATGTGGGGTTACACAGGGCACGGAAAGTACTCTGCATAAACCACACCTCACCAATTCAGCTTCTAGCTGGAGGGGTCACCAATGATTTTTTCAACATCCCTTCAGCTATTCAATGATTGGTTAGCTGGAGCTATTCAATGATTGGTTAGCTGGAGGGATGATGAAACATGCATTTGTGATCCCTCCAGTTAGAAGCTGATTGGTTGGGAGGTGTGGTTATGTAGGGAATGTTCTGTGCCCTGCGTAACCCATGTCCCAGTCAATGGGACTGTCAGGGCAAATTTAAACAGAGACTGGCCAGTCTGCTGAGATTTCCCTCACTTTGGCTTGGGCAATGGCCTGAGCAGATAAGGCAATGGGGGTGATTTTTTTTCTCTCTGGCAGTGGCGGCAGCGATGGCAAGAGTTAATGGTGGGGGGGGGGATTTAATTTAATGTATTTTTTATTTTTTTATAGACTTCAAAGAAATTTACAGAAGAAGAAAGAAAACTTACAGAAGAAGAAAGAAGACAAAGAAGAACTAAAGAGGAAGACAGAGGAAGGCCAGGGTACAGAAGACGCCACTTGACCACTGACTTCATGTTAATGCTGTGGGGAATAGGCCATGGGATTATGATAGGGGGGATTAATCCTTTGAGTGTCAGAGGGGTATGCAACTCTCTTCGATGCATTGCACATGCCTTTGGCAATCAAAGGGTTATTGATTGTTTGGTTTGAGTTATGTTTTTGGTAACTTGGATGTATTGAAATGGGGCTTAGTGTCCCATATCAATACATCTGTGGGTCAATAGTGTAGGGATGACTAGTTGATCATGCTTTTTTATTGCTTTTTATATATATACTAGATGAACAGCCCGTTACACGGGCCACAGTGCCACTGCTACCCGGTCACGGGGCAGTCAAGCGCAGTAGAGACTGCCCGCGCCACAGCTGATACAGAGCTGGACGCTCCTTCGGCGCGCCCAGCTCTGTATCAGCCGCGGCGCGGGCAGTCTCTACTGCGTATGACTGCAGCACTTGCAGCAGTGTCTACTGCGCATGTCGCTGCGTTACATATGATTTAGCGAATTATTATATAGGATGTTGAAGGCTGAAGCCTGTATTTGTGGGAGGGGATGCAAGCCCTTAAATAGTGGCCCACAGCCTCTCCCACGGGGCGCATTGTCTATGTGCCCATACATGCTGTACCTAAACAGCTGCATCAGAGCCAGTCCCATGATCCTCTAGTCCATCAGACCTCTTGCGAGAGGTAAGCACTGCCTCTTCCAGTCGGCTTGCCTGCTCTAATATCAGGCAGCATTCCAATGTTAACAACATTACATTAGCAACAACGGATTATTAACATGCCAGAGCTGTATAATGGAGCAACCAAGCTCCACTATGAGAACCAGGTACACGCCACCATCCAACGATTACCTAACTGACACAAAGGGAATACAAACAACTGGCTAGTTTGCCCCCCCTCCACACACACACACTAAGTTCAGAAAGATTCACATATCACAACGGCCTGCTACAGTCATAACCGCACCATTGGTGCAATATGGGCGCAATAAGGACACATTAAGGATGCAATCTGGGTGCAATATGGGTGCAATAATGATGCAAATTGGGTTGCACCCATATTGCACCATTATTGCACCAATATTGCACCCATATTGCACCAATATTGCACAATTATTGCACCCATATTGCACCAATATTGCACCCATATTGCATCTTTAATGTGCCCTTATTGCACCCATATTGCACCAATATTGCATCCATATTGCATCCATATTGCACCCATACTGCACCCATATTGCACCATTATTGCACCCATATTGCACCATTATTGCATCCATATTGCACCCATATTTCATCCTTAATGTGTCCTTATTGCACCCATATTGCACCATTATTGCACCAATATCGCTTCCATATCGTACCCATATTGCACCTTTATTGCACCCATATTGCATCCATATTGCACCAATATTGCACCCAATTTGCATCATTAATGCACCAATATTGTGTCCTTAATGCTGCGACATGTTAACGCACGATATGGTGAATGCGCCATTCGGAACGACGTGAAATGTAGAATTTGTGACACTTTAAGACGCATAACTTTAATTGCGACACTTTAAATGATGCAGCCAAATAGATGCGTCATTTTATGACGCTAAACTTTATACGCGTCACTTTGATAGTAAACCATTGTAACCTACGTCCAGTTACACCATACTGTATGTACCAATACAACATTCCTATTGTAAACTACGTCCAGTTACATCATACTGGATGTACCAATACAACATTCCCATTGTAACCAGTGTCCAGTTACACCATAATGTAAGTACCACTACAACATGCCTATTGCAAGCTATGTCCTGTTACACCATACTGTATGTACCAATACAACATTCCTATTATAAACAATGCCTAGTTATACCGTACCGTATGTACCAATACATCAAATCCATTGTGACCAACATCCAGTTACCCCATACTGTAAGTACCAATACAACATTCCCATTGTAACAATGTCCAGTTACCATACTGTATGTACCAATACAACATTCCCATCGTAACAGCGTCCAGTTACACCATACCGTTTGTTCCAATACAACATTCCTATTGTAACCAATGTCCAGTTACACCATACTGATGTACCACTACAACATTCCTATTGTAACCAATTCCCAGTTATTACATACTGTATGTACCACTACAACATTCCTATTGTAACCAACACCCAGTTACACCATACTGTATGTACCACTACTACATTCCTATTGTAAGCAACGTCCAGTTACACCATACTGTATGTCCACTACATCATTCCTATTTGTAACCAACTTCCAGTTTCACCATACTGTAAGTACCATTACAACATTCCTATCATACCCAACATCCAGTTTACTATATTGTAAGTACCACTACAACATTCATATTATAACTGATGTCCAGTTACACCATACTGTATGTAACAATACAGCATTCCTATAGTATCCAACATCCAGTTACCATACTGTACGTACCATTACAACATTCCTATTTTGTAACCATCCAGTTACACCATACCATACATACCATTGCAACATTCCTATCATAACCAATGTCTAGTTTTCCATACTGTAAGTACCACTACAACCTTCATATTGTAACAAACGTCCAGTTACACCATACCGTATGTACAAATACAACATTCCTATATTAACCAACGTCCAGTTACTATACTGTATGCACTAATATATTTCTATTGTAACCAGTGTCAGTACACCATACAGTATGTACCAATACAACATTCCTATTGTAACCAAGGTCCAGTTACACCATACCGTATGTACTAATACAACATTCCTAAAATAATCAAGTCCGGTTACACCATACTATATGTAGCAATACAACATTCCTATCATAACCTACATCCATTTATTCCATACTGTAAGTACCACTACAACATTAGTGTTGTAACCAATGTACAATTATATCATGAACCAATACAAAATTCCCATTGTAACCAAAGGCCAGTTACCACATACTGTATGTACCAATACAACATTCCCATTGTAACCAACGTCCATTTACACCATTCTGCATGTACCACTACAACATGCCTATTGTAACCAACGTCCAGTTACCCATACTGTACATATCATACAACATTCCCATTGTAACAAATATCCAGTTACCATACTGTATGTACAAATACAACATTTTCAATGTAACCAACGCCCAGTTACACCATACCGTGTGTTTCAATACAACATTCCTATAGTAACCTACGTCCAGTTACACCATACCGATGTACCACTGCAACCAACGTCCAGTCATTACATCCTGTAACTACCAATACAACATTCCAATTGTAACCAAAGTCCAGTTACACCATACTGTATGTACCAATACAACATTCCCATTATTACCAACGTCCAGTTACCCCATACTGTATGTACCAATACAACATTCCTATTGTAACCAACATCCAGTTACATCATACTGTATGTACCAACACAACATTCCTTTTGTAAACGACGTCCATTTACCCCATTCTGTATGTATCAATACAACATTCTTATTGTAACCAATGACCAGTTACACCATACAGTATGTACAAATGCAACATTCCTATAGTAACCAATGTCCAGTTATACCATACCGTATGTACTAATACTACATTCCTATAATAACCAAAGTCCAGTTACACCATGCTTTAGCAATACAACATTCCTATCGTAACCAAGTCCAGTCATTCCATACTGTATGCATCAATAAACATTCCCATTGCAATTGATGTACTTGCATCATACCATATGCACCCGTGCAATAATCCCACTGTAAAAACATCCGGGCACACCATACTATATGCATTAATACAACATTCACATTGCTCACTTTTCCTCTCAGTCAATGAGCAGGTCACTCACATCACCCATCTCCTAACAGAGATGGGGTCAACACTCACCGATATCACCCCAATCCTTACCTCTTCATTGAAGCAAGCACACACTCCAGTCCTTACCTCCTCATAGAAGCCGAAGGATCACACATCAGTCCTTACCTCCTTGCAGAGGCCGAAGGATCACACATCAATCCTTACCTCCTCGCAGAGGCCAAAGGATCACACTTCAATCCTTACCTCCTCGCAGAGGCCGAAGGATCACACTTCAATCCTCACCTTCTCGCAGAGGCCAGAGGATCACACTTCGATCCTTACCTCTTCGCAGAGGCCGAAGGATCACACCCCAATCCTTACCTCTTTGCAGAGGCTGAAGGACCACACTTCAATCCTTACCTCTTTGCAAAGGCCAAAGAACCACACTTCATCCTTACCTCTTCTCAGAGACCGAAGATCACACTTCAATCCTTACCTCTTCGCAGAGGCCGAAGGATCACACCTTCAATCCTTACCTCTTCACAGAGGCTGAAGGATCATTTTCAATCCTTACCTCTTCACAGAGGCCAAAGGAATCTTACTTTTAATCCTTACCTCTTTGCAGAGGCCAAAGGAATCACACATTCAAGCCTTACCTCTTCACAGAGGCTGAAAGAATGCACTCTAATCCTTACCTCTACTCAGAGGCCAAAGGAATCACACTCTAATTCTTACCTGTTTACAGAGACAGAAGGACTACACTCTAATCCTTATCTATTCATAAAAGTCGAAGGTTACAAACTCCAATCCTTACCTCCTAGCAGAGGTCGGAGGGTACACACTCAAATCCTTAATCATTCACTAGATGGTAATTACACTGGAGACTTTAACATAAGAAATCCAAACCTTCAATGTCAAACTAGATATCCATCCCTCATAGGATACCTCAATCATCAAGAAGTATACCAAAGGACAATCATTCATTTCTGATCTTATCTCCCTGCTCCTTTCAGCACCTCAGTCTAGCTCCATCACTACCCTCGATCAATCGGCCTCTCAGACCTACGCATGTGGTCAATTCCTAGAACATTGAATGGCTTAGAAGAAATACAACACCATCATCCATTCAACCATCCTAATTTATGTATAGCATCTAACTATTCCCAGAGGCATTTAAAAGATTCACCGCCCATCACCGGGCACATATACAGATGTATCTATGATTCCTATACTCTAAGTCTTTCAGCAGCTACAATAGTACTTCAGGCAGCAGCATGCCTTGCATTTTTGGCTTCTCCATCCAGGCGAGTTCTCCTGTTGCATGAGATCAATATGATTCATGCATAAGAACCAACTCACCCAACACTCAGAACACTTCACTCTCCATCACTTACTCCAAACTGATCAGTCTCACGCCAGTCACTTGATACCATATTTCATCACTTATGACCAATGGTGCCCCTACAATCATTACTCGCCTCACTGCCTTCATACAACAACACTCAAATGATAGTCCACTATTTCCAGTCCTATCAGTTCCACTCACCACAACCACATTCACTCATTATATATACACTATCCTGTCATGCCTAGGCTACAATACCAATCAGTTTCATTCAGGATAGAAGAATCATCAGCCTCTTGGAATCAAGTGCCCGTTCCCATCATACTAACTCGGTAGATTGCAATCCGCATGCTTCAATAGGTATATCCTAACACTACTATGAATCCGAAGAGCCCTCACTGCCTAGCTAAATAATATGTCATTTTTACGCAAGCCAATAATCAAGTTGCATCAGTTCAGTCTCTATTGGCCTCTTTCAGGTCACCTACGTCGCTCATCCCCTGAGGCTACGATAGCTCAGGGGGACAGCAATCCTCCTAACAGTAACTTACTCTGGAAGCTCTGACCACAAGTTGAAGTCTGAAGCCTGTATTTGTGGGAGGGGCAGCAAGCCTTTAAATAGCTGTCCGCAGCCTCTCCCACGGGGCGCATCATCTATGTGTCTCCCCACCTACACCCTTTCTTTAATTACTCATTAAGGCGACCCTCTTTCAGGTCACCTTTGTTGCTCATCCCCTGACATCCTCCTAACAGTAACTTACTCTAGAAGCCCTGACCACAAATATATATATATATATATATATATATATATATATATATATGTTCATATTTAATACTTTGTCGAGAATCCTTTGCAGGCAATGACTGCTTGAAGTCTGGAACACATGGACATCACCAAGTTCTGGGTTTTCTCCTTTGTGATGCTTTGCCAGGCCAGGCCATTGCAGAATATTCCACTTTGCCTTAAAAAGTTCTGGGATGCTTTCGCAGTATGTTTTGGGTCATTGTCCATCTGTAAAGTGAAGCGTCATCCAATCAACTTCACTGAATTTGGCTGAATATGAGCAGACAATATATCCCTATACACTTCAGAATTCATCCGGCTGCTTCAGTCGTCTGTCACATCATCAATAAACACTAGTGACCCATTGCCATTGGAAGCCATGCAAGCCCATGCCATAACACTGCCTCCACTGTGTTTAACAGATGATGTGGTATGGTTCGGATCATGAGTCGTTCCAAGCCTTCAGCATACTTTATTCTTCTAATCATTCTGGTACAGGTTGATCTTAGTTTCATCTGTCCAAAGAATGCTGTTCCAGAACTGGACTGGCTTTTCTAGTCTAGATGTTTCTAGTCTAATCTGGCCTTTCTATTCTTGAGGCTTATGAATGGTTTGCACCTTGTGGTAAACCCTCTGTATTTGCTCTCGTGAAGTCTTCTCTTTATGGTAGACTTGGGTATTAATATGCCTACCTCCTGGAGAGTGTTATTCACTTGGCTGGATGTTTTGAAGGAGTTTCCATTACCATGAAAAGGATCACACGATCATCCACCACTGTTGTCTTCCGTGGATGTCCAGGCCTTTTTGTGTTGCAGAGCTCACCAGTGCTTTCTTTTTTTCTCAGAATGTACCAAACTGTTGATTTGTCCACTCCTAATGTTCCTGCTATCTCTCTGATGGATTTTTTTTCTTTGTAGCCTAAGGATGGCCTGTTTTACTTGCATTGAGATCTCCTTTAACCACATGTTGTGGGTTCACATCAACAGCTTCCAAATGCGAATGCCACACCTGAAATCAACTCCTGGCCTTTACCTGCTTAATTGATGAAGAAATAATGAAGGAATAGCCCACACCCATCCATGAAACAGCTTTTGAGTTAATTGTCCAATTGCTTTTGGTCCCTTGAAAAAGAGGGGGTACATATCGAAGAGCTGTAATTCGTAAACCCTTCCTCCAATTTGGATGTGAATACTCTGAAATTAAAGCTGAGAGACTATACTTTAAGCTCATATTCATTATTTAACTGTAACTTGAATTTATTTTGGTAAACAGCCAAAATAACAAAACTTGTATCAGTGTCCAAGTATTTCAGGACCTAACTGTGTATATACTATTTTCAATTACATGTCAGTGTTTTTTTAGCACGTGTTAGGGACCCAACTCCTAGGTTTGTTAGGAGCTAAAATAATGCAAAAAAAAGAGAGCCCCTGAAAGCTTGTTACAAACCACCACATGTAATTAAACAGCAAATGTATATGCTGTTTCCTTGTTTTCAGTGGGTGCTAATTTTCCACCTATTGTGCTTTTTTAACAGTAGGTAATTTGACACAGTGCATATAATAGAATACCAAACTGTGACTTAAAACTACCAACGTTAGTTTGGTTTTACTACTGGAGGTTCTTGAATTGAGCCCTTAATTGCTTTGAAATCTTGCATCCTAGGTTTTTTGTTTAGGCTTTGGCCTGATTCTGGGGAGCCTGGAGAACTCCCACATTTCTTGCTACTATCTATATTTATTCACTTGGGTTCTCAATTTATAACTGTGAAATTAAATGTGTAAGCTAATGTGAATTAGCGCTGTAAATTTTCTGTTTTTTGTTTTTGCACACTTTCTCCTCATTCAAGCTATTTTTTCATTATTGCTTTAAAGGGATAGTAATACTTAAAATGTAAAAAATATATATTGTAGGGTTTATCCCCCTGAGTAAAACAAGGGTACTCCCACTGCTGAAAGGTGTTTCATTCAAAAGTTATTAATTTTCAAAGTTTAATTTTTTAGGTGCAATATCACAGTGGCCTGAAATTGTACAGTGGCGCTGTTGCTACATGACCCAATGGACAGCTCTGGTCCCGGGACCATAAATCTCCATAGGATGGTGTAGCAACAGCGCCACTGTACAATTTCAAGCCACTGTGATATTGCACCTAAAAAATTCAACTTTGAAAATTAATAACTTTTGAATGAAACACCTTTCAGCAGTGGGAGTACTCTTGTTCTACACAGGGGGATAAACCCTACAACATATTTTTTTTTTACATTTTAAGTATTACTATGCCATTAATTAACTTCATAATAAATGTTATACACTTAAAAAGTATTTGCACATCTGCACATCTGCTACCAGAAAACTCAAAGTGCTAGTTCACATTAGCTTATAAATGTAATTTTACAGATATAAATTGAGAACCCAAGTGAATAAATATAGAGAGCAGCAAGAAAACTTGAGTTTTGGCCACCGATGCTTGTTTTTCCACGTACCTCACCAGCTATAGAATAGCTGAGGTAAATATGTTGGTTTATCGGTTGGTCTTATTTTGACTATTGCCGCCAGTGATAATAGTATCGAGCCCCAAATCTCCTGTCATTTAGTTTGTGGCAGCGGATTCAGAAACTTTGCAATGGGATGTAACAAATTATAATCGCATTTCAAAGTTCACTTGAAATTATAAAGTAGATTAAAATAAAAACAAAATCATATGTGTTTAACAGTCTTTTGTTAAAGCAATAACAAAATAAAACCACTTACCTGTTTTGATGAATTCAGAAACAGAAGATGTGGCTTCTAAAATATAAAAATATATGATACAGTGAAGGCACAATGTTTTTAATCGTATGATGAAAATAGACAGCACACTGTTATTTCAGTGACATCTTTTATAGCAAGAACATTTCTTCATCATTCATATATCAAATACATTTCTACTAATTTCCCAAAAACATAGAAGTTGTATGGCACTATTTCTTTAATTTTATTCTGCAAATCATTTGGAACTATCACCTTAAAACTACTTGAGCAATTTTAAAAGGTTCTGCAAAAAATCTCACATGTACCTGGGTTAGCCAGCCCTGGTTCTCAAGAGCTATCAATAGTGCACAATTTCACTATTTCCATGAAAGTGACTGAGCCACTAATTATTCTTCCTGTGCTCCAGCTGAATATATCCTGAAAACATGCACTGTTGGTACCTCTTGAGCATTGGGACCACATATCTCTTTAAATAAAATAAAAAAAAACACATTGCAGGCTTATACTGATTCCTTTGCAGTGTTACAAAATTATGTTTTCATAAGTAACCCTGATTTGAAAGGACACAAAATAATTAACTAATCAACAAGGTTGGGAATTATTTTTTCGTAACTAAAGAGGGAGAAATTGAATACAGTGGTGTAACTAGGCATTGGAGAGCACAGGTTCAATTTTTTTTTTGGGGGTGGCTATTAACACAAAAATATTTTCTTAGGGGAATAACTAGAAGAACCTATTAGACCATGGGCCGATGCAGCACCCTTGGATGCTGGCCCCTGTCACAACTGAACCCCCTGTAGTTTTGCCTCTGGTTGAATAAAAAGGTTGTGTGAACCTGAGCAAGTCCACCATTTGTAAACAGCCACACACTGGTAAACTCATGTCAATTAAATATGTAATTACCTGAACATCTGATTATGTAATATATATTATTATGTTCACATGGATCTTATTACAAATCTAAGACTATAACATATTATGCCCTCCCTTACACTTTACCAGCATTACAAATCTGAAGCTTGATCGCATCCTCTTTGCTCTCCCACTTGCACAGTGTGGAGCAGAGATGATGTGCTCATATTTCAGCACCACAAACATCCTTTCTTTAACCCTTTTTTTGCTTTTCAGGTTGACGATGTTAGGACTGTGAACTCCAACAGCATAGGCTGCTGTTGAAATTTAATGATGTGCCACATTAACACATAAACACATCCACATAAATATGACAATAGCTCATTACACTGTATTTAAATATGCAACTTAGTCATTGTCAAACTAGACACTGCAAAATCATAAACCTATCGAAAGCATGGTGGATTCATGGAAATGTTGGTGTATGTGTGGCATATTTACAAGGATATGGTGGAAAAGCCATCTTAAAGGAGCAGTAAACTTTTTTTATGAAAAATATATATTGTAGGGATTTTCCTACTGAGTAAAATAAGGGTACTCCCACTGCTGAGAGATTTATATTTCCAGACTTATTACAGTTTAAACCCATGTTTTTTACATTAGCAGTGCCCTCTAGTGGTTAAATTCTAATTAGATTTCCTGTTAGATTCTAATGGAGAGGAAAGTCAGAGACATACAGTTCTCCATAGAATGTGATATAAACTGCCTGTCACTTCCTGTCAGTTAGAACTATCAGGAAGTAAATACAGTAAATTCACTTCCTGATTATTTGAATTGCTATAACTTTTGAATAAAATATCTGACAGCAATGAGAGTGACATTGTTTTACTCAGCAGGAAAAGCTCTATAAAATATGTGTTTTCATAAATAAAAGTTTACTGCTCCTTTAATGCATTCTGTCAATATGTCATTGTCACAAAAATGACTGGCCCCTTATCGACCTTTAGTGCATCTCGGCCCAGGAGTACAAGCTACAACAGTAAAAAAAGTTAAGATTATGAGCCAACATGAGAAAACACACAGAAATTTAGGCGCAAATGGTAAGAAAAAACTACAGGAGAGACTAAAAGAAAAAAGACAGCAACATAACAAAATTATGAGTTTTAGAGACAGGAAGGGAAGAGAAAAAATTGTAAGGGATCCAGACACACGCACCAAGAGGAAGAGACTTACTGGAGATTCTGCCTCTTTTTCTTTCTCTCTGTCCCATTCCAGTTATCCTCCCCACTTCTCTTTCTTTACTGCCCTTCTTTTTATTTCCCCACCCCCTTCTCCAGTTTTAATATTGTATGAGAAAATACATAGGATCCCATTCTCTTTTAGTTGGTGTGACATTGCTGAATCTAAGGATGAGTAAACGCGGAGCAAACCAACTGCAACATTGGAAGAAAACATCATTTTCCTATGAAATAAATAGGACTTTTAAACTCATGAATGCTCGAGGAGTCTTGAGTGCATTGTTTTTCAATGTATTGGAGATCTGTCTTGCATTCAAGGGGTTAAAACCCGATTTAAATCAATGGGTATTTGAGGATGTTTTGTTTATCTCTTATGGTGCAGTTGATTTGTCGCAGAATTGCTCCTCCTTAGCTTGAATGACACTCTTAGATACACATGGAGACAAAATGATCAATTCACAGAGATATGCATTTGAAAGCAAACAGTTGCATGTTTAAAGATGAAGTTGAATTTAATACCTTCAGATATACGACTTTTGTTAGTAGGTCTTATTAGAAAAGATATTCTAGATCTGTCTGATCTCCTGAATGGATCTGCAAATAAAGACAGAATCAAGAAATTTCAGAAAATTACACAGCGTAAATATAAAAAGTTAACATGATCATTATTTAATGAAGTACTAATCAACATGGGTATGTTTTTGTTGTGTACAAAGGGCTCGATCCAAATGTTGGCGTTAAAACCAACGTGAAGAAAAAAACTGCCTTTCCGAGTTAACCAAGACCGGGTAACGTGAGATTCAAATCTTCCTTACCCAGAAAGGCTAACAAGCGATGACCAACAAAATACACATTCACCTTAAACCTGCGTCGTGTAGAAAATCTTACCTAAAAACACACAATAAAAATGTTACCTAGCACCACAGCCAATCACAGCACCCCAAAGTATAAAGTTCAGTCAGAAAACCCAAAATCACAGATGACAGTCTGAACAGCATTCTCTGTGCTTCCCTACCCAGCCAGTAGGGGAACATAGAGATCGCTTTCAGCACCATGGACAGCATTGAATGCCATAGGGATGTGCACTGCCCACTCCTGTGGCATTCAAAGGGTTACAATAAAGAAAACTAGTACACCAAGCACTACACAATGTCCCCCCCTTCGGCATCCCCCCCCCTTTTAGTATGTCGACATATATTGCATATATTTGACATAGTAATTCCATCCAACATTCACCTCAGGGACTGCCATGTAGTGGACAAATCTGTCTGATATTCAACACTTAATTCTTTGAGTACCAGAGAGGTAGGAAAGCATTGCTTAGCATGTTTGCTACCCTCTGGTAACCAAAGGGTTAATAAGCAAGGTATGGACTACATACCTTGCCTGTATATGTGTGTGTGTTTTAAGCATTTGTTTTATTAAAAAACTATTATTAAACATATACACATTAGACCTCAAGGGGGGTGTCATGACACCTCCCTACCATGAGGTCAACAATTGCCCTTTAATAACCTTAAGCGCAAATAAGCTATGTGCAACATAGCTTATATGAGCTTTCATGGTTTATGAAACGATCAGACCTCAAAGGGGGGCACCAGGACCTCTCCTGTTAGCCCCCTACCATGAATCATCTATCCAAAATGATAGGTGATCCACGGGGCGACCCCAAAGGCATTTACTGCCTTCTGGATGCTGCCGGCTTTACAGCCGACTGCAGCATCAAGATCAGAATGAATGAATGGAGATGAAGGGAGAGCTGCGGTCCCATCATTCAATCAGTCACCCGGGTCAAACCGGGTGACTGATTAAAGGGATAGTAATACTTAAAATGTAAAAAAATATATGTTTTAGGGTTTATCCCCCTGAGTAAAACAAGAGTACCCCCACTGCTGAAAGGTGTTTCATTCAAAAGTTATTAATTTTCAAAGTTGAATTTTTTAGGTGCAATATCACAGTGGCCTGAAATTGTACAGTGACGCTGTTGCTACACGATCCTATGGACAGCTCTGGTCCCGGGACCATAAATCTTCATTGGATGGTGTAGCAACAGTGCCACTTTAAAATTTCAGGCCACAGTGATACTGCACCTAAAAAATTCAACTTTGAAAATTAATAACTTTTGAATGAAACACCCTTCAGCAGTGGGAGTTCCCTTGTTTTACTCGGGGGTGTAAACCCTACAACATATTTTTTTTTACATTTTAAGTATTACTATCCCTTTAAGTGATCAGAGTGCAAGGCTGCTTCCACAACTGTATCTTTAGTTAGATCTCATTCATTTTTAATGCCCTACCTCATATGTCCCATTGCTATTAGTACTTTTGCTCCACTCTCCTTCAAATGGAGAGTGGAGCAAAAGTAGTAATAGCAATGGGACACAGGAGGTAGGACATTATAAATTAATGAGATCTAAGTAAAGAACCAATTGAGGAAGCAGCCCTCCGCTCTGACTGCAGCGCTCCCTTCACATCCTTTCATTCATATCCCGGTGGGGACATCAAGAAGGTTGGGGACATTGGAGGGGAGAGAGGCATTGGAGGAAGCGGGTGGAGGGGAGAGAGGCATCGGAGGAAGTGGGTGGCAAGCTTGTATTTGCCACCCGCTTCCTCCGATACCTCTCTCCCCTCCTCACTCGTCAACATTGTCCCCTGACTGGAGTTGCACACTGAACAACTTCGTCCCTTCTGAGTTGAGACAATGTCCGCTTTGTCCCAGGAAGGTGCGCAGAGAGGACTATGGTCTGAATTCGGAGCTCCCTGCTCCGTATCAGCTGCGGCGCGTTCAGGCAGTCAGTACTGCGCATGACTGCAGTGCCGCCAGTGCTGGCCCGTGTACACAGGCTTTAAAACTAGTCAATTTATAAAGGGATAGAAATACTTAAAATGTAAAAATAATGTTGTAAGGTTTACCCCCTGAGTAAAACAAGGGTACTCCCATAGCTGAAAGGTGATTTAGTTAAAAAGTTATTACAGCTGAAACTTGAATTTTTATAGGTGCAGTATCAAAGTGGTCTGAAATTGAACAGTGGTGCTGTTTCTACACCTGCCTATGGAGATTTATGGTCAACTGACAAGAGCTGTACATAGGATGGTTCAGCAACAGCTCCACTGTACAATTTCAGGTTTGAGATGTAATAACTTTTGAATAAAACACCTCTCAGCAGTAGGGGTACTTTTCTTTTACTCAGGAGAATAAACCCTGCAATATATTTTTTTTACATAATAAATATTACTATACCTGAGGCCAAATCTGATACTGAATTCTTATCTTAAAAATGTAAAAGTGGCCAAAAAACTCTCAATTTCAAATAAACATGAATGGCCTAGCATGTATCTATATTTAGTTCAGCTGTGATTGACTGCAGTATAACACAAGTTTAGATACTTTTACATAGAATTTAAATATGTCTATATGTTATGCCAACCATTTTTTGTTAAATAAATAGTATTTATTACTATTAGTTCAAGTTTGGCCTTGAACTGAACAAATTTACATACTGTGAAGGGAATTAGTATAAAATGTCACACTGTACCATAGAGGACACAATATCATTTCTGTTTATTTAAATTGTCATTTTTGAACTCCTTGAATGCTAGAGAGATCTCATAGCAATTCTCTCAAGATATATCTCGCATGCAAGGGGTTAAAAATGCCCCATTTAAATTAAAGGGAAATATGGATCTTTTTAGTTCTCCAATATAGTGTGGTTTGTTTGCCTTAAAATTGTTCATCCTGAGCTTCCTGAATACTACCCAAAGTCACCTAGTTCTTGGCTTGTTCCTAGTTTTCTTGACCTTAATGCACTATTTCCTTTAAAGATAGGATAGAGAGATAGATCAGTGGGAGAAAATAAATGAACTTACTCAATCTGTGAAATTCTGGTTCAATAGAAGATACTGTGGATTCTAGAACACAGAAGAACATATTTAGAGAAGGTTTTGGGTTTGGTAAAAATAGGTGATTTTGAAAGTAATTTCAGAGGCAATTATATTTATATCAGACATTTGTTATTTAAATCAATGGATTACAAGATACTACATCTTGCTTTACTTATTTATTTATTTGTCAGTTAATGTAAATCTGCTGGATATGCCAGCCAGATACTAACATTCCATAGTGGTCTGCATTACCAACTGCCACTTTTTTCCAAGAAGTAGTAGCTCAGTTGAAGAACCTTGACTGCTCATATGCAGTTAAACTGGGTATTTATTTATGAAACTCAGAAACAATTGTAATATACTGTATTTATGTCTCTGTTGGTCTTATGAACAAAAGAAAAATTTTGCAATACTGGGGCAAATGAACTGTACTGTAGGGGAGAATTAAGCATATTCAAACTTTCAATATATACAGTATAAATACCTAAAGTAAACTGATTTTAGTACCTATGGGATAAAATCCACATGTATCACACATGTGGTTCCCAGAATTCAAAAAATTCCATAATGCCGCAGAACAAGAAACAAAAAATTGGATCTCCATATCCTCTATACATAAACATAAATAATACAGCATATATAAATTGTATCAAAAATATTTTATTATAGATTACTAAATATTAATAACTACCTCCCATAGGGAGATCTGTGTCACCATGTCACACAAATCCCCACAAACCCACATCCATAAAAACAACATTGCGTGTTTGAAATAAAAAACCTAACCATAACCTAACCCTCCAATATCTACACATAAGATCTATATATCATCAAAAATATATGTATGATGATTCAACCCCTCAAATAGGCAATCCGTATTTCATTCATATAGAGCATAACTATTGACGTTCAGTGATAAAAGATAGTAACATGTGGCAGTGCCACAATCAATGATGTTTGCGGGTGAAAATGGAAAATGAACATGGAATGAAGATGATTCTATGGCTGTGTGAGTAACAGATGAATCAGTCACAGTAATTCCACAGACTAATTTTGTTATGAATGAAATGGTGATATGAAATTACTTTTTTAATATCAAAGCAAACAAACATGTAATTCCATGTATAACATAAAGGGATGTAAAGTTTCACAAAAACAGCAGCTCCAGTTAGTCTTCATAGTATTTAGGCCATGGAGCGTATTATTTCAATACTGTCAGAGTTGTAGTTCAAGAGTAATTGAATGATAACATATCCTCCTCCTGCTCCTTTACCTAGTGTAAGCCACCTCCCCTCAGATGAGGAATCTGGTCTCTTGACCAGACAGGTCGCAGCAAGGGACAACCTTCGTAGTTTGATCATAAGGAAAACACTGCTCCCCTTGGCAGGTTTTCTCTCTCTCTGTGATCCATCCATCAAGTCTTGCAGCTCTGAGGTGAGCATTGTTACATCAGTAAAAGGGACGCGAGGGGATACTTCATCATTCAATTACTCTTGATATACAACTCCGACAGTATTG